>JAKLLY010000020.1:0-613527 GCA_022813715.1 Cladosporium austrohemisphaericum
CCATACATAAGCACTGAACCGGGCGACTAGTACTAGAGTGGGTGACCATCTGGGAATCCCGCCTGTTGTATGTTTTCATTTTGCCCTTTGGCTTTTTGAGTGTTCCCTTCCTACTACATAACGTCAAAGTATTGGTTGGATCAACGCTTTGGATGCTGCAGTATTCGGCTACGTCGCTACGTTTCGCAAACTCATGACTGCTCTGGCCTTAACTTTTGAGGAACGGAGATAACGCAGCGAAGGATGCGCTGACTGGAGACATATAGAATACCCAAGGAAGTATGCACTCCTCGTCCATGTTGAGATACATGCTGACTCGATTTTCACTCCAGGAGATGACCAAGTTCTTAACCTCGATCTCAGACACATAGTCAAGCCGTTTACCGTTCACATTTGCGCGCTGGTTGCTGGACACTGTCACTACTTCCTCTGGTGCCTAGGAGAGTGTCACTTTGCGCGCTCCGCAGGATTACCGATCTGATATGGTCAAGGCCGGACCGTCATTTCTATGGTGCAGCATATAGGCAACCTTTTCGTGATTGTTACACTGAGGGGTATCATGCGGTACTTGCTGGGTCTGAAAGCTTTCGCTGGAGCATGGGAAGACATGCGTAGAAAGATTCTCTGGCGACATGGGCATTGCAGACTTGCTCCGCGGGCTTCCGAGATGGGTTTTGCCTTCCATGTTTGTGCTCAGCCTCTTGTTGAACTTTCTTAAATCGTTGGTTATGGGGAAAGCGAAGTGCGGACATAAGGAATGGCAGGCTGGAATGGACTGCGAGCTGGGCGATTGATCAAATAGAAGTCTTTCATGATCATCTCAGATGTTTGACTCTTTCATTGAATCTAACCGATACTCAATGTAGTACATAAAATTCGGAATCGATCGTGATTTTCGCAGCTTTCGATCTACTGAATGCCAGCAGCAGCGAGATCAACGTACTCGCCAACGTAGGCCTTGAGGAAGTCCAGCTTTCCGAGGTCCACGCCCTCCTTGCGGATGATGTTGTAGGCGGTGGTCATGTGGAAGAAAAGGTTGGGAATGAGCCAGCCGTTGACGTAGCCAGTGGCGGAAAGGTCGACACTCTTGCCAGGGCCAAAGCCGATGGTGATGGTAGAGTCAGCACGGCTCTCAACGGTCGACCTGTCAGCTGCGTTGACGAGAGCGGTGACTTCGGTGACGCGAGAGTGGAAGTCGGCGAAGGTCTTCATGTCGTTCTCGAAAGTCTTGGCCTCGGTGCCGGTGAGGCGGGCGGCGGCTTGCTGTGCGGTCTGGAATATCATATTAGCATGGTAGACTTGAAAGACTCTATGCGGTCAGAAGCCACGAACGTTGGTGATCATGTGGATCTGGAAAGCGAGCGGAAGCATATCAGGGTGAATGCGAGCCTCCGGGAATTGTGAGGCATTGCTTGCAGTCTCAGCCTTTGTCAGTATAGACTTGAGCGACTCCAAAGAGTGCTTGACAGGGACGATAGAAGCGTCGTAGATAGAGTAGACCATCTTGATAGTGTTAAAAGAATGTACTGGGATGTAGGTGAAGGTTTGTTCTTGGCTGTTACGAATAAGCTTCACAGCGGGAGTGCCGACTTATATACTCTCCCACGCCACAAAACATCAATGTGTATCTCGCAGATCTTTAACCCCTGTAACGTGTCAGAAGGTTATACGCGGGGCAACAGTGGAGATATTACGGTGTTGTTGAAGCTAAAGTCTCTGGACTTTTACCTCCTAACTAAAGAAGCCGAATTCTGAGTCCGAGATCCACATGCTGACAAAGACCGCCATTTCGTTCTTCTAGTGGACCCTGGCTTTTTGTGCACTCAATGTGCCCCTTGCCTTTTTGCCTGATGTCTTGAAAAAAATATTATCTTCCAAGAGGTGAACGCTTATCAAGCTTTGCGGTATTATTGATGATCTCGGCGAAAGGATGCGCCTGGCCATTGCATCCGTGCTCGTTCCTTGCATGTTGTGCAGCATTTAGACTTTCCATTCCACTTGACTGACAGTCAAGGTTCGAGGATCCGTACACATAACGGCGGTGTCCTTCGAGAGAGAGCCATATCACAATGTTCGCGCTGGCATGTGCGGCCACTAAACCAGCTTCGGAGGCACTGCAAAGGCCATAGACCGGGTCGGTGTTCTGTGTCTCGGCGTGTCGTTCTTGTTTTGAATTCCAAATCCAGTTTTGGGACTCAAATCGGGCTTCTTCTTCGTGCTGAAGATAACAGTGGTCCAGCGGACTGCCTGCTGCAGCGTGCAAAAGTGAAATTGATCCCCCAATCGACTTAAGGGAGGTTCGTAGCCAGGAGGAATGCAATGAAGGAACACGCGACGTTCAAGTTTCAGTCGAGGTTGTTCCCACAGGCTCCGGACGCGAGGCAAAGATCACCTTGTAGTAAATAATCTCAGCGACCTCTAGTGCCTCGCCTTCCGCTGGTTGGACGGCTGCCTTTCGGAGAAGGGCAAGTGGTTGAGGTAGCTTCTTGACTTCTCCTGTGAGTCGCTGGTGTTTTCCGACATACAGGTGCACACGCTTCTGCCACGCGGTGTTGGTTGCTGGCTCCTTGGGGTCGTACAATGGAAAATCTAGCTTGCCGATGGGGATTTTGGCGCCGGGCTCTGTTTGAAGCGTGGAGTTCAGAGTACCTTGAATCTCCAGCATAGCGAGACCAGAAGGCGTTTGCAGGACATTGGGGAGTGGGTTTGCGATCCTCTTGTTGCAAGGAGCAGGCACAGTAATGGGTATGGAAGGCATTTTCGAGCGTGATGTCCTGTGATGTCCGATGTCGCGTCGAGTGGGCGTGGGGGGGTGCTATACACGGCCGTGAACGCGTCAATCAAGATAGCCGTGTGCGTCTGAGAGCAGTGTAGCAATTTGATCGTGTTTTGGTGACGCGAACACGAAATGTCGTCTCGGAACCCGCTCTCTTACAATGCAAAGTGGCGTGATCTAGGGTTAGGGTTGGGGCAGTGTCTGTCCGTCAGTCCCAACTTGAACTACTGTGAACATGTTGCTTTCTTTACCTTCGCTTCTTCTCCGGAGCAAACCCTCTTCACGTGTTCGACTGGCGCATGGGTCTCATGGAGGGTTCTGGAATTCTATCTGAGTAAGAAACGGTCTCTTGTCCTGCAATTTGGCTCTCCTCGATGGTTTGTTACGGGCAAAGCCGACATAATGGGTCAGGAATGTGAGACGTTCATGCACCCGTGTACCAGATCGTCTCCTTACCATCGAACATCGCAGAATAGTCAGCCTTGACCGATCTCATCAAACATTATGCTGTTCACCACGTGAGCAAATGTCGCACCACCAAAACGCCAATGTGCTGCTGAAGGTTGTGGTGGCCTGACATCCCTCACTCAGACCAAGTGGCTTTGCCTGTGGCTGCATGGAGAGCTCCAGAACAAGGCCACCACAGCATGGAGTCCGTCAGATAACACCACGATTACGCCAAGCTGAAGACTATAGTATTGGTACCCAAATACGATTTGTCGATCATGAAAAGCTCCCTGGCCGCTCGCGCCATGCCAGCACCACGCCATGCCTCCATTGCAGGGCTAGAGCTTACACCTCTCCTGATCGATCCTCGCCTACAGAACAATACATAAGGTGGCCATGTCAACGCAGCTCGAGCGATACTGGATGAGACCAATCTGAGCTATCCGCGAAGTAAGACGAAATGTCATACCCAACTCAAGAAGTCTTCATTCACAAGGGCAGCTGGGACGATGAAACACGCCAGCACCCCGTCATGAAATGGATGGAACAATACACTTATGAGTTCGACCGCACATGAGCCTTCGGTATGTCGGATTGCCAGTCGAAAACCCACGAACGGCAAGGACGTCCGTCTTATCATCTGGTCGTATGCTGATATTCTTTCGCAGTATGTTAGACTTGGACCAAAGGACACATTACAAGAAACTGATCTAGACTACCAACCAGGCCACTGGCAACCCCAGCGACTGGCTGACCGAAGATTTTCTCGTCCAACTCAGCGACGGCACCCTTGTCACCGGCCGTGACGACGCAATCAAAAGCCTGACAGACAAATATGCCCCTTTCACCGGCGGCCACAAACACGACCCCACCGAACTCTTCACTTGGCAGTCCGGCCCAAACGAGTGGAGCATGTTTGGCCACGCAAAGTGCCACATCGGCTTCGATGGTGAGGCTCCGACGATCAAAGACCCGCAAGGTCAGGGCAAAGGCTACAATGTCATTGTCGAAGCGACGTATAGGTTTGTTTATGTGAAAGATGACAGTGCGCCTGGCGGGTACAGGATGAGTGAGACAAAGATCTACGCTGATCCGATGCCGGCGGTGCAATTTATGTTGCAGAAGGGGATTGTGTCGGCGAAGGATTTGGGGATGGCTTGAGCGGTTTCGAGGGCAGTGAGCACTATTGTTCTGTGTTTTTCTTTGCACCATGTCGAACGGCCGAGTGTCAAAGGTATCGTGAACAGATTGAATGCGGATTGTGTAGCTGAGATCATGTAGCTACTATGAAATTGACCAACGTCTGAGCTCACTTCGACTAGCAGCACATGCTGAATGAATAGCTCGTCGAGAACACACCTGACACGTGCTTCATGTACAAGCAGACCAACACATGACCTGAAGTGAGACCAATCAAAATGAACTATACTGTTTGTCTTCAACGGAACTACTGCAATAACTATGTGCAAGAGCCCTTGCTTCCACGACACATGTGCTCCCTCAGCACAACATTGCAACTCTGTTCCCTCGCTCCCTGTTCGCATGCGAAAATCTCAAAAACCCAGAACGCCAGACCAAACCCTCCAACATTAGAGCGCTCCAAACGGGTATCTTCGCGGTACCCTATTCCAATCCTCCACCTCCATTCGCGTGCATGAAAAGAGTAAAGAAAATCAGGGAAAGCAGACCCCAAAAACAGAAACGCCATTGACTGCTGGAAACGTCTCGTCTGCTCTCAGCCGTGCCATCGGGCTTCGAGAGTAGTTCCGCAGAATAATTCGAAGGTTGAAAGTCTGTCTTATTCCGTACATTGTTGAATCGAGTCGGATGCTGTTGCGTTGTTCCGTTCGATCGTAGTTGCTTGTTTCGTTGGGTGGCGTGGGACGAAGAGCCTTCGTCGAGTGCGGATGGAGAGTTCACTCACATCTCCATCGCATCGCCGATTTCCTCGCTCATACCTCGCACGCCTCTCTTCTTCCCTGACTCCTCAACGGCCCATGAAGAAGTATCTTCTTCGTACTCGATTTCTTCGAAATCGTAGTTGTAGCCATCGACGATGCGATTCCGCACTTCGTCGAGGTCCATGTAGGGTACTTCCACTTCGTCGTCTTGATGCTCATATTCGTCGTGGATCACTTCATCATCGTCATCCTCGTATTCTCCCTCATCCATAGCATCTTCATCGATGCTCGAGCCCAGCCAGTAGCTTGCACGCTTGCCGGCACC
Organism: Cladosporium austrohemisphaericum; assembly: GCA_022813715.1. Taxonomy (NCBI): domain Eukaryota; kingdom Fungi; phylum Ascomycota; class Dothideomycetes; order Cladosporiales; family Cladosporiaceae; genus Cladosporium; species Cladosporium austrohemisphaericum. The sequence continues at coordinate 5,450 of JAKLLY010000020.1, forward strand.
TTCGCCAACAGAAACTCCGGAATCACGGTTCTGGCGTGTCCTGTGGATGTGCATGGGTGCATGTACAGGTGAATGAGAAAGGACGCTCAAGCCGCGCAAGTAGAGATAGCAGACGCGCTTGCGCTCCTTGTTGAAGAAGAAGTAATGCATACTCCAGATTGCGCCTTCTTCGCCATCGAACGGGTCATCCTGCGGCATGTAGCTGTATCTCTCGCACTGGCGAAGGTTCATTTCCTTGTCGATCAGAGTCCACATCTTAGGGGTCCAGACTTCATTGCCGATGCCATTAGCCACGGGCGCGGAGCTGGAGAGATTGGGTGGCGCGAGATACTGCTGGTTGGCGGCGAGGCTGCTGTGGCGAGGGCGCAGATTGTTCAAAGTCGAGTCGACGTTGTGAACCAGAGAGCGCAGAGAGCGTTCCTTGCGGAAGTCTGAAGGTCGCAGCAGATGCGAGAAATCGTAGTCTGTGTGGCTGGCGTTCAGTGTCGCAATCAGATATGCGAATGTGCGCCTCGAAGAGATCTGGCTCAACGGTCCGAACGGTGATGCTCTTGACAGGTCGATCTCCGGTATCATCTCAGCTGTACGACTGCGCTTCCTCTGATTTCTTGCGGCCTCTTCCTCAGCTTCTTTGGAGCTAGCATGCTTCTCACCGCCTCTGCTGATCTCGGGAGGCGGACTAAGCGACGCGGATAGCTGGACGAGAGTTGCATACTGCGATTCCAATGTGTCATCGATGTTCTTGTAGAGCTTCTTGTCGCTGCCGGCGGCTTTCGTGGTGTAGATGTCGCAACCACCAATGACGTGCAGGTCGGGCGTGGAGAAGTTGATTGCGTTGTTAACGGCGTTAATCTCGCCGAGAGGGAGGTACTGCTCATACGTTAGCAATTGGGTTGTCATTAAATGCCGCAAACTATTGCAATTGGGATTGCGTTGGTGACGCGCGCGGCTCCGATAAGCAATCGTGATGCCGACTCTCGAGTCATCAACACCGCCAACCTGCATCGGCGCGCGTTCTTGACAGCGTCCAAGTAGTACAATCAACATACCTTCATTTTGGCGGTTCTTCGAATGATTGCGCAAACTGCGGCTCCTTATCTGCCCTCCGTATCCGTGCCGGGTTGCACCAATTGCCGATCGCTCCTTTGCGCTCGCGCGTGTTTGTTGACCTGAGTCTCACTGAAGCGAATCCTCTGTTGCTCTTTCTTGTCGGTATCGCGGTATGAGTTTACCTGCGCGTACACTTCCCTCGGTCGGAAGCCGGTTGTCGCAGTGAAGATAGTCTAGCGGTAGCTGACGGATAGACTTGTAAACACACCAGTCGGTGCGCGCGTCTAGAATGCGCGACAGATGCAGGAGCTCATGATTGGTAGTATTTGTTCGGTTTGCTGGGTTTGAGGGAGGGTGTCGGAGAGGTGTAGTCGCTGGGGCCGATGACGCTGCGGTATGAGTTGGCAGCTTGCGACGGAGATGTCGGCCTTGGCGAGGCTCGGAGGGAAGTAGCGATCGTAGCAAGCTGGCGGTCACGTGCGAGGGGTGTTGCATCCTGAATTGGTGTTGTTCTGGGGTATCCAATCGGAGCCAGTTCCAGCGAGACACGTTCCCTCGGCTTAGCCAACGCGATGTTCTCATCGAAGCACGCTGCTAACGGGAATTCGAGCTTCACAGCCGCAGCACGAGCACGTTGTTCTGCTGTTGGTCTTCGAATGCTCGGAGCTTCGGTAATGCGAGGGGTATGCTCGAATTATATCGGGTTATGGCGACAAGTCGTTCGAGAGTCGGTGACCTGTTAGTCAGTACCTTGGTAATCGTTCGTTCTGAGCACATGAGACCACCACGTGCCTGGTAAAAGGTAGCACGGTAAGCGTTCAACACTTCAAGAGGTTTGTTTCAATCATTTCAAGTTTGCATTGAGCGGAAGGCAATCAAAGCCCTTGGACCCTGCCTATGGCGAGGGCACTCTAGCATACATAATGGCAAAGAAGGCTTCAAAAACAACAGCCATGATCAATGCCGTCCAAATGGACTTTTGGCAAAAGGGTATCATATCATTGGTCCCAAAACACCCATTAAACACCATCAACGCCGTGCGCTATGCGATGGTAACGCTGTCGTTCCCTCTCTGTAAAAAATGGCGAGAGGTACTAGGCAGCGTGTTGTCGCGCTGTGAATCTTGTCAGAGAAAACCGGCCTGTCGGAGCTGCTTCTCGAGCTCTGCAGAGTCTTCGGCTTGGTCCTGGAGCGCGAAGCGCGCGGTTAGCGACCGATGGCGTTGCGAAACGCAGGTGGGAGGCGGGTCAAGGCGAATGGAGGGGAAGAGATCAGCCAATCCTTGTGATAGCTTCGTCCTCGACCTGTAAGAAACAGGGCATCAGCGTGTGGTGGCATAAAGAGACAATGTGGCAATGTGAAGAGGCATGGCGGCATGCGGAAAAACAAGCGGCAACTCACCTCCATGTCCTCCAGGCTGTCCTGTGCTCCAATGACCCGAAGTACATTCTTTTTGCTACTCTCTTGCATTTCGCCGGCGATCAACAGCTCATCCAGAATGAAGTAGGCCTTCTGGAAGTTGAAGATGATGTCCAGCTCGCAGACATTGCCGTAGTACTTGTCCATCTGCTCGACATAGCGATGGACGATCTCGAGGGTGATCAGCTCATTGTCGGTGTTGTCGGTAGCAGCGATAAAGAAGAGCGACGCGTAGCGACGGTAGACGACTTTGGTGTCTGTTGTGGCGGTGATTAGCAAGGATGGAAGGATTGAAAGTGCATGTGAAGTCGAAGAACATAAGTGTTGCTTGGTATGGGAGGACAAGGCGGTGGGTGACCACCAAGGGATGCGGTACCTTTGTACTCGAGGAAGTTGCACATGCGCGTGCGGCGGGCGAGGACTAGCTGGGAGACATCCTTGATGATCTTGGCCTTGTCCTTGGGCGAGAGCGTGGTGAACCACTTGGCCAGGCGCTGGGAGGTCGACGGTCAGTATGGGCGGGGTGTTTCTTCAGGCCAGGGGAGGAACATACGACCTTGCCCTGGCGCGAGAGGAGGATGAGGTACCTGGCCGGGCTGTCAGCGCTGCAGACGGACTGCGGTGGCTATGGGCGGCGCGGAATACCTGATAGCCATGGCTTGGGTGGTGGTGGTGCGGATAATTGTGCTGTGTGCTGTGCACAGATGGATGCGAGTGGAGCTGGCGCTCTATTCTGCTGTGCAAGCGTGAGAGAAGCCCCCACCGCGCGAGGAGGGCAAGCAAGCGGCAACGGAAGAAGGCGACGATGATGACTTAAGCGAGGGCGATCAAATAAGGTACCGCAGTCTTCGAGGCCTGCCGCGCTTTCTCTGCATCATCTTTGCGTCTTGCACCTTTCCTTGTACATACAATACACTGCATATACAGCATATTGAAAAGGCACTTGTACATACACACGTCGCATACCGTTGCGACAGCCACCACCGCGCCCCAATCGGAAGAAAGCAACAGGCCTGATCGCTCGCCCACGATGAAGCTGATCCTCTCGACCTCGTACGGCAGACCCCTCGACCACGACATCTGATCTGCTGCGAACATGTCTGACTAATGCTCGCAGAAACATCATGGGCGCCGGCTCGTCCGTCCGCCGTTCAGTCGGCAACAAATCCAACGCCGAGTTCGTTTCGTCTCTCCGCTCAAATCTGAACGAGCAATCGTCACCCGAAGAAACCAACGGCTACACCAATGGCAATGGCAATGGCACAACTTCCGCGAAACCTCACTATGAGACATGGACGAAGCAGAGTTCAGACGGCGCCGAACTGCAGATTCCTAGCCTAGAGAATGCCAATTCTGGCCTCGAAGAAGAGCGGGAACAGTATGATATCACTCTGAAGCTGTTCTACCTGCCCGGTGGCTCCAGCGATGCAGCTTCCCGCACATCGCAGACTCGGGAGGCAATCAACCTTGTCTTGAAAGAACTTGGTGTGCCTTCGGTCGATCTTCTCATCGTCTCATTCCCCGGAATCTACTTTGACGAACAGGAGGATTGTCCGAGTAAGATTTCGACTCGTGGCCCTGTCGAATCGGAGCCGGAAGGAATTGACAGCATTCTGGAGTCCTGGAAGGCGGTCGAGGCATTGAGGGAAGAGGGTGTGGTCAACAAGTTGGGTGTCGCCGAGTTCGGCGCAGAGCGTCTGGCTATGTTCTTGGAGGGCACCAAGAGGCGACCCATGGTGGACCAGATAAACCTACGCGATTGCTGCTCTGTGCCAAGGGATCTCATGGCTTTGGCAAAAGACAAAGGCGTCGAACTTCTGGTGCACAACGACTGCTCGAACATCTTGCCTCGTGGAACTTTGAGGGAGCTGCTTGGACCTAGCCCTGACGGTGCTGGTGTACTTGCTCCTTCTTCTAAGCTTGGTGATAAGAGGAAGTCGCTTCATGGCGAGGGACAAACGAACGGTGAAGCTCTTCTCCAAGGCGAGGTTCAGCCCCAGTGGGTGGTGAAGTACACCGCTGTTGTCCGAAACCGCGGTATCGTTGAGAACAAGGGTTACTTCGCCTGCGCAGCACTGGAGAACTGAGAAGTGGTTGACCGCAAACCCTGACATGACATCCGAAATACGACAATGCATACATTACGACTTCACTAGACGACTATCAGACACGCGCTAGAACTCCGTCCGACATACAGAAAATCGCAAAATGATGCTTTGTGTTCGGGGAAAGATAGAGATGCCCAGTTGACGGTAAATTGCTCTCTCGTGTCTACCCGATCGCGAGGCCTTGCAACGTGTCTGTCTTCGTACACCGTCGCGTAATTCCGCCGCAAGTCTCCGTCTTAGCTTGGACAAAAGTCATCTCGCTGCCCAGCGCCTGTCTTCTTGGGCGTTCTCCAAAGGCTGCACAGCTGGACGGAGAGAGGCGGCCACCCTGCGGAAGTCGCGCCGATCACCGAGTACAGATTCCTCTCATTCTGCGCCCGCACGACTGGTCGCCATCAGCTTCTGCTCGCGCATCCGCCTATGCGCTTCCAACCAAGTCTCTTCAACCTTGGTGGCCGACGTCTCGGCAGTCTCCGGCAGTACCAGCTGGTCGAGAACGCACTTCTTGAATTCTTGAGCGCTGACTTGGGCATGCAAGCATCTCCAGCATGCCGAACCTTCGACCGCTTGAGGCGTTGGGATGGTGGTGCATTTGCGGCCACTCTGCGACGACTCGGAGCATTCGTTAATGAGGGCGCTAGTGTGTGGGTGTCCGCAGGCGGCGTGGAATGTGGCTGGGGTGATGTGGCACATTTTGCTTGTTGTGCGGTCGGAGTCTGGTGGGAGGTTAGATGCCTGCCTGTCTATGTGCGCTGCGGCGAGAGGGTCGACTTACTACTTGCTTGAGATGGTTTCTGGACTGACTGATCAATGGAGAGGTGCCTTCTGGTCTTGTCTCTGGTGTGGGATACTTGGTTGTGGTGGCGGCAAGACTCGGTGAACTTGGTGTATTGTTTGATGTGGATAGAGAAGACATGCAGAGCGGCGGCTCCCCCTTACATGTTGTCGTGTGAGCTCGTCTGGTGCACAGTTTTTCTTTGCTTTAGAGTTTCTGTGAGGACATAAGGACATGAGGACACCAAAGCTTGTGCCTGAACCGCTCGCAAGAGTCACACTCCAGCCATGAGGACAGCCGTGTCACTGTGTAATCAGGCAAACACGAACGTCGACGAATCATTCGAAGTGCTGATACCATGCCAACGTATCTCGATACACATACATGTAATCTACACACAGCATCTATTAACAAACACATGAAACCCAATCTTACTCCACCAACGAACCATACACGCCCTAAATCAAATCGCCTCAAGCTTACGCACCCTCCCACTTTCCAAACCTCTTCCAATCATCATACACGCTCCTCAGCACCGCTCTCTCGCTGTTGTTCATTCCCGCGCTCAGCGCCTTGATGGCATCCGGACTCTGCACTTCCATGGCCTCAATTACAGCCCATAAGCCCGGCGTCAAAGCCTCGCGAACACCATCGCCAAGCGTGCCGTTCAGGATCTGCGCGCAGAAACCGTGCAATAGTGTAGGCACGAATTGGCCGACGTGTGCGCGGGCACGGCGGGATTCGTCGATCAAATTGTTGTGCTTGCCAGCGTTGCTGTGGTGCGTGCGTGTAGGCGGGTTGCAGAGGAGGGTGAGGAGACGGGTGTATGCGCGAGCGTGGCGTGGGGCGAGTGTCCTGCGCTCTGAATCCGCGGTGGGCTTTGTTGGGATGAAAAGGCGGTTTTGCAGGGCTTGGAGGGTTGATGTGAGGAGGTGGAAGCGGCCCTGCAAACGTGCGCGATGGTGGAGGAGGAGAGCGGAAAGGATTGCGCAGAGATCGAGGTAGACGAGGCGCTCGGCTGGGGAGGAGCGGGCGAGGCTTTGGATGGCCTGTAGGGTTGCTTCGGTCAAGTGTTGGTTGAGGATGAAGGGTTTGTCGCGGATTATGGTCAAGAGACATGAGGTTGCGGCAGTGTATGTCGCGAAATCTTTCGTATGGTGCAGGATCTCCAGTAGTTGGACGTATAGTGCATGCACACCTGCTTCGTCTTTGGCGATGTTGTCTTTAGAGACGACGGCAAGAGCGTTTTGAAGAATGGCGATGCCTTGGGCGGAAGCGTTGTGAGCACTCGGCGTGACCTGCTTCAGCGAAGCAAGTTGATCGGACACCTTGGAAGTCTTGGCCAACTGCCTCAGCTCTTCAATCAAAAGCTGCTTGTCTTTAGGTGAAATGCTCGAAGCGAGGAGAGCTTCACCCAAAGATGTGCATGCTTCGAATCCACGAATGTAAGCAAGTAAGCTGAAAGCTGGTACTAATAGCTTGTCGGTACCACGAGCAGCTTTGACGATATTGACACTATCGTCTGAAGGCCTAGTAAGTATTTTGTTGCAAAGCTTGACCAGGGCCTTGTCTTCCTTGGCAAGTGTGTCGCCGACGACAGATGATTTGCGCAAACACAGGAGCGTCTCTAACAAGACCTTAGGAATCACGTCAGCTGGTTCAGTGTCACTACGCTTCTTTAATGCCTTGATAGAAGCCTGGGTCTCCTCAAGAACACGTGCCCCGAATTGGACGAGTGAACCGGTGGCATCGCCGGCTACGTGTGAGAGAATACCCTTGCTCTCGCCATTTTCAGTCTGCTCCACGATGGTCTTGATGATTACAAGACGCTCGCAAGAAGCACTGTTCAAGTCTTCCATGGTTTTTGTTTCCTCAATTGCCTGCTTGATAAAAGCCTGTAGCACCGTGCGGGAGCGTGCTTGGTCTTGTGTCGAAAGCAAGTACGCACAAAGCAGGCGTGAGAGTTCTCCGAGCATGGCCAATGTGTCTAGGGACGGTTTGATGTGTGCATCAGAGGATTTCTTCTCCTTTCCAGATTTTGACTTCTTTGATTTCTTTGCAGTCCGGCACAAACCCCAGAGAGCGGACGCATCAGTGCATAGACTTGCTGTAGCATTTGGAAGATGCATGAGTCGAATCATCACAGCGCAGCGCTTTGTAATGCGGATCTCGTCCACGTCAGAGCTATATTCTAGGCCACTTGCCCAGTTGAGTATACGCTCACGTTGTCCACGCGCAAGCGCTGAGGCAGGAACTTGTAAGAGTAAGTCTAGCACGGCGTGCTCCCGCTCAATCTGAGCCTTATCTCCATGGTCAGAGTCCGTAGACTTGAGAATGGCGGCAAAAACTTCGTCTGCAATCTTTGTGTTGGGAGACGTGGCGGCGACGTTCATGAAAGCCTTAAGAGCTTCACGTACTGACATCAGGTCGATCTTGTCGGAGCTGACAGAAAGTGCGGAAGCCGTGATTTTCTCAACCATGCTTTGGCGATCAACCTTCTCAAGAAGGGAGAGCAGATCAGGGAAAACCAAGAAGACCGTCGAGGAATCGGTGTCGTTGGATTGCGAGAGTCGTTTAGCAAGAGATATTGCCGAGTCACGACAAGCTTCGTAGTCTTGCAGATAGGAACAGAGCATGCCCACAAATATCTCGCCGAGTCCGACGTCCTTGCCTGAAGCCTTGGCTTTCATAATGCTCTCAACAGCAGAATTGGAGAGTAAAATCTGTGCTTTGTTCGCAACTAGAGACTCATCCGTTTCTTGGACAGCCCAGGTTGGGAACCATAGCTTGAAGGCGAGCGCAAGCAAATGCCATGTTTGAGCAGAGATCGTTTTGATCTTGCTGCTTTCCACAATCGTTAGAAGCGTGGCAAAGAGATCTCCCACACGGTCCTGCAGCTTCCCGATCAAGTCATCGCTCTTTACGCCTTTCAACAAAGCGTGCAAAAGAACAACACCTGACTGCTGTGCTTGTGTTGTCGAGTCGTCTTTCGAAGATGACGATTTGCTTGATTTCCTTCTCTCGCTCGAACGTTTTGCAATCACTCCGCTCAGACTGTCGAAGAGTAGCGCAATCTGTTCTGCAGTCAGATGGATCTCCAGAAGTTCGGCCAAATCGTTGTCGAGTTCGGTCCATATAGTCCTGGTCTTGCTGTCGTCCACAGACAGAAGCTGTTGGTGCCAGCGCGAAATGAAGTCTTCCAGTTTCCGGCTGCCTGCGAATGCGTGCATGACAGGCCTGGTGATACTGTCCACTAAGAGAGCGTTCGCTTCGGCAGTAGAAGCAGCAGTCAGGGAAGGGAAAAGCTCATCCGCCATGACCGCGTCTACGAAGACTGTAGCGTCCAGCGCCACAACCTCTGCTACCAAAGTGAAGTCAACTGGACCAAGTTTCTTTTCGCTTCCAAGACCGCTGTAACGCTTGACAAGATCCTTCAGTGTTGACGCTGGCAACGAAGCACGCTTTCCCACGACGTGAAGCATGCCTGACAGAGCACTTTGGCTGACTAGCTTTCCATCGACATCCAGGCACGCCAATAGTTCTTGGAACGCACTCTCAACCCACGGCCTTTCCTTGCTGCGCTGTTTCGAAGTCGTCATGGGTACACAACGCAGCGCAACATCGAGCAAATTGGGCAAGGCATCACATAGCTGTTCCTGAGATTCACCCGACGCTGCAATGTTGGACTTGATGCTAGCTAGTTTCGTAGCGAGCTCGGATGGCGCTGATTCGGACTCAGACTCGGGATTGTCGGCAGCTTGCAAGAGTGCCGAGCGAGAAGGCAGGAAAATGTGCCTAGCAATCAGTATTTCCAGATCGTGGGAAACATCTGCGTCCGGGCTTGTCCCACCCTGAGCTCCTCGTCTTCGCTTGTTGGAATTTGATGGTGTAAAGCTGCTGAGCTGCTTCAAAAGGATTGAGCATGGAACTAGGCAGTTCTGCGCGAATGTATCATTGTCGGTGGCGTTAGGTTTGCGACCGGTCCAAAGACGCACCGCCGGAGATGCCAACCGGACGATGTCGCTTGAGCCTTCTTGTTGAGTAATGTTGTCGCTCAGCAAGCCAGAGACGCGGCCTACCCATGCACCGAGTAGTGCAGCAGCTGATACGCCGTCAACGCTGAGTAGTTGCTTGACAACTGCACCGTCTGGCCCAGATGCTATTTCTTCCAGGGTCTCGATTGATTTGGTGATGGTCTCCAGCAATTTAACCAGTTTCTTCTCCTGCACATCAAGAACTGCCCTCTTGATAGTAGTGAAAAGGTCGAAGCGGGCGAGAAGAAGGCCCATCTTTGGGGGCGCAATAAGACGGAAGCAGTGCTCTAGTAGAGTCCATGCTTCCGCATTTACCACGGCCTTGACGTCGTTTTGCAGCTTTCCAGTGAGCCATCTGATGATCATTTCCGCCCTGTGACCATGGTTGCAGAACTCGTTTGCGATTTTGAGTTGCGATTTCAGATCCGGGAGAGAGTCCAGTGTCTTCAGTCGTTGTAGCGATGGCTCAGTGGCATGCTGGGCATCCGCATCCACCATGTCCACTTCTTTGCCGCCCATGGCGACTTCAATTTCTCCTCCGTAGTACCTGCACGTGGCGAGGATGGAGGTCTGGAATATTTCTCGGGTGTTGGATGCTGCTTCATGGAACTTTTTGATATGGCCCGTGCTGCGACGGACAAGATCGGCTTGGAAGCCCCGACAGCATTGGAGTTGCGAGAGCTCCCAACCGCAGCAGCACAGCTATCAACGACCCGACTTCTCTCCTCTCCGCTCTACCGCACGCTTCACACAACACCTCACAATGGCCGACTCCAACACCAACGCGCCCATCACCCCGGCCGCCGTCCGCCCCAACAGGCCCATGAGCGAGGCTCTTCTGAACGAGAAGGTACAGCTGGACCTTGGAACCAAGAAAGAGAATGGACATCGAGCATATGCGATGGCATAAACGCGGTGCAAATACACAGGCTGACATGTTCATGTTGTAGTGGGACCACTGCCTCAGCACCCTCCTCATCCGCAGCACCCTCGGCGCGTCTTTCGGTGTGATCTTCTCTGTCCTGCTCTTCAAGCGCAGGTCGTGGCCGGTGTTCACAGGTCTTGGGTTCGGCGCCGGACGGGCTTGGGAGGAGTGTGACTCTGTAAGTCTCATGAAAGAGTGAGAATCCGAAGGGTATAGGCAGGCACAGGAACCGGCTGAGGCCGTGTCCGGTGAAAGTCTTGAGGAAGAACAAGCGCTACACTGCCCTTACGGACCCATGATCTCCCCAATCATTGGCGAACTATGCTTACAATTGGACACAGAGCTTCAAGCGCGCATCCGCCGCCTCGCGCGATGGCCTCCGCACTTTCCCTGGCCGTCCTTCGTAAACGAGCGACGAAAGCGTACGATGAACTCAGATGAGGAGATTGGTCTTTGAATTGCGATGGTTGAAGGCGCCATGGGTCTAGAGGGTCGGCTTCAGTGCCGCGAGCCAGCACTTCCTTGCTGGCAAGTGTACATATAATGGCATTGTACTACAAGCTTTGAATATGCAACAGCCATGCGAACTTCATGTTTTTCGGACAACGATCAGTAGACTTGGATCGCGAAGTGTGTTGAGGCGCGGTTGAAAATCAATCGGAAATATACTAACACACAACTCTATCTTTGTCAACGTCAATAAATACTGACAGCGGTGTCAGATGAAATAACGGGGATGAGCATAGCGTTGCTTTGGCTGATGGATTGTTCCTCCACTCGCCAGGCATCGCTCAGATATAAGAGCCGGCCTGTCAAGACAATATCGATAACGCTTTGAAGCAGACAAAGTTGACGCGACTTCCGTGTCATCAGACTCTGGGCAGAATACTATTCACTTACCACGATGAATTCTAGCCCAAGGAGTAAAATGCCAATTCAGTGGCAAAGAAAATGATAAAACAAGTGCACCATCTGGACAATATTCGCTAATCTGCTCTCTAAGACCTCCAAGCGAAGGCCCCACCCTCGCCTATTTCGTTCCCAGAAATTTCCTCGCTGCTCGGTCCCAAAAACGCGGATCTTTCCTCGTCCACGAACGACTTCACACGAGCGGCACTAAGGCTGTTCTCGTTTCTACTTTTCCTCCATCCAGGCAGATAGACCAATACAGCGACAAGGACGAGCATACAGCACAGGCCGAGAATTGCGATTACAGCACCCGCAGTGCTGTAGTACCCATCCACAGACCCTTCTTCGGTCTCTTCGGGTTTCTCTTCCTCCGTCGGTACCTCGTCTTCAACCGGTCCATGCACGAACCACATCGTCGCCTGGTTAGCAACGTCCAGGTTCTCGCTCGTACCAATCTCCTCGCCTTTGTCGTCGAGAGCGACTGCTTTCACCCATCGCTTGATTCGCTGCGAAGGGAGAAGAGAGTAATGCGATTCGAACCCTTCCTTGCGGAAACGGGCGATCTCAGTCCACTCGTCGTCCTCTCCTAGACCGTTGCGTAGGACCCACTCCCGCACTTCGGTCGCTCCTAGCCACGAGATGTAGAAGACACCGTCATGCATTGCAAGATCGACGGGCGTGTTAGGGCGACCGATCCAGAACTGTTTGTAGGCCCGGTAGCTTTGCACGTCGCCGCTACCGATGTAGGTGGAGGCTTCGAAGTAAGCGTCGCAAAGCGCTGTTCCGGAGGGTGAGAATTCGGTCACTACTCCGTTGAAGCCATAACCCAACAGAACATTGCCGTTGGGTAGCGTTTGCATAGAGCCTTGTGAGATGCTAAGGATGTTATCCGGATGAGCGTAAGTTTGCACAAGTTCAGCCGTTGGTTTGGAGAGAGCAGAGGAAGTGTTCAGTGCGAGTTTTGCGCCGACAGACTTGGTGTCAATCTGAGTGAACCAGTCCGCACGGTTGTCGAAGAAAGTTATTGAAGTAAAGTCGTCAGTCCAGTGAGCGTCGTGCTGGCCTGCAAAAGTAGTCGCCGCTCCGTCCGAGAGATCTTCGAAGTCATTGCGTTTGCCTCCTAAGCGCCAGATGATGTCTCCGGAAGTGCCGTTGACGCATATTATGCTTCGAGTGAAGCGACCAGAGACAATGTAATTTCCCGCAGGGTCTTTGTCGACGGTATTGATATGATAAAAGTCCCAGGGTCTGCCTTTGGTGCCATCGGCCTGCTCGTTGATATCAAGGTATGCTTCTTCCCAGTCGATGTGTTCAGATGCGCGCCACTGGAAGATGGCCTCGCCAGTCTCGAGATCGATTTCCTGGAACAGCGAGTCCCAGATCTCGCCTTCGACCAGGGATACGTTTAAGCTGGACAGGTCTGCCTCGATGATCTCGTATACAGTGATGAGAGCCGTATTTTCGGTCGTAATGCGGAAATCGTGCAAATCTGCATCCAGGTTGTTTGCGGCGTCGACTTGTTTGAACTCTTCATAGTGCTCATCAAGCATATGATACGTTCCCGCACCATGGCCGCCTACCGAGTCGTCTCCAGCCCAGTAAGTGATATAAGGTTTGCCCTTGTACTCTTGGACCTGAAGATTGTATACTTCGCCGTCGTAGTGATCGAACGACCAGATTAAATTGCCAGCGGCGTCCAAAACGTATGGTTTGGACTCGGCGTAGTTGCCACGCAGCGATATGAAAAGATATGAGCCATCATCGCAGTTGGTGAAAGGCTTCATGAAATTCGGCCGTGGTGCTTCGACTCCTTCCCTGCTAAAGAACGTCTGGTGCGGGTAGTGGCCGAAGTCGCCATTGTTGTATCGTACGTCGCCGACAAAGGCCTGCTGGTCAGCTTGACATGTAGCGACCAAGCCAAGGCTAGCCAAACAAATGAAAGAGAAGGGTAGCATAACGAGCGCAAAAGGAACGTAGAGGAGAGTGATCACATCAACGCCGCAGATGATATCGCCATACTACCTTAACCACAAACCCGTTCAGGGACGAGCGCTCCGCGAACGAACGGCCCCGCGCCTCCGCCATCGCAATCACCACGTCCAAAGGGTGACGAACGCTTAGAAGTGCTGAGATGCGCAAGCATCTTGCCAACGCCTGCTACTCAGGCTTCAAACATGCTAGGGCTAGTGCACAATCCTTGCGGAGAAGACGCGCGTGGGCTTCCCGAATCAACCGGTCCCCATCGGTGCAACTGACTGCCAATGAGACGATTTGAAAGTTGTAGGGCTAGCGGACCTCGACAAGATAGAGATCCACGACGTTGGTTGTAGTGGATCCAGCCCAGCCGGCAAGAGCGGACTGGTTCGTCTTGGGAAGTTGGGATGAGGTCCTCTGAGGTGTCCATGCTCACTTCGAGTCCCTCCACTTTGAAGTAGACATGGTGCTGCCTCTTGTAGCGCGTCCTGTTCGTCGAAGGAAGTTCCCGGAGTGTTTGGTGGAAAGTCTGAAATGAATTGGATCCTGACCATCACCATTGCACCGCTTCTCAGCGAAGCCGAAGGTTGCACGCCAGTTCATGCGAACTAGAATGAAGAAAGCTTGGACAAAGGATTCGTAAGTACTTTATACGCTAGAGTTCGCTAACCCTACTGTAGCGCCTGCCTTATCTGATCAAAATGAGAAGTTACCTATCACTTTTCGACTCCTGATCTTGGCGCAGACGTCAGCTCCCGTGGTCGGCCGCGAAACATGAAGTCGGCGCGCGACAGAGCACGGAGTTGCTCTCCTGTCATCTGCAGTGACTCGTTCGTTGGCCGCTATCAACACCCGATGACTAGTGTCATCCCGGCACACTTCACCTCTTTTCCTCACTTGCAAACGCGCTGCGTAATGTCATGGGCAGGCACCATTATCGCATTTGCATCGAAGGAAGGTTGACACAATCCAACACTGCAACGCAGAATATTTTCATTTTAGACTGCGATCAGCTCATTCTACCCTTTACCGTCATGTGTCCAGAGCATGTAACCCTATCTCCAATCTACCTCATCGAAACCCGGATGCCCTCATGCCACTGATAGCTCACGTTTAGAACACGGCGTTCTTGAGCAGCTGCTCGAAGTAAGCCTGGAACCAGGTACCAGCCTCAGGAGCCGGCTGCAGAGCATCGGCATAGCCGCAGTGCGCGTCGTAACGGGTGGCGCTGGAGTCGCTGGTACCGTCACTCTCTCCACCGGGCTTGACCCAGACGATGGCGTCGACAAGAGCATCACCAGTGTCAGTCGTCGGCCTGATGCCGAAGCCAGTTCCCTTGACGTTGCACCAGTCGCCCCACTGTTGCTGCGCAGTCGGCTGGACACCACTGCGGCCCTGGTCAACAATGAAGTGCGCGTTGAAGCCGTTCTGTGCGAGCAGGGGCGCGATGGCGTTGATGTAGAGCTTCTCGTTGTAGTTCTTGTTGCCCTGGGTGTAGGAAGGTGCGGAGGTGGTGTTGTAGCCGTTGTAGTTGGAGACGTTGGTAACAAGACCACGAAGAGAGGCGGGCTTGCCGGCTCCAGTGTAAATCTGCGCGAAGAGCTTGGCTGACGGAGCCAGGTTAGCCTCCCAGCCGAGCCAGCCTGCGTGACCTGCATCGATGTAAGAGGCGACGTTGGGGAAGTTGAGCGTCTTGACTGCGTATTCGACACCAGCGATGTAAGCGGGTTGGGCTTCCTGGCATCTGGCGACGTTCAGGTTGGTAACGAGGTTGCCGAGACTGTCGGGCTCTGAAGAGATGGGTCAGTATGCAAGCTTCGATGAACATCTGAGTGCTTGAAAAGCTTACCGATGACCAAAGCAACGGGAACGTCAGGGTATTTCTTGAGGATGGTGGCGATGGAGTCGACGTAGGCCTTGTACTTGTTGAGGCCATCATCGGCGACTTGGTACTCGCCGTTGGACGCAAGAGCCGCGCAGTCACGGTTGGGCAAGTCGTACACCACGAAGGCGCCCATGATCGGCGGAGAAGCTCCGGCGGCATTCTTCGCCTTGATGTCGGCGAGGTAGGTGTCGACTGTCGGAACCTTGGCGGCACGGTCGAGCCACACGAATGTACCGATTTTGGCAACGGCACTAGCCTTAGCCTGCAGACTGGCAGGCAAGGACGGGATAGCGAGGGTGTGAATCTCGGAAGAGTAGTACGGGTTCGCGTAGATCTGTTTGCCAGCGAAGGGGTTGCCTGAAGAAGGTCAGTCTAATCATCACAACGATATTCTGCGAGTCGATGTTTCGCCATACCCGATACGGTTGTAGGAGGAGGAGTAGTGGTCGAGCCGCCTGACCTGGAGGTGCTTGCACTTGTGGTGACCCTGGTAGTTGTGCCCTGAGTTGTAGAGACTGGCCTGCTAGAGGTAGTGGTAGTCCTGACGCTGGAGGTGGTCGTCGTCCTCACACTGGTGACGAGAGTAGTGGTGGATGCTGAGCCTGGCTGGCACTGGGAGTAGTCTACTAATGCGTCAGCCGCGAATTCTGGAACGTTCTATTCATCACAAACTCACAGTCGTTCAGGACAACGCATTTGGATCCAGAGTCACAAGTGCCGCTGCCGGTCCAGTCGCGACCGCCACATTGCTGCCAGACAGGAATGGCACTGACAGTAGCAGCGAAGACGGCTGCAGAGGTAAGAAACTGCTTCATGGTTGCGAAATGGCCGTTGTCGTATGATTTTCAAGGTGTCGGTCCCTGGTTCCTTCACACTTTCACGATGCGGGTCGAGTCTCTTTATACTGTTCTGACGTACTCATCACAACAACACGGAGATGCACCAACTGTCACAGGCCCGGCGGACCATACCTGCTCCGTGTATAGATTTGGTTCTTCGTGTCACAGCACACAATGGCTCCATGGCAAGCAATTTGCTCATCCCACGAGATCTTCGCCCTGCACTAGGCCAGGCTTGATGCGGCATGGCCGTCCAGAGGCTCTGTCATTTCCGAGAGCTGACACAATATGGAAACCTTAATTGGAGATTCAAGGCTGCAAGAGGCGTTTGGCTTGATCATGGCGTGCAAGGGCAATGCAGAAGTGCGATCTGGTGCTGATCCGTAGCCTGTGGCTCGGGACATGCATCATGTTCGAGGCTCGAATACTCAACAATTATATTGATGTGCCGGACCGTTCAAGCCGTACAACTTGCCCCATGGGGCTCGGAGCTGTAGAAATGTCTAGTAGGTAGCCGGAGGCTCACGAAGTTTGTGGGTCTTGCTCGTACTTGAGGTTGCGACATATCCTGCGAGCGAGCACTTTGGAGGGGCATTAGTAAAGAGTATCGCGAGAAGTTTGAAAACGAGTTCGGAAGATGCGAGTCGCACCGACGTCGAAAGTTTTCGACTTTTCGTTAAGTCAGGCGGCTCGACAGAGAGAAAGTCCGCATATCAGAGTCGTCGACAAGCGGCGGAAGGGTTTACTCCGGATTTGCCGTGTCTGCAGCCACATGCAGTGCCACGGGAATCTGCATGGCCAGCTGGGATTTGTTCTGGCCGTGTGCTCCGTGTCACGCGGCGCGGCGCAAACACAGGCTTCTCGGTTAAAAGCGTTCGCTTCGGCGTCCTTGCCGCTCAGAGACCGGAAAGGATCAGCTGCATGTTTAGAATACTGTGTTGTACGACTTGGTGGCTTGGGATGGAAGAAGGGCAGCCGTCTGCGAAGGCGTACATAATTACTGCCCATCCGCACGAAACTCAGCAAGACTCCATGTCATCTCGTTTTGCAGTAGCACTCCCTTACTCGCGTTGGCAGAAAGACGAAAGTCTCGCTACCTTAACTTTTAGCGTGCAATTCCCCGCCTGGGGTTGAATGGGGAAAGCCCTAAGTCCTTTCTTCCTTCTGTTTCCCGGTATCTAACCTCCAACGTGCATGATCGATCAATCATTCGGGGAGGTCGCGCCAGCTCCAATGTTGCAAGAAGGCCGGTCCAGTATCGACATACCGTAACCACTGACTTGCATGGTTATGTAGTAGATGGACATTGTTACAGCCCTATCGTTCTTTATGGTCGTGTCCCTCCAAGCCTACAGTAACAGGCGAGAAAGCTTGCTCGACGCCCCCGCAAAATTGAGGCTCATATCAAGTAGATGGAATATCATGCTCCTCCAATCCAGCGTCCATTCCTCGAACGCCATGGCATATTTTGGCTCTTCGTGGCTTCTATGGTCTGGCTGACGGTCTTAATCGTCCGGTCCTGTGGATTCTCCAGTCAACAAGAGTTCTTGGAGATGTCTTGCCATACCGTACGGTACATTTCGAAGCCAAGCAATCCAAGACGGACTTACTCCAATATTCCACGAATGGCGGCCCTTGTCGCACTGCCGGCACGAGCGCCACCTCCAACCTGCTGGCAGCTTAAAAGCACAGCACCTTGCACATCTTCGTAATCAGCTGCACCGCATCTAACCACTTCGACAGTCCCAGTCTGAGCTCGACAGAAGCTACGCCGACAAAATGGGTCTCCTGAACAAGATTGTCCACAACGATGCTATCAAGCAGGACCCTCCAGAGATCTACGGATGGCGCGTCTTTGTGTTGGCATGTTCGGTAAGGCCGCATTTTACGAAAATCGCACTAGCAACGTGAGCTGATAAACACAGGCTTGCTTCGGTGGTATGCTGTTCGGTGTCGATTCTGGTATCATCGGAGGTGTTTTGACCATGAAGACCTTCAAGGAGTATGTCTTGGTCATCCACAGGCATGGACTGAACTCATAGGCTGACACCTTTCACAGCACCTACGGTCTCACTGAGATTGAAGCCCGCGAGGGTAAAGTTGCGCTTGCCGACCTGCAGGCCAACATCGTCACCACCCTTCAGTGCGGTTGTTTCGTTGGTGCACTCACCACTGGATACATTGCCGACAAGATCGGTCGTCGTTACAACTTGATCCTTGCTGCAATCCTCGCCATCATCGGTACCATCATGCAAGCCGCTGCTTCGGGTCACATTGCTGCCATTTTCGTTGGAAGATTCATCGCTGGTCTCGGTGTCGGAGCCGCTTCTATGGTCACTCCCTTGTACAGTGAGTTTCTCTCCGATCAAGTGCCTGACAACTTACTGACGTTCGATCCCAGTCTCTGAGAACGCACCTCGTGCCATTCGTGGTGGCTTGACCGGTATTTACCAGCTTTTCATCACCGCTGGTATCATGCTCGCCTTCTGGATCAACTATGGCTCCAACGCTCACATCAGTGGCGATGCCCAATACGTTATCCCTCTTGTCATGCAGGGTCTTCCCGCCGTGCTGCTCTTTGGATCCATGTGGTTCTGCAACGAATCTCCTCGCTGGCTCGCTCGTCAGGACCGTTGGGATGAGGCATCAAACGTCCTTTCCCGTGTCCGCAACCTGCCTGCCACTCACCCATACGTTGCCACCGAATTGACCGAGATCAAGGAACAGCTTGACCACGAGCGCAGACTCATTGGCGATGCTGGCTTCAAAGACTTGATGAGGGAGATGTGGACAATCCCCGGAAACAGGAAGCGCGCCCTGCTCTCCGTCGGTCTGATGATCTGCCAGCAGATGACCGGTACCAACGCCATGTAAGATCACCTCTGCCCTCTGTCTTCAAGACTTTACAACTGACAAGCTCCCAGCAACTACTACGCCCCTCAGATTTTCAACAACCTTGGTCTTAGCGGTACTGAAGTCGGTCTTTTCGCCACCGGAATCTACGGCGTGATCAAGATGGTCATGTGCGGTCTTTTCCTGATCTTCGCGGCCGACTCCCTTGGACGTCGCAAGTCTCTTCTCTGGACCTCGATCGCAATGGGTCTGTCGATGTTGTACGTCGGTCTCTTCGTCCGCATCGCCCCGCCGCAGGCGGGCGAGCCTGTCATTCCTGCTGGTTACTTCGCGCTCGTCTGCATCTACCTCTTCGCTTCGTTCTTCCAGTGGGGCTGGGGACCTGTGAGTTTTTCCGCATATATACCAAAGGATGACTTCGTGCTGACAAAGACAAACAGGTCTGCTGGATCTACGTCTCTGAAATCCCGACTGCCCGTCTCCGTGGTCTCAATGTCGCCCTCGCCGCGGCAACTCAGTGGCTGTTCAATCTCGTCATCGCCCGCGCGGTGCCGAATATGTTGGTCACCATGGGTGAGGGCGGTTACGGCGCCTTCATCACTTTCGCCTGCTTCTGTCTGTCCATGTTCATCTTCGTCTGGTTCCTCGTTCCCGAGACCAAGGTAAGCCTCATTCGAACCTCATTGTGCAAAGAGCGGCAGACTAAGCAGCGCTCGAATAGGGCCTCGCTCTCGAGAAGATGGACGATCTCTTCGGCGTTACGGAGCTCGTCAAGAAGTTGGACGACGAGGAGGCCGGTTCCATTGCGGCTTCTGAAAAGAAGGGCCCGACTGCCGAGCAGGTTGAGATCAGCCCCGCCAAGTGAACTCCAGAGTCTGGCGATGAAACATGAGGCGTTTGCACATATGTGTTTAGGAAGCAGAAGGGATCAGTAGATACGATCCATATAATGTCGTTGCCAATCGTTTAGACTTCCATGACATACTTTCTAGGATCGCGAATATGTCCAGAAGGCTCTGCTACGTCGTATTTCTTTGATCTTTGGCGACGACATCTCGCCATGTTGAAAGTCACGTCGTGGAGAGGACAACTTCCGTGTTTGGAAGCCATTTGTGCTGCCAGCACTGAGGTCTTGAGAGGCACCGCACCAACCACGCGGTATGGAATCAAGTGATATTAACGAGAATTGGCCTGGTAGTCGCATTTTGCTCCGATGTATGTTCGCCTCATGTATTTGTAGGGTAAGGGTTGGGGTTGATTGAACGTACCAGACATATGTAGGCTTGTCACACTTGACCTGGGCCAACAAGCTGGATGTCGCATGTCTTTGTGGTGGTGCAGCCTTTGGACAGATCATATGGCGTTCCTCGTGGATCACACCGAAGTGGTGCCTGCGCGTCGTTATCGAACGTGTTGAAATGAGCGGCAACGCGAGTTGGATCTGCCGATGTATTTGCCACGCAAAGATGGCGAAAGGAAATCAAGCTCGCCGGTCACATTGGTTATGGGAACCCGTCCCGGAAGTAGATCAAACCCTTCGTGTGGCTCGGTGTCTGAGACTCGTACCAATGATTGTTGGCTCCAGTGTCATCATGTTGCTGAAGACCGACGTTACGATTTGGTGACGATGGCGGAGATTCCGGGCGGGACCACAAGACCCCGAGTCAGCCTAGTAGAACACCATCACCCCTCCGTCCATACCACTCAACGCAGACCTCGCATCCTCGCTCGTGCACGTCACGGCACAGCGGCAGCCCATACGCTACCACATTCTAAGCCAAATCGCAAGGCCGCTGAGCCCAGACGGTCAACAGCACCATCCTCCACCGTCCGCCAAAGTGGCTGAAGCTCATGATCCCTGATCCTTGACCTGGAACCCTGACCTTGAGAACGCCGACTGCGAGCCGACACCGACAAGACTGGCACTGGCAAGGACCGATATCTTGATTCTTTTTGGCCGCCAACCACTACAGCAGCGTCCACTTCGCCCACCATGGCGCAAGCAGCCGCAGCCATGTTCAACCGGGGGATGGGAGGATCTGGCTCAAAGGACAACACCATGCGCGGTCTGGTCTCCTTCATAGCCGACCTTCGCAATGCGCGCGCTCGAGAATTGGAAGAAAAGCGCATAAACAAAGAGCTAGCCAACATTCGGTCGAAATTCAAGGGTGGCAGTCTATCCGGTTACGACAAGAAGAAATATGTCTGCAAGCTGCTGTACATCTACATACTTGGGTGGAATGTCGATTTTGGACACCTGGAGGCTGTGAACTTGATTTCAGCAAACAAGTACTCGGAGAAGCAGATTGGATATCTGGCTGTGACGCTGTTCCTGCACGAGCAGCACGAGCTCCTACATCTGGTTGTCAACAGTATACGAAAGGACTTGGCGGATCACAATGAGCTGAACAACTGCCTCGCGCTACATGCGATCGCCAACGTGGGCAGCAGGGAAATGGGAGAGGCGTTGTCCGCAGATGTGCACCGGTTGCTCATCTCGCCAACGTCAAAGCCATTTGTCAAGAAGAAGGCCGCACTCACCTTGTTGAGATTATTCCGGAAGGTGCCTACGATCGTACAGATGGAATGGAGAGAAAGAATCGTTGCCATCATGGACGACCCGGACATGGGTGTTGCTCTGTCGGTGACATCGTTAGTAGCAGCCCTGGCGCAGGCCGAACCAGACGCATACAAAGGCAGCTACATCAAAGCCTGCCAAAGACTGCGGAAAACTGTCATCGACCAGGAATACTCCGGAGACTATGTTTACTACAAGGTGCCTTGTCCTTGGTTACAGGTCAAGCTCCTACGATTGTTGCAGTATTTCCCACCCGCTGAAGATACACATATTCGAGGCATCTTGAGGGAGTCACTGCAGCGGATACTGGATAACGCCATGGAAATGCCCAAGAATGTACAACAGAACAATGCTCAGAATGCAGTCCTCTTCGAAGCTATCAACTTGATCATTCACCTCGACACCGAGCGCGATCTGATGGTGCAGATCTCATCCAGACTCGGCAAGTTTATCAGCTCACGAGAAACCAACGTGAGATATCTTGGTCTCGAAGCCATGACGCATCTGGCTGTGCGTGCGGAGACTCTGGATCCGATCAAGAAACACCAAGACCTGATTATCGGATCGCTGAAGGATAGAGACATCACAGTGCGACGGCAAGGACTTGACTTGCTTTACAGCATGTGTGACTCGACCAACTCACAAAAGATCGTCCACGAGCTCTTGAAGTTCTTGCAAACTGCCGACTACGCCATTCGCGAAGAGATGGTTCTCAAGATCGCAATTCTGACTGAGAAATACGCCACGGATGTCAAATGGTATGTTGACATTTCCATGAGGCTCATCGCAATGGCTGGCGACCATGTCAGCGACGAGGTGTGGCAGCGTGTCATTCAGATCGTTACCAACAACGAGGAACTTCAAGTCTATGCGGCGAAGAACATCTTGCAATACTGCAAAGCAGACCACTGCCACGAGACACTTGTCAAGATCGGTAGCTATATTCTCGGCGAATTCGGGCACCTCATTGCCGATAACAAAGGCTCAAGTCCCATCGAGCAGTTCATGGCATTGCAGAATAAGTTCAATGCATGCTCGCTGAGCACGAGAGCGATGATCTTGTCGGCTTTCGTCAAATTCGTCAACCTCTTCCCCGAAATCAAACCGCAACTCTTGCAAGCATTTAGAGTCTACAGCCACACTCTTGATTCGGAACTACAACAACGCGCCTGCGAATACTTGGCCATGGCGACTATGCCTACCGACGACCTCATAAGAACCGTTTGCGATGAAATGCCACCATTCCCTGAAAAGCAATCTGCTCTGCTCGCCCGACTCGACAAGAAACAGGGAGCATCAGCGGACAAGCGGACTTGGTCTGCGGCTGCCAAAGACGGCACTTCACTACAGCGAGGACAGACACTCAAGAGGAACTTTAGTGCCAACCAAACTCAACAGATCAACGGTGATGCGTCTACCGGAGCATCTCTAGCCAATGGAGGCAACGCTAGCGCTGTGACAAATGGCGCACCTAAAGCGCCCATGGAAGAACTCATTGGTCTGGATATACCTAGCAGCAGTGGTCCTAACCTGGCAGCTGCCTCTCATCTATCTCCAGACTGGGAACCAGGCCACAATCGTCTCATGCTCCAGCCCGAAGGCCTTCTTTACGAAGACGTTCAGATCCAAATTGGTCTACGGTCCGAGTACCGTGCAGAAGTCGGCTGCATCATCCTGTACTTCTCCAACAAATCTGCTGCGCCTATTCAGTCGTTCACCACTACCATCGACAATCCTTCATCGACAGGCCTCAAAGTCGATATCAAGGGGTTGCCTGACACGACCGTCCAACCGGGCTCACAGACTAGCCAGATGATCATGTTCGAAGCCAAGTCCGTCTTCAGCCAGGCACCTACGATCCGCGTCTCTTACATCGCAGGCGCGTTGCAAGCAGTCACTCTTCAGCTCCCTGTATTACTGCACAAGTACATGGAGGGCGCCGTTCTCTCCGGCGAAGATTTCTTCAAGCGCTGGAAGCAGATTGGTGGCGCTCCTCGCGAGTCGCAAAAGATCTTCCAGGGGTTCGATGTCTCTGGCGACAACACAAGGAAGTTCTTGCACGGCTTCAAGTGGGGTGTTCTTGACGGCGTGGACCCGAATGTCAGGAATTTTGTTGGTGCGACGGTGCTACATACCAGTGGTGGCAAGTTCGGTTGTCTTTTGAGGCTGGAGCCGAATGCTGAGAACAAGGTATGTTCTGTTTTGCTTGCCCTCTCCAGGAACGTTTTACTGACACAATTCTCAGATGTACCGTCTCACTATTCGTGCAACCGATGAGACCGTCCCTCCCGTGCTGATGAAGTACATGGAGGAGAGACTGCGCCAGCCGTACCCGACATGATTTATCGCATTGCAAGACTCATCATGAATCTCTTCATTCAGGATGAGACGGTTCAGGATTTTATGTGCGTGTTTTGGAAGCGTCAGGCGTTTGTAGCGAAACGATAGGTGGAATTGTTGCATATGTGGCATTTCTATTCGACCCAGATGCATAAGGATGTGGGTATACCAAATTTGTATAGTGTTCTCTCGTTGAACGACCGAAACATGATCAGTGTCAGTGAATGTATGTCTTGTCTCGTGCTGCTACTGATGAATTCACTTTACGCGTAGTCGCGGGGCCAGTAGTGAAGGCGGGCGTTGCGCCGCCGGACGGCACTAACCGCTGTGTTTACACCTCGACTTTCCCACTGCCTCCTCTCGACTGTGAAACAACATATTTCTACCCCACCCTTCTCACCCCATCAAAACAACAACAGCGATCGACGTTTCCATAACAATGTCGAGACGCTTCCATGAAACGCCCATGGACTTCGAGTACCAGAACGGCACCGGTCCAGTCGACGCCAGAAGCCCTTTTGCAGCGGTTAGCATGAACTCGCAGCGCTTCCCGGCAACTCCTGGCGGCACCAAAAGCAGTGTGTTCTCACGAGTCTGGAAGAGGGAGAAGGAAAACGCAACTGACGCACCACCCAAAGGACAGCAGAACAACTTCGACTCGCCCACGCGACCCGGCGCTAGTAGGACTACTTCGCCTACTAAACCTCTACCGCCTGTGCCTGCTTTCAACTCGCTTTTCGCGACGCCTAGGAAACCGATGCAAGATACACACATGGAAGATTCAAGCGCAGGCGAAACGCCAAAGAGCCCAGAGAGACAAGATGACAGTGAAGCGGGAACACCGGCTGAGAGGTTAGCATTGGAGAGGAAGAAGCTGGGCGGTGGCTATGATGCGAGAAGTGCGCCAGTTCTACCTACGGTATCAAGCTTGTCCATGAGCCCGAGCAAGGAGAGAGAGCGGGAACGAACGAGGGACAAGGAAAGAGAGAGGAGAGACCGAAGGCTCAGTCCTAGCCCCAAGAAGGACAGCTTCTTTGGCAGGATGAAGAAACAGTTCAACAGTCCTGGACGCGGCGAGATCCCTCGAGGCGACATTGTGCAAAGTAAGGAGAAGCGCATTCGGCGGCAAAGAAGCAGAGAAGCACAGCGACAGCTTGCGATTCAAAGACGGATTAGCATTTCTGGCTCTGGATCGGAAGCCGAAAACGATGATTCTGAGCTCCCGCCACCACGAACGATCAGTCCTCGCAAGCGCAGCGCCAACTATAACCAGAAGCAGACCACCGAGCCCAGAGAAACAACACCACCTCCGCCGCAGAAAGAACCTGGAATGGTTTCGTCTTTGTTCACCTTCATTGGCGCTCACCCGACTGTTCCACATATCTTGTCTTTCTACGCCCAACTACTGTTCAACCTATTCCTTCTTGGAGCATGCGCGTACATGATCTACAGCTTCTGGTCAGCAATCCAAGGCGACGTGGACAAGAAAGCGTTCGAGGCCAGCGCCGACATCATTGCCGAGATCGTCGACGCCACAGAGCAATATCGTATCAACGGATGCGCCTCAAGCACACGTGCGCCCGCCCTCAAAGGACCATGCGACCGCTGGGAACGCCTCATGAGCCAGGACCCTATGAAGATCGCCCGCGCCAAAGTCTCTGCGCACACGTTCGCCGAGATCTTTAACTCGTTCGTCGAGCCTATTTCATACAAAGCAATGGCATTCACTGCACTGATCATTTTCGGCTGCTTCGGAATCTCCAACTTTGCTTTCGGCGTGCTGCGAAACAAGGCGATGGAGCAGCAACATCAACAACAACACTGGAATGGGCCTTATGACTTCCAGGCACCACCGCCTACACCACAACGGACTTTCAGCGGGCTTGTGGACGGTATGCCTGCGTACCAGGGAACGCCATGGCACGGTGGTCCGGCGCTGGAGCCGGCTCCTAGCCAAAGATATGATCTGGGAGATGGACAGGGCAGTCCAAGGAGGCGCCTGGTGTACAACTGAACGGGCAACGGGTTTTAACATGGGGAGAGCCCGCGTTGGATTGATGAGCTTTGAAACGAGTTTCACATAAGCATTTGAATTGGCGCTTAAGGGAAGAAATGGGGTTCTTGTTTTGTGAGCGATCCTTTACTGTGCAGAGCTTTTGCTTGCGAGGGTAGATACTTGGGTTGGGGCTTTCGTTGTGATGAAATGGATACCTGAATCGAGAACAGTATTTTACGATTTCACCTAAGTTGTCTTGCCATCCTCACACACATGTAATGGCAAGTGTTCGATCTTGACAACCAAATACCTTGCGTTCACTGGTGGCATGACGCACATAGCAATCCGTCGAGGGCGAGAGTTACTGGCGGAATGAAAGTATCGAGCCTCGATCTGTTGCCCAGGGATATACAAACATAGTGGTAAGCGAGTCGAGTCATTGAAAAGAGTGAGCAGATTCGATCACATGCGGAATCTCGTCTTCATTTCGTGATACACCCAATGCCAAATACCGTCATTCCCTGGGTACTCGTCCTCCCATTCCTGTAATCGTGAAAAACGCCTTTCCCTAACGCCACGCCGGAGGCCGTTGCCTCACTACCAATAAGCAATCATAAACCAAGAGGAAACCGTCTAAGCACCAGCAGCCTTGGTGGTGAAGTCAGTCTCGAGCTCAGAAGCCTTGCCAACCTCAGCACTGCTCTCGCAGTTGCAAGCGTTGGCAGACCGCTTGCCACATGCGCAGGCAGAGCCGGAGGGTGCCTTGTTTTCGTTCTGGGCGCGGCTGCAGGTACATTCGCCGGCTGGACGCTGGTCTGGAGGCCTTGTTAGTACATGCGGCTAGACAATTGATGGGTTGGTAGGTGGCGGTTGGACTTACTGCATGAGCACCTGGCTCCGGAGGTCTTGTTCTCAGTCGAGGACTTCTCGCAGGTGCATTGGAGAGCGGGCTGCTGGCCGCAGGAGCACTTGGCTTCCTTTGCGCAGACGCAGCCGCCGTCACGGCCGCAGCAGGTGACGGGAACGGCACCGGTGGAAGACATTGTTGTGATGAGATTGGTGGTGGTGTTGATTGAAGTTGGTGAAGGTGCCGATGGGGTTGAGATTATTGAGTTGTTTGTGGAAGATTGGATTGATGTTGTGGAGTGTGGATGTATCAAAGCAAAAGCAGGACAAAGAAGCAGGGACAGAGCTCTTTTATGTTTCGTAGCGATCTGATATTGATATATCAATCTTCAGTCACATTCACTGGGAGTGACAAAGCAACGCCTGTGATTGGCTCGTGGCCAGCTGTAAGGGCTCCACTTGGTGCCGATCGCTCGCGACCGAACAGCTTCGAGAACTTGGGCGCGAGAAACTTCACAGCGCTATGGGCACGAATGTGGTAAGCAACTATTCTGCGATACCTGAGTGGCATGTGAGGTGACTAGTGTTGGTCACAGACCTTATGCTGACGAAGTTGGGTAACCGCTGGTGCACTAAATCGATCACATACCTCCTATCGACCTCATTCTCTATATTTCTGATCCGACCTATCCATGACGATTGCCCATTTCGCTCAGTCTTCCACCCTTGTTGGAAAACAGACAGTTCACAACTTCTGGACGAGACAAAGGCTTTGCTCCTCTCCTTCACAGAATACCATGAGCCTACGACGACGAGGTATGCTCTAGCCGACCCGGAAGGTTCGATGCGAAAGAAATGTGCGTTCGTCTGCGTTCAGACTCCATTGTTCATACCCTGTGCCCATAATCTCATAGAAACCTTCGTGGGGCTCCAACAAAATGAAACCGGTGCATGTAATCGGGCGATATTCGTGCACCACGTCCAAGACCATGACCGGCCACTGCTTGGCGAACCCAGTCTCTTGATCATGATCCGACCAGGCGCGCCATGGATGGAACCCAAATGGACGTTGCGTATCGCCCAATGTGAGTACAGCATCAAAGTTCCTACGGAATGGAACATACTCACACTTCGTGATCGTGGCGTTCCCCGATAAGGCCTCTATGTGCACATAGACCGAAGATGGACCTCCAAGTTTGACGTAGCTCTTCCACGAAACTACGGCCCCCGATAGCAATTCGACCGAAATAGAGTTTCCGCCGGCAAGAGGTGGACGATTCAAATGGACAGTAACACCTTTCCAGCCTGCCCACGACCAGCTGGGGAACTTGCATTGACGTTGCTGTTCTGAACCGGCCGCCACGTTGTAGATGTTTCCTAGAAAGCCCTTGCCGCGCTCATCCTCAGGATCAGTAGGTGTTCGGCGGTATGGTACGCCCCAGTGGAATCCATAATCCGTAGTCTCTGTGTACTTTGACATGATTCCGGCAAAGGCGTCGAGCGTGTCCGAATCATATGACAGAATTCTCATCGTGTATCGATTGAAGTAGTCATTGATGTCTTGTCGGATGTAATAGTCTTGGCCTGAATCTGTATTATCAGACTGGCCGGTGAGCCCGGGTGGAAAAAATCGCTCCCCATCCCGTGAGCGCGTGAGCCACGTTTTCGATTTGGATGGTGCTACGCTGAACGCACTGGGATCCTCCATAGACTCGCTACAACTTGTTCGAAGACATTCAAAGTGAGCTTGTCGAGCTGTGAAAATGAGTCGTCGGCGAGACAGGGCACCTTCCTGCAACGTCCAGCCTCTCGTACTCCATGGAGCGAAGTGCAAATCACCATGGGTGCTACGGAGCGAGCCCAGTAGGTGTGACTCACCAATCTGAGCATGTGGCTGCTTGATTCTTCCCAGTCCGGCGACTCCATGAATGCCAGAGTCTGCACATGCGCCAGCACCAGCAATGATCGTCAAATAAGCTTGCTCGTAGATGCGATGCATTTGCCGGACTTGCTGCATCATGTGAGCAACATCGCGACTGCGTATGCAATATTTGTCTACCCAAAGATATCGGATCCCAAGCTTCCGAGTCACCTCCATGGCATCTCTAATTGTGCGTGGGAAAGCCATCATGTCAAGCGACGCAGTCGGCCCATGCTTGGGGCTAGCTCCAATTACATAGCTGAGAGCTGCATATCGACAACCAGGAGGCGCGCGCACAGTAGCGCGGGTATCGCAGTCGATTAGCCACAAGTCAAGCATGGGGTTCCTCCGCTGCAATCCGCACTCTTGACCGTGATGTGACTCGCACGAAGCAAGCCAGCCTCGCAAAAGCTCAAATGGTACAGAATCGTGCACCTTTCGCGTCATCAAAAAGGACCGCCACTGTCCATCAACCTTTGAACAAAGGTCGATAAAGCCAAGTCTCGGAAGATCGAAGAGAATTTGGCGCCTCTCATTTGGCTGCAAAATCAGCACAATAACACCGTCAGTGTCATCATCTGGGAGCGTGGCGTTTGGCAATGAGCGCGCCGAAAGTAAGAATTGACATGTGAGAAATTCTCCTGGAGTGCCTATGCCCTCGTTCGTCTCGTCAAACCCTGCCATGAAATGGTCGAAGAAGAGTTGACAAAGACAGCAAGTCGATGTCGACCAAGTTGGCAAAGGTCCAAGCAGTGCGACTTGCTGAAAATGAAAGAAGGTACGCCATCTAGAGATCAAATCTAAATCTTTGCATCGTTGGCATAAGTCCGTTACTGTTGCATGGCTATTACTCTCTGATTTGAGAGCCATGCTGTAGCACACACTGTGTCCGATTGTTGCATTTGTTGTCCAGTTAGAGTGATGGCAGCGTAGCCACAGATCGGTGTACTAGGGTGGCTCCAGTGGGAATTGCAGGCGTATTCAATTACAGCCCTTGAGGGTAGGTAGTTTTCTGCATTTCGACAAGACATGCGGTTGCGTTTCTGGCGGTGCATATTGCAGGCAAGACCGTACCAGCTCGACTGCCCAGCCTCAGATTGGGAGGATATAAGCGCTGTGGCTCATGCATGATTGCCTCAGCGACCATCGAGCTAGACCCTCGAAGTGCACCCTGTAGGATGCGAGTGCGTGAGTCTGTATCGGGCCCAAAATCACTTCACCATGGGAGGAATCCCTTGTGTCACTCTTCGGCTCCTTTCAGCTCAGGGGGAGGGTTTCATCTCTCATTTGAATTAGATGATAGTATTACTACTCCTGGGCTTCACGAGTCTTAGCTATCACACTCCCAGTGATCTCCAACCCAATCGCTAATAACATCCGTCATCGTCTTCCCGTCCAGCGCACTCTGCGTATCAGTTTTCTCGTACTTGACACCCAGATACCTTAGCGCCAACAGCACCCAGTCTTGCACAAACTCATTGTATACCAGGTCAACAGTGTCCGGTGCGCTAGACGGATCGAAACCCACGTTCGCGGCAACACAGTTCGGCACATTGTAGAACTTGATGGCCTCGTGAATCGTGTCGTCACCGTCGCTGCCGAGATCATCCACGGTGGTGTAGCCTGGAACACTTGGCTTGTCGGAGTAAATCGATGCGCCAGGGCCGGCGAGGGGAGTCTGCTGCTCTGGTCGGAAGAGGGCGTGTTTTGTTGGTGATTGATCGATGAAGGATGCCAAGTTGACGGGTGGAAGGGGAGGAGCAAGGTCATCCAATCTATGCGTGCCCATGGTGTTGTCATCTTCATGAGACATTGCGAGAAGGTCTTCGAGGAGAATTTGACCTTCGTTGTTGAGGAGCTGCAAGACCTGGCTTGCGGCCTTGTAAGGGATATTCTTGGCCGCCCGGAAGCCGCTTGTGAAAGGTGATACAAGGAACGTGCTGTCGATGGTGAAGGGTCCCTTGAAGATATCGAATCGCATGGCTCCGGAGTTTGTGATGACGATAGATGGCTTCTTAGCATCAGTAAATGTGTCAGGAAGGACTTGCTTCTCCAGCCATGTTAGAAGACTCTGGTCGGACGGATATGGTGCGCGGCTGAGCCAGTAATCTTGAGGTGCGCAGCCAAAAGTGTGGTCGAGATCGAGCTTGCTACGTGCCTCAGAGATGGCGTTCGAAACGTTTTTGCCAGCCTCAGTCGCAAATGTCGACTTGTTCGTGCCAGAATGATGTTGTAGTGAATACAAATTGTTGTCGATGTACAGCCTCTGGTAGCTCGGTGCTGACTTGCTTGGCAAAATGCTATCCTTCTTTCCAGAGCTCAGACCTGACATAGATAGGAAGCCCAAGGTTTCCATATATCGCCCACTCTCGATTCCCTGAGCATTTTTCTCCCACTTTCGGTAGTCACGAATGTGAGTATGGCCCCCGAAGAAGACGATGGGAATGTCCCAATTCACCTTGCGAATCGTTTCGTAGATCAGATCGTACTCTTCGCTGTGTCTGACAGGCACATGGCCGGCAACGAGAAACAGGTCGATGTCCTTTGTTCGGATAGCATCTTGGAACCACTGCTCCTTGACAGTTTCCTGCACAGGCTGGACCACAGTGTTGTTCGCATTTCCGTGGAAGTTAAACAAGAATCCGAACGAAACGATCCGGATGCCCTGGTTCTTGGTCGTGAACTTCCTGAACCTGGGCGCAAGTGGCTCTAGCTCGCCAGTCTTGGGATTTTGGATGTCCAAGTTAGAAGCAATGTAGGATTGCTTGAAGTTGGGGACTGTGTTGTAGTACTCGTTGTCGCTCGAGTTGCTCAGATATAATTCATGATTGCCACTGGTGATCACGTCGATGTCCTGATGCTTGAAGATGTCAAAAGTGTATTTGCCTTTGGGATTGCTGCCGTCGTAAAGACCGTTGCCTTCGACACGATCTCCAGTATCGATCAGCAGGAGATCTGAGCCGTCCTCGTCTGCTCGCTTATGCAGGTGGCGGGCAAAGCTAATGTAGTCACCCCAGTCTGCGCTGTACTGTGCCTCTTGGAGATGTCCGCCGTGCCAGCCATGGGTGTCTTAGTAGAGGCCCCATCAGCACTTGTGATTTCAAATATACTCGTGCCTCCACCTACCTGTTGTGTGTAAGAAGTTGAGCTGTCCCCAAGGCAGTTCGCGCAGAGGCGCGCTGATGGGAGCTGGCGCTGATGGTTGCTCGGCAGATGCGAGATGCGTGAGAGTCAAGAGCAAAGCAACGCGTGAGAATGTCATGATGGAAGTGAGGGAGTCTCAGCGACGACCAAATATCCGCCGCCGCGTCGATGTATCAACAGGAAGAGGAGGAGGAGGCTGGCGACCTTGATGTACACACGTGATGCAAGGGTGCCTGGTGGTGCCTGCCTGCGCTACGTCAGACCAATTGCTTCGTCCGAGCTCGAGCTCCGCGATTGAGGTCCGACCAAACTTCGAGGAAAATCGCAGCCAACATTGAAGTCAACCACTCGACATCTCGCAGTCGCAAACAACACCACACCACAAGAATTGATCTACAAACATCTATTACCAAACACTGGGAACGAACAGTCACTTCCTGGCTCATCAATCGACCACCAGCATGTCCGACCGGCGCAGCGTCTCCCGCGGCCGCTCGCCAACACCCGCCGACGACGATGCGCGCTCCAGATCCCGCGCGCGCTCAGTAACGCCTAGAGACGATTCCCGCTCGCGCTCTCGCAGCAGAGGACCCGCCAATGGCACCCGCGACAGCCGCAGTCGCAGTAGATCGCGCAGCAACTCCCGCCCTCGATCAACCAGGCCCGCCAGTCCCGACCGCCAACCGCGCAGCGCAAAGATTGTAATCGAAAAGCTCACAAAGAACGTGAACGAGGCACACCTGCGCGAGATCTTCGGTAGCTACGGCGATATTGAGGACCTGGAAATGCCCATTAACCGCCAATTCTTGACAAACCGCGGCATCGCCTACGTGCTGTATGCCACGCCTGCGCACGCCGAGAGCGCAATTGCACACATGCACGAAGCCCAGCTTGACGGTGCTACTATCAATGTCAGTATTGTGCTACCTAGAAGACGCTTCAGCCGTAGTCCCGCACCCAGGAGACCTCCGCCCAACCGCTTCGGCGAGCCGCACAGATACCGCGAACCACCACCATCACGTCCTGGACCCGAGCGCGCGTTCGGCGGAGGAAGAGGACGTGGTGGAAGAGGCGGAGGCGGAGGTGGAGGATTTAGGGACGAGGACAGGAGTTACAGGCCGCGTAGCTACTCGCCTGATCGCAGTCCACCACCAAGGAGGAGGAGAAGCCCAAGCTACGATAGCAGAAGTCCTAGTCGCAGCCCTCCACCGAGGAGAAGGGAACGTGATTACAGTCCCCCGAGAGGTGGCGGAGGCAGGAGACGGAGCCCGAGTTATTCCAACGCCAGCGACAGAAGCAACAGCCGGGATCGCAGCCGTAGTAGGGATCGCGGTGGCCGCAGGCGGTGAATGAGTCAGTTGAGCGAGTAGGAATCAACCAGCAAATGCAAATTTGTGAGTGTATCGTTAGTGTTCTCAGCGAGGCGTTCATCGGGTGGCGGAAAACGAGAATAGTGCAGTACACTAAAATGTCTGCCGCCTGTCGAAGACCATAAGTCAGAATAATGACGCCTCAACGGCGACCCAAATTTTGCCACTAGAAATGCTCCCGGTCTTGTCGAAGACGTCTTCAGACGAAGGAAGAACTAGGACCAGAACGAAACGATAGTACTGTATCCAACGTCAACCAAAGGAATCTCTATCGCAAAAATGTTTTGACTTCATATGCACATTCGATGCTCTGCTTTCTTTACTTTGCACTCCGACGATGAGGTAAATCGAGCTATCTTCGCTCGCACTCATGCCTGCCTTCTCCCTCTCGTGTACGCTTTTTTCCCAACTCCCCGTCCGGGAGAGCCAATCAAAGCTTATCCATCCGCTGTTCATATCATTATGGTCGAACGTGAAAGCACAACCTCGCTGCTTTCGAGCTTGCACCTTTCAGCTCGCTTCTTCAATTCGCTCCGTCGTGAGTCGCGCGCTGCGCTTAGTAGCCCACGCCGACGAGGTAGTCGGCGAGCTGCTCGACGGTGTTGGCGGCCGCGCCGGGCTGGACGGTCTCCGGGTAGTGGGTGACAAGGATAGCCTTGGTGGTCTTGACGATGACGACGCCCTCTCTGCCCTGTAATAGCATGTCCGTCAGCCCGAGTTCAGCCCTCCTTGTTCTTCTGCGCTCCTTGTGCTCGAAATTATTTGAACCTCTTCATCTTGGAGAGTCTCGCCCCGCCTAGTTATTCCCATCCTCAAAAGTCTTTATTCTTTTCCACTTCACCGCGCAGCACTCACCTTCTTTCCGTAAATACTCCTCTCGTCGGCCTTGATAACGACGAAGCGCTCGCCAGCAATGTGTAGACCGGTGCTCTGGACCTGCTTCACGCCGTCGGTGCCGGGGTCTTTGTACGCGCTGACAACCTCCTGCATTTCCTGGGGCGAGACGGTGAAGCCAGAGGTTGTGGCCCAGACGCTGTTGCCGGCGTCGTTGAAGATGGCGGCCTTGTCGACGTTGCCGGTGCCGACGAGGCTGAGAGAGTTGGATGTTAGTTTGGGAGGGTAGTGAGGCGGATAGATGGGAGGAGGCACCTCTGGTCAACGTATGCTGCGAGGCATGGTGGTTAGCTATTGCCTTGGGTAGGGCTGGGTTTGTCTTTGCGATGTTGGTGGGATGACTGGGCGGCGGAGGGTTTACTTACCTTGCCAAGACATGATGGATGGGTATGTGTGGTTGTGTATGTGGTTTGAAGTGGGTTTTGTTCGAGTGCTCTACTAGAGGTGCGGTTTGGATGTGGTCTGCGAAAGTTGTTGTTGCTGTTAGGAACTCTTGATCGCTCGTGGTCACAGTTGAGTGGGCGGAAACGATTCAGGGCCACGGGCGCTGGACTTTTGGTGGGGCTCGTCTCATCATGCGGCACGCACGTCTGAAGACCAAACACTCGACCTGCTGCCGGGTCTCGGCTCTTGGACATTAGAGTGATCCTAAAAAGAAGCTTGAAGGTATATTTTTCTGACATAGATAACCAAAGTTCAAGCATGCGCCTGCTGCAAAAAGTGCATTATGTTTTTATCTTTGGTCGTATCACGTCATCTACATTCTATAATTATTATGTGTACACCGCCTCGCCCAGGTTGGGTACGCTACTTTTCTTAGTCTTCACAAGACCTCGATGGCCCATATTGGGAAGGTTTGCTTTCTCTCGCAGCTCAATGCGAGGCAAGTTTCTGCCAGTGTCGCCACCGCTTGTCAGTCCGATATGACATTCGAGAGACGAGCCGGACTTTCCTGCTTGATAACCTGTGCTACGAGCCACTCGTCCAATCTCTCGCACGTATAGCTAGCAACAGCTTCCCTTCGAACACTCCATCTCAGCGGCTAGCACTCTGCTGTTCTTTCTTATGCTGTTCCTTCAGTCTCTTTTCAATCTTCATAAATTCGCGAATGCCCACAGGCACTCCCTCGAACAAGTCCTTCTCACCACCAGCGTCCCAATTCGTTTCAGATCCTCCACCGTCATCATCCATGCTTGTCTCAACATGCGTAGGCGAAGTGGCGTCCGAAACTTTTTCCTGAGATCGTTGTGCTTGTAACTTTTGCCTCGCCTCCGCACTCGCCGCAGCCCATTCTTCGAGCTCGTCGCGATAGCGATCCCAAACGCAGTTTACGCAGCCTGACATACAGCAGTTATCCGGCTCGTCAGGTCGAGGAGGCACCAGTACTCCGGCAATAACTTTGGATGCTTTCTTCAGTTCTTCCTCGCGCGCCTTGGCATCTGCCGTCCGGTCGCCAAAGAGCTGCTGCGCTTTCTGCGCTTGTCGTTCGGGCTCGGTTTGTGGCCGCTCTATCGGAGGCGGCGTCGCAGGTGGAGGCACATGTTCTGTAACCGATTGAATGGGATTGAGAGGTGCGTTTAAAGGATCGTCGGCGTAATCATTGAATCTCGTGTTTGCGTTCCGGCGCGTAGTGCTGAAGGCTGCACGGGCAGCATGTCGGGCCGGTATACTTTGCGCTCTCCTGAGCGTGAGTAGTGCCAGAGATGCGCATTGTGATCGCATTCTCTGGAGCAGCGGGTAAGAATGTGAGTTTGACAAAAGGTTTCAAGAGGCGATCTGCGGTCGGGCATCGCGACATTCACTTCCGAGGGAAGAATGACGTAGGGGCTTGGATGTTTTGAATCAAAATGTCAGCAAATGGAAATCAGACCCGGTGTCCTCCGACTTCCTCAACACACATGTACATCACTACTTCTTCACACTGCATCAATATATTGGGGAGGAGAACGTCGCAAACCGTTTGCACGACATACGCGCACGATCGAATCTTGCGGTGAATCGAGGCATGAAAATCGATACAATCTTTGGAGGCTGTGGTGCTCTACTTATTTCTACTGGTACACATTGTGCCTCGAGCGCCGATACCAGCAACCTTAACTCAGATGCGACATTCATAGCAAGGCGGCAGATCTATAGGATTGGTCCCTCGACTGAGCATATCTTCGTCCGAATCGCCCACCGATACCAGACTATTCTGCCGCGACATCGACTGCTCAACCGCGACCTGTACCGGGGTCGTAAATCGCACCGCTGAGGTGGACCCGATCGCTGAACTCTGCATCGACAGTTTGAGCTCAACGCTATAAGTCTTACTAACCAGGCAGGAATCGAACGATGGCACCATAGAGAACCCTATGGCAGCGCCTACTGAGATCGCAATCTCCGTCGAATAGTATGATCTGTGGCATGGAGGTTGTGGTGGTCTGTCCGGCGGTAAGGTGTTGTAGCAGGGCAGTGCGTCGTCAGAACTGATTGTGCCATACTTTGAGTGAGACCAGATGACCCGATCAATCGCCTGGGATGACAGGATCACCGCAGGTGCGGCATGTTTGTCCAGCTCGGGACCGTCCCATGTTTGGTCGGATGGCAGCTGAGGAATCGGACGGACCGCTGACAGCGTCTCGCTGCGAAGTATACCATTCACTTTGACGTGACCAGGTGGCTTTGTATTGTTGCAGTCAGGGAAGAATGCAAGCTTGACTCGTAATTGACCCGACATATGGCTGTTCCACATTCCCGACTCTGGTTCTCGAACCAAAAATGGTGTGCATTTGATAGATGTGATGGTTATTCTGCTTGTAGGCCGGGTCCAAAACCTCTTCAAGGCCACTTCCTCTCGGACAGGACGCGCCTCAGTCCATAAATCAGAAGGCAAGATTGATGGCGCCCGTGTCGGAACGAATCGAATTCGCTTTGAGGCACTGGCAATCAAGCCGGAGTTGGGACACTCTTCAGGCGATGCGATCCTTGTTGCTTCTGCGACGACGCTGTATGTGACAGACACATTCCTGGGTGCGTAGTCCACCGCCCTATTATGATCCTGGTCTCCAAAAGAGGGCGGCATGGATGTATGAGTCTGGTGGACTCGAGGTGAACGCACAGCATGGCGGCAAGTAGCCGGTAACATGCGATCCGGAATTGCAAACTCGAAAGGGAATTCGTAAGTTCGACCGCGCCTGAAGACTCGATCGGTTGGAAAGCCAGAGGCCACTCCTGGCTGAGTGAGTTCCAAGAATCGATGGGCAGTTGTCACAGTTCGAGCGTTCGGTGCTTGAGGAACTACGTATTTTTGCGAAGGGCGTCTGCTGATCCCGAACATTTTGATAGTCCTGCTGATCCCGAACATTTTGATAGTCAGATCGTTGAAAGTGGTATTAGCCCTTGGTGTGATTATCAGTCTTCCGGTGATGCGTTCGAATGCTGTGAATATGCGCTCTTCATCAACTTCCAAGTTGAGTGTCAACGGTGCAGGAGGAGCTGGCGGCTCCGTGAACCAAGAGAGCATGGTGAACAATTAGGTTTGAGTGTGGAATGGCGTGCATCGTACAGTGACATTGGGACTTCTGCGATATATCAATATGATCTAAATGATGCTTGCCAATGCGTCAATACAGTGGCACGCTCCTACATCTACACTAGCGTGTTATTCTCTTGCCTAATGCGGAAAGAAATGGGAGCAACTTGCATATAGGGCAAGATTCATAAGCCTTCGGCGGCCGCGGGTTGCGATCCTGCACTTCCTGCGCTGTCTGATCGAAGCTTGTCTGAGCTTCATCAACGCAACCCAGAACGCAGTAACATGGGTCCGTGTACTATCTGATGACTGGAAGTGCGTCTGGTGTCAGGAAGCGTCAAGGATGCCGTCAATGCAAGGTCAAACGGGTAGGTCGAGCCTCCTCACCCACTCCCCGATGGTAATACTGATATGTGCAGCTCAAATGTGACGAAGGGACACCAGCTTGCACGAATTGTCTACGGCGTGGACTACAATGTCCTGGCTACGGCAGGACTCTTCGCTGGTCTACCAAACATGAGCGCTTCGGTTCGTCGTTTTCGCTACGGCAGGGCGGCCAAAACGACAAACCGTCGCCTCAGGCAGCGTTACAAACGCCATCCGACAACATCCCCCAGGACCAAGGCTTAGGGGATGGGCAACGCTCTGTCGCTGAGGATATGAGAAGTAACTCGAGCTTCCACTGCACGGGTGACAATGATTTGAACAAATGGCTGTTGCCAGATACGCATCCCTTGAACGAACCCCGGCGTGGACAGAGTCTGCAGCCCAGCAGCAGCGTACAGGTGAGCGATTACGCTCGCTTCTCTGGTGGTAGCATCCAATGTTCTGCAGAAGACACAAGCAGAAGCATTTGCACAAGCGACGACGCAAGCATGCTGTCATCTCTCACGGATACACAAAAGCCACCTTTTGACCCTGCCATTTTCTACACTCCAACGCATCTACCAACAATTCTGATCGAACATTGGTTCAGCGAAGTCTGTCCAATGTGGTCAATCTTTGACTCTGATGCCAACTACAACAGGCGCTTCGCCTCCATGACCTGGGCATCCTCGGAGCCCGTATTCTACGCCATGCAAAGCATGTCAGCTGCTTGTCTCGTGGATACCATGCCCACAGTGATGCCGGTCCTATCTAACTTGACTTCCAAGGCGTTAGCGGCAATAAGGTCTCGGGTCTCGTCCTTCCAAAACGACGAGCGTTCCATTGGTTCAGGATTCCCTGCGGACCTGCTATTTGCCATCTTCGCTATGGGAACGTCCTTGCACTGGAAGTTTGGCTATGAGCTAGGAAGGTCGCTGATTGAGGATGCCTCTCTGATCATTGGTTATTACAGAGGCAGATTGCCTTCCCTCAACACCTCTGATCGAGAATGCCTTAGTTTCTTTCAGAAAGCATTGGTATGCTGGGAAGGTTTGCTCAGCGCGGCTGACCGAAACTTCGCACCCACTGCTTTTGTGGCAAGAAGGCGTGCACATCAGGCGAGGATCATGGCTGGCCAAGACCATAACTGCTCGCAACGACTGGCCTTTGGACCGCCAGCTATTACGCTGAGCGATGCCGAGATACATCCATGGTGCGGCGTGTCTAGCGACGTGCTTCAGAAATTCGGACAGGTTCTCTCATTATGCCACATCGCAAGACAGCGTGGCGAGAACAATGATGCCAACGCAAATGTCGAGCACGACAGTGATTCTGGGCTCGCCTACGAGCTTGCGTCCGAGCTTGCAGCTATGGATTTCCGTGCAACGCCCTGGCACAGCAATAGTATCGATGCACAACATTCGGCAACGAAGGACAGTGACACACCAATATCTCACCTCCTAGGAGTAGCAGAAGCTTACCGACAAGCTTGCTTTTTGCAGTTGTGCCTCACTTTCGAAGACATCCCCTTTGATGACGGAGCATACCCCAATCTTGGACTTGCGGTTGCACATTGCGACGGACATATTGGCACTTCCACAATGACTCGAGTACAAGGACTCGTCGGACTGGCGCTGAAGCTCGTTGAGCAACTGAAGCAGATACCTCCGGAGTCGGGCTCGAGGTGCATGCAACCTGTCTTGTATCTTTGCGCCGCTTCTGGTCTTCAAATTGTCTCGACCTCGTCGCAAGAGCTGAAGTCTTTGTCATCCGAGTGCTCGGAATTTTCGAGCGTCAGTGAAGATTCGTCGAGCAGCACCAGAGAACAGGAGGCCTATCATAGACGCGGCCAAGGATTACAACGTTTATCCACCCAGGAGCTCGACCCTGACAGGGTATTCACCATGTCGGAATTCAAAGTCTCGCAAGCCAGATCTTTCGTGAAGAGACGCCTAGGCATGTTGCAGCAACTGTTACCTCCGACGTATGCAGGGGTGACGTTACGGCTTGCGCAAGCTATCTGGGCAGAATACGATTGCACTGAAGGTGGGGGAAGTCCACTCTATTGGTTTGATGTCATGGTTCGCGAAAAGCTACAAACTTTCTTTGGCTGAGTAGTTGAGGATCAACGAAATCAAATGATGCCACACAAAGTCTGCCATCCAGTGTTCTTGACTTGCCT
Organism: Cladosporium austrohemisphaericum; assembly: GCA_022813715.1. Lineage (NCBI taxonomy): Eukaryota > Fungi > Ascomycota > Dothideomycetes > Cladosporiales > Cladosporiaceae > Cladosporium > Cladosporium austrohemisphaericum. Next base: position 45,372 of record JAKLLY010000020.1, read on the forward strand.
CCTCCACATAGCATACAAATCCGAAATCATCGCGATCCCTGAGACATGGCATTCCTTGGGTCGAGAGTCAGGGTAAGAGCGTGTCTGACGTCCGCGTTGAGAAGCACCCTATGCCGCGGTGGTTGCAGCTGTCTGTGTGGGAACGGAAGACGAAGGCGTAGTTACGGCGACACTTGCCGTGGTCGTCTTGGTAGCAAGAGAGGACGAAGGTGTGGTTGCGGCGGCACTGGTGGTTGTAGCACTGACCCTTGTTGTTGTGCTGCTCGATCTGGACGTGGTGGAGGAGGACCTGCTAGTGGTTGCGCTGCTTCGCGGACACGTTCCAGGTGCTTTCTCAGTCCTTCTTGTGGGTGTGGGGGTGTTTGGGACACTTGTCTTTGGCGCCGTGCCGACCGTGATAGTTGCGTTGCCAGCGCCTCCTTGGCCTTCTATGCCAACGTCCATGTAGAGCTGCTTGCCGAGCTTCAGACCAGCAGCCTCCCATGCTCGAAAATGATTGCCAGTGTTGATCGTTCCGCCAACATGCATGCTAGTGCGAACAGACCAGTATTGCTGGAAATCGGTGTGGTCGCCTTTGATGGAGGGCGCGTTGGTGCGTTTCTTCTGCCAGATTTCGTAGGTGCCTCCGTCGCTCTGCAAGCAGCCGTATTGAGTAGCGCTTCTGTTGTCGGAAGGGTTGTGGTTACCCATGGCTTCGATTACATAGTACTCAACGAGAGGATTGTCGGTCCAGCCGTAAAGGGCGAGGTACGCAGCTCCAGAGGTGCGGAAAGTGCCAGTGTAGTTTACCAACCTGATGATGTATGGATTAGTGCTCAAAGCTTCGCACATTCCGGAAGAGTTATACTAACATGTCCCGCGCGGGCTGATAACCTCTTCCGACGACAAAGTTACCACCAGGGCGGTTGTTCCAGTCGACGGAGAACATGCCATTGGCTCCGGTCTTGAACTCGTAATTTGCAAAATCGTTACCCCAGTTCTGGATGGCATTGACTTGTGGGCTGCTGCTGCTTTGTCTTTCTTCCAGGGCACGTCGAGCCCGAGCAAGGCTGGCAGTGACGCCAGAGACCCCGATAAAGGCTGCAAAGAAAGTCGACAAGCAGACCATCGTTGTGATCGCAGGATTCGCTTTGTTGGTGGGTTTGAACTGTGTTTGGCACTGATCTGTACGAGAAGTAGCACGAATGACCCTTCTTTATACCCTGTGCTCGCAGATAGAGCTACGAGCACTCGGACCGTCCAGCCGCAAGCTGTCCTGCAAGACTTACTTTTGATAATTTCGATACAGAAGACAGCAGGCATGGCTCTGGAGGTCACGATCTGGACCTGACTACTGTTACCGACCCGACGCTTGCCTGAGATTTTACCCGGTAGAAAGGCGAAGAGATCGACCCAGGAAGTTGACTTTTCGTCAAGGAAGTGCATCGGAAATGCATGCCAATGCATACATATGCGAAATAGGCTGAATTGTCTCGAGAACTTGTCTATTTGGATGGTGCATACGAATTATTACCCTTCGTGGCTTGCTATTGGCATGCATGGCTGGATTGCACCCATCAATATATTGTGTATCTTCATGTTTTGTCGGGTCGGTGGCGTGAAGTCTGATTCGTGCCAGATCAGAACAGTCTTCGAAGCGCAAGCGAAGCAAGGATCAAGTCCAGGTCGGATCGTCACAAGATTCCAACAGCTGCGAATGTAGCATATGCTGTCGTGTAGAGGAGCTGTGAACGATCATTCGTTATGATGGTAGCGACAATCCCTGAAGCCAAGCTTTTGCTTGCAGTTTCTTAGAAGGTAGCTTACACGCCGAGTGGTTGAACATTCGCTTGCGTTCCTGTACGAGCTCTTTAAGATGCTGACGCGACCCGGTACCCAGCCTACAGCAACAGCGCTGTGGCTTGGAGCTAGAATGGCTTCAGTGAGGCTAGGCGCCGTCGAAGGGGCGCCTTGACACTTCCTTACCACGATGCATGTGAGTGCGCGATCCTTCGTTCGGCTAGTTTTGACGATGTATCCAGATCGGTAGTGAGCTGATCGTTCAGTCCAGATTATCGCCGGAACATTTACCGACGAAGTGTTGTCCGAACACCAGATATCATTGTTTTTGCCCCAAAAAGGAAGGTACACTAGTCCACGGAAGCGGCGCTATGAAGACAGCCGGAAGCACGAGATCTACTGCACGAAGAATTAGACTGCTCTGCTATTATTATACAAGCAGCTGCGAGTCGGTATATTGCTTAGTCCCTGGCTTCGGCAAGGCGGTTCTCACATATAGCCGCAATATCGGATACGTACGTGTAGAATTGCAGCTACAGTGTATTGCTAGCGACCGATGCTCATCTGAGTCGTTTTCGCACGTGGAGCTCAGCCTTTGCAGGCCATCGAGAGGTTACGGCGTACAGTGCTGTTGTCAATTACCCTAATCTCGAAAGAATGTGCTCCGGTGACTGGGAAATCTGCACGCAATACAGGACCAGGCGCCCATCCGGGGCGATCAGATGAGCCTCAGCATAGTCCCGGTAAGACGGGCGGCTGCACCTACGTTTCTTCCAAAGTGAATAATATCGAGTGAGACGTTGGTGGCGCCTGGGACTGAAGTCTGGAGTTTCCAGGAGGGGGAACGGGCTTGGCGTGGTTGCACAAACGATAACAGGCTGTCGACTAGACATGCACACCATCTTCACAGCCGTATGCAGCAACGGCACGGTAGACATGCCATATGATCTGTAGCGTATGCCTCGACCGCTCGTCATGCACGCCGGGCTATTCATGTTAACCGCCACCCCGAACAGCAGCGCTCACCGGCCCGCCAGAGCGCTCATCGTGAGACGTCTCGAGTCGCCTACAGCATTGGCCGGACCCGGAAGAGGCTAGCTTTCGTTGGACCCTCCGGAACTAGCAATGGTCGCTCTATCTGCCACGGAGGATGCGTTTTTGATATTCTTCGGCGGCTCGGACAACGTGCCTTATTGACCTCGCTAATGCATTTATCTCTCGCAAATCGGGTGTCCTGTGATCTAAGCCTGGACGTCAGGCTTGGACGTATAACTTTAAAGATAGCCAAATGCCTACAACATCAGTCGACCAGAAGGTAAAGCTGTAAGCTGTCTTCACTATACGGCAGCTGGTCTGTCCTCAAGTCATGGCGATCAAAACTCTGGCCTTCGTATTTCTCAGCCTCTTGGCTGCCTTCAGCAATGCGTTTACCTTGTACAGACGAGCAGCCATTGACGATTGCCTGAGCAAAGCATTGGTCCCCACTGATAAGGCTGGATCTTCCAACTGGACTGCTGACATCAAACCTTTCAACTCACGCCTGACGTACACGCCCGCTGCAGTGGCCGTGCCCACGACCATTGCACAAATCCAGGCGGCTGTCAATTGCGGTCGCACTTCTGGACTTAAGGTCTCGGCAAAGGGAGGCGGCCACTCTTACGCCTCCTCTGGACTAGGTGGCGAGAATGGACACCTGGTGATTCAGCTGGATCGCATGTTCAACGTTACCTTGAACAAAACAACCAACATCGCCACTGTCCAACCTGGAACCAGACTCGGACATGTAGCAAACGAGCTGTTCAAGCAGGGCGGCAGAGCGATATCTGCTGGGACATGTCCTGGGTATGTCGCCTTTCTCCCACCTCAGAAGGCTGTCTAATCATTCTACAGCGTTGGTGTGAGCGGCCATTCTCTACATGGAGGCTATGGAATGAGTTCCCACAAGTATGGCTTGGCCACAGATTGGATCGTGGGGATGACCGTGGTGCTTGCGAATGGTACCATCGCCCGCTGCAGTGCGACAGAAAACCGCGACTTGTTCTGGGCCTTGCGTGGCGCCGGCTCAAACTACGGCGTTGTCGCATCGTACGAATTCACCACATTCGCTGCGCCAGCGGAAGTGACATACTTCAACATGCCGGCTCGCTGGAACGCTGCGACCGCGGCTGGTAATCTGACAGCAGTGGAGAACTATACCAGAACTGTGATGCCAGCCGATCTTACCATGCGAATGTCCGGGTCGAATTCGCAGACATTTTTCGAGGGGATGTTCTTTGGCAACGTAACCGGACTCAGAGCTGCCCTGAAGCCATTGCAGGACAAGACTGGCATGGTAATACAGTCGGCCACCAACACCACATTTCTCAAAGCGTTCGAGCATTATGCTTATGCACCTACGGATCCCACCACTCCGTACTCCGCGGTAAGCGACAACCAATCTGCACATGATTCCAGGGCACTGACTGTCTTTGCAGCAAGAGAACTTCTACGCCAAGAGCCTGATGCTCAAAGGCCTCAACGGAACAGCTTTGCGCAACTTTGTCGACTACTGGTATACCAACGGCCCTAAGAACAGTCGCAACTGGTGGTTTCAACTCGACCTTCACGGCGGCGTCAACTCCGGTGTGACAAACGGTGATTTCAGCACCTCTTCCTACGCCCACAGAGACAAGTTGTACCTGATCCAGTTCTACGACCGAGCCTTCTTCGGTACTTACCCATCTAACGGCTTCGACTTCCTCGACAACTGGGTATCCAACGTCACCGCGCCACTGCCCAAAGACGACTGGGGCATGTACATCAACTACGCCGACTCGCGGCTCAACCAGACCGCTGCGGGTCAGAACTACTATGGCAAGAACCTGGCGAGGTTACAGAACCTCAAAGCGATTTATGATCCTGCTTCTCTTTTCTACTACCCGCAGTCGGTGAAGCCCGTGGCTGCTTAGTATGAGTCTTCACGGTTCCTATCAAGACGACGCATGGGTGCAGGGTTGGGGAGCGAATAGAGGGAACAAACACACAAGCATTCAAATTGACCTACCGAGCTATCGTGACGAAGATGTTCTGTTCTCCGATGGGACGTATTGCATTGAAGTTGACGGTGTTATTCGATTGAGCACCATAAATGATAGTAGGTGGGGGAATAGCATTGAGTAACTTCCACTTTCCCTCTTCGGCCGACAAAGGAAAAAAAGGTTAGCCATGGCCGTAGCCCATGACAGCATTAAAACAATATGGGGTCTCCGCTCTCCCATATATCGGAGACGCGGTCCACCATATAAGTTTCTCGAAAATCAAAATTCCCAGTTCCCAAATTCCGAAACACCATGCTCAAAAACGTTCTGCAAAACCAAACAAGTCTCCCCAGACCACTACTCCTCTTCCTCATCAACAAACTCCCTCTCCCATCCAACCCAGCCAGTCAACCTGTTCGCGACATCGCTAGCAAAGGACAGCATACAGCATCCTTTGCCCAGGTCGCCCGAGGGGTCGACGCCGCCGCCGTTAAACCAGCGCGCCGCGCGGTAAAAGCGGCTGACATCGGTGTCGGACGGTTTTTGGCCTTCGGCATCAGGCTTTGCGAGAAGCTGTAAGAGGCCATCGCTGGAGTCTGTGCCGTTGGTGCCGGAGAGGATCATTTGATGGATTGTTGAGGGCGGGCACGGAGTTGTGGTGCCGGATGTTGTGACGTTGGCGGCGCTGCTGCCGCTGAGGGAGGAGAGCATGGCAGGGGATTGGTTGCAGGTGTTGGCGCCGTTGGGGCTGGGAGGAAATGTCAGGTATGCACCGTTTTGGGTCGTTGTGAGGAAGCAATTTACCTTTGCATGAGGCCGGACGCCAGGTAGGAGGAGTGCGCCGAGATGGCGCGAACGCAGCCGCTGGAGGACTGCATCATCATGGCGAGGATGAAGCGGCTGTCAACGCCGGTGGAGTTGGCAACATCAAAGATGGATTCTTCGATTGCTGAGATCTCTTCGGGGGTGTTGCGAGCGACTTCGAATGTGTCGCAGGATTCATTGATTTGTTGTTGGTTGGCAGAGAATCTGAAGAGCTTTGTTAGACGTTGTATTGCTTGAGATGATAGTATCTTGAGTCATTGCTTACAGTTCGTCGAAGGAAAGCCACTGGTCTTCGGATGGCCAACCTTGAGCAACGCTGCCATTTCCGTTGTAACTCTTGTAGATCTTCGCGGCGCTCAAAGTGGGTTCGGGCGCCATTGCAGTTATCGGGGTGCCTTTCAGGGTCCTGAGAGCAATTAGTGTAGAGCTGGCGTTCCCCGACACGGTCGTGGTCAAAGTCTCTGTATCGTGGACAGTGACTGTAGACACAGCTGTGCCGGCCTGTCTGGTCACGGTTCCTACAGAGGCAGCCGTGCCCGTGGGACCTGCATCAGCGACCGCGTTGAGGAGCGAGAATGTTTCCACTTGAACATCCGTGTGAGTGATGACTTTGGTCCTTTCTTGTCTCGCACCCTCTGTTCCAATAGTGTAGGTCAAGGTTGTCAAGGCAGAGAAAGTGATCGTCGTTTCGGTGACCGAAGGCTCTGGCTCACTTCTAGGGGCTGGAGTGACAGCGGCTCCAACGGCAGGGTTGCCCAAATCATCCAGCGTCACCGTGGCATCGGCGTATACTATGCTGGTTCCATCGTAGCCACTGTCCCCTCCATCCTCTTTCGATGCGCAAAAGCCTTGGCCGGACAGCATCGTCTCACAGAATTCCGAGTCAGCCGCGTAGTCCGCCTCGAAATCTGAGAGAAAGATGCCATAGTCCGAAGCGAGCTCGCCACACGTTTCGTCTGGTATCGGAGTGTAGGTTTCGAAACATCCCAAGCCAGAGTCCGTTGGTGTGGGTGAGACAAGATCAGTTGCAGTCATCTCTTCGAGTGTTGTGTTTGTGAAAGTGTTGGATGTGCGTTGGGAGTGTGATAGGGGTTTAGCGAGTGTGAGGGGAGCCATGAGAGCCATTATTGCCACCTGAATTTGGTCAGTATGGGAGTCAAAAGGCAGTAAAGAAGTAAACTTACACTCATGGATGACATCTTGGCCATGGTAGGTGCCATTGTGTCGATGGATCTATTGTCTATTTGACAACGAATGTGTGTGTAACAATTGACAGTTGGTGCCGGCAGGAATATGCTTGGGCACCAAATGCAATGTTGAGGTTTCAAACGCAACAAGAAAAAGATTATACTCAGCTGTCTCTAGATTCCTTATTTCCTATCTTCCCACTTTTTTATTCCCTTCTTTAAATTTTGTGTTCCAGTATTCGAGGCCGAGAGTCCAGGTCCAGGTAGTTCAGTATCGAGTCCGGGTGTGTAAATCGAGTAACAAGTCGTTGGTTGGCTCCTTCACAGGTGTTCCTGAGTAACGATCGGTGCCGAGAGAGTCTGTAGGGTTAGAAAGTCAAAGGGTACAAGGATGTTAGATATCGTATCACGGTCTACGAAACAAAAAGGACCTCAAGCATATGCAAGACTGCAGGTGAATATCTATGCGCGGGCTTGGCCATTGCGGCGAGCGCACCCTTGCGCCGAAGCCCCAACATTGCCATGGAAATGTCTACAGAGTCGTTGACCGGAGGACCAGAGGGCGCTATGAGCAGATCTTGCAGTTCAGTGCAGAGCTGGCGTTGCGCGTGGGCGTTGTTTGTCTGGCTTGGGCAAGAGACGTTGGAAGTTAGATTCGGATTTGGACGTTGGATCTGGGCTTTTTGGGGAAGCGCCAACGATCAATTGGGCAAAAGCCGTTGATATTGAAGCCTGCGCAATGAATTGGCCAATGATAAGTCGATACCTCGAACATTGTTGCACTCGTTGCTATGTGTGAAAGTCAACATGATCGGGCGGTTTCATGCAATATGGCCAGAACCGCTTCGGAAACGCTTTCCGCGTGACGTGAAGGATTCGTCATGACGCTCTGTAGCATGTAGATGACAGATTCAGTTAAGGCATGCAAGAATCGCATCGCGTAGAAGATGCGCTTTGCAGACGGGCTGTGTAGTCGCACGTGCAGCTGTTTCACTCCATCCGCCACCGGCAGACACAAGTGCCCCCCATCTTGGCACTCCGTTCGACAGAAACTGTTATGGCAAGGGCCGGATGTGTGTTCAACTGGTTCTAGAGAAACATATAGTCATTTAATACATAAGTCGAGGCTCCACGCATGGGAGACGTAGTATGTACACCGAAGTCGATCGCAGATGGCCTACCAGTAATCCACATTGGCCCAGCTCCCAGATGATGATTTGCCGTCGACTGCCCTCAGTCCTTTGCAGGAATGCCAGTGACCACTGCAATGTCCGTGATTTTGCCACCATTGAAGCCCTCTGCATCATATGGACAGCTGCTGCAAGCGCAGATGCAGTCCTGCATAGCTTCGAACTCAACGAAATCACCAGGCTTGCTGCTTCCGAGGCGCTTGAGGCTGTAGTTTGGCGTATTTTGGAAGATGTTGAACGGATCCGTAACGTCCAAGTGGCTCTTCATTCCGTACGGCTCCATTGCCTCGGCGATGTTCGATGCGCAGGACCGATGACCAGGGCGACCTTCTTTCTCGTACATCTTGGGGAAGCAGCTCATGAAAGTCATGTCGTGTACTTTGACCGTGTCTTTGACGAGCTTCAGGATTGGTTCGTCGTTGTTGGTCCAAAGGTACTCTCCAACCGCAGGCGTGACGCCACTCAGACGGAAGCGTGTGTAGGCCATGCTCAGCTTTTCACGGAGGTTCGTGCCTTGCACCCAGGCGGCAAAGTCGACTACCTGCTCGCCATGCAGGTCGACAACGCGGAAACGCTCGCCTTTCTTCACTTCAAACGCGAGACCATGGGCGGCCTTGCAGATGTGTGTCTTTGGTCCGGAAGCAGCGGCCATTGGACAAGACTCAGCCTGCTGAAGCTCTGGGAAGACCATACTGGTGCCGTAGAAGATGTTTCTTATTGGTCAATGGCAGGTGAGGTATTGCCTGCGTGTTACCAGAGGTACGCGTGAGGGTATGGATGAGGATGGATTCAATGACAAGAGGCTCCCAGCATGCTCGAAACGTAGCACAGCAGCACAGTTATGAATGGGGACGCTTTCCGCGGCTGCCGGCTACCAATGCTGTTGCTCCGCTCGGCGATCGTGAGTGAGGGCACGAAAGCATGCGGCGCGCATCTCTGATCCTTGTCAAAACACAGCGGGCGTTCCCGCCATGACGTTGCGGCAAGTCCAGACCGAGTTGCACCTTGGACTTGGTTGTGCCTCTCAGCCCTGCTGCTGCTGCTGCTGCTTCCAAGCACGCCGGAGCCTGATCCATCCCGAATGATATTCCTGGGCATCTGCGCGACCGCTGCTGCTATTCGCGTGTCTGCACGTCAGACCGACCTCGAGGCCGTTCCTCGATCCTAAGCCACCGTGGCTCCCCGATTCTGGTCTCGCTTCCTCCAACCCTCCTCCACGCCTCGCCAGCAAGGCCGCGTCTCCCTCCTTCGCTACCTATTCCCTAATATCCACGCGGAGGCCAGGAGGAAGCTCGACACTCTACGTTACACCCGCATCCCGAGCCTTCGACACCGTGCCCAGGCTTCGATCTACCGCTACCTTGTTGCTCGCCAACTTCGCAAGCAGAAGCGCAAGGCTTCCAGCATACTCGGACGCCTGAGGGTGCCCCGAGGAGACCGCCGTTCTATACGCCCTTCGAAAGATGCTGCTGCGGTGCAAACCAAAGACAGAATGGCGTTCAACAGTTCAGGCCCCGGTGGCTATGTCGACCTCTCCGCATTCAGATCAGAAGGGAAAGAGCCTGGAGCACGTCGAAAGAAGTTGGCAGGGTACCTGAAATCAGCGAATGAGTTGCGATCAAATTACTGGAACGGAGGCGACTCGCATTCTACAAAAGTGGGAGACGAGGCACACGACAATCCTTTTCCTGATGCGTCCATTGTCAAGCACGGCAATGCAGAGATGATACTGTTTCCTAGCTACGCTCGCAAGCATATCAAGACCAAGGAGAGACCAGTATCAGATGGCTCTAGTAATGACGAAGACTTCTGGAGACGGCAGTGGGAGCAGGCCGAAAGCGACAAAGCAATCGTCGACGTGGATGTGCGAGGATGCATTTATACGCCCCAGAAAGGACCACACAGCCGAAAACACCGTTTGATGATCGGAATGGCGAGGCAGGTAGTCGGACTCCCTGCCAATAAATCAGGAGACAGCAGTGCCTCCTCGAGTCGTGCGTCGAGCCCAAATCGATCTTCAGCACAAGAGGAAGATTTAATCAACTTTGAGGTCGATCAGCTGGTACAACGAGGCAATGTGGAAGCAGAAAACGCTCAACGAGGTGCTTACAGCGACAATTCGAGCCGAACCACGGACGGGACAAACAGAGGACGCCAACCGGCAAACGGTCAAGGGCTATCGCAAACAACAGGAGCTTCTTCCGACAAGGACAACTTCATACCAGCCATACAGAAACAGAACAGCTTTGCTCACCCTTCCAGCATGACTGCTGCCGAGCTTGCTACTGCCAACGGTCACTTTCTCACTCGCTTGAAACCGTTCCTGGCTACCGGACTAGCCGAGCAGCCTGTCAGCGCATTCTTCTACAACGACTCCATCTCACGTCAGCGTACTGTATACACTGACGCATCGGGGCATTTCAGCGTTCGAGCGCCTCTCGATTTTATCCCGACGCACGTGCGCGTATTGGCAGGAGAAGGATTTTCTGCAACAGAAGAAGTCAACGTTACCACCGACAACGGCGTCAGTCTTATCAGCGACATCGACGATACTATCAAACATTCCAACATCAGCGGTGGCGCCCGCGAGATTTTCCGCAATGCGTTCATTCGAGATCTCGCCGACTTGACTATAGACGGCGTTCGCGAGTGGTACAACACTCTACACGATATGGGCGTCAAATTACACTATGTGTCCAACGCACCCTGGCAGGTTTACCCTGTGCTTTCGACTTTTTTCAAGCTTGCAGACTTGCCTCGAGGATCATTCCATCTGAAGCAGTACAGTGGCGCTTTGCAGGGTATCTTCGAACCGGTGGCTGAGCGCAAGAAAGGGACCTTGGATAGACTCATGCGCGACTTCCCCGAGCGCAAGTTCATTCTTGTTGGCGATAGCGGTGAAGCAGACCTCGAAGTGTATACCGATGTTGTGCTAGGCAACCCAGGAAGGATCCTTGGTGTCTTCATCCGAGACGTAACAACGCGGGAGCAATCAGGCTACTTCGATCCCAGCAGTGGACCAGGCAGTGGCAAAAACAGCAAGCCAGGAAGTCGCAACCATTCAAGGCATCACTCAAGGACGCAGAGTGGCGACAGCCTAGCCATGTCGAAACGGATACCCCGACCCGAAGACACTCGCCAGGATGATGCCGATCTGCAAGCAGCGATCGCAGCTTCCCTTCAAGATATGGAAGAAGAAATGCGCCAGGCGAGGCAGAGCATCAATCCAGATGCGCACGTTGCTAGCCGATTCCAGGATGATGGAAGGGCAAACCGCCCGCGTCTACCTGATCGCATGGCCACATCGCCTGGCGCAATTGGACATCTCTCGCACTCTCCTGAAGAAGATCTCATCGACTTTACCGAGCCGGTACACGTGCCGAAGAGACCTCAAATGCACCTGTCGCCTACCGACAGCAACCTTGCAGCGCGTCGCGCCAACCTCCACGCCGAACCACACAGACATACCCCTACCCTTCCACCCAAACCTCAGGCGCTCCGTCCACCAGGTGCTACTTCAGAGGCGGCCAAACCGCCTCCACCTCCGCGCCCACGCAAGCCCTCTTCCACGGTCAAACCGCCATCACCACAACCTCCTTATAACGCATCACAGCCGGCCAAGCACTCGCCTCTATCTCAAGTTCAGCGCTCGGTCTCTGGCCCCAAGCAGCCGCCGCCACTGCCATCTCGTCGCGGTCTAAACAAGCGAACAGGAACCAAGCTCGACGCGTCTTCTATGCCCGGCACGTGGAAGACTGACATTCCCTACGGCAACCCGCCTAGACATAATAACTTCGACCCTGCCTTCGAGCCATCTTCGTCGAGTACGCGCCCGTTGGCCCCACCACCTCCTCGCCGGACGGGTAGCAGCAGTACCCTGTCTTTCACGACGTCAGCTCGCAATAAGCGTGATAGCTCTGCATGGAGCGATGACGGGATGCCCAGTAGTCCTGGCGACGCCATGGGCAAGAAGGAGTACTTGTGGCAACAGCGATGGGTAAAGGCGAAGGCCGTGATGGATCGACATGGCGTTACGCTGCGGTCATGGAGAGTTGGAAGCGATGTTGCTGATGTATGTGTGAAGTTGGTTGAGATGGAAACGAGAGAGATCGAGAAGAGGGAGCGACAGCAGGGAGGTGGACGGCGATGATGTGATTATGATACTGATGATGTTTTGAGGGCAAATGGCATGGCATTGCGTTGCATTGGGTGGCATAGCGAGCATATGAAGCGATGGGTATAGGGTGCAGTGGCTTAATATACATATGAAATCTGGTTGACGATCGCTTGAATACAAACAACGGTCCGCTTACATTTGGATTCTCTGAAGAAGCGATCATGACACTGCGAGCCTAGGTCCTGCATCCACTGGTTTTAGATTAGGATCAGGAGCCCATGCTCATGTTGATATCCAAGGTACTCTGCGGAAGTCGGTGGGAGCCGAGCGCCACCCATCTCACGTAAAGCTGACCCTCGCCGATCTTCCCAAAGCTTTACGCGACCCTCAAACACTCAGAAAAACAATCAGACAATACATGTAGATTGAAATCTCTCGGATCATCAGTGTCAATAGTTCAATAGCACATTTTACGTCTACGAGAGTCTCAAAGATGCCTCCCCTCAACCCACGCAGCGGCCACCTCGGTCTTATCCTCCCACTATGCACCTCCTCCGCCACAGTCGGCATGTCCTTACTCCAATACCCTCTCTTCTTCGCTTTCCTACGGCCTGCAAAGAAAAGCACTGAAACCCCAGGTAACATCAAAGCCTCAACCCAAAACAAAATCTCCGGCCTCCCGCTCTCACACTTCTGGACTGCCTTCCTCGCCCCAGCTGGTAGTCTCATCGCCGGTGTAGCGCTCACTTCCGCTGCTTCTGGATCTCTTGCTACTCGCTGGCTACGGTCACACGCTACCTTGGAAACCACGGCTGTTAGCAAGTGGTACGCTTATGGGGCTGTTTTGGCTCTTGGACATCTGGCTTTTGTGCCGATGGTGGCGGGGCCGATTTTGAGGATTACTGAAGCGGTCAAGGGCAGGGAGAAAAGTGAGAGGATAGAAGTTGAGGAGAGCAATGAAGAAGCTCTGAAGACCTGGTTGGGTTGGCATACTGTTAGGACGGTTCTGGTCGATGTACCTGCGTTGTGGTGCTTTGCTGAGGGCGCTGCGTTGAGCTTTTGGGTCATTTGAGAGACGTGTTTATGCATACGACTACACGTCAGTGAGAAGAACTGAGCCGGGGTACTAGTACTAGTCATCTGGGAATCCCGCTTGTCGTATGTTGTTTTCTTTCTGTCTGTCCAAACCTAGATTTCCCAGATGAGATCGGTTTTTCACTCACCAGAACACATGAAATGACACAGACAGCTAGATAAGAACAAAAGCCGAAATTATTGCTGGCCTCAATTGACTCTTTTCTGTCACAAGGTGGAAACGATTGTATTGCGCGACTGGTTTATGGGAAAGTACATGTACTCAAATCCGAAATCCATATCCATTCGTCGTTCGTCGTTCAGCTTAGAACTGCTTGATGTGCCAATCCTGGCATCCACCGTTGCCGTACTTGGCGCGAGCCTTGTTGTTCTTGTTCATGTTGACGCACATGTTGAAGAAGTTCTGATGGCAGTACTTGTCGGGCACCCACTGGACTGGCTTGCAGTTGCCTGGAAACGGTGTCAGTTGCTGTATTGTCCAGGGGCAAAAGAATTGGACTGCGACACATACCTCTGATCCAGATGGAGATCTTGCCTTTCTTGGACCAACGGCCATCCCTTGCCTTTGGGGATGGGACGACCTAAGTCGATCAAGTTAGTATATGATGGGCTGCTGGGATGGTATCAAGAGCAATGCAAATGATACATACCATTCCCTTGTTTCCGAAGCAGAAGTCCGAAATCACTTGCCCGACGTCCCTGTTTCTCTCGAAGCATCGGAAGCGATCGTCGGGCTTGGGGTTGTTCCAGGCGTCGGTGCCTTGGATCAGGCAGAGGCAGGCCACCATGGCCATCAACATGGTAAGGAAGCACTTCATGTTCGCGGTAGCGCCTGTATAGAAGTTTGGTCGCAAATTTCCAATTAACGATTCGAGTATCGTAGGGAACGGATTTCGGCAGGCGAGGAACAGCTCAAAGTATGTCTGTCGCAACGAGCTTGACGCAAGCGATCTGCCGGCATTGTCACTATTGAGCTATCCCAATTCGTATGGCGAGACCGGTGGTGTTCATGGTTGCGAGTCAATGTTACAAAGAGAAACGTCGTTCGTATTGTGCTTGGAGAGTACAAGTCGTAGCGCTGATGTTGATATTGTTGTTGTCAAACAAAGAAAGCTTTCCAGTCGAGCCAGCATACCCACAGTCTGCGAGCATCAGCTGTCAAGCAAATATTGGAACAGTTATATTGGACCCAGGCGTGTCAATGTACGGCATGTGTTGCTTGCATCCATGGTCCCTACACAGAGTTGGGCTATGTGATGGGTGAAAGATGAAGACGGTTGCGCAGCTTCGTTATACGGTGCCAGACTTCCAGTAGGAGACTCTTCGAAGAACCCAAGTGCTAAATGAGATGATTGGGTAGCTCCATTGAGCCCGAGGCAATCACAGACCAATGATGGAATGGCTGACTTGAACGAATTGAGAGAGATTGAACGGTCCAGCAGACGGGAGTACTGCTGATGCAAGGCTTAAGCAAACGTCGACCGTTGACCGAGTCACACTTGCGGTAGGCTATCGTTAGGTGGTGACACCGTCTGGGTTGAAGATGTCAACGGTCAGACGAAAATAGCATACTCTCGTTCCACGAGGTTTCTGCGGACGGAATTATGACGGCTTTGTCGTGTAGAATCCGAGAATGTTGTGTGTCGCGCCAAGGCAAGCGAGACCACCGTGACGACAAGTACAGCTTGTGTGACACCTCAAGTACCTGATCATCATGCACATATCGTCCCTCTCTATATACTTGCGCACCGGCTGAGTGCCAATCCGATCTCGTATTCTGCAAGTTCTTGGTGACGCGGCCACGCGAGACTTGTCGCGTTAAGCTCCGCCGCAGACACGAAGGATGCTGCCAATAAACTCAATTCGTGTTCCATTCAACATCATTGGCCTGCCGGCACTACTCTACCGCAATAATGGAGTTGCCCCTTGAGACTACACGCGCAGAAAATCGCAGGCAGCACCTTACCACTACGACCTCTATTCACTCGTTATTCTACCTGGCACGACACTGGAGGTGAGTGAGAGCCTTGAAGTCGGAAGGCATTTCTCACTACATGCCCGCCACACACGTCGAGCGATAATGCGCTCGAACCGTTCTGCTGTCCCAGCGTGGGCACTTGCAGTGCTTCTGACCCTCGTCCTGTTCGCGTCTCTTGGCCTGGCTGATGTGAGGTTCACTGAACCTTCGGCAGGTTCAAACTTGACGGCAGGCCAGATTGACGTACGATGGGAGGACTCAGGCACAAGTCCGCCTATCTCAGAGCTCACGCAATACACTCTTTCATTGATGGTGGGAGGCAATGATGATGGTGACATGGTTCGTTTGCCCTGCTTCAAGGAGTTAGCTGTATGTTAGATACTGACTAGGTATGTTAGCAACCCATATCAACATTTGAATCACAAGGCACATTCTCGAATGGTTATACAGCACAAGGGACTATACAGAATGGCATTGCCGCTGACGTACCGAACGGCTTGTGAGTCAGCCTCCTTCCAGATGAAAGATATACTTGCGCTGACAACGTTATAGCTTCTTCCGAATGACTTCAACAAAAGAGGAAGGCGGCGTCGTGATTAATTACTCCGATCGTTTCAGTTTACCTGGCCTTACCGGAGACACGGCTCTCAAGATCAGGCGGGCTGCTCAAGCCCTGGACGGTGACACCGACGGCCCACCCGCTGTGGGAAATGATGCTTCAACTAGCAGTTCCAGCACGATTAGCTCTTCGCCATCGACATCAACGAGCACACAGCCATCTTCAACGACAAGTGATCCTGCCGAGACGTCTTCCGCAGCATCAGCATCATCGTCAGCCACATCATCCGCCACACCTACTGCATTGCCTGACGACGACGAAGAGAGCTTGGGTCTCTCCAAAGGCGCCACGGCTGGCATAGCAGTAGCAATCACCATAGCTGTGATTGTGGTTCTAAGCGCATTGGCGTGGTATCTCTACATCCAGCGTCGCAGGAAGCAGAACGAGATTCAGGAAATCGCACCAGGTCGTCCATTCCAGCAGCACAGATCTATGACCGAGCTCTCCGCCGAAGAGCTCCTGAGGCCAAAAGCAGCCTGGACGCATCATACTGAGCTAAGCTCTGATAGTATGGTGCACGAAGCGGGATCAGGAGAACGATTACCGGAATTGGATCAAGTGGTATTCCGGGCAGAGCTGTATGGGAGCGAGCCTTCGACACCGAAGTAGGATGGATTCTCTCACCGGCTCACTTTCCATTGTATTATAACGTAGCGAATGGCAGCAACGCACACGCTACGGAGAGGGATCTTCCATAATGAACGTTAATGAGTCACTTCTCCATGGTCGACTATCGATTTGGGTACGTTGAAGTCTTTGATACCACCGAGCGATGTAGCGAGGAAGCTTTCCACAGCCCGGGTGTGAGATTCGACTCTTTCTGTGGCAAAGCACGGTTGCACCGATTGCGGCAGATAAGGGCCATTGATACCATTCTGTAGCCAGGTGACTGACTCGCGACCGGTGTGCGATGGTAGCATGGTCATAATAACATTGTCATTGCATTCTCAAATCTCTAGGGTATCATCACCACCACACCTCATCACACTTTTGGTTGCTAGACTACAGTCTAAGCCCATCGCCTCACACTCCCCATCATCTACCTCCAATCTGCCCCTTGGGAAGCGGCGGCACCCAAGACATGACAACGTTGAAGCCAATGATCATGACGCCCATGATCCAGAAGCTCTCCGCATAGTTAGTCCCATGGAATCTGAACAGAATGGCAAAGATGACTCCGCCAAAATTGCCCATAGCGCCGACCGTGCCGCTCAAGACACCGTTGGCGTGCGGATGTACGTGCGGCACCAAGGCGAAGTTGGCACCGTTTCCAGCTTCCAGGAAGAAGGCCATGCCTGCGATGAGTCCGAACATGGTCGACTGGTCGTGCGGGTCGGTAAGGCCAATGGCAATGAGAAACGCCCCGGAGACGATGCCGACGAAGAGGATCCAGGCTTTCTTAAGCCAGAGGTTGTTTGAAACATGTTTATAGAGCAGGTCGCTGATGATGCCTCCCAAGGGTCTAAGAAAAAGTTAGGAAGATGTATCTCGACGAGGATATCGGCGATTGTCTGGCTGGCCGTACCTCGTAACCACATTGAGCAACCCAAACATAGCTGCCCATCTCCCGGAACCGGTCTGCCCCAGGTAAGGGAAGTTTTTGAGGTAGTAAGCGCCAATGTAGCTGTTGATGGCGAGTTCACTGACGCTTGTTAGCAAAGAGCGGCATAATGATCAAAGTCGAGTGTGGCTCACCCTCCGAATGAGCAGATATACGTGCAGCAATGGAACGCTGTCTGTAGGGAGAAAATGACCCGCAGCATCTCTCTTCCTGTCGGCGCAACCACAATTTCACCCTGTGCTACAGCGCGCATTTCGTCTTTCGACATGTGTGCCTCATGGTCAGGGACGATGGTAATACTTCCTCTGCCATAGTCCACGTTGGAGGGTCTGCGTTCGGTGTCTTTCTCGCCTTTCTCAACGTCGCTGCTAGCTTTGACGTCGGTGCTGTCTGCAGGCTCTGAAGGTGGAGAGGCAGTGGGTGTTGGGTCAACGTGTGCGTGTAGAAGAGCTTGAGTTGCCTGATGACGGTCACTCCATTTGCCTGTAGGTGTATCGTCGCAAAGGAAGAACATGCCAGCCGCAGTCGTGCAGATCAAGATGAATGGCACAATGAATGCGACTCGCCAGGCTTGCGAGGAGGTAAGGCCTTGGTCGAACTTCAAGCCTAAAATTCAGTTAGCTTTGCGAACAAGCAGTGCAGATGCAGGGTAAAGTACTATTATATATCACGGGCATTAAAAAGTAAGTTATGCCTCCTCCAGAATTCCCCCAGCCTCCAATCAGAGCGTTCGAGGTGCCTACGACGTTCTTGTCGAAGAAGCCAGTAGACCAGACTTGACACGGGACGAAGGTGCCGCCCAAGATGCCGACGAAGAATCGCAGCGCAATGAGGCCTGAAACATTCTTGACCAGGCCTGCCATGGCAGTCGGAATCGCTCCGGCTAGAAGCACAGCAATATATGTCCATCTTGGTCCGAATCGATCGCAAAGCGGCCCAGCGACGAATCGCACAACGAGAGTGCCTGTCAAAGCCGCAATGTTGGAGTTTGCGATGTCCGGTTGTGAGAGTTCCAGGTCCTCTTTAATGGACACCGATAATAGAGGTGGGAAGGCGTACCTGAAACGCCGTCAGCTTTGCGAATAAACGGCGGACGTGTACGAGGACCTACCAACTCCAGAAAGCAATGAAGAAACCCCACCAAGAGAAGAAGAATACTCTGCCATACTGATTGTAAGGATTGAGGACGGGTATCGATCGTGCCTTTCTGTTGATTGGGTTGATGGTTGGTGCCGACCACAGGACTGACGGTGAGAACATTGTTGGACTGTCCCTAGATTGAGGTTCCAATTGGTTACACAAGCTTGTACGACTAGGAGTAACACCCACCTGTGAGAGGATAGCCCGTGACTCTATATAGTGAAGATCACAATGGCTTCCCGTGTCACTTGGCTAAGTGCCACGAAGAAAAGCAACGCCTCCCTCCGGAGAAAGTCAACTCACTTGGCTTTAGGCACGATATGATCTCTCAGACCTGATCTCTCTCACAAGGCCCAACATATGACCATTGAGGCTCCGGGATTGGTTGCTTGGCATCGTAACTATCACTTGGGAGACTCATCGACCGCAAACCTCGTCGAGCTTCTCCGGGGAGCAAACGCTTGGATATTTGTAATACTGTGGCAGACCGCACCACGAGGGGCTAGAAGCCCAAGATCTGTGTACAAGAGGCGTCAATCTGCTCTGCAGGCAAAGATAACAAAGATGCCTTATCTCTCGGCTGTGCATATGAAGTGCAGCTTGTCATTTGAGGCGTTCGGTTCTCTATCACTTGGCGAGAAGGCGATCGACTCTTAACAACCGGTCGGCAATCCTAGCGTTATCATCCCCATGGGATCCCACACGGTCGAAGAGACCGTCTTCCATCTAGCCATCGCGCCGGGTAGGAGCGATAAGGTGGGCTCTTTCGCACCCACGTGAAACATGTGGAAGCCATGAGGGCGTGGGCCAGCCAACGAGATGCGTCCGATTCTGGGGTCCGATTGGCTGATTGTGTGCAACTATCATTGCAGCCAGTCAGGCGTGAGAATGCGATTCCAGCGAGACTGTTATCGCTGCAACTGGAGGTGTTCTCAAAACGGAAGCACCATATCAAAAGTGGGTCCGCTGACGCCTGAGGCACGATTTGACCTTTTACGCCTTTTCAGAGCAGTACTTTGTACTCCATAGAAAAGTCGTGCAACCTTCAAATATGCACAGTATGTTTTGGAACCCGTGAGCTTACCATTTGCGTTCAATTGTGGTCGCGCTTCTCCAGTAAAGGTTTCGCGATGGCGGTGGCAATTTTCTCATCTGCCAGAGACCATCGAAGGCTCAGAGGTTTTGGCGTACGTCTCTTGCATCGCAGGAGCCTTAGCCAGATCACTCGTCCATCTGCCATGCATATTCTAGATCCCTCCGGTCTTTGGCGGCGTTTCTGGCGGCAAACCACTTCTTCTCAAAGCCATTCGCTCTGTCCACCCCATCCCACCGCCAGCCTGGTCTTATTCCGTACCTATTCGGCTCAGCCGCGCCTTGATAGCTTCTTCCAACACTCTTGTTCTTCCCAGTCTTCCCTTTGCTTGTGCTCTTCTTGGTCTCTATGAGCTGTGCCATAGGATCGTTCCATCGCTTACGCTCTTTAAGCTCGTCATTCATTTTCTGATCATCCGCATGTCGCGCAACACCTTCGACCTTCACGTCTCGGAGCGCTTGCATTCTCTCCTCTTTCTCCCGCCGTTGTACGTCGCCTTTGCGACTTTCCAATTCCTCCTGCTTCTTCCTCTCGTCTTCTTCTGCCTTCGCTCGTAGCTCAGCCCTCTTCATAGCCACATTGATGATTCGTCCAGACGCATCACGGTAGATAGTCTCTTGTGCCTTTCCTGTAGGGTCCAGGCCAGCTTCCTGCATGGCTTTCCGCTCTGCCTTCTCCTTCCTCTTCAACGCAGCTGTGACCTGATCCGCGCTCTGCAGCCCTGCCATAGCACCTGATCCCATCATAGGTCCATCGTACTCCTCCCCAGCTATCGCAGGCGCGTCATCGTCCTGGGCTTCTCGAGCATGACTTTCTGCTTGCGCATCTGCAAGAATCGCATCCGCTGCCGCTTGGTCGGAGTCTTTAGGCGCGGTGGACCCAATGGTGGTCCATTTTTTTGCAGGTTTGTTCAGTCCGCCGGCGAGCACTGTCCCACCAGAGATTGTGGGCGCATCTTCGTCGTCTGAGGTTTTGTCTGCACCGTTAGTCCAGTCGTTCGCGCCATCGTCGTCAATGCTAATGCCTTCGGCTTTGGCTGCTTTTCTCTTGCGCTTCTTCGAAGGTTTCGCGTCGGCCGAGAGGTAGTTTTGGGCGAGGTAGTCGGCCAAAGGCATGGTTGGGTTGTGAATCGGAATGTCGCAAGGCTCCCGTTCGAGATCTTGAGAGTTCAAGGAAGACAGCTCCAGTTCGGCGACGCAAGCGGGGTCGGCGGTGATTGGCTGCTAGAAGTAACACCAGACAGAGCACTCGTTGAACACTGACACGCCTTGACAAAACAGCATGTAGCAGAACAACTCAGGAGTCATGCCTCAGACGGAAGAAGCAGCAGCTTGGTTCGCCGCAGTATACCAAGCAATCCAAGAAATACCACACGGCCGTGTCACATCCTATGGACACATTGCCACCCTCATTGGATACCGTGAGTGTGCTTGCAATAAGAACATACGAACGAGCACTTTACTAATGCCTGTACCGCGGCAGCCGAAAGACCAAGGTCAGTGGGCGTGTTACGGGCGAGATATTCTCTGTACTGACCATGCCTCAAGACAAGTCGGCGTTTGCCTCAAGCACCTGCCTTCTGCATCAAGTCAACCGAACGCGCGCTACAACAGCGATACTGTACCCTGGCAGCGTGTGATCAACTCGAAAGGAGTGATCAGCCCAAGGTCTGGTGGCCGTGCTACCGCGATATCATCACATACTGACTATCGATGTAGAGGCACAAATGGAGCTGCAAACCATGAAGCAGTACTGGCTCAAGAAGGCGTTCAAGTCGATCGCGGCAGTCTAGGAGAGCGAACTGTCGACTTTCGCGTGTACGGATGGTTCCCCAATCAGCTGCCTAGTCGTGAGGCAGAAGCCGATGAGTCAGAAGACGGAGAAGCAGACGACGATCAGCGTTTGTTTGTGTGATTGCGACAAAATGCACCATGATGTTTGATGAGCAATGATCGCGTCTTCACGCGGCGGCATGCCATAACGCATGGTTGACTTACATAAGTAGCTATAAATAGTACATTCTCCGCAAACAGTACCGTGATGGCTGGACGGCCGAGGCAGAGCAAGTCGAAGGCCGACGAGATGGAACGTGGAACTTGGAAGGTCAAGAACAAAGACAAAGGATCAGGGCAAGCGGCAAACAGGCGAAGCAGGGCCAGCCACGAGCCCCACGTTCAGCTCTTGACGCAGGTCATTTGCCAAGCCGAGTAACGCAAAGCATCGCTCGTCATCTGCGATAGGAGGAGGCGTTCAGCACGTGGAGCTTGACAACATGCAGACAGGAGCTGGCAGCTTGACGGTGAACGCATCCGTATAGCCGATGTTTAGGAACGAGATTCAGTAGCGAACGTCTTCTTTGTTCGTCTATTCGTATACCGAATCGTTCAAACGGTCTCGTTCGCGTCTTCAAAGTCTAATCGCATGTCTTAGATAAGAGCGCCACAGCTCTCATCGCGGTAGCTTCCAAGGAAGAGTCACAGCACGCCTGCTCCGTTGAAACAGACTCCGCCTTCCGATCACGGGTTACCGACCGTGATTGTGTCATTCCCTTTGTTGCCTTCAGCTGCCCACTCTCCACTCGCCCATTCAAACCGAACCTCTCTCTACCTAAGAAAGAACCCCATCTTCATAAACAACAACAAGGCTCCACTCCATACTGTTACCATCCGCCTATCAGCGCAGATCAAGCGAACCCTGTTCCCGATCGGCAACATCGTCATCAACCATCAACAACAACGCGCCTACACCCTGACGACCGCATCTGCTCTCGCAGCCATGTCCTCTGAACAGACTTACTCCACCTCCGACCTTCGCAGCGCTGCTCAAGACCACAAGCGCGACGCAGCACGCAAACACAAGTGGGGAATGGGCGCACTAGAGACTCGCGGACGCGGCGTGGGCAACCCTCGCCCTCTGCGTCCCTCAGATACGTAAGAACCGCTTGCCATCTCTCTCTTCGTCGCCACCACTGACTCTCAATTCAGCGCCCACAAGCCCGCACCCCGTTTCCACTTCGACATGGGCCGCCCTCTAAGCAACCACTCCCGCATCGCCCGCAAGCAAGACATGCTTGAAGGCACCACCAGCGACGAAGCCTCCTCCAACAACTCCGCCTCCGACTTCTCCGACGGCACCCCGTCTCCCGCCGCCGACGCAGATATCACATACTCTTTCGACGCTTCGCGCGGCCCAACACACGGCAGCCAGATATTCAACGTAGCTCTTGCCCAGGCGGTCGAGAAGTTCGAGGAGCGCGAGACCGTCAAGTTGGTCAAGGACGAGTATGATGTGCTTGATGCTGATGGCGAGTCGGTCGCTAGCCCTGCCAAAAAGGGCAAGGCGAAGACTGCCGGTATGGGTGCGACGAGGGTGCCGGACGCGGATGAGGATTACGAGTTTGTTTGAGGTCGCGACGGCTCTTTGATTTGCGGCCTCTGTTGGCTTATTCGGTTGGTTCGCATCTGCAATATCGACACTCGTTTGTTGCGATAATGTCCTTCGGTTCAAGGACTTGTTTTGCGGTTTGGATGAGACAATGATGCTCTCCTTGTGCTTGGCGTTATAATAGCATGGTTCATGAGAAGAACCCCGGCGCATGCGCGTTCTTCGATGACATGAGCTGCTGGATACCCTGCGATTTGATTATACTTCTGCCTTCCCAGCTTGTAGTAGCTGGAAGTAGCTAGTTTTTAGGTGGCTTCTGATACGACTTCAATGAGATATGCACCTACCGTGCAGTCGATCGACTGCATGGGACCAGAAAATCAGCTTCCTTTTTCAGCTCGCTCTCGGTATGCTAGAGAGCAACATGTGCGCAAGAGTTGGCTACGCGCTTTGATTGGCCGAGTCTGGCGCCTAGAGTGATGCGCGATGAGTCTCGTGGCCTCAGGTTGATGATGGAGGATGGACCGTGACCATGGTTTGCTGCGCCTCGCCTCGCCTCGTGTTGATGATATAGGATGCCTGAAACCCAGGCATCAATCTTCAGCTTTCTTCTCTCTTTCTTCTTCCGCTGACCGATATGGCTGCTGCGCTCGATGCGTGTGCCGGTGTGGACGCCTTGGAGGGAAAGGTATCTCCAGGAAGTACCTGAAGATACACAATCTTGCGAACTCGGTATTGTACATCTTTCCGCCAGTATGCCACTGGAACAACGAGGTTTGAGCGTGTCTTTGTTTCAAGACGATACTCGTCTCCGTTGAAGGTGTCTTTCCTGTCCATGATCGCAGAATTCATTGTGCGAAGATTGGCATGCAGGTCAGGCCAGACTGCAGTGCTAAAGTTGTGGCCATTGCCACCGGCATCAACATTCCTCAGGACAGGATGGGTTTCGTCGAGAGCACGCTGCTTTGATCTCAATGTTTCTGCTCGATCTATATGGTACTCTGTATCCGGTCGTCACGAGATGAAATTGTTAAGGCTCGAAAGCTGAGTCGTCTCCACCACGGACCGGTGTAGCTCGAAAAGCATGATGCGCTGTCAATGAGCTGCGTCCAGACTCTCATGCGGCGGACCGCAGCAACTACTGTCGACATGGCCCGACAGAGCCTGTGATAAAGGCCTGCCCAAGCGAAATGTCAGCTCCACGATGCCACCGCGATCAAACATCCGTTTGCGACACTCTCCTTGAGGCTGTGTACTCGCAGCCAGAAGGCCAATAAACAGCTCCGAAGATACACATACACCTTCGCTACCCAAGCACTGCCCAGCGCTAATGCGGCCTCGCCTTCGCCTCGTGCTCCATGGCCGACTCACGACAGCTCTCGCGCTTGGTCGAAAACGCCGAAAACCTCGCCTATGCTTTGACACTGCTCCGCGACGAGGTGCCACGCGACCCGCCGCGCGATGTCACTAACATCACTGGAGCCATCGGCGAGCTCTACCGTCTGAGCAACATCCTGCGACAACTGGAAAATGCCGCGGACGACCCTGGTTATGGGGATAGAATGTACCGCATTTCGAACGAGGTTCGCCTTGTGTGTCGTAGCATTCAGCGTACCACACGCGTCGCGCTTGGTATGATTGGTAGGGCAGATGATGCGACCCAGTGGATGGTGTGGGAAGATTTGGATCACCGAATGAGGGTGGTCGAAAGGGTTTCTCTCTTGAACAGGCTAAGTTGGTATCATGTGTTCGTTCAAGGGCTTCTAGACCAGCTGAGGGGTTATGCTTTTGACGACACTCTTGTACGCATCAAGGGCAACCTTCAAGGATTGCTTGAGCGCCAGGATGATATAAGGGCTGATGGATGGTCGTATCAAGCGATCGAGCCCGGTACGTTCCTAGCTTTCCATTCCGTCAAGGCTGAGCGTTGCGCAAGGCTAAGATTGCAAGCAGCAGCGAGTATGCCACGGCCCAGAATCGCTGGACCACCGAGTCCCCGTCTAGCACGCCGTCCTGGCTCAGACTTCAGCGAGCCTTCGCGCGCAAACGATGCTCCTCCACCAGCGCCAGAAGCCCCTCCTCTCCATTCTCCAGTTGTTACTTGGAGCTCTACTCGAACATACGTATCATCAAGCGAAGACTCTCCCTCCAGACGAACCTCGTATTCTAGCTACGATGTCGTCGTGCCTACTCATTGGGCTGAATATATATTTCATGGCCACAAGTGGCGATCGCGTTACCGCGGTACCCAGCAATTGTAAGTTGGAATTTTAGTCTTATCAGCCTGCTCATACGCTAACAGAAATACCAGGAATGCCAGCACGAGGTGCAAAGGCGCAGTACAGGCAGACGCAAAGATAATTCTGGGTGAAGAGGGCTTTTTCTCCGTGGCAGATGTGTAAGTGCCCGAGATTGTCTGGCCTGGAAATCTTTACGCTGATACATGGGTCCAGATCATTCTCTGACAATAACTCAATCGCAACCTTTTACTGGCGGCCTCATGACAACCGAGCGCGCATACTGTTCACAGCAATCAATGGCTACGGTCAGGAAACGCTCTACTGCACGCCCTTGAACTGCCTACGCATCTTCCGCAAAGACTCGATCCTTCAGCTTTGTCACGCAAGCAGTCATGAGGACGACCTTTTCTGGAACTGGGCTGAATTAAAATTTGTCTACCACGAACGCATGGTGCTTTTCTGGTCGACTTTCATCGCCATGAAACGACAAGACTCACAGCTTGTACCGGGCCCACTCATCGAAGATCCCAGAGACATGGAAGAAGAAGTAATGTTCAGCGGCGTCATTCGTGACAACGGCAAATCCTTCGCTCTGCGCCTTTTGCAAGACCGCGGCTCGCGTGTCGTGCGCCTCGAAGCCAGACCGTACCGAGGTGTTCGAGACGGAGTGCCCATTTGGACTGCCTTTTTGACTAAATACGTCGGCGATCGAGACATCTTCGCCCCGGAACGGCATGGGATCGTCAGCATGATCTGTCCAAAGCCCAAGCCGTACATCTTCTTGTCAGATTATGGGCTACCATTGATGCCCAATGGAAATGACTTTGCATTGCATTTCGAAGTGAGAGAAGGTAAGACACTACATGTAATTTCCTTGCGGGCTACAGCAACTGGGACTGACGCCCAAATCACAGATGCTCGGAATCTTATCGAAGTGTGGAATGAATTATGCGGCGCTGGTAGACGCTGACGAGTCTTTGGCTTTTTGGTTTTTGGCGCATACGTGTAGCGAGGCGTTCTTGGGCTTGATTGTTCGATTCCAACGATGGTTAAGATACCCTTCAGATGCGATAGCGGATTTACTTTGATATGCAGTTTTATGTGGTGGAAAGTACCGGCTCGCAACAAATACGTTATGATCATGCTCTATATCAAATCGAGAGAATGAAAGAAGGATCGTTCGCATGTCTTTGCGTTATCATCAACTTCGCTTTCACCAAGACCGATCGAGTAATGTTAAGAGGAAGCCTCGGACGCTAATTACATTAGACTGATCGATTCCAACAACGCCGCTGACGCAACGGGTCCCTGCATCTTGGCGTGAAGCAACGACGGCGATGGCGATGGGGCCAGCACGTGCTCTCGAGCAATCTGCCGGCCACTAACAACGTACAGGCGGAGTTGACTGCGGGTGTCTTGGTGAGCAGGCTCGCAGGTAACTAATCATTCGTTGAATACCAATCTGCCCGTCCCTGGCTGCACAGCCTTGTCTATACATAGTGGAAGCACTCTTTGAGCCCGGCCACTTGGTGTATACTGCATAATCATTGTCTGCGACTGGTGCGTTGACTGCTGATTTCTTTCCGACTACTCTGCATTCCACGCAACATCCATTGTTACTTCACACCAAAAGGGCCGTAGGAGCGCTCTTTCTGATCGTCATGCCAGAGTCTTCGAGGCTGGCTCCCCAAGGACACTCCAGCGCCACGCAAGCAGACGCCATCCGCCATCCCATCCAGCGAGGATCGTCGAGCCTGCAGAGAGACAATACCAACAACGAATCGAGCGACCAGCTATTGAAACCGCAAGACAACAGTGCCCGGCGGGTCAGCAGCAACTCGCCATCCGAATCTTCCAATACCACGCCCACGAGATCACCCGCGAGGCCTTCATTGAAGGAGCGCACCAAGACCAAGCTCATAGAACATGAATTGAAGAGGAACAACGACCAGGAACAGATCGACTACCTCAAGTCGCAACCCGCAGAAGACCGGCACAAGACCGTATACAAGAACAAGATGGCCAGACCGCGATGGGTGCTGCACGTACAAGCGCAGTTCTGGCGCGTACTCATGGGCCTGGGTATGTTCTTCCACAGGCTTGCGCCGCCACGACCGCCCAAGCACAACTTCATGCGCACCATCCCGTCAACTGTAAGCAGCAAGCGCGGGAACATCGACTTGTATTTCTATGTGCCCATGGACTATAACACTCAAAAGTCGCTGTGGAAAGACCGCCCGGTGTCTGACGACGAGGAAGATGTGAACAGCGGCAAGCAGAGGAGGAGCAGCGTGGGCTCTTTGGGACACAATCTTAGGCGGCGAAGCAGTAGCGCACGGCGCTGGGGAGGATACCCAGTTGTGCTGAACTTCCACGGTGGAGGCTTCACGCTTGGCTCGCCCATGGACGATGCCAGATGGTGCAGCACTGTCGTAGATGAGTGCAACGCAGTTGTGATTGCTGTGGACTACCGCCTTGCGCCGGAGATGCCGTTTCCGACTGCAGTAGAAGACGGCGTGGACGCTGTGATCTGGGTCCACCAGCACGCTGAAGAGCTCGGCATCGACCCTAACAAGATCGCTCTCTCAGGCTTTAGTTCCGGAGCGAACATGGCCTGCACCGTGCCTCTTCGCCTCTGGGACGAGATGATGGGCTTCCCACGCGAGGACGAGACGGCAACATCTCATCCAAATCCAGTGTCTAAAGGACGAAACCCATTTGACTCGCCCGAATCGTCTACCAGCAAGCTTCCCGAACAAGCCAACCGCGTCGAACTCCTTGATCCGTCAAAGCCTGAGCCGCCAACACTGAAACGCAGCCCGGTGACCAAGTTCAACATGCAAGTCCGCGAAGACGTCCTCAGACAAGTCTCTGATATCTCTCTCCGCGCCATCGTGCCCTGGTATCCTTCATTGGACTACACTCGAAGCCGCGAACAGCGCCGCGCCACCTGTCCTCGGAAAGATCAAGAGCTTCCAGCTCTATTCACCGATCTGTTCGACGAATCGTACGTAATCACCAAACCCCCTTCCTAAACAACTCCTCACTAACAAACCACTTCGAACAGCTACCTCCATCCACCCCAATCCATCTCCCTCGACTCTCCCTACCTTTCCCCGGGCGTCGCCCCTACCGCCCTCCTCAAGAACGGCCTGCCCCAAGAAATCATCCTGAACACCTGCGAATGGGACATGCTGCTCGACGAAGGTCAAGCGTTCCGCGACCGCCTCACCAGCCCTGAGATCGGCAAAAACGTAACCTACAAGATGATCGAAGGCGTGCCGCACGGCTGGGACAAAGCGCCTAATCCGTGGAAACCTACGCCAGGTGTCAGAGAACACTATCTTAGAGCGTGCAAGGAATTGAGACGAGTGTTCGGCGACACTGGGGTCGCTGAGAGACCGTTGAGCAATGCTGGTACGGCTGAGGAGCCGGTTATTAGCGCGGCGCCGAGGGGCAGTATCCAGGTTGTGAACTGAAGGGGCGATGAGAGGCAAGGAACTTGTTTTTTGGTGGGTTGTCGGTTTGAGCGTTTGAGCGCGTTTTTCTTCTATGGCTTTTTTTTTTTTTGTTATCATGCAGAGCATTCGGGTCGCCATCGGAGCATTTCACATATGTACGTTCACATATCATACCAGCTATCTTCTATCTTACATACCCGACGATGACATATTTTTCTGGGATGCTCTGATTTGGGAATGTGAAATGAGCGGTGTCGTTTTTTCTAAACTATTGGTACAATTCTTACATATGAGTTCCTTGTATTTTTACACTATGCCTTCCTCCAAGGTCCCTCTCGTCGGTATGCTTACACCTTTCCTTTCGCCTACTCCTGACACCGTCGTTTCCAATTCCTCTCCTTACCTCAGCTCGACGCCGAACTTGGTCACAAGCTCTTGCCTGATCTGCTCATGGAGAGTGTTGGCCTCTTCGTTTGTCAGAGTCTTCTCCAAGCTCCTGTACGTGATGCGGTAGCAGAGACTGCTCTTGCCAGTCTTGGGGTGCGTGAAGGAGTCGATCAACGACACGTCTTCTACACTGTCGCCGGCGGCGTTGCGGACGACTTCCATGAGATCGTTCTCGTGGAACGCAGGGCGCTGGGAAGTTGTGGGTTCAGTCACTTGGCCGCCAGCTGGGGATGGAGCGGATGTGGAAGAAGCAGGTGTGTCAGCGACGACAGGGCCGGGTGCTTTAGGCAGCCAGAAGGCTACATCGCGGGGTGCGGCGGGATATTTGCTGAAAGGCTGGAAGCGACGGATGGGTCTGGACTCGTCGAATTGGCCTAGGAAGCGCTGGTCTTTGCTCCAGAAGAGGCGGATGTCGGGGATGCCGAAGAGGAGCATGGCGATGCGCTCCAGGCCGATGCCGAACGCCCAGCCTACGCGAGATGAGACGTCGGCGCGGTTGAGAAGAGGCTGGTCAACGACACCGCAGCCTAGGACTTCGAGCCAGTCGCCGCGCCACCAGACTTCCATTTCCCAGGACGGAGAGGTGTGAGGGAAAAACGCCTCGACCCAGCGGACTTTGAGGGGTTCTTTCTCGCCTTCGGCTTCGTGGCCGGCGGCGGCGAGGGCTTTGTCGGCTTCGGTGAAGATGGTGACGACCATGTCTTCGAGGGAGCGTTTGAGGTGGGCGGCGATGACCTCGGCTTCTTCGGGAGTGTGGAAGTCGGACTGCAGAGGGTTGCGCTCCGGATGGAAAGTAGGGTTGGGGTCCTCGACGACGAGGTCGTGTTTGGGAAGTTTTTGGAAGTCCTCTTTGATGCGAGCAACGAGCTCGGCGCTGGAGGCAAAGTCCTTGCGATCCCAAGTTAGGGCGCCCTCCATCTGGTGGAAGATGGGGTAGTGGCTGCGGTCAACGGCGTCTCGCCGGTAGACATCGGCGGAGATTGTGTAGCCATTGCTGGTGTTGGCTCTGAAGACGTCGACCTCGTGGGCAGAAGTGTGGGTCCGTAGGAGGGTGTCTTTGTTGATATAGTAGGTGTCTGTCCGACTGCGGCCGGGATGGTCTTGAGTGAAACCTAAGGAGTCGAAGTTCTGGTTCGTTGTTACTACGCCGGGTAGAGTGTTATGGTTTTCGAAGCCAGGGAAGCGAGATTCGATGAGTGATCGTGTGATGGAGATTGGATGGTCTTTTTGGGCGTGGAGACTGCGGCCGAACTGGGACAGGATGGACGAGGGAACATTTGTCCAGTCGTCTGATGGGTATTGTTTCCCTCCAATGGTCAAGCTGCTACCTGCTCAAGATCAGTTGGAGCTGTACCTGAGTCTGCGATATTTACGTGACCTACCACCTGTGGCGTAGCTTCTTGCATATGAAGGGGCTTTGGCTGGACAGCGAAGAGAGAGCCTCAGGGTAAAGTGTGCTCCTCTGACAGAGGCATTGGAACATATAGACCGCACCATGGTCCTGAGACTTCTCTTGCTGACTGTCTCTCACTACGTATCACGTGCCGTGAAGGCTGCTTTATCACTGCCAACGCGAGTGATGGACAGCTCGATGTGAGAGATTGCGATGCGACGACTTCTGGCCGTGCATGCTCTGCCGCCGACTTCTGGCCAGATGGTGAAGAATGCGGAGGGCAGAGCTCGAGCCACGGGCCCTGAGTCGGCGAGCTGGGAGCTTCTACGAACACCTGTCTTGAGGTTGGCTGCCCGCTAGCCAGAGCCCAAATTCCACGACATCTCCTCCTCCACCACCGCCCTCCTCCTCCCACGACACATCCCCTTTCTCTTCGACAGCCTCACCTTCGATCACGCGAGCAGAGCAACTGCTCGTATTTGACCTTTCCTTTTCCCAACACCACCCGGAGTGACAGGAGCGCACCGCGGCTCCCACAAATCGCAATCATGAGTGGCCGTACGTACAATCATCGACCAGCGCGTGCACCAACAGGGCAACAGCGCCAATGGATTGCTCAAACGCTCTGCCAGCAACACCCGCTAACTTGTTCTCCACACAGTCCGTTTCCTCGACTTGGTGAAGCCATTCACCCCTCTCATCCCCGAGGTCCAGGTCCCCGAGACCAAGGTCCCCTTCCAGCAGCGCATCGTATGGACTGCCGTGACTCTCGTCATCTTCCTGGTCATGAGCCAGATGCCTCTCTACGGCATTGTCTCCTCTGGTGAGCTGACACCGTTGAAACATAAGAGGAGGATCGAGAACGTATATTGACCACGCGACCAGACACCTCCGACCCTCTTTACTGGCTCAGAATGATGATGGCCAGTAACCGCGGTACCCTTATGGAACTTGGTATTACTCCTATCATCTCCTCTGGCATGGTCTTCCAGCTTTTGGCCGGCACTCACCTTATCGATGTGAACCTCGACCTCAAGTCCGACCGTGAGCTCTACCAGACTGCTCAGAAGCTCCTCGCCATCATCCTGTCTTTCGGCCAGGCATGCGTCTACGTCTTGACTGGTCTTTACGGCCCGCCTGCCGACCTTGGTGCTGGTGTTTGCGTTCTCCTCATCGTCCAGCTCCTCACTGCCGCCGTTATTGTCATCCTCCTCGATGAGCTCCTCCAGAAGGGCTACGGTCTTGGCAGCGGTATCTCTCTCTTCATCGCGACCAACATCTGCGAGTCCATTGTCTGGCGCGCATTCTCCCCGACCACTGTCAACACTGGCCGTGGCCCTGAGTTCGAGGGTGCCATCGTCTGCCTTGTTCACCTTCTCATCACTTGGCCCAACAAGCAGCTCGCTCTTCGCGAGGCCTTCTACCGCCAGAACCTCCCCAACTGCATGAACTTGATCTCGACCATCATTGTCTTCTCCGTCGTCATCTACCTCCAGGGTAAGTTCAAGTTCATTCGAACGTATGCCAACGACCAATTACTAACCTCAACCCAGGCTTCCGCGTCGAGATCCCCGTCAAGTCTTCCCGCCAGCGCGGCATGCGTGGCTCTTACCCCGTCCGCCTCTTCTACACCTCCAACATGCCTATCATGCTCCAGTCTGCTCTCTCCTCCAACGTCTTCCTGCTCAGCCAGATGCTTTACAACAAGCTCCCCGACAACCTTCTGGTTAAGATGCTCGGTGTCTGGGAGGCTCGCGAGGGCAGCGCTCAGGTTCTCCCCGCCAGCGGTCTTGTCTACTACATGAGCCCCCCTCTTAACCTTACCGACGCTCTTCTCGACCCTGTCCACACCGCCGTCTTCACTGCCTACATGCTCATCGCCTGCGCCGCTTTCTCCAAGACCTGGATCGAGGTTTCTGGCTCCAGCCCTCGTGACGTTGCCAAGCAGCTCAAGGAGCAGGGCATGGTTATGGCCGGCCACCGTGACGAGAGCATGTACCGCGAGCTCAAGCGTATCATCCCGACCGCTGCCGCTTTCGGTGGTGCCTGCATTGGTGCTCTCTCTATTGTCAGCGACCTGATGGGTGCTCTCGGCAGCGGTACTGGTATTCTCATGGCTGTCACGTAAGTCTTCCTGCACACTGCAATTCCGAACCTTTGCTAACCCATTTCACAGCATCATCTACGGCTACTTTGAGATCGCCGCCAAGGAGGGCGACATGGCCGGCCTCAAGGGCATGATGACCGCATAAGCGCGGATACATCTGCCATTATAGAAAGAGTGAAAGGAGGGTTGCTCGGTTGTACAAATACAAAAAAGGAAAAAGTTCCGATTGATCATGTTGGACGGCAAGCGGATCCGAGGCAGGTTGCTCGGCAACTATCTGGATTTGCACTGGATATTTTGTAATCTCGAGAGATAGCATTGATACCCATTTGTCGGCCTTTGAAACATTATCCTCGTCTTCTCGTGATAAAATCGTCGAGCACATGGCAGAAGCGGCCGTCGATATCTACCCACAGTATCTTCCTCATGGTTTCAAAGAGCAACTGGTGTTCCAGATCAATAGATTTATTGGCAGCTAGTTGTTTGATGAGGATTAATGATTGAAAGCGAGTGTAGACGGATGGACAAGCTGTATGATCGACGATATAGTGGAGGTGGACGCCTGAAGACACAAGGCGTGTATTGCTGCTCATGGTCGTCGAAAAGATGTGGTACGCACGTAAGGTACGATGACTGTTTTACGTGCTTACAATATGTGCATGGGCGTTTTGGATTTAACCGTGATGAGTGCGGAAGCAGTCGCCGGCGGACCCTGTCGATGATGCTGTCTGTCTGTCTCGAATTTATTCAGCCCCGCCACGACCAATGGCTTGAGTCACTCGCCGACCAGTCACTCCAACTCTTAACATACAACACAACATAAAACCAACGCCATACACTTTTTCGACTTGACGAAACAACCAAGACCATACTCTCCTGGACATCTCCTCCTCAACATCTCTTGGCAAAGCCAACACTCCCACCACTTCATCAACCCTCACGGACAAACACTTTGAACATGAGCGGCATTGACGGAATCAAGAAGGCATTCGCCAAGGCGAAGAGTGAGGACCGCCCGGCTCTCGTCTGCTACGTCTCCGCCGGCTACCCTACCATTCCCGAGACCCCAGAGATCCTGCTGAGCCTCGAGGCTGGCGGCGCCGACGTTATCGAGCTCGGTATTCCTTTCACAGACCCCATTGCGGACGGCCCCACTATCCAGACCGCAAACACAGTGGCACTTAAGAATGGCACCACCACCAAGAAGTGTCTGCAGATGGTCAAGGACGCAAGAGACCAGGGCCTCAAGGCCCCGATCATGTTGATGGGATACTACAACCCGCTGTTGGCGTACGGCGAGGAGCGCATGCTGAAGGACTGCCAGGCTGCTGGTGTCAATGGCTTCATCATGGTGGATCTGCCGCCTGAGGAGGCTGTTCGCTTCAGAGGACACTGCAACACCTACGGCCTTTCGTACATTCCTCTCATTGCACCTGCAACCTCTGAGAAGCGCATGAAGCTGCTGTGCGGCATTGCAGACTCTTTCATCTATGTCGTGTCAAGAATGGGCGTGACTGGTGCGACTGGCTCATTGAGCTCAGGAATTTCAGACTTGGTTGATCGCGTGCACAAGTACTCTGGAGGTGTACCGGCGGCCGTCGGATTCGGTGTAAGCACAAGAGAGCACTTTGTGGAGGTTGGCAAGCTCTCAGAGGGTGTGGTCATTGGCTCCAAGATTATCGACACGCTGAAGAACGCCCCTGCTGGACAGGGTGCTAAGGCAGTTGAGGAGTACTGCTTCGGCATCACACAGCGCAGGAACCCGCGCAGCACAGCCAACGGCACCACAAACGGTGTTGGTATCAGCACAGACGCCAATGCTCACGGTGATGGCAGCGGATGGATCGAGAAGAAGCACGGCGAAGAGCCCAAAGAGATTTCTACCGCAGACCCTACGAAGCAGCCCGCAAGCCAGACCACCCCCGAAGGCAACACTGTACACGTAGATGCAGTCGTCACTGAGCACGAAGGACCTGGCCTCGCTGACCAGATTGAGGCGCTGAACATGGAGGGTGCAGAGGCCCATCTTTTGCCCCCACGATTTGGCCAGTTCGGCGGCCAGTATGTTCCTGAATCGCTCATGGACTGCTTGTCTGAACTCGAGAGAGGCTTCAACGACGCAAAGAACGACCCCAACTTCTGGGAAGAGTTCAAATCATACTACCCTTACATGTCCAGGCCTTCATCTCTTCACAAGACCGACCGTGTCACCGACTATGTGCGCGAACGGTCCGAGAAGGGCATGGGCGCCAACATCTACCTCAAGCGCGAGGACCTCAACCACACTGGATCCCACAAGATTAACAACGCTATCGGCCAGGTCCTGCTCGCAAGAAGAATTGGCAAGACCGAGATCATTGCCGAGACTGGTGCTGGTCAGCACGGTGTTGCAACCGCCACCGTGTGCGCTCGCTTTGGCATGAAGTGCACCGTTTACATGGGTGCTGAGGATGTTCGCCGCCAGGCCCTGAACGTCTTCCGTATGAAGCTTCTCGGCGCGACTGTCGTTGCTGTTGAGGCTGGCTCTCGCACCCTCCGCGATGCTGTCAACGAGGCTCTCCGCAAATGGGTCGAGAAGCTCGACACCACCCACTATGTCATTGGTTCCGCCATTGGCCCTCACCCCTTCCCGACTATCGTCCGCACATTCCAGAGCGTCATCGGCAACGAGACAAAGGAGCAAATGCAGGCCCTCACCGGCCGTCTGCCCGACGCAGTCGTTGCTTGCGTCGGTGGTGGCAGCAACGCCACTGGCATGTTCTACCCCTTCTCTGAGGATCCCAGCGTCAAGCTCCTCGGTGTTGAAGCCGGCGGTGACGGTGTCGACACAGCCCGCCACAGCGCCACCCTCACCGGCGGCAAGCCCGGCGTCCTGCACGGCGTGCGCACCTACATCCTGCAAAACGCCGAAGGCCAGATCGAAGACACGCACTCCGTTTCCGCGGGTCTCGACTACCCTGGTGTTGGCCCCGAGCTCTCGGGCTGGAAAGACAGCAGCCGTGCGCGCTTCATTGCCGCTACGGACGCCGAGGCCTTCCTCGGATTCAAGAACCTCAGCGAGCTGGAAGGTATCATTCCTGCGCTCGAGACGAGTCACGCCATCTTCGGCGCCATGGAGCTGGCTAAGACTATGAAGGAGGACGAGAACATCGTCATCTGCTTGTCTGGTCGTGGTGACAAGGATGTTCAGAGCGTGGCTGAGGAGCTGCCTACTATTGGTCCCAAGATTGGTTGGGACCTCAGGTTTTAGATGTCTCCCTTCAAGACTGAATGTCTGAACATCTGAAACGACCTGTTTTGACGAATCTTTCCCTGTTTTTTGGGAGTTTTTGCGTGTTGGGGATAAAAATTGGGGGCATGTCATGAGCAGGTTTTATTTATCTTTTGGGCGACGTTATGCCTGTATTCATTACCTTCATTTCAAAGGAACAAAAGAGAGAACTTACTCTAGAATATCCTATGTACTGCAATTGAAAAAGGAAAGGAAGACTGTATAGAAGTCTTTCTTTCGTACTTGCAGATCACGGACGTTACATCAACAAAGAGGCTGGCTGTAACCATTTGAACCCCGTCCCTAGGGACTGATCATCTCTGGTGATGCAATTCGCGGCCCAGCAGGCATGTTTCTAATAAAGTCAGCTTGATGCCACGGAGACACCATTCCTCAGAGTCAAGGATCGCGGGGATGCATTGAGCTCATGTGGTGGTATAGCCGACGCCCGCAAGGAACGAACGCTTATGGTGCCATTGAGATTACCGCTTCGCAATAACTGCCATTCACGTGGTGCTATGGATGTCTCAGCAGAGATGTCACTGCCAAGGTGGATGCTGGAACCTGGCAGACCAGACTCTTCCCTTCGTACGCAAACTCGCTTTCTGAGTCCTATTATCACGGGGTGTGAAACTATTGAATGCGATGAATTAAATAGGTATAAGGTTCGAGGGTCGTAATCATAGCACGACCAATCTTTGTCATCCGGATGTATTGAGCTTCTCCCAATATTGCAGCGAGGCGCTAAGCAAACTAATCGTGCCTGTGGTTGAAGTCTGACTGGCTTAGACACTGAGAACACCGGTCGCTCCGCTCATGATAGAATAGATGTCCAGCGCGCAGGCATCGCGAGCCCAGGTAGGTCGTTCAACTCACGCCACATCCATTCTCTTGCGATGCAGTCGTCGCTCCCGGTGTCTGTGTAGTTTTGACTCTTATTGGCCGTCCATCTCCTGGCCGAGAGATTCCCAGGCCTATAATACCGTTCCTCATTTATGATCTCTCTTTTCGAAGGTCCGATCTTACTCGTAAGTGTAGCAAAGCGGGCCAGCCTGGGTATCGAGAAGGTCGCTGATGGGGATCGAAGGCGCGATGGCTCCGAGGTTGACCTCGAAGTCGGCGGTGACGTTGGCACTGGTCTCGTCCTGGGGAACCATCTGGCCGCCAACTTCGTGGAGGCGGGTTTCCAGATCCTTCTGTTGCCAGCTCCAGTAAACGTAGTCGACCATGGCGTGGTGAAGGTAGAAGAGGGGCTCTCCAGGGCTGTTGGCAGCGTTGCCAGCCTGTCCAAGAATGCCACCGACACCAAAGTGGCCTGATCCATGCACCTGGGGTGGTTGTCAGCGGAAAAAGTTATCTTCGTCACGGCGGTATTACTTACATTGGAAACCGCAAACGAAGCCTTGCCTTCGAGGATGTGCGCAAAGTCGTTCATTGACGGTGCATCAATGGTACGCTGCAGCTGTGCAGGATCGGCAAAGAAGTTGAAAATGCCAGGAGTGAAGTCACGTCTCAGGCACGCTCCACCCTCTTCTTCGCCAATGTTGACTTGGAAGTGAGGACGGGTGAAAGGTCCGTCTTGCACGCAGCCTCCGCCAGAGCGACCTTGGGCAGTGAAGCCGAAGATATCTTGCTCTTTAGAAACTTCGACGAACACGCCGTTGCCGCCGAAGCCGGTGGTGGGCGAGAAGATCTCGCTGTTGTATGGCTCCATTGACAACAGATCATTGGGCTTTGCGTCGAGAGACCAGTTCCAGTAGCTAATACGTCGTCAGCTGATGCATTGGGAATATTGAAGTCGGTAAGACTACTTACGGTTGGGCGCCCTTGTAGCCACAGACATCTCTCAAAGTCCTCTCATATTCGGCAGTCAAGTAACGGTGCCATTGAGAGAAGAAACCAACAAAGTGGATCTTGTCAGCCTGGCTGCTGTGGACGGCCTGGAAATCATCGAAACGGTTGATAGGGTTGAATTCGTCGTTGTCGGCAAATTGCTCTTTGGTGATGGCAGGCTGCTTTTGCAGACAAAGAACGGCGTCGATGTACTCCTTCTTCTCAACATCGGGCAACGATCTCCTTCGAAAGATGTCAGCGTCATTCCTGTATTGGGGTTAATGTTAACTATTTGAGGCATTGTTACCATTCTTTTCTAACAATGGGGTTCTCGCAACGGCCTGCACGCTCCTTGGGCGGAGGAGGAGGGCCAGCAGGTCCCTTGGCAGGCGGTGCCGGAGGACCAGCAGGGCTAGGAGGGCCACGATGAGGGGCAGCCAGAGCAATACTGGCGGTGGCCAAAAGACCAGCTGTGGTAGAAGCGAAACGCATGTCGAAGAATTGTTTCGTTAGGTGATTCGGACGAGGGTAGTGAGTCGGTACGAGTGATCTTCAAACAGTGCAACGGCAGCGTGTCGAAGGTTAAGAACTACATGTTGCCTGCGGCCAGTTCTCTACATGCCTGTAGAGAAGCCGGGATCCTCGACCGGCGCATTCGACGCATATGTCTAGCGGGCGAGGATGGGCTTGCAAGGCTCGTTGCTATCTTCATGGTGTCGGCAGGCTAAAGAGAAGGGAGCTTCGCTACAAAAATACCGGAGCCTCGCAATGGTCGCGTTGAAGTCGAAGAGACGCGAAGGATGGCCGGATTTCGCAATTCATATTCACGGCCCGCCCCAATCTGAAATGAAGTGAAGTGATTGGCTGCGGCAATCGACGTGCAGCCAGCCGACTTCTGGCGTAGGTCCAAGCGAAGCCTCCAGACCGCAACGAGAACGCACCGCTTGTTCCTTCGCTATCCACTTTGGTGTCGACCTCCGACCCGGTCATCTACTACTAATGTATCTAGCGAACACCGTCTACCTGCTAGAGAGCGCAGACAGCGGAAGAAGTCAGCGTGGCATGGGCCTCCGCCGACACGCGACACTCGCGCTTATATCCACGGACGGGATGTCTTCATCCTTGAAGACCCATCAGTATTATCTGTCGAACGTGCCACTGACTGACAACCGGTAACAGACGTCGGCGGCGTCGAGTTACTGCCTCCTTACAGTAGCCTCCGGCATACTTACGCCACTGGGACCCTGCAGAAGCGGATATTGATGCTATTACGCGAGTACTGCATGTGGGCACTTCGCTTGTGTAGACGAGATGCAGGCCAAGTATAGGAACAATGTATATAGTATCCGAGGCGTCGCTAAAATACAGGTCTTCGAAGCGAGCAACCCAGCGCGAGGGGCTCGCCACCGCCGCAATGACATGCACCTCCCAGCTGTAAAACTAGATTCGACATTTTCACAGCGTAGCACCGTGCAACACGTGCCTCATGTGCCTGAACCCGCTAGGAGGTATCAATGCCACAAGACACTGGAGCCATGGAGCCGTTGATACAATTTAAGCATGATCAAGTAAGTGAAACTCTCCGTTGAATGGCCAAACCTACCCCCGGGCTCCACATGATCTGCCGGATGATACACCGGTCTTCCTGACTCGCATGGTCGCCCTACTTACCGACCCACAATCTGCACAGAACTCGAGACGACCTTGCGGACATGTTTCTTTGCGCGCGCTGGCCTCCGAGTACCTCATAGATGGCGAGGACAGTCTAGTTCTCCGTTGGTCGCTTGGTTCGTTTTTCGTGCCCGTTGCGTCGCCTTCAACACGCGATCGAATAGCCCAAGATGCCGTGCGATCTCATCATACTCCACCGCTCTGATCCAGTAAGACTTTCGGACGACCGAGCGTTTCAAACGCTAGCATGGAGGAGGCATGCTTTGACGAGTCCTTGGCCTGAAAAGCTGCATCTGTCACCAAACATGTGACGGGAAAGCCTTCTCACTGTGGAGATACGGAATCAAGAGGATTAACCATCCAGCTTGTAGTTTATCCCCTGCCCGGCCTCGATGCATGCAATCGCTCTTACCGAAGCCTCCCGTTAGAGAGCGTCAGTGCTGTCCCTGCCAACACTGACCGAATGCCTGGACAGTATTAATCCACCCATGTTCCCAGCAATCTGGAAAGTCGCACTTGCCACCCACTCTCGTTGATACTCATGCATGTGATTCCCGCGCACAATCCTTCAGCAAAGCCAGGGCAGTGAATTCGCGAAGATGTCTGCACCTTATCCGACGGAAATGGCGTTCGTCTATCCTACCATCAGGTTGGTTGCACTGTATGCCTTATGATATGATCGACGAGCACTGATCATCCTGTTACGCAGATCAGACGATGGGTCAAAGCAACCGTTGTTCCTCGCCGTTACGGGCGCATTGTTGTTACTATCGTTCTGCGTGGTGACTGCCAGGTGCGCAACAAATCAAGGCATTCCCGCCGATTCCCTGGCACCTCTTGCTGACCCAAACGACAGGTTCTACTGCCGAGTAACGTACGCGAAAAATGTAGGGCTGGATGACTACTTCATCGGGCTGGCCATGGCTGTGGCCTTAGCCTTGGGTATCATGAATGGCTTCCATATCAGCTACGGCGCTGGGTAAGTCGTGCATACCACGACTTCGAGAGATCAACGAGACTGATCTTGTTCACAGAACGCACGACCATGCATACATGGCCGACCCCACAGCCGCATACATCCCCAACTTGAAGCATTGGTATACGTACCAGATCGTATATCCAGTGTCGCTCTTCCTCATCAAAGCGTCTTTCCTCGCTCTTTATCATAGGGAGTTTCCACCTCCCAACATCAATCGCTTCTTATTCTGGGGCACTGCGGGCTTTATTGCCGTCTACACCGTCATCATCGTTTTTGTAAACGTAAGTCAAGACCTCTCGAGATGCATTGATGTATACTGACCTTGCCAGGCTTTCGAGTGCCCAAATCCGTCCGATGCGTGGTCACCTGCATTCCCTCGTAATACGCCCCAGTGCAACAGTACCTTGGTAGTCTATTACACGATGTCTGCATTCAACATCTTCACTGATCTTTTGATTCTGGTTTTGCCTATCAAACCCGCGCTGAAACTCAATATCAATCGCAAGAAGAAGTGTAAGTACTCCCAGGCCGTGGAGTCTGGCTGCTCCAACTAACGCGCGTCGACAGATGCTATCATCGCCATCTTCATGATTGGAATCGTAGCGGTGTTCGCCTCTTGCCTTCGAGTACACTTCCTTTCAATCTATTTCAACACCAATGATCCTGTCTACGATACGATCGAAGTGAGTTCCCCTCGGTGGATTCCATGTCAGTTTATTGCCCAGCTAACCCAACCGCAGGTCCTCCTCTGGTCCCAAATCGAGGTCAACGTCGCCATCATATGTTCCTCCATTGCCTCCCTGCGTCCACTCTTCAAATCCGCTTTCGCCAGCTCTGCATCAAGATCCGGCGCCCTCAAGTACACACCCGAAGCTCATAGCGCTTTTCGCTCATCGCAGTATGGGTATAACATCGAGCTTGCAGAGAAGGGAAGGGAGCGTCCGATTACGAAGGCGGAAGCAGCGCTGCACTCCATGGATAACGATAGCCAGGAGTACATCTTGAACGGAGAGGATGGGATCAAGAGGACGATTGAGACAACAATAGTAACAGAGCATCACAGTGAAGACGACGGGGAGGGCAAGCGACTGAGCCCAGGTATATAAGCTAAGTTTCAAGGATTGGGTTTTTGGGAAACAGGAATCGGAACTGTATGGGTATGCATTATGTCTGTACATATACTCGCGACTTCGGACCAGCGGGCTACTTTCACCTAACGCATTCACAATGTCGAGTCACCGTAGGAAGCATGAGCTTCAGAGTCTTTCTGGTTTCCGGTGGTGCTGTGACCGTCAGCTTTAGTTTCCTCCTTATGATCACCATTACCAGCGAGAGCCGGCGCGGGCGGGTTCCAGCGTCTCTGTGAGCTATACTGATGAGTATGCCATCGGCTCTGTACCGATGCATAGTACCAAAATATAGTGAATGAGAAGGTGAGATGCTTTGTGATCGCATAGAATAAATTCCTTAGATGTTCCTCGTAGATATACCGTCGACTTTAGATACATTACCGTTGCGAGCCGACCTCTGAGATGTAAGACCAAAAACTCGTATCCCATCGAATGATCAAACATTGCCGAATTAGACAAGACAGGCGTGTGGTATCATGAGAAGTCAAAAGACCTCAATTTATCCCTCTTATCGTCCAGATTTGCAATTCACGGCCTTCCATAATCGAACAACAGCACTCATCTCGCTCATTTGTGCGAGAGCTCACGTAGCGCTTCTTCAACGATCGACAGTGCACTCTGCAGCTGTTCTTTCGTAATCACAAGCGGCGGAGACATACGGATGACATTCTCATGGGTTGGCTTTGCCTAAGGTCAATGATTAGCATGCAAAGTGCCAATGTGGCGGTATCGTCTCGGCGAAGACTTACGAGTAGTCCTTTCTGTTTGAACAACATGCACAAATCCCACGCGCTCTTTCTTCGCATGTCAGGATGCAAATCGTCGACGACAATGGCGTTGAGCAGGCCGACGCCACGTACCGTCTCGATCAGCGGGCAGTGTGCCTGGATTTCGCGGAGGCCTTTACGGAAGAACTCTCCCAGCTGCTCGGCTTTCTCGATCAGATGTTCTTCCTCAACAAGCTCCAGAGCCTTGATTGCGACCGCAGATCCAAGAGGATTTCCTCCATATGTGCTACCGTGTGTACCAGGCTCAACGACCATCATGACATCTCTTTGTCCAAGCACACAGCTCACTGGATACATGCCACCAGAAATCGCCTTGCCTAGCAAGACAAGGTCTGGTTTGATGCCGCTCCATTCGTAGCAAAGAAGGCGTCCTGTGCGGGCGATGCCGGTTTGGATCTCGTCGCAGATCATCAAAACGTTGTGGTCATCGCAAAGCTGTCGTACGCGCTGAAGATACGTATTGTCAGGTACAATGATACCTGCTTCTCCTTGAATAGGCTCCATCAGGAATGCGGCAAGCTCATGGCCATGGTTCTTGAATGCTTGCTCCAATACTGGGATGTCACCCAGCTTGATGGAAGTCCCCGTTGAAGGACAGGTGGCTCCGACACCAGGAAGATATGGAGAGTAGTTCTCCTTGCTCTCGGGGTCGGTCGAGATGGAGAGAGCGGCAAAGGTACGGCCGTGGAAATTACCCTCAATGCCAAAGACGAGCGCTTTGCCCTCGGGTATACCTTTGACTTTGTAGCCCCATTTGCGTGCAATCTTGATACCAGTCTCAACGGCCTCTGCTCCTGTATTCATCGGCAGGACCATGTCGAATTCATGCGGGTGATCTTCTCGGCAAATTTTGGGAACACGTCGTTGTAGAAAGCACGACTGCTTAGTGTGAGACGACTGGCTTGTTCGA
Organism: Cladosporium austrohemisphaericum; assembly: GCA_022813715.1. Lineage (NCBI taxonomy): Eukaryota > Fungi > Ascomycota > Dothideomycetes > Cladosporiales > Cladosporiaceae > Cladosporium > Cladosporium austrohemisphaericum. The sequence goes on from JAKLLY010000020.1 coordinate 88,587, forward strand.
TCAGTGCCTGGACGAGTGCAGGGTGGCAGTGGCCCTGGTTGACGGCACTGTATGCCGATAAAAAGTCGAGGTACTGATTACCCTCTGGATCCCAGACCAGACATCTTCGTGCCCGAGAGAACACGACAGGGAGTGGGTGACAGTTGTGTGCTGCGTGCAATTTTTCTGCCTCTATGGCTGCGATTGAGCTGCTGCCATACACCTTTTTTCTCGAGATGGGATCATGTGGATTACCGCCATGGGCAATAGTGCCGGACTGATCGTAAAACATGTCTCTATCGAGGTGGACACCAATCTTGGGGAAGGTCAGAAATTGAAAATGAGAAGAATTGGTCTAAACCTATGAAGAGAAGAAACTGAGGGTCAAGTGGGAGATCAGGAATCCTCTGACGGTCCATAGCTCGGAAGATACTAAATAGGTAGCTCGCCATACCAGCTGTCTCTGTTCGATGCCTTGACACATAGTACCTGCGGACGGAGGAGTGGCAACGACTTTGCGGGTGCCTGCTCGGTACGAGCTTCATGTGGGAGATGTGCAGTCAAATTCATTAGGGCAGGGGTCTTGCCAATGAAGACAGTCTCCGCCCTACGGGCTGCAAATCTTCCACTGGTCTTCGTGGGTTGAAGAAGACATAGGAGACAGATTGCAAGCGATGTCGTTGGGCTCGGCTCGACCTTCCCTCCGCAGAAGACCGCGCTGTTGCCACTTTTCCGCCGCTGCGTCCTCGCCATTGAGATAACAATATATCATCAACAGCTACCAAGCGTTTGGACGTCAGTATGTCTCTTTACCGGCTCGACCTTCTCATTGCGTTTTCCGCTCGCTCGAACCTGCAAGTACCAACCGGTTGAACACAATATGTACAATGGGCGCTACATCTGTTGGATGCTGGACTTGCCGCATCAGGCATCGGAAATGCGACGAAACACACCCGGTTTGTCAAGAGTGTAGGACCAGAGGAATTCAGTGTCATGGCTACGGTGAGAAGCCTCAATGGATGGAGAACGATACTCAACTTCAAGCGGAGCTGTCCCGTATCAAAAAGACTGTCAAGGAGAATTTTCGACGAGTCAAACGACTCCAAAACAGCAGGTCTGTCGGCGCACGGTACCGTCCGATAAGTGAGCCAGCAAGCGATGCTTCGATGACTCCATCAGGAACTATCGAAGCTACGACTCTCGACTCGATTATATCACAAGAGGCATCATACCGAGAATCGGAGCTATCTGCCTACTACCTCGATTATCTGTTCCCGTTCCTGTACCCTTATTACAGATGCGATCCAATCAAAGGAGGCCGCGGGTGGTTGTTCTGGCTCTTGTCGCACAACCCGCCACTACGGCAAGCTGCGCTTTCCGTTGCAGCGTTACACCAGAGAGCAAGTTCTGCACCGGAGGACAGAGGCGACGAGACCGAACTATTAGAATATCATACAAGTGCACTGAGTGGTTTGCGCCAGGCTTTATGTGTGACCGGCGAGAGATACCTTACGGACGATCCTGACGAGTTCATCAAGTTACTGGCATGCGGATGTTCATTGATCAGTTTTGAGGTAAATCAGCCTGATCAAGGCCTGCTTAACGCACGGCTAACGAGTTCTTCGACAGGTTTGCCAAGGAGAAACTAACGAGTGGCAAGGACATCTCAACGCTTTGGTATCCGTCGCTTGCAGGATAACGCCACAAACATTTGCTTCGGCCACCCTGTGTAATTCTACACTTACCTCGAAGAGAAACGCCGCGACAAACCTCCGACAGGGTCGCAGAAGAGCGTTGGCATTTCTCATCGCGCAAGTTTTGTGGTTCGAACTCCTTGCATCGGCATCCACCGGAGTACAGCCGCGTATGCCTTACAAGATCTGGCTCAACTCGGACTGCGTGGACATGGTGGCCGTAATGGGTTGCGAAAATCATATTATGGAGGTGATTGGCGACATAGCCACGCTGGATGCTTCGAAATGCCAGATCGCAGATGTTGAATTTACAAAGAGAATGTCGAATACCCAACAACAGCTAAGCAGTTACATTGAGTCGCTCAAACTACAACAGGTACGTTTGCTTGCGGCAACACACGTCTTCTCTGACTGACCACATTGGCCAGCCGACTTCGCCTTTAGCGGGTCAGGTGTCTCTCATCTTCGCCAGCGCATCCCTTGTTTGGTGTCACTTCTTGGTCAGCCCTTCAGTCGGCCATACTAGCTTGGAATGTCGAGCTGCGATTATGCGGACGATTGACGAGTTGAGTCAAGCACCAGACTCCATACCCCTACGCGGTCTCGTGTGGCCTATCTGTATAGTCGGATCTCTGGCGACCAAGAATCAACAACCTCTGATTCGAGCGATCAAGGATCGTACCGCAGCGCAAGCAGATACATCGTTCGGAAACTGCGATCCCGTCTGGGCAATCCTCGAGAATTGCTGGGCGACAGGTGTTGATTGGCGTACAGCTATGGCATCTACTGGCAATTACACGTTGCTCATTTGACATATACCCATAATGTGCAATGACAATATGACTTTTTTGTTGATCCTGCAAGGTTAGGCACTTCTTCCATCGGCTATCAAGCGGCTATCACCCTTACTGGTGAACATCATGGCGCGGATTAATCGACGAAGATCACGTTGACATCTCGGTTATAGACGGCAAACGCTACATATCCAACCCTTCGCATGTAGTTCGATGTGACCCTGAGGCATATAGTAATGCCCAAATAATGACCCTGCGTACCCAAGTGTCCGTAAAAACTCACTGATCCTTCGCGGAGGAACTTCTCATCAACGACCTAGTCGCGCGATCACGAGCACGGGCAATAGAATGATATAAACCCTAGCTAGGCGAGCAATCCTCCGCTCGTTTCTCCACGAAGATGCGCCCTACTCCACGCCTCGACAGACGCAGGTTGCATCGATCTCGCGCATTACCCCATGGGTCGTGTGAGCCTCTCGCCAAATCGTCAAATCGTCCCCACAAATCCAGGCCCTAAGCAACTTTGCGAAGCTTCGGGAAGACCAATTAAGACATTATTACATAAGACTTACCACTCTCCGTACGTTTGCCGGTGCTTCCCGTGAGGAAAACTGGACTTGCAAACCGACCAACGCGTGGTCCGCTCCGCACTGTAACGTCTCTTTGCCCAAAAGCCGATTAGCCTCCGGTCTAATTATGCTTCGAGGCCGGGCGAAACCCCTATCAACTTTGAGAAAAGATGTGCAGTCATTGCGCTGCGGCGTCGAAATCTTGTGCTGACCTTTCCTTGGTGGCTATATACCAGCCTTGACCACGACTTGTTTCTGTATTTGACTCGTTTCCTACCTTTCCGCGAGTCGTTTCGCTCGCACCTCGCCGCTCTTTCAATCTCTTGGACCCTGGATCACGACTTGAAATTTTCCTCCAATATGGACGATACCGAGAAACGCGGCGACCATGATCTCGCCCAGCTGCCGAGCATGGAGGAGGGCGAACACAAGTTCCACAAGCTAGGATGGAAACGTCTCACGATTTGCTTGATTGTTGAGGCCATCGCCTTGGGCTCGCTCAGTCTCCCATCGGTCTTCGCCACCCTAGGCATGGTGCCCGGCATTCTCATTACCGTCTTCATTGGCATTCTTGCAATGTACACATCCTACATCATCGGACTGGTCAAGCTCAAGTACCCCCACATCAAAGACTACTCCGAGGCGATGGGATTGATCTTGGGCAACTTTGGATTTCAGCTTGCCGGGGTTATGTACTTTGGATTACTCATTCTGCTGGTTGCCTCCCATGTCTTGACTGGTACGATCGCTTTCATCAAGATTGTCGACGAGCTCTCGATGTGTGCCCTGATCTGGGGTGTCATTTCTGCAATCCTGTTGTTCTTCCTCGCTCTGCCGCCGACTTTCGCAGAGTTCGCTATCTTGGGGTACATTGATTTTGCATCGATCTTGCTTGCGATTGGCATTACTATCATCGCGACTGGAATCGATGCCAGCAACTCGGCGGGCGGCCTTGATGGTGTCAGCTGGCGTTTGTGGCCTAAAGAAGATCTCTCGTTTGCTTCGGCCTTCTTGTCAGTGTCGAACATTCTGTTCGCATACTCGTTCGGCATGGTGCAATTCAGCTTCATGGACGAGATGCACACTCCAACAGATTACATCAAGTCCACTTGCGCCATCGGCACCATTGAGATCTTCATCTACACCCTGACGGGAGCTCTGATCTATGCCTTCGTGGGTGACGAAGTCCAGAGTCCTGCACTTCTCTCTACGAGCAGCATCGTTTCGCGGGTCACTTTCGGCGTCGCCTTGCCGGTCATTTTCATCTCCGGATCGATCAACAGCACCGTGCTGGCAAGATACATTCTGTCACGCGTATTTCCCAAGTCCGACATCCGGTTCGTCAACAATGCTCGCGGTTGGGCTGTGTGGATGGCCATCATTGCATGCATCACGATTGTGTCGTGGGTGGTAGCCGAGGCCATTCCGTTCTTCAACGCCTTGCTTGGAGTGATCGCAAGTCTGTTTATCAGCGGCTTCACGATTTACTTCCCTGCAATCTTTTGGTTCAAATTGTTGAAGGAGGGCTCATGGTTATCGAGCTGGAAGAACATCAGCTACTCGATTCTGAACGCAATTGTAATTGCGATCGGTCTGGTGTTCCTCGTCGGCGGCACCTACGCCAGTGTCTTGGATATCGTCGATGGCTTCAGCAATGGCACTGTTGGCTCGCCGTTTGCATGTGCCTCAAGCCAGTATGTGTAACATCGAGGCTCTCCTTGGTCATAAATAGAAGTGTCAGCAAATGAAGCATGTCAGACGCAGCCCAGAGCGTCATGAAACTTGAAACAGTCCCAATTTCCCACCTCAGGTGCCACGCGATTAGCCCCGGCGATCCTTCAGCCTCGAGTAAAGTGCTCTCTGATCCTTGACATGTGAACACGACTCCTTCGGCAGGCAGCAATTTCATGCTCGTTACACGCAGAATTCGATCAGTCGGTGTGAGTGCAGCAGGCAATGAAAGCACGACTTGAGCCACGTGTGCATAAGATAGACGCCTAATATGATACCAGACTGACACAGATAGGCGTGCTCGTACTATCAAGAGCCAAGGCAGTACGTCACTGTACATCCTACCCATTCGCTGAAGACTCGGAAGCGTCCAGCCGCTGCACATGTGGCTCCCCTGCATAACGTGCTTTTCGAGAGGAATACCTCCTTAGCACGCACTGCTGGGTCTACCCTATACACACCTCACTTGCCAGACACTTCTTCCCAAGGAGAAGGCCGAGGCGACAGCATGCGTGCCGAACAAATAAGCGCGCAACCGCGATCGGCCGGACCTGAGTCCTTGCGATTTTACCATCGGCTCGACATTCCGTCCCAGTCCCGAGCCCAATGGCCACCCTCGAAACTTTTCAAATTCACTTTAGTTTGATAGCCCTCTCCTTATCCTGGCCCTCTCACCGCCCGCCATGAGACTGTGGCTCCGGTACAGCCGCCTCGGGCTTTTGCGCCAGGCGGTGATGCGCTCATCGTAATACCAATATTAGGATGTATACCCAGCCGAAACTCCTCAAAGGATTTTGACACCGGTCTTCAGCTTCTGCGGTGTGGGTTTGTTTCGTGATTCCTTTCGCTGCTCTGCATTTGACTTCCCTTGTCCCGCTGCTCTCGTACATATCGCATATATTACTATTGCCTCTTACTTTTGAGGGCGCGTCCTGTACAGGCAAATATACACCCTATTTTCTCTGCGGTTGTTGATTTGCGATGTCGTCGAGTACGCTATTCGTCAACGGGCAGTTCTTCACAACAGAAAGCGGACCAAGCAAGACGGCAAAATTCGCAAAATGCATGCTCGTCGAGAACGGCTCAATCGCATACATCGGCGACGACACTCGGCACGCACATGAATTGGCATCAGCAAAGAGCGCACACGTGCAAAACCTTGGGGGCAAGCATGTGCTTCCTGGATTCGTGGATGGCCACACGCACATCCTCCTCCTTGGTCAGACACTAAAGAAACTTGATCTCGAACACTGCAAGAATCTGGAAGACGTGCGATCCGCGATACTACACTATGCGCAAACGCACCCGGACTTGCCACGAATCATCTGCAGTGGCTGGATGGAATACATGACCGACGGCAAAGCAACAGCCGACATGCTGGACGATCTAGATCCACGGCCAATCTTCATCGACTCTAGAGATTTACACTCGAGCTGGTGCAACACGCCGGCTATGGCAGAGATGGAAGTCCAGTCAATGCCTGATCCCGTCGGTGGCAAAATCTACCGCGATGCACAAGGAACCCCAACCGGTCTTTTCAGCGAAGCAGCCTGCGTCTTCCTCGTCTGGCCCCATCTCGCCAAAGTCGCCTCGCCCAAAGACCGCGTCGAAGCTCTGCGCGGCGCGATTGAAGCCATGAACGCAGCTGGCTGCACAGGCTTTATCGACATGGCCATGGACGACATCTCCTGGGACGCGCTGCAAGAGCTTCGCCGCCAGGAAGGTGGGCAACTATCGGTTCACATAGCAGCGCACTGGTTCATCAAGCCCACGCACTCTTCAGCCGAAGACCTTGTCCAAGTCGACAAAGCCATCGCCCTCAGCAAAGAGTTCAACGCCACCAACTCCCCAGACCTCTGGATCACCGGCATCAAACTAATGTGCGACGGTGTCGTCGACTCCTGCACCGCCGCCCTCCTCGAACCCTACACAACAGGCCAAGCCTCCGCGCCCGTCGCCTGGTCTCACGATGCCCTCGGCGCCGTAGTCCAAAAAGCAGACCGCGCAAACCTCCAATGCGCCCTCCACGCCATAGGCGACGGCGCAGTAAAACTCGCCATCGACACCCTCTCCCACTTCGGCACTCCCGGCCACCGCCACCGCATCGAGCACCTCGAACTGACCAGTCCCGGTGACGGTGCCCGCCTCGCCGCCGCTGGGATAACAGCCTCCGTCCAACCAGCCCACGCAGACCCCGTCCTCCTCAAAGCCTGGCCCGAACTGCTCGGCGAAGACCGCTACAAGCGCGCCTTCGCATACCGCGAATTCGTCGACGCAGGCGCAAACCTCGCCATCGGCTCCGACGCGCCCACAGCACCCTACAAGACACTGCAGAACATGTACATCGCCACGACAAGGCGATCACTGCGCGAGGTGGAGAGCACAGCGACGGCCAACGCACACTTTGCACTATCTTTGAGTGAGGCGGTGTCAAGCGCGTCGTACGGTAGCGCGTATTCGTGCTTTGCGGAAGGGCGGACGGGCAGCCTTGCAGTGTCGAAGCAGGCGAATTTCGTTGTAGCGAGCATGGAGTGGGATCCTCAGTCTCTGTTACGGGCGCGGGTGTGCGAGACATGGTTCCACGGCAAGAAGGTTTTCGCTGCGTAAAGTGTCGAAACTTGTACTGGAAGACCTCGCAGGACAGTATTGGTTCATATGGGTTTGGATCCGGTGTTTAGGAAGGAGGCTCGGTAAAGCTTTTGTGTATAGACGCAGTGATTTCTGATAGAGATAGAAAAATAATGACCCAAGGGAAGAGGAACTGTTCGCTCAAGTTCAGGACACCACAAGTCTCCCTACATCAGGTGTCAGCCGAAGGATGAGGTGTACAAGAAAAAAAACAAGTAAGAGTAGCAGTGTCAACGCTCGTCCGAAGAAAGCCGTCAACGCGTCCATAACGCGGCATTCACTTGCATTCTCGATTTTGTATTGGATAAAAGTGCATATGTCGCAAGGCGTTATTAAAGATGAAAAGCGCTCACAGATGCAAAGAAATGCAGTTTCGGCGGAATGAGACCGATTCCGCGGCACCAGCAACCCGAGCTCGTAATGGCGGCAAAACCCAACGCTATATTCGTACAGTGGGAAGAAGAAATCCGATCAGGAAGAAGTGTGAAGCATGCATAAGAACGCGGCTACTTTAAAATAAATTTGCAACCCTCCGTTACGATCCTGCCATTCCTGGCTTTTCGGGAACGTTTGTTCTCTCTTTTTGCATTTTGTGCCTCATCCAATCTCGCAAGGTCAGTCTAGGCCGCGATTGGTGTGCTAAAAGCATGCTTTATGCGCTCAGAGTAAATGCATGCTTCACCACCTCGTGCATGTCGCATGACAGGTGGGCTGATTTTGCTGTTGACGGGATGCATATGCGTTGTATCAGCTTGTTGCACTACTCAATGGCCCCGTGGACCGAGTCAGCTCGGCGGAGGGCGGTATGATCAGCTTGTCTAGCGCGGGCTGAAACGAGTGCTCGATCCTTAAAAAAATGTGGCAGCGGCTGGAGGATGGAAGCCCAGCTTGAATCCAGGCCGGTCAGCCCGCCGGACCCAAGGATGTCCAGCGCGAATTCCCCAGCTGCATCGGCAAGCCCGAAGCAACGATGTAGAGCAGATCCCGCCCAAGTGGCCAACTCCGACAGTCGTTCATCGATGGTCATGATAAGAATAATTCCTTTTGATTTCGCGTGCCGGCGCAGTCAATCATCACACATTGCTTCCAGGCCAGCCCTGCGCGCCGCCTTGACCGCCTCCGGTCCAACCTTCTTCCAAAGTCCGGTCTTCTAGAGCGCGGATGAAGTTTCTGTTGGGATCCGTTCGCACTGCTCTGCTTTGCCTTCGGCGACCGCCAACGTTGCCAATCGATTCTTGTCCATCTTGCGGAGGTGGGTAGTACGCTGGGCTAGGTTGCAATCGAATTGGTGCATTGGGATCCAGATGGGAGACAACGCGCTGCAGTGCAGGCGGAATGCCATTTCCGTTTGCATCCATCGTGCTGGCGCGTTGGCGTCCTGCACGAGTCGTTGCCTGGGCGTAGAGGTTTTGCTGCTGTTGAGGCTGGGCGTGCTGCTGAGGATAAGGCTGCATCGAGGCAGCAGCAGGAGGCGGTTGCTGGAGCATTGCGGGTTGCTGCCCATATGCTGATGGAGGGTTGGATGGATAGGGCGGTGGTGCACCCTGATGCGATGGTGTGTATACATTTCCGTACATGGGCGGCGCTTGAGGTTGTGGTGTCACATGAGCCGCGTTGGGGTTGGGGTATCCTGGGCTTATATTGTGCATCCCCGCCGCGTAAGCGGCACTGGCTGCCTGTTGGGCCTGCTGTGCTTGTTGTGCCTGTGCCCTCTGTTTCGACAGTGCCTCTGCTTGTTGCTGTTGCTGGACACCAGGTGCAGGGGAACGCGATGAGGTCTTAAGGTTCATCTGCGGCTGGAAGGGTCCCGTGTACTTCTGTTGCGTGATGAAGGGATGAGTACGCGCTTGCTGTGGCGACCAGCGCTCAAGAGGGTTGATGTTAAGGAGACCATGAACGAAGTCAATGAAGGCTTCGCGGTTCGCCATTTCTGAATTGTGTTGTTAGCCGCTGTCGTTCATAAAGTTCATTATGTATTCGGTGCACTTACCCCTCTCGATCTCATTCTGCTTCATTCCCTTCCTGGGCATTGGGTAGTTTCGGATGATATCCGGCAACCTGGTGGCACTGAAGTACTTCTTGCTCGGCTGCTCCTTGGTGCCATGTTCCCTGGAATACTGCTCCATGGACTTGAGGCGGTATGTCCGTCTGCCAAATTCGTCGTGCACCTTCTCATAGAACTCGCCAGACTGTTTGCCAACTTCCAACATCCAATTGGGAGGCAGACCAAGCATTTCCGTAATACGAGAAACTTGGTTGTACTCTGAACTTCCCGGGAACAGCGGCAGGCCAAGGAAGAGCTCGACAACAATGCAGCCGAGAGACCACATGTCAATGGCTGCGGAGTAGGGCAGTCCAAGAAGGACTTCGGGCGATCGGTAGAATCGGGACTGAATGTACGTGTACACGGTTTGTCGCTCGTCGCAGGCAGAACCAAAGTCGATGATTTTGATGATAGGGCTCTCGAGGCTGTATATCGTTAGCAAAAAGTCATCCTCGTGGTAATGATAGAGCATACTTCTTCAGTAAAATGTTCTCCGGTTTCAAATCGCAATGAATCAACTTCGCCTTGTTCAAAAGACACAATCCGTTCAGCAGCTGTTGAGCAAAGACTCGCACCAATGTAGTGCTCAGTCCTCTGAACTGATTCTGCTTAATCAGCTCGTACAAGTTCACGGACAGCAGCTCGAAGACCAAACACAAATGCTGCTTGTGAATGAAGGTATCCTTCAATCGCAGGATGTGATGATCGTCGTTCTTGTCCATTCTTCCGTTGAGCAAATCCAACACAGACACCTCCATCATGCTCTGGTTGAAGTAGGCCGTCTTGTTCTTCACCACCTTGACCGCAACCACCTCTTGTGTCTTCAAGTTCTGACACTTCACAACCTGACCGAAAGTGCCCTGACCCAACACATCCAGAATCAAATACCTATTCTTGTGGTTCGTTTCCTCCGAGCCGAGAATGTCATTGACGTACAATATATAGTCGCTGTCTTCGTTGTCGTAACCATCGTTCTTGACGCCCTTGCTAGGTTTGGTGAGCACTCTCCGCGGGTTTCTCGACGACTCATACTGGAAAGCAGGATTGCAAATGCGGTATGTCGCCGGCAGATGGGTGGTTAGCGCCTGCAGCGGGCTTATAAAGCCACCCTCAGGGTTCGCTCTTCGGAAAGGTGGCTGTGGGTTGATCTGTGGCTTCAGGTCAAGTACATTGTTGACCTTGGTCATCTGAGGCACTGTCCCTCTGGAACCCGGCCCTGGAGAAGGCAAGTGGTGTGGTTGGCCTTGGTTACCAGGTGACCCGGCTTCGCGGCCGAACACAGCGTTCAATTGCTGGGTGGCAGACTGCGGGAAGTAGCCCGTCGGCGACATTGTGGGCTGCAATGGAGGAAGCTGCGAGGAATGTGCGCGCGCCGAAGACGGCGGAGAAGCGTAGTAGCGCTGAGAAGAGGTCGGCGACGCGTAAGGGTTCTGCCTGCTGGGCGATTGACGCGCCGACTGCTGCGGTGTGTACGAGCTGTACTGGTTGCCGGCACCCTGCTGCTGCTGTTGCTGCTGCTGTGGGGCAGGCAGATAAGGAGAGGTGGGAGAGGTGTTCATCGGGGAGTATCTCGCGGCAGTCCTCGAGGTTCCGTCGTCTGCAGGCAGATATTGGGAGTTTCTGTTGCTGTTGCTGGCCGCGCGGTTGTACTTTTGCTTGTTGTACGGGTCGGCGTCCTCCATTTGCACGTCCATATCGCCGTTGTTGGCATAGGCCATGCCGTTATCGCGCGGTGTATGAGTCCCACTACCGGCAGGGGTGTGGAGGCTGAGATTGGCGGTGCGACTTGCGATGGAGGGCGTGCCGTAGCTGTCGTACTTGGCAGACAAGCCGCCAGCAGCGGGATTGAAGTTCGTAGGAGGCGCAGCTGCGGCGGAGGAGTGCAGTTCGCGGTGTGGGGTCTGGTTGGCGGTGGTGTTCGCTACTGCATGCCGGGTCGGAGGAGCAGAGAGGGCGGCGTCGGGAGGGTGACTCGGCGTCGACGTCCAAAGCGAGTCGCGGTCCATAGGGCCAGGCGAGAGGAGTGAGGTGGACGCGCGCTGGAGTCGCTGGCGGAGTCGGGCGCCGAGAGATGGAGGTGCGGTGCGAGTGACTGGAGCGAGGAGGGCGATGGCCCGGGCTCGTGTGAGTTGGGCAGCGCGACGTCAACAGGGCCCGTCCGAGTGTCAAGTCCACACTCCAGGAGTCAGCGAGCACACGCGGCGGGGGGCCGGTCACCCGAGCGCTGTATGTTTGTCCAGGTCACGGGACGAGAGAGTGAAGTGAATGGTCGTCGAATGCTGGCCTGCAGTGGAGTGCGTGTTCATGCAGCGCCGTTGTGCCAGCAGCTGGAGCAGTCGGTATCAGTATAGCTCGAGGTGGTGGTGCTGCTCGCTCGTCGGGCAGGCTCGCTGGGCTGGCCTGGGGCTGATACGCCAGCCTTTGTTTCGGCAGCGGCTACACGCACGAGAGCAATTGATTGCCGCCCGTCGATCCGTCGATGTTCTCGCAAATAGCAATCCACGCCTTCGGGCACGAGGTACCGCTTGATGAACTAATCCTTAAAGCTGCCGAGAAAGAAGCTCATCAATCGGGTGAGCCTACTGCACTGCTGCAGTGTTCTAGCCAGCCGGATGACACAGCGGCGTCCATCTGCCGCGCGTGCGAGAGGCGATCAACAATATTCATGCCACGCTAGAAGATGGTGCAGGACATCTACAAGCGACATGATCGTGCTGATACCGTTACAAAATCACGAAGTGTACGATGCTTTGTTGCTATGAGCTACTTGTGGGTTGCTCTTCTTGCTTGCCGTCTAGCATGGCAGCGAGGCAAAGAAAAGATATCAGTGGCTGGGAGCTGGAATCAAAGCGATCGAGCGTGAAAGTTATCGTCCTCATTCGTTAGGCATACTAGCATAATCACAGTCCTCTCATTCCTGCCCCCGTATCATCGGCCGTCTTGAATCCATCTACCTTCTCCACTGATCGCCTGATATGGATTCGCTACGCCCACGGCGGCGAACGTCCTTGTGTGGATAATACTACTATCATGTGTGTATTTCTTGCGGCGCCATTCCTGCCTGCATGGCACGTTTGAACGCAAGAAAGGTTTGCGGTCTAGTAATCGACCAGTGCCTTTTCTCAAGTCGTCAAGCGGTGAAAGTCAGGATCTGCGTCAGATCTGAAGTCCCAATGCATTGGGTTTCCTGCTTTGGTAGGCAAACCATCTCACTTGCTCTTCGAGGAAGATGTACTGCTTCATCCAGAAGGAGTCTCAGAGGTCGGCGTGCTAACCATAGGCGTAGCAACAGCAGGCGAAACAAGGTTGGCTGGAGTGTTTCCTCCAGAAGGTACGCCCACAGGCAAGATCGCAGTCTTGAGCTCGCGGTTCTTCTTTGGCTTGGGTTCGGGTGCTACGGCGGGATATCGTTAGCAAGGTACATTCTCGAGTGACTGCCAAGTTTGTCCTTACCCTTATCATTCTCCTGCACATAAAAGCGGCGCAGCAGCATGATAGCCTCTTCGCGGAACAGACCTCCATAGACAGGGAACGGCGGGTCCACGCCTTCGTCCATGTGGACCGTCATGACACCGCCGGTACCGCCGAAGCGATCATTGAGGCAGCCAAAGTAGACGCTGCGAATGCCGAACTGACGCAAAGCAGAGGCGCACATGATGCAGGGCTCGACGGTCACGTACAGGTCGGTCGTGTGCAGAACAGACGGGTGGTGGCGAGACATGATCTCGCAGAGAGCGACGAACTCGGCATGGCGAGTACCCTATTGTAATATCGTTAGCATCGAAGCAAAGCATCCAGAGAAAGCGACGAAGCCCAATGCAAATGTTTTCTCTCCACTACATCTTGCCCCGTGAAAAGGCCACAAGGAGTCAAGGAGACGAGCGAGAGATTGACAAACTGAGCGTCGAAATTCCAGAGCAAAACCATATGAAAAAGAAATTCCTCGCGAGAAGACTCACATTCAAACTCGCATTCGTGCCATTAATCCCGCGTCCAATAACCTCTCCGTCCTTCACAAAAACGCACCCCACAGGCGTCTCATCGCTGTCGAGCGCAAGCTGCGCCATCTGAATGGCTTTCCGCATGAATCCTTCATGGTACTCGCGGTCGGGAATAGGTCCAAAGACCATTTCGTAGGTGATCGGGTGGCGCGAAAGGTTCGTGAGAGAAGTCGGCTTGTCTGCGTGGATGGTGCCGTTGTGCTTCGCTGCGTCTGTCGCTACCGCTGCCTTGTCTCCTGTCTCTGCGACTGCGGCTGCAGTGCTGTTGACCACGGTATTGTTGGAATTCTGCTCGGCGTCGATTTGTTTTTCTTCTTCTGTAACATGGTGGGAAGAAGAAGCAGGTGTCGATGCTGGGTTTTGCTCGGAGGTTTGCCGGGCGGGCTGGCTGGCTTGCTCTTTCTTGGTCTCCATTGGAGAAGGAGCGGATGAGATAAAGTAGGAACGATGCAATATCCAAATTGATGGGGATACAATGGGAACGGGGACAAGTTTGGAGTTGTTGTAAAGGCCAAGTGAGGATGAGGGCGGAAAAGAGGGAAAAGGTGCTGCGGTCGCCTTTTGTGCCACCACATGCAACAAACGGTCACTGTTTGCTTTCACATGTCAGAGCACGCGAAAGACATGAAACGCAGGAGACACGGGCAGATTGTTTTACGGTACATGATAGGATATTGGAAAATGTTTGAATAGAAAGTAATAGCTTTCCACAAAATAGATACTTTCGTCTAGTCGTTGATATCGCGCAATGTGAACCCTTCAAAGAAAAAAAAAGACTGAACACCACAAGAAAGCAAGAAATCCACCTCGATTTTTCCCTTTGCTCCCCTCCCTTGATCCTCCGCGACAGTTTGCTCAAAGCTGACAAGAAGATGGCGAGAAAGCCGAAGAGATATGCTCTTTGAGATGATAACAACAACGACATGCGCCTTTGCACCGACGAAGACAAGAAGGAAAAGAGACCCCCATCGCTCAATTGGGTTAAAATAGAAACAAGAAAACAAGAAACGGCAGGGAGTCTAACCGACCCAGATGTCCCAAATGCCGTTGATACGCTGCTTTTGCAATGTGAATGAACTCCAGATCCGATGTAGGTAAACTCCAGGGTCGGGCGACCCACATGCTCTGAGGCTGCTAGAATAATACCTCATGCATGTATCAAATGGCGGTGACAAGCAAATGAAATGAACACAGTATTGCGGAGGCTTATTCGGCCCACCACTCGCAATGACAAGCATTGGACGGAGGGTCGCGCTTCCTTGCTCGGGTCCTCTGAGAGAAGGACTTGCTGTCGTCGTACGCAGTGTAGGGTGGAGGTGATTCGGGCATGTCGAACTTGACACCTGTCGGGTGGGCGTCGTCACTGAAGGGCACCAGGTTACCATCGTCTAGAAGCTGGAATTGCTGACAGTAAGGTGTGTTTGTCTCTTCGGGTACCCGGCGTTCTTCAATCTTAATAAGATAGGGATAATGCGGGAGGCCATGGTAGGTGTCCAGCGCTTCTTCTTGCTGCGGAGACAGGTCGTCTTCGTCTTCCTCGATATCGAGATCGACTGATGAACTACTGGCACGAGCTTCAAGTCCATCCCTGCGAAGCTTGTGGCCGGCTGTCTCGCTACTGTCTTCGTAGTAATCATCATCTGACTTGTGCCCTGGCAGAGGAGGTCCTCGATTTTTCGTCCAAGGATCCGGCGTCGTTGTCGAGACTTGCGTGATAGTTTTGGTAGAAGTGCTGCCCGAACTTGCAGATGTGGCAAGGCCTGTAGTAGATATTTGTGCACGTGCATTTGACAGCGTGTCACTGAGATCACTAGTAGAGGCAGGTGTCGTGTAAGTTGAAGCGGTGTTGTCCGTGGGTGTCGAGTTGGTCGTGGCGGTAGTGGTAGGCGGAGTGCTAGTGGTTATAGGGTAGCTCGAGGTGATGTTTTGTTCGACATATATCCAGCCCTCGATGAGAGTATCGTTCCAGATGCACATCCAAGGCTTGTCGCCGTAGTTGACAGCCCGCTTCTGTTTGTTCCATCCATCGGCCAAATGAAAGTCTCTTCGTCTCCTTGATGACGAGCCGCTGGCCTGAGGGAATGCGGACTCAGGTAAGATTACGATCTTGTCGTACTTTTGTCCAAAATAGAACGCAGGTCCTCGATCTTCGTCGCCGTATTCCTGGACAGGCTCGTATGTCGAAAAGTCCGTGTCCATGAACTTGTATTGTGCACCGTATTCAAAGCCAGGGTCGCTGGACGCGTAGAAGAAGAAGGCTCCCTCAGTAGGTCGCGGTGCAGCAGGTACACCCACGCTGATAGCGAGAGCCGGGCTACCAGCGAGATCGCAGTCCCATGCTTGGTTGTTGCTCGAATCGATCAAACAGCTGGACTGAACATTAGTAGGTGTTGACAAGCTCAAGGCATATGTCCCTGATGGTGGCGAAATGGTCGGTGCTGCTATCATGCTGGCTTCCGCCACCGACGAGCTACTGCTGCTTTCGGCGTCCGCTTTGCTGCGAGAGAGTTAGCATGTGGTCAGGTGATTGGAATTGTAAGGCTGCACGTACTCTCGGCCATGTCTCGATCCACTGTAATAACCACCAATAACGCCACCAACAATGGCAGCAATGACGCCAGCAATGCAAGCGGCAATGATGATCCACAGAACAGGAAGGCCACAGACTCTTGTCTTTCGCTTTTCTTTCCATGACTTCTGCTTCCAGCTCTTCTCGGTCATATCTGTTGATTCAGATCCAACACGTTCCATGAGTGGCATGGAAGCGTGGCTGTCTATACCACGATCCTGCACTGAGTGCCGGTTCAGATTTGATTGGTCGGTCATAGACTGTGGAGCCACAGGGGGCGGGTTCGGTGGTGGTATGTGTTGATGCATCAATGGCATTCCAGGGTCTGTGCCGGCTACAGGACCGCGACTGTGCAGTTCTCCGGGTACAGCGAGTATTGGCATCTTGGGTCCATCTTCAGGATATCGTGTATATGGTGGCAACTGCTCTGTGTGGCCGTCTGCGCCGATGATGTCTTGCTCCTCTCCATCGGGACCTCGCACCCTTTGATATTGTTGGCCAAGACCAGGGAATCCAACAGCCGGAGCAACAACAGGCGTGTCGTCCTCATCGTCCAAATCATCATCCTCACCGAGTCCTTGCGGGTACATGGCGTATGGGTGTTGAGGCCCTTGCTGAGTGGTGGACGTTCGGTTTGGCTGTATTGTCGAAGTAGTTGCAACGCTTGGCGATCTGGCAACGGTTCCCTGCGGGTACATGGCATAGGGATGGCTAGGGCCTGAAGTGCCAAACCGAGGACTCTGCGTTCCGGCGAACAGGTGAGACGATGCAGAAGATGTTGAGCGGCGTGCAAGGCCAGGTGCGAAGCTCGTCGCAGTCGACTGCGAGTGCATGCTTGGCGTCCGTTCAAACTCCAGTTGCGGCTCGTCATCGGGACTGGCGAAGGGGTTCTCATGGCTCCGTGTCTTCGAGATGGAGTTCCTATTTGGCGCAGGAGCCGGTGTGATCAGATCCGGAGTGTTGGCGTAGTGTGCTGAGGCGGTCCGTATGGGCGGATCCTGGCTATGACGCTCGCTGGCGCTGTCTGGTCTGAAGCCGTCGGCCACGAAGTCGTCGAAGTCGTCGACGGCGAACTCATCATCGAAGACATCCCGGTTGTCCTGGGTGGGAGTCCTGCTGCCGTCCTGGCTGCGTCTGCTGTACATGCTGGCGGTGATGGCCGTGGATGCGTGTATGTGCGGCCGCGGCGGGCCAGCACAGCCCCGTGTCGAACCCTCTGGCTCGCAGCGTCTCGGTGGCAGCGGTGTCGATGGCGGCAATGGCAGAGTCACAGGACTCTCGGGCGGAGCGGAGTATAGGGGTGGAAGCGACAGGCGTGGTGGTGGTGCGGCGGTGGTGTGGTGTGTGGTGGTGATCCTGCAAAGGGTCGAAGGCTGAGCGCGACCGACAGATTGGCGCTGTCAGAGTCTCTCGCAGACGCAGAGACGAACAGCGGACGGACGCTGCTACTGGCTGGAGCGCTGAGAGCGCTGGAGCCAAAACACGGCGCGACACTAGGAGACTACTACGCTGCTGCGCCCGTGCAAAACCCCTGGGACGATAGGGCCCTGCTGCTACTACTGGCCGTCAATACTGGCAACCTTACGGTCTACGCTCACTCGCTGTTGGCCAGCCGAACAATGTTCAGCGCGGTCGAAAGCATCTTCACCTGATACGGGCTTGCAACAGGCTGGCTCCTGGCGGTAACACTGCAACCATGACTGCCGGCCATACTGGCCGGCCATAAATCCCTGCAAACAAACCCACGAGAACCCAAAACTCGCCCGTTGGCAGCATTTCCGGGCACGTGCCCTTTGACGACGTCACTGCCAGGCCGGATGCTGAGAAGCCCAGTCGAAGTTGGCAGACATCGGGATGGCTTGGAGATCGAAAGGGAACCACTTTCAATCTTCGACTCTGGTCGCCAACTCTCGTACCAAAATGCCACGCTCTTGGAGTCTTGTGCATCGTCTGTCAACAACAAAGGAACTCAGAAACCATGGCTCGACATCGGGCAAGCCAGGCAGCACGTCGGCTGCAGAAGCGAGCCCTTCCGCTGGGAATCCAAAGTCGCGTGAACGCTTTCTACTGGCCCAGCCTCGTCGGATGCCAGTCCCCGGAGAGCAAGCGAAGCCCTCGGTTGCCCAGCAAGCGTGCATCAAGTCGTGGGACGTCGAGCAGGTGGGCTTTTCCGATGCTCTACTCCGCTTGTTGCTCGGCTGTGGCGTTTGATCTCTCCAGGGGGAGACACAGGGATGGGCATGTCTCTGCTGGAAACGACTACACATGGCCGTTGCTGCCCTGCAACTTCTCTATCGTCGCATCATGCTCTTGATTTACTTCGACGTCAGGCTAGGAGATTGCGGTTGCTGCAATGATATTGTCTGACGACTCGATGTGAGATCGTATATCCCGTATCCGTTTGGCTCCTCCGCGGACGCTTTTCGTGGTGATGGATCATCCGCTTGTGAGGGAAGCGCCTAAAGCTGCATATATCTATGAATCAGGCGAAGGCCGACTATCACCATTGGTACAGATGAGTCTCGCACGAGTCGTGGGAGTCATAAGCGTTCACATGATCATAGTAGCTTGCCTCGTGGTGGAACATTTCTTTCTCCGGCTGACCATCAAGTGTATCAAGCATTAGTGGTGGAATCGTGTCACGAGAGGTCCCTCATCGCAGCAAGTGCTTAAAGATCGTAGTAAGCCAATAGCAATGAGTTTCGCGCTTTGTTGTACGTTACATCACAGAAAAGGACATTTCATGTTAGCATATGCGTGCATATATGGAGGATGTATATGTAGCAACCCTAACGACGACGCTGCTTGTATTGATCCGTCACGATACATGTGAGGTAATCTTAAGTGATCACAAACCAGTTATGCAACAATAATGAGCATGTGCCTTGCAGATCACAGCGTGTACTTGATTCTGGGCCGTGATGATGCTCAGGAAATGGCAGCCCAGCGAAGCAGTTCCGTTCTTGTCAGTATCTATGTATATCCACTGATCGTGGGGTATCGATCAACAACAACTCCAGAATGACTGTTCGCACTGTACGATTCACGGCCAAGTCATTTCACGACACGACTATCGACTGATCCATTGGCACTGTCTGAAGATGCACGGACAATGTCTTTCGCAGGTGAACATTCTTGTATTCGACCTGATCCATTAGCTGTCTCGTATTACCTAGGCACATCTGAATGACATTATGCATCGCTTCTGCTCAACGCAACACAGGTTCGATTCAGATCAACCAGTTGCATGGCTGTGCTTTGCAATATCTCGATGTCTGGACTCGGACTCGGACTCAGAATGCATAGTGCCTCTTTCACACTTCACTCCAACCAATTGTCCGCTCAAGTGAGGCGTGGAAGGGCCCCTTTTGGGCACATCTACAAATAACAACCGCATGGCTATTGCACCCAAATCTGCGGCCGGGTGGCCTAATGGCAAGGCGTTGCTTTCCGGTTATAACTGCCTGGCAAAGATTGCGGGTTCGAGTCCCGTCCTGTAAGCGAAAACGCGATTTTCTGACGCTCTCGGGACTACATTCTGACTACTAAATAGGGTCGACACTCCAAACGGTTGAAACCGTGTGAATTTCTTTTAGTTCTCACATTGACACTTGCCCTCTTGTGTAGTTGACACGAGATTCATCATCATTTTGACTAGATAACGCCTTCGAGTCTGTTGCTTTTTGCTGTCCAGGATATCAATCTTCATTTTTGTTAGATGATATATGAGACAGTTGGGATTATGAGATCGTAGCAATTGATCAATGGTAATAATTGCATGGTCATAAAGCGTATCGGGACTATTCTTAGTCGGTTGTGTCAGTTGGGCTGAAGCGGTTGATCACAATCGCCGGATCGATGCATGGGAGCAAAACTATTGATCGGATCCCACTATGGTTCATCATCGGTCGCCGAGGAAGTGCTTGTAGGAGGTACCAGTAAGGTAAGAATTGAGGGAAGCCTATGAGGTATTTCACAAATGGGGTAAGAAAGGAACCATGGACTAGCGTGTCATAAATCCATCCAAACCGCAAATCTGCGTCAACAGCACACTGAAGCGATCTCTACGCCTTGCAAACCAGTGGAACAATGCGAATTTGAAACGAAATACCCTGTAAAACGCCAGAGACTCATTTAAGCGTGTCCATTGAGAGACAATACAGTGCATGTAGACAACATCAAATGAGTTGCCCAAACCCCAACCCTAAGCATCCCCGATCAACACCAATCGTTATCACAACTTCCAAACAGCACATCAACCCAACCCCCACATCAAGACCTGAAAACCTCAACCGCAATACTAACCTCAAACCCCGGCGCAGCCAAACCTCCGTTGCCTTCATTCCTACCTCGCGCCGCATTTCCGCCACCATCACGCAACTCGTCGTTCCATCCACCTTCCCTCCGCAAACGTTCCCTTTCCAGTTGGTTGAATTCGCAGACCGGACACCTACCCTCCTCCGCTTGATCGCGGTAAACATTCTCTCCGTGCTCACAGTCGTAGGGTCGCGTGTGCATGGTCGCTTGCGACCAGCGGCAGACTTCGATGCGGCAGCAACGTTCATGGCCGCAGGGGAGCCAGTGGGCGATGTGGACCAGGCACATGCTTGCTTGGTGGCGGTTTTCTTGTTTCAGTAGGGTTTTTTGTTGGTAGGATGGTTCGATTGGGATTGCTGGGCTGAGGCCGACTGGTTATTGGATTGGTTATATGACTAGGGAATGGAGTATTGACTGCTCAGAAGGTGGTCAGTCATTAGGAAATGGGGAAGCGTGGGTCTGTGGATAGTCTCCATTGCACATGTGCAAACGCATGATACATTTCGATCGATTCGTTCAATTCATTGCCTCGCAAAGCAAGCTGGTCAAACATACACTGAATACGAAATATCCGAACAAGAAAAGATGTCGTCCATGACATAGACATTCCTACCTTTACCCAATTCCTTCTCAGCCACGTCAGAACGTCTCTTCATCAACATTGCCTCCCTCCGTAGCCTGCTCGGCGGGCAAGCGATCCCGCAACCACCTCAACGTAGCCTCCGTACCTTTCTCCAACACCCTGTATCCCGGGACACGGAAGGCATTACTACCGACCTCCAAGCTACGCAAGCCTTCGTGCCAAAGCAGGCCGATTTCTGCGGGTAGCTGCTGCAAGTCATTTGAGGCGAGGTTCACAGTTGCCAGACCGTGGAGTGTCTCCGGAGTGATGGTAGAAAACTTGTTGTCACCAGCTAGTAAGGTCGTGAGGTGCGGGAAAGCGTCGCGGAGCTTTGGTAGTGGTCCTGCGAGACGATTCGCTGTGACATCCAGGGTGTGAAGGTTGGGAGCATCGAGATAAGTTGTTAGCAGGTTGAGCGATTTGAGTTGGCAGTTGCGGAGGGACAATTCTTGTAGCGATGGCATCTCGAGACGGTCGAGCAAGTGATCTGAGTCCAGCGGATTGTTCGACAGATCTAGCACGCGGACATTTGGTGCCAGCACCAAAGCTGGAGGGATGTCGGTAAACTTGTTGTTCTGCAACCGCAGCTGGCGGACATCGTTGACTTCGAGGAAAGATGCGAGATCCATCATGTTATCGTTAGTCAAGCCGTGGCCGGAGAGATCAAGCAGGCCGTTCGGTTTGAGAGACCACTTGGGCCCGGTCGCCTCTGGAGTCGAATCTTGCTCATGTGCACCATTCCGCATCGAGTCAGGTTCATTCTCTAATGCCTGAGGGTCGAGTCTTGCCCGCAAGTCCCGTTTGATGTCTGACGCCGTCATAGTAAGGTATTTCTTGATCTGCAGTGGGTTGGCAGCCAGCACGAGTGATTCAAGACTCTCCATGTTGGCAATTTCCGATGGCAATAAGCGAAGGTCGTTGCTACTAAGGTTGACGTGGCGCAAGCGAGCCAGCTCTGTGAAACCACTGGGTAGCTCTGACACTTTGTTATCCCCAGCAGATAGAGTGATAAGACCGGGACAGCCATTGAGTGGCTGCAGAGCAGTCAAATGATTGTTCGTGACGTTCAGCGTTTGCAGTAGAGGGAGGTCGAAGTGCTCCAAGAATGTGAGGGCAGCTAGCGAGTTATTGGCAACATTCAGGGATCGCAACGTCCGATGCTCAGCATTACTTCCGAGAGGGAAGAGACTGCCTATTAGTGCATTGTTGCTAGCATCCAAGTCTTGCAATGGAAGTTGTTGCAGTGCCTCCATCGGGAGATCGGTAAGCTGGTTGCTGCTGACGTTGAGGACGCGGAGGTTTACAAGCTCACGTAGCGCCTCTGGCAAGCCTAGCAATCGATTGACTTGCAGTTCAAGGACTTCCAGGTACGGCAGTTCCGCTATTGAAGGCGGAATGTGACCGGAGATGCCATTGTGACCAAGTCTAAGTTCCTTCAGAGGTTTGATCTGAGAGATCACTTCCAGCGCGTTGTTATCGAGCTTGTTGTGCGAGAGGTTCAGTGATGTGAGTCTCTCCAATCTCCGCAGACCAATTGGAGCATGTGCCAGCGCATTGCCATGCAAATCCAGCAACTCAAGCCCGCCGAATTGATTCCCCTGACTATCTTCCTCGTCATTCAACTCTTCGATCGACTTGTCGGGGAAGACATTCGAGTCGATGTCCTCGATCTCGTTGTCTGCCGCAATGAAGCGTGTCAAGTCGACGACCTCTGCCCAGTTTACTTTAGCTTCCTCCATGGCCGCAGCATCGTACATGTTTAGCACCTCGGTCGGGATGGTCTTCAAGCCCATAGCTGCAATGTTCAACTTTCCGTCCATGCGAGCATTGTTGACACGGTTACGTAGCATGTGCTTCTCATCCTTTGGCCCTTGATTAAATGGGTCCGCGTGCATATCATCATCAAAGGACCCATCGAGTTGTGCACCCATGGTTTGCATTGGCTTGACTGTTCCATTCTCGCGCTCCTTGCGCGCTGCCGCCTTTGCAGCGGCAATTTGTTCTCGAAGAGCTGACGACGACGATTTTCCTGCGGCTGGAGCAGGAGCTTTGGTACTTAGCGTTGAAGTTGGTTTCTCCTTCTTCTGTATGGGCGCAAACGCATCTTCGAGCGCTGGCCGCGGCTTTGAGGGCCTTGCCGATAATGTCTTACTGAGTTGCGGCTTTGATGGTGAAGGTGCCACGGGCGATGGTGGAACGGATGACTTCGAGGACTGAAGCTTGGTGGCAAAGGAAGAGCTCACGCTTCGCCTGTTACCACCGGGCGTGAAGCCAAATCCTCCGAGCGAGGTTCGCGACGCCGGCCTTGCAGTAGAAGGTGCTTTCTTTGCTGATGGCAGAGGAGGCTTGACAAAACTTCCATCACTCGTTCCAGGTCTACTGCTCACGCTACTAGCGCGGCTCATGCTCGATGAAGGACGAGGTGGTGGACCCATTGGACTTTCCTGAGAAAAGAAGCTAGACCGTCGTCGTTCCTTCGGTGTTGATGGCACGGTCTGCAGGCTCTCGATCGTTCTGTCGGACAAAGATGGCCGAGATTTGCGTGGCTTCGGTGTCTCTACCTCAGTCTCGAACACAGGCTCAGATTGCTCCTCGGGTGATACATCATCGTAGAAGCCCTGTCGTGAGGCCGTGCGGAAGCCGTCCAAGGAGCCGAGTTGGTCGTTGTTTTCCTCATCTTCGGTGGGTGCCTTCCGTGGCACAGGCGCTTGGGGTGGCCTGCGTAGTCTCGAAGCTGGCCTAGGCGGAGCTGCACGAGGTCTAGGAGGGATGCCCGAAGTGGCGGTGGCGGCCGGCTTTGTTGGATTGGGTATAGCCTTCCGTGGAGTCGGTATAGCTGGTGTTCGGGTGCTGCTAGCAGACCTAGAAGAGGATCCCGGGATGGATCTTTGCTGTGAAGATGCTCGCACAGTGTTTGGCCTTGTGGGCTGTGGTGGTGGTGGTGGTAAGGGTTCCTTTGGGACTGCTGTCGGTGTCGGTAGTTGGGAGGGCTTCTTGTTCAGCACCGGAAGTTTGGACAAGCGTGGTATGCCACGCGGGATGCCAGTCGGCTTGGCTGTTTGTGAAGGCTCCATGTTTCGTGGTATACAATATGGTACGGGCACAGACCCGGGTGCCAGGGGTTTGATACAGACAGGCAGGGCGATTGTCGAAGGATGCTCAGCACGGGTAATGACCGGATCTGGCCATCTGCTTCCTTGCACGGGTCTGGACTCAGAATGCCTTGACTGTGTGCTTCGTCTATACTACTCTCAGACTTGACAACGTGCATAATGCCTCAGGCTGCTCCTCCCTCGGTGCCGATGGTTGCCAGCCGAGAGCCATCGTAGCAACCGGCAGCGGTAAAGTTCACGCCAGCGGGCGTAGCCGTGTGTCAAGCGGAAGAGCGTGCATTAGCGTGAGCGCCAATACAAACATCCGGGCGCCCATCGTCACCAGCCTCCCAAGTGCTATCCCACTACGGCCCCGGCCACTTCAATAGCCCACGACGGGTGCGTGCACGTCTCTCACAACCTGAAGACCCCTCTGTCGCCTCGCCCTCGAGTTGTCGCATTGTCCATACCATCCGCAACACCTGTCGCGCATTGTCGCCAACGATCGTCACCCACTTGACGCCTCCACGCGACCACGCGCCGACCATTGCGATATCAAATGGCTTCACCCGATAATCACCTCTCGGCTGGTCTGGCGCCACCGACTCAGACTGGCGCACCCATCACACCGCAACCTTCGCATGCAAGTATCCCACAAGGCTCCAAAGACGCCGTCGCAAAGGAACAGGCCGATCGCATCGAGCATGTGACGGCCAGCATGACACCTCCACCCTCGACCCAAGTACCGACCACCGCCCGCGCAAAGTCGCGCACACCAAACTCGTCTGGCTCGCATATCTCTACACCTCCACCAACGATCGATACTCTCAGCCAGGACTTGACCAGCCGGCCCATTAGTAGTTTCGCGCGGGCTATGACGAGCGATCAGATCGCGAACGCATCAGCAGAAGAACTACGCATCAAGGTCGCGGAGCTTCAGGCCGCATACCAAGAGGCCAAGATGTCTGCCGCCCACCACAAACTCCAATATCAGATGCTGGCCCAAGAAAGTGCCGCTGCAATTGAACGCATGGCCGTTGAGGCTCGCATGACCCAGTGCGAGAACGAAGTCATCCATGTCGCAGAGCAAGCGAAAGCCACCGCTACGCCTCTACACCCTTCGCCAATGCAAGAAGGCACTATCCCCGTTCAGAAGGGCCTCTACCAACGCATGTGTCGAGATATCCAGCATCTTTCAGAGACCAACAACTTCCTCGAAGCCGAGCACCGCCAGCAGGAAAAGGTCATCTTCCGCCAAGACAACGAGATCGCCGGTCTGTCTGACAAGGTCCTCATGATGCGCGAGCGTATTCGCGAGAATCGTGACCACCAGAACCGCGTCCGCAGTGCTAGCCTTGGACTCAACCTCGAAAGCACACCAATGTCTGCATACACCACTCCCAGACGTCCACAGGCGTCATCGCGCAACCAGCCACAGCCTTTCGCAGCTCTGCTCGAGGCATCCGCAATGGCCAGCCAAGAAGCCGGCGCAGGCAAGCCCCAATCCGGCAGAGGCAGTGGCAAAAAGGGCCACTCTCGCAACATCCACAGCTTGTCAAGCCTCCCTGTCACACCAAGCCGCGCCCGCAAGCAACCGCCTTTGTTCCAGACACCTCAAGGAAAGCACCAAGCCGCCGCAATGCCTTCCACCGCCCCTGTGCCTCGAACAAGCAATCTACGCACACCAGACGTCTACTCCCAACAAGCATTGCCAGTCAAACGTGCTCATGGCCCAGCCTCAGATGGCACGGTCTCTGCCTCAGACCATGAAGGCAACGACAGCGAAGCTGAGACCGAGATCCTCGAGCACGACCAGATCAACGAGTCGCAGGCTTCCTTCTCCGCAGCGCAGATGCTCAGAAATAATCCTGAGCCACCTATCAGCCAACCTGAAGAGCGCAGCTCGCGTTCGAACAAGCGCAGTGCCGGCAGTATGCGTCAGGGCAAGTTGTTTGGCGCGGTTAAAAAGTCTAATGTCGTCCGAGCTGGCGAGGATGAGCCGCCCGTGAAGAGGTCACGGATGCTTGAAGGCATTGGTCTTGGGATTGAAGGCCTTGAACGTTGAACGCTTTTAGCTTTATAAAGTTTCCTTGTTGGGTTGACGCATCGGATGGAAATGATAGACACGATAATGTAGGATAACACGACCCACTCACGAATCAAACAGGATGTAAATCTCTTCTTTCGAATATAATTGAAACGATTTTGTTTTTCGTTTCATCAGTCACGCTCGCCTAGGTCATCTTCATACGCATCGCAACAATTTTCTAAACAACAACCGGCCACCCATCCCCAAAGTCCAACTTATTCCATCCAAAGAAGAACTTCTCATACTCATACCCCACGCTCCTCTTCACATAATGGTAATACAACACAGCCGCCTCCTGCTCCTCGTCGTAGAAAACGCCCTGTCCGCCAGGAGCATACACGTCACCATGACTAGCGTACACCAGCGTTCCTCCATTCTCGGTCACACAGTCCCTACCTTCCCTGTCTTTGAACCCACCAGTAGGCGAAGTCGAGCGGCAGACGTTAATTCTGTACTCCTCGCCCGGCGGCGCAAGTTCATCAGGAGCATTACAGCAGGCTCCGCTGCTGAAGAAGAGGTAGTAGAATTCTTCGCCGTTGGCACTCCAGCGGAATTGGTAGGGGCCTTCCATGTTGCCTGTGGTGGTGTTCTGCTCAAGGTGCGTGTAGTCGGACCCTTCGACGATGCGCAGTGGCGGATCAGCCATCGGGTATTGGAAGATTCCGTCCCAGAAAGAGCCGAAGGCCATTAATGTGGTTCCTGTTCCGGCGCCATGGAGGAGATTGGGGTCTATGCGGTTATACCGCTGGTCGCGTGGGATTCCAATCGAGCCGTGATCTGTCCAGGAGCCTGGCTCGAGGGTCGTGGATGTGGCGACGCCGATGTCCGATTGGTTCTGGGCACCCCAGTCGGAGACGCTGTAGTAAAGGTAATAGGTGTCGTCTACTTTCGCGATGTCCGGGGCCCAGAGGTCGTCGTTGCCTGGGAAGTCTATGCTGGAGCCGTTAGGGAGGGCAGGGCCTAGGTGTGTCCAGGGACCGGACATTGATGGGGCACTGGCGACATTTGTCTTGTTGTTTGTTGTGAAGAGGAAGTACGTTCCGTCATCGCGGCGGATGACTGCTGGGTCGTGGACGAAGCCGAATATGTCGCCTTCTATGGGTTCGGGGTCGGGGTAGGAGCGTTTAAAGATTGGAGAGGCGGTTGTTAGGGATGTGAGGAGGAGGGTTTGGAGGATGAAGTCTAGCATTGTGGTATAGCGATACTGTTACTAGTGTAGTAAGTATGCACTGTGGTAGTTAGAAGTCCCTTCAGCGGTATTGACGTGTGAGACATGGGGAGGTTGGCCAGAGGCTGGCTTCTTCTTA
Source organism: Cladosporium austrohemisphaericum (assembly GCA_022813715.1). Classification (NCBI taxonomy): domain Eukaryota; kingdom Fungi; phylum Ascomycota; class Dothideomycetes; order Cladosporiales; family Cladosporiaceae; genus Cladosporium; species Cladosporium austrohemisphaericum. Next base: position 116,023 of record JAKLLY010000020.1, read on the forward strand.
TGTCTTTCAGTAAGCAGTGCTTCACACCATAGTCACCAGCGCATAAGCAACGCATGTTGTCGTCAAGCGCCTCGGCCTTTGCAAACCATGTGGAGCCTGCGGTGATCGTCAAGCAGAGCGTGCCATATCAGCCGTGTGACCGGATTTTCAAAGGTCATTACCTATATGTTGTCATGGCGCAACGCCGAAGAGCTGACCAGAACCAGTCGGCCATAGCTACCTTGATACATACAAGAGCCACTGCCGTCATGTTATGTTGATTCAATTTCCACGAACAGGAGTTGTTGGAAGTGCTGAGCGCGAGATGAAACCAAATGTGCAAGGATTAGGTTCAGGTACCGTGTACCCTACATGAACCTACTTGTTCCGGCCGATCCTGCAGCAGAGCCGCAACGCTGATTGCAGTTCAGAGAAAAGATCGCGACGAAGGACAGCGTGCGAGCCACATGTTGCCTGCAATGGACTTTCGAAGATCTGCTATCAATGCCCGTTGGAAGTTGATCCCATCAGGCCTCGAATGGATATCTGATCAAGTACTCACTCGACGTCGGTCTATTAGACCTACATCCTAAATCATCAGTGTCAGCTGGCCCATCCCCTATGCTCGCATATGACGTCGAGCGGTTGAAATGCTATCCACTCCAGTCTCGAATTCCCGCGCTACGGGAAAGTTGTCGCAGGTCAGCTGGAGCTGCTGGGATTGCGGTGAATGGAATCATCATCATCACGCACGCACTGGTTTTCTGGGTTTTCTACCCCAGATCGTCGTTGTGGAGCCGGTCGGTCGGAAGATGTGTCGTGTGCCAGCCGCTCGAAGATACCAAGAGACTTTGAGGTTGAGATCACGGTGCTTGGTGGTATGTTTTGAGGGGATTGATTGATTCCTTATGTCCATCATATGTGAAGTGTTGTTGGTTGCGGTTGCCTCAGAACAATGTCCTCGCCCAGTCACACTGGTTAGGCCAAGGTCGGAAGGGAATAGGCCATGTTCAGGAGTGGATGATGTTCATTCATGGTCGCTGAGTCGATTTTGACACTCGACTTGACGCGGTATATGCAATGTCTCTTCAACTGCAATGAAGTGGAGAATTAAAGAGTGTAATGAGCTGCGTTCATGTTCTCGACCGATCTGGTGCTGACTCGGCAGATCTTCGCGTGCCACCCCGCTTCACATGTCAGAGTCCTTCGTTATTGGAGCGCGTTTGGCGATTGGCGATCCCTTTCGACACGACCGACAAATCGTACAAACAAACGACCAGCTAGCAACCGCATAGCCTTCGAACTCACCGACTACACGACTCGACATAAGCACCTTCGCGAACCGCAAGATTCAGTCACCACCACCTCACTCAACAATCACACCATCCAACAACCTACCACCAAACAGCGAAATGAAGACGGACAATTACCTGACGCTCTGCCTGGAGCAGGCTGAAAAATCACCGCTGCACTACCGCCATGGCTGCATCATCGTGCGCGGCGGCAAGGTCATCGGTCAGGGCCACAACGACTACCGCCCGGGCTTCGACGGCGGCGCCCTCAAGCATGGCCGTGTCGCAGGCAGCGCTCTCACCGGCCCTGCCCTCATGGACATGAAGGCCAAGCTGAAGGAGCGCAAGGAGAACAAGCTGAAGCCGAAGCACGAGCAAGCGAAGACGCCCGAGGAAATGTGCGCATTCGAGAAGCTCAACAACGGCGGCGGCGGAGCCCAGGCAAACACTCCCCTCTCCATGCACTCCGAAATGATGGCCATCCATTCCGCCCTCTCCACCTCTTCGAACCTGGCTTGTAGCACCTTCTCCCGCGAGTCTCCGTCCTTTAAACTACCGCGTGGTGACAAGAAAAAGGAACGACTACGACGCGAAGTGCTCAAGACCTACGTCCAGAACATCTGCGACACCGCTTCACCAGCCGCGCACGGTCAACGAGGCAAGCTGCAAGTTCAAAAGTGCGGTTTTGTACCAACCTCATCTCAACCAAGTGGCCGCACAAGAGGACAACTACAACAACAACGTCCACCACGCGGATCTGGAAGCGCGTCGGCGGGAAGAGGAGGAAAGGGCGTTTCAGGCAATGAAGAGTATTGTGAAACAACAGCTTCAGTACGGGAAGAAGAAACAACATCATCATCACGAGTACGAGCAGTACGGGAGTCACAAAGGCCGTTCTGGGAAACAGACACAGCGAGGTTCTTCGCGACAACACCAACAACAACAGCGCTCTGCGTCTAAGGAGAAGCCCATTGAGGAACGAACGATACGAGGATACGACCGCCGCATGATTGATGATACGCTAAGTAATGTGGCCACGACTAAGAAAAGCAAGAGATTGCCGGAGAGCGATGAGTCTAAGGGAGAACATAGATCAGTGAGTCAATATTTGTGCAAGCTACGCATGAATCTCAGCGCTAACAACAAGTAGGCGAACAGGGCGAAATCTTCCGAGCAGCCGCCAACAGAGCACTTGCTCCTCCCTCAAGGCGAGACAAGCAAGTCCCGCTCCGAGCTCAGCGACCGGAAAAAGCATCCTCGCCTTGTTGGCGCAGATCTCTACGTGACCCGACTGGGCTGGAACAATAACAACATCAACAAGGATGAACACCAAAAGCCTAAGAAGAAGCAGCCCAAGCCTGCTCTGCCGCCACCTCCACCAGTCCAACCATCAAGCAATTCCGAGACCGAATCCGAGCCTCCAAGTCTGTCTTCATCCGCCTCAAGCATAAGCACTCTTGGCGCAACCGGCTCACTGTACGACGAGATACGCAACCACTCGCCCCGTTCTCCTCCGCTGATCACTGAGTCTACCACGCCTACGGTACCCCGACAAGCAATCCACGCTTCACGACCTTGCTATCGCTGCATTTCGTACATGCACGCTGTAGGCATCAAGCGGGTGTTCTGGACCAACGATGATGGCGACTGGGAGGGTGGCAAAGTGGCTAAATTCATTGACGCTCTAGACGGCGAAGGAGACGAAGGAGGGTGTGGCGGTGGGCCGATGGGAAACGGGGTGTTCGTGACGAAGCATGAGGTTCTGATGATGAGGAGACTGATGGGTGATTGATAGATTTGAATGTTGGGTGTTTCTACAGTGACACCTCTGTTCGAAGACTTGCAAAATCCTCTCTCAGCCCGTCACTGTTGAAGCCTCAATATCTTCTTTGCTGAGGTTTGTCATGCGGTATTTGGAGATGAAGTCGTCGCGGTTGACTAGAGCAGGTATGTCAGTGGTTCGTGCAGCAGACAAGGTCCCGAAAGTGTGAAGGAAACGTACTGTAGCCGCCGCACATGCGTCGTTTGCCGGTGAACGCGGATCTACCGTGCAGTACACGCCAGTTGTCGAAGACTGCCGGAAAGGAACGTCAGCTATGGCTCTTTCACGCGAGGACAATGTCCCGTGGCTCGAAGTTACGTACGCAGCATCTTGCCAGGCTTGAGCTGGAACCAGTACTGGTTGGCGGAACTGCTGAGGAGAGCATCGAATTTGCTGTACCAGAGTTTGTCAGTATAACCATCACGAACTCGTTCATACTGCATCAGCTTAGGGAGACCTTACGCAGCAGCATCGTACCACCTATCCAGGTCAGGGCCCAGAGTCAGACCGATTCCTGCCCGATCGGCGGTGTTCCACCGCACTTGAAGTAGGTCTCCGTGGTCGGGGTGGTGGTTCAGAACAGGAAAACCTTGCGAGGGCTGGATGCTGATGCCCTCGTTGCCGCTTGCGTGCGCGTACACTGGGTACCAGCTGAGTTCTCCGTACATGCCGGGGTTGATTTGGTAGAGGTCTGCAGCTGCGCTGAAGCCGTCTACGAGAGACGAGAATCCTCCTTCACCCTCTGTGTGGGACAGCAGATGGAGTGCTTGAATACCCTTTGAAACCGGTCAGTCATGGGTGTTGCGATGGCGGCAAATAGTAATCCACACTCACGATAGGGTCGGTGAAGTAAGTTGTGTCGGTGTGTGGCTCGAGGCTCTCGCTTGTGTAGGCTGTATCTTTCGAAGACAAGTCTGACGTGAAATCGTAAAACCCACCTGGGGACTTGTTAGGCAACGTGGTTTATCATTGGATGTTTGTCAAGCTTACCGTAATGTGTGTTTCTGATTGGGCCAATCTGCTCAAGAAGTTCTTGGGTTGCTTCGGGTGTCGCAGGCATGTTGTCAACAAAGCAAAAGCCGTATTGCCTCTACTGGATCGATTAGAATCCATGACCTGTTGCGCACGTAGGATCCAACTTACGATTTTTGCTAGGAGGTCCGCCATCCCTTGCTCTTGCTGGACAGCAACATGTTCAACGGTAGGAGGGTCAGAGCTGATGGATGCCTGCCAATGTTTGACCCTGCGATGTTATGAGATTCGAGGCCAAAAGCGGATGATGTAGAGACTTACTCGGCCAAGCCGGAGCGTAGGCGTGCAATCTTCATTCGGTTGTCCTCATGATCCCTGATAAGCTGGTCCGAGATGATACTACGGTGGCCATCGGCAACTAAGTTGTTTAGTCGCACACTTGCCCATGAGAGTGTTGGAAGAGCTTACATGTCACCTTGAACGCTTTCTGTTCCGAGAGCTCAGTGACTTCAGTCACTTGCCCTGCCTTTGGGTTCTTGAATGAAGGTCAGCAACAGACGGAAAACTCTTGGAGAATCCCACGTGCCTTGAGTACGTTGATTTGCCGTTGTGCTGTTTCTGGGTGTCTACATTCCGAACAGCTGCAATTGTCCCTGTGAAAGGTCAGTCGACCATTGGCATGCACGTTTAGAGTTACGATGTGAGATTTACCTGAGCCAGCGACCCGGACTAGTAGATCATCAGCAACTTGCAGACGCCTGATCAATTTTGAGAACACTGACATCGGTTGTCGGTCACCTGGCAATCTCGAGATAGTCAACTGCTTCTCTTCTATCTTCGGGTCTGCAGGGTGGCCTGTCTCATCATCGTTGCGCGACCGACGCTGTAGATAGTCAGACGACATACGGGATACTTGGATGGTGAGGCTCATACAGTGGTATAGTATTCAGTATGCCCACGTGGCACTGCATCGGGTGCGGATGTAAGGTAGGCTCGGCAATGCTTTAGATGGAGAGAAGTACGGGTCGCGTAGCGCGGGAGCCGTATCAGTGTTTGGAGCATTGTTGCGGCGACAATGCGTGATAAGTAAAAGTGCACGAGTGATATTTATTCGACGGTCGGCTGCACTTCCTTGTTCCTGAGCCGATGTTGTCTCGGCAAATGGCCCCACTTGCTGTCAACAGCACTTCGACCTTGACTTCTACATGGATACCTTTGATACATAACTTGTCTTCAACAAATATGGAAGCCAGATGAAGACATATTTGATCAGTTCCCCATACCAAATCGGAGGCATTTGAGTGATTACCAGAATCTGCGGCGAGGTTTTCTCTCGCCAATGGCGTTACCGAGGCATATGCTCGAGATGCGGCTGTTTACATTGAGTAGACACATGCACTGGGATTGTACGGGCTAATCCGGCACAGCATGGCAAACAAGCAACGACAGTGAACCATGGTCTGAGAGCATAACTCTCCATTGCACGAAGTGTTGGTACTTATTACTTGTTCTCGTAATGTCGACAGTCAACAATGCAGCCTGGAAGTAGCGTGAAATATATCCCAGCAACGATCCTTAGACCGCCATCAATCAAATGAACTCCACCACCCAAGAATGTGTAACGTCACGCTTTCAATCGTTGACAAGTGCCGCCACGAGCTGGCAACAGTCGACTACTGCGACAAAGCAAACGTCCACACAGTGGACATCGAGAAGTTTCTGGCATCAGGCAAGAAGGAACTACCGAGACTGACTTGTACCGACTCACTCGGCTGGACAATCTATGAATCTCTCGATGTTAGTGCGGTCGCGACAGCTACGGGAAATTGACTGACGATTCGTAGAAACCGGTTACTTGCAAATCATGCAAGAGGTGGCTAGCAGAGAACGAGACAGGCACATATGGAGACCTTGTCGGACTTTTGCGTGATAATAAAGAGGCTGCTGGCAATAAGGAGGTTGTTAATAATAATCCACCGAAATCGAGCGGCCGGCCCAGGGTTGTACGCACGAGTACAGGGCCAGCTCTACCGGGTAGTCCTGCAGCAAGAGGACTTATGGGCAAACGTCAGTAATGGCCATCAAGTGCTGACTGAGCTCTATGGGCGTTGCAATGGGAAAGGGGATCTTTCATGTAGGGTATATCGAGAAAGAGAATTAACCACCCTCGAGTATCAGCGCTCCATCGCATGTGCGCGCTTTATCTTTGTCGCTAACCAGAACCGTAGAATGCATGCTTCGTAATTTTTGTCGTTCACTTCCTTGCCTCGGCAGCGTGGCGGTCGTGCTCGTCAATGTCACTAAAATCTTGTCAGTCGAGTCACTGCGACCTATGGGTTTCCCGAACTTACATGGCCTCCCAGGGGTAGTTGATCCAAGCATCGCCGACGGTGACGGCGGCGATGTAACGGCCATCGTCCATCATATCCTGGGGAAGGACACCCTTCTTTTGCTTGTCCTTGTTGTGCAGCACGAAGATAGAGAACTTGGTGGTCTCGGCGCCGCGTCCAGTCTCCTTGGCCGCCTGAGCGACATCCTTCTCGAGCTCCTTCACAGCATACTCCAAGGTAGTCCTGGTGTCATCGACCTCGTCGACGATCAGAATGTTCTTGCCGATCAGGTTGGCCATCTCGAGACTGCTGAGGTCCAGCCACTGCGTCCTCGTGACCTTGGTGCCGGGCTTCTCGACCTCGGTGTCGGTGCCGAGGGACTCGTAGAGGGAAAGGCCAATAGCCTGGATAGGAATGTTCGGGTTGCCGGGCTTCTTGAGGAAAGATCGGAGGATGCGCGCGGGGACGTAGCCACCACCGCCGATGGCGATCATGAGGTGAGGCTTGCATTCTTCGAGAATGCGAGGGCCGGCCTCTTTGCACATCTTGTGCACCTTTACTCACGCATTAGCACTTCTGACGTTCACAGCAACCTTCCCAATCAAGCACGAAGCACGTGCCAGTGGTACCTGTAGGGTACTGGGGGATGCTGACTTACATCGTTGTAGGTGACGTAGACTTTCTCGACCATGTTGGCGGTTGCGGTGTGTTATGGATACTCGAGTAGAATGCCCGTGGATTGAATGCTTCGGTGATGTGTTCGCGAGCCAACCTCGGGCAAAGATTAAAGCGTCTTGAATCATTTTTCTTGTCGCATTTACCATGTGCAAGCGGCGGGCCGTCGGCGGGAGATCCCGCGATGGTGGGGTTCTGGTTTTGGCTGGTCGAGGAACCAGCAACACTTCACACTTATCCGTTGGGTATTTATTCACGAACATGTCGACTATGAATCCGCACAAATCAGAAGGTCTGTACGCGAGTGGCTGTCTCCTTGCGTATCTGAAATGACTCTGCTGGCGGCCCATACGTTACAAGAAATACGCTCAAACGTAACGAAAATCACTTGGAGACACATACTACATGGTACACAGTACAACACATCAGCCGCAAGTCTTCGGTGTTGTCTGCAACTATGATCCGGACGTGCCTCCCTGCTGAATGGATATGAGCAGTACGGCGTTACTAGATGATGCGCACTCGATCTTTTGAGCGATAAGGAACCACGTCGAACAAGCAACCCAATTTCTCGCTGTCTCTGCCACCATTTCCACGCTGGCCATATACATGCCTCAATTTTGTTATCAGGACTCTAAGGCAACTTGTGGCATTGGAATCATATCGATGGAGCCGAGGATCGTTCAATCGATTATTTCAATACTGAGCTTTCGCAGATCCGGTGCTCGACATGGCACGACAGATTGTCCACCGTCGACAACCAAAGTCAGGAATATGAGCACATTCCGTTCGAGTAAAGCTCAGCAGCTTGGGGGCTTGTCGCTCGATGATGTGTTCTCCGCCTGGATGGGCTTGACATTCAAAGAAACGTATGGTTCGATGGCGAGTGAAACTGATCCCACAGAACGGTTCCGTTGATCGAGAGCAACGATGCACATATCATCAACTTTGCCACAAGAACGCTCTCAACAGCTCTGCAACCGAGTCAACGCAAGGCCGACGACCTGCATGAAGCGGACCTCATCGTTATTCTCGTGGCTTATCCGCGGCTTCTCCTCCGTGGGCATTTGATGGTGTGAAGCCCGCCAACTTCATTAATCGATCGCGTCTGGTGATAGATCCACCCATGGCTTCTTCCCGAGCATGCATCGTCTAGACCAATCCATAGATTAAAGCGACGTAACGACTTTCTGCTAGCGCTGCCAACACTTCATCAGATACCAAGACGCCGTGTGGCCGCAACCACGAGACCCTCGGCGCCTCCCGCCTTGCTAGCCACGAGAGCCTGCATACTACTGCAGTAAGAGCCGTCAGAGGCTGGCGGCACGGTATCATCTCCTTTTGGCGATTCGTGCCCTTCGTGCGTTCGTGCCAGGAATCACGATCGAAATCGAAATTATACCTCTCGAGAAGTATCGCTTCCGCATCGAGAGATCAACCAAAGTATCTTAGCAGCTCTTCCGTTGTGGCTCCCTCTGAAACGCGAGTATAGTAATCAGCTCCTCGTTAAGCTGAAATCGCAGATGGAGGCTGTTATTGTTCCCGCAGATCTATAGCGAAACGGAATTGGATTCCGAGTTGCAACTCACCGCCATCTGCACATCCGTGCGACTACTCGCGCCGTCGCTGGAATCTGCTATAACCCCAGATGGCGGGTTGGTGTGTGGAGCAGCACACAGGAGACTCGTGGCTGGATCGTCTCTTATTGAAACTACTGACCATTAGTTCGTCAAACTACTGCGCCCTCATCATGCTGTGACAATATTGATGTGAACAAGGGATCTATCACAATCCTGCTTAGGAGTGCCGCCGAAGCACATTCGCAATAATCTTGAATTTCTCCTTCCTATTGAAAGTCAACCGACTTCGCGAGCCGCTTAGTGGTGCACGTCAAAGCCTTTGGAGCCTTTCGGTGGGTTTGCTTGTCGAACCGAGATGACAACCTGCGCCGCACGCGGACATCCTGCCATCCTCAGGTTGGTGACCAAAAAAGCACTGCCGGCCATAGGCTGGCGTTGAAGCCAGCGGCAGCGCGCGGAAGTGCCAACACCACACCAAAATTCCCAGCAGAGCCAGTCAGAAGTATAGGCGTCGATCACCACTGGGAGGGAGGGAGGCTGCCTCCACGAGCAGGAAGCAGAGGCACGACCAACGCGTATGCTTCACGGCAGCTTACCGCTTCCAGTCAAGGCGCCTAGTAACAAATTTAGTGAAAACCGTTACGCTCCTTTGGCGTAAAGCCCCAACAAGCTGACTTTAGCGGCCCGAGCTCTTTCGAAAAGAATCCCTGTAGATCTCTAGCGCAAGGCATCAGCATCCCCAGCAAAGCAAGCAGCAAGCCGCTTTCTTTGGCTTGGGACCTCGCGGGTCTGAAGGTGCCTGGAACAGTAGCTGCATAACTTGGTGTCAGCCAAGGTCCCGCACCAGCCGCGAGAGTTCGTCGCCCCAGTGCTTACCACGGAGCTACTCCCTGCTGCCGAATCGCAGAACATGGATGAGACTGTACATTGATAGCATCAATCTACCACGTGACCCTAGCTTGCGCCAGTTTCAGAGAGATGTTTGACTGCGAGGCGACTCAGGCGGCGGCGTTCTCTCGTAATCGAGCCCATAGACAACACCCAAGCTCCCGTCCATCTACCAATCTATGCGAGATTCGATGTTCCCACGGATTCCTCGGCTTGCAGGCGACCACAGGCATCAGATCAATAATTTCCTGGGCTATTGGCTTTGCAACGCTTGTCCATCGTAAAGATTAACGGCTGGCTCGGACGGCCAATCACGCATGCGAGACACAGGGCTTGCTGATCAGGCCCGCAAAACGGCCAATAAGGCTGGTGCCACTACTCACAGTTGACGCAACGCCTGGCAGATGTCGCCAGGGCCCAAGAGAGAACAAGTGTCAGTCTGCGCCAGATGAACCAATAGTGTGAAACCTGCTCGTTTTCGCCCGCGCTTCCCGTATAGCACGGCTGCGGCTTGCCTGCGAAGTTTCCGCAGACACGCAGAGCGAGCGGGTACGGGTAGGGTACAGACTACAGTAGCACACGAGCGAGCAGCCGGTCTGCGACTCGCCACAAGCAGAGACGGCGCCCTGCCAGCGTGAGCCCCGAGGAGGCATACTTTGGCACAGCAGCGGGCGGCAGCAAAGCCAAGTCGCTGTAGCGTTGTTCACTCGTGGCCGATCTTTCGCCGCCTGGCATGCAGCCTGTCACAGGCGTGCTGACAGCATTAAGCTAAGCGCTAGTAGCCATGGAGTGATCTTCTGGAATCCCTCGAGGCAGAAAAAAAAACTGCAGCGCCGGCGCGTGACGCAGCGGCAGAAGGGGCGCAGAGACGACGCAAACGCAAGCTGTCGCCGTGTCGACTGCGCGGCTGCTTACCGTCGTGATTCGCCTGCAGATCCTGCGACACTGTGTTTGCGGCAAAGCAGCATACCGGCCTGGGGCATCTCGATCACAGCCAGTTGGCAGCCGGTGTTCTGTCGTGCTGGCCTGCAGCACCCCGTCACGCTGCCCACGCCGTCCTACATACCAGCAGATCTAACGCACCAGGCCGTTGTCAGGGACAGAGACCTGCCTCCGGGCTCCCAGCACCACCGCCGGTACCAGCAGTACCGCCGTGAGAAGCGTCCGAGGAGTGTGGTGCGGGCTGCCGATCGAACGTGCGACCCAGCAACGGGCGCCGCATCCAGGCGCTGAGCCATGCATCCACTGAACGCTGCCGCAGCCATGATGGGGCGACGTCGGGGCGTGGCCAGTGGGCAGGGCGCTGAGCCACCCAATTAACACGGCCCACCCACAGACACGCAAGCGTACCTTCGGTGGCCGGTGCTCTTGCTGCCGCTGCTGGGGGGCGTACAGAGCACCAGGCCTGTTGCGGCTAGCCGTGATGCACCATAGTTTTGACGAGCCTGCACTTAATCCACGCGCCGAGCACTGTGGAGCCAGGCGCCCTGGTTTATTCCGCGTGTGCTAGCGTACGAACGAGCATCCGTGCGCTCCAACCCAGCAAGATTAGCTCGGGCTACGTATCGTGTGTCGTCTAGAGGCGAAGGACTCATACGAACAAGGGCTTGCCACTCTGCTGGAAGCCAGAGGCTGCGAGTGACATACATACAAACCGCGGGTGCATCCTCTTTGATGTTATCTCGTTGCCCGCCATCTCTCGTCATATTCGACCTCCTATTCACCTTTCTCTTTTAGAGAAACAAACTTTGACACTTCAACAGCCTGGTTGCCTTTGACTTGGTCTACTTTACGCCCCACACGCCTTGGGATTATATCAACGTCTGGTCTTCGCTGCTACCACTGTTTGATCGCCCGCCAGTTGGACATTTATTTGGACCAGCTGCTCACCTCAGGCCTAATTAATACCGGATCCTGTTGTCTCTGCAACAACTGTCATCCAGGACTTTCTTTGTCATTCAATTTCATTCGACCTTCTTAAGTGTCTTGTGGTTCATGATTGTACCCAGAACTTAAGAAAGATCTTTCTCTCCTCGTCCGAGGAGATTTCATTCGATCAATCGATCATGTTACCGACACCGCCTCATTCACCAAAGCTTTGCGGATCCAACACAGCCCAGTCAGACCGCAGGATTGGATCGATCCTTGGTGGCTACATCGAATTGATCAGCGTCCTTGGCGTTGGTGCTTACGGAACTGTCTACCAAGCCCGCAATGTTGTGACTGGTGCTCTCTACGCCGTCAAGGCGTTGGACAAAGCCGGACTCGACCCAAGGCAGAGGAAATTCCAGGAGCGTGAGATCGAGCTTCATTACCTCGCCAGCCAGCACGACAGTGTTGTTGCCATGCACAAGGTCATTGACAGCCGCGACTGCACTTTTGTTGTTCTTGAGTACTGCCCGGAAGGCGATCTTTTCTCCAAGATCACCGAGGAAGGCCACTACGTTGAGGACGATGCAAAGGCCCGTCAGGTTTTCCTTCAGATTCTTCGTGCTGTCCAGTATTGCCATGAGCAGAACATCTACCACCGGGACCTCAAGCCTGAGAACATCCTGGTCAAGGACAATGGTTTCACTGTCAAGCTTGCCGACTTTGGACTTGCTACTCGCGATGGTCTGACCTCCGACTTTGGCTGTGGATCGACATTCTACATGTCGCCTGGTATGTTACTTCAACTTCCTCATCCTCAACCTTGATCTCCGCTAACGTTTACATAGAATGTCAAGATACGAACCCGCACCCGATGGCTTGCTACCAATCAGCAGCCAACGACGTGTGGTCCTTGGGCGTGATTCTCGTGAACCTGACATGCGGCCGCAACCCTTGGAAGCGCGCATCCGTTGAGGACTCCACGTACAAGGCCTACCGGAAGGACCCCAACTTCCTCAAGACTATCCTGCCCATCACCGATGAGTGCGATGCCATCTTGAAGAGGATTTTTGATGTCAATCCTCAGACCCGCATCACCCTCCCGGACTTGATCCAATGGATGGAGCGCCAGCCCAGGCTTACCCAAGGCTCGGTTGAGCCTATCTCCCCACCCTACTCGCCCGTTCAGCAGCAGGTTGCTCCCCAGGACTCTGTTTTCCAGAACGCACAAGACTGTGCCTTCGAGCCTCTTCCGGCCCCAAGGTACCCTGCCCAAGCACAGGTCTTCCACCCTCAACAGGCACCAATCACACCGGCTACCACCCCGCCGACCTCTGTACATTGCACACCTCAACCCACTCTTTATACGTCGCAAGTTCGGCCGCAGGCACCTTGCTTCCAAGCGCCCGTGGCTGCCTACGCCCCCTTCCAGGCGTCGTGGAACCGGTGTGGTGCCTACTTTTCTCAGTTCGCTGCTCCGCAGTGTCCTCAACCCTACTGGGCATTTGCCCACTAGGTCTATCTCGTTTCTCTCTACTTTCTTCCCCAGCATAGCACCACGAGCTTTACGACACTACCGACTTTACTACACTTTCGTATTTGGCACATCAGGATAAAAAAAAGGGATTTTGAGCGCAGCGTTGTTGTTGTTTCGAGTGGAGAGGATTGCACTTTTTGATCGATGGAAAGAAGATACCCCCCAGTTGTTTGATTTGTTTTGATCTTATTTCTATATATCATTGGCGCAAGAGAAGATGGGTGGGCAAAAAGGGCTCGGAGGCAAAGTCACAATTTCGACTTGTAGATGAAAAACGGCTTGCATGGGAAAAGGCGCTACCATTGATGCTGCTGCTATTGCACACGCACGATACTACGATTAGACGGACAAAAATGTACCAACACGATTACTGCACCGTACATTCTGCATCCTTCCTCCTTCTGTTCTGCGCCTCCCATCTGCCAGTCTCACCCCGTGTATGACAACAATACAATAACACCTGAGTCGAAACCGTTCTGGCCCCACGAAACCGTTGCATGTCACCTGGGTCTTCTGGAACGTCTGATTGATGGTCATGACGCCCTTCCGTCTCAGACCCTTTAGTTCCTGTCAATAGCATGTCTCTGGTACGATCCGCGATGTTTCGTACCGCCGGGTGCATGCCTCCTGGCTTAACACCGGCCGTGCTAGGCCACAATCACCGACCACCCTATACCCTACCCATGCTAACGACTCCATCAACAGCGACAAGCGTTTAAGTGCAGCCTCAGGCAGGTACACGGCCTGTCACATCCCTCAGCCTCTTTTGTGCTCAAGACCAATCACCCAAGGCACCAGGAGTAAGTAGTAGCGCACGTCCCTCCCATAACTGCCTCAACCTGCTCGGCGACCTGCCCAGCCTCGCTACATCTTTCCCACCAACCTGCACGCATCCTTCGAACATCGACTACTGGAAAAGTGGCTTGCCCAGCAAAAGGAAGACTCGCATCATGCATGTGCGCAGCACGCGGGCATGACGGCAACACTGTGCAAACTTCCAGGCTGAGGCGGCCAATAGGAGCGCCTTTGCAGCAAGCAGCAAGGACAAGGCCACCACCCCCGTTTTAAGGACCGCCCGTTTTGCCTTTTTGTTGCCTGCATGTACTCCTGTAGCTGTGGGGCGTGCACCACCACAGTGACCACACCATCATCTTGGAGGTTCCTTGTACTGCATGTACTGCATCATATGTATATGCACGCTGCTGCTATGATTGATCGATTGATCGCTGCCGCCCGTGTCAGGGGGTAGGGGAATATACAAACCTGTACTGTGATGGATGCATAACCCAGCCATTCGCGTGAAGCACCGCCTGCTGTTGTATCCAACGCGTAGGAAGGCCCGGCGGCTGTGCGCACTTATAGCACGCGTGCATGATTGCTGCAATGTATGTAGCCAAGCGACCTCGATGCCCTCATCAACCTGCGGCCACTACGCGAAAATCTACTTTGTTGGTTTGCCAGGGAGTATCGAAGTAAATGTGCTTCTTCGTCGTTGATCCCACCCGCAGGCTCCCGTTGTATCCTCCCAAAGGGGTTGAACAACTACTAAAGACGCAAAGCGCACGTCTATCGAAGCAATCGCAGCGGCGGCGCCTTTCTGCGCAGACACGTGTCGATCGCACATCCGGCACTTGTGCGCGCACCGACACCATGTCTGCGTGCCGCCGCACAGTAGCGGCTATATCAGCAGTCATGCAAGCATGAGGTGTAAGACATTCGACGGAAGCGTCAGCCCGCATCTTGCATCTGGGAGGCTTGCCTTGCACACACATACGAATGGCGGGCAGGCGGCTGCTGACTCGAGGCAAAGCAAGGCTTGGTGAAGCCCTACTAGTACCATAGTACATCCAGCCATTAGCTGCAGCACTGGCGGCAAAAGAAGTGTGGCGAGGCGCTCCTTTCGTCCTCAGGTGATGATCGTGCGAGTACCTGCCCTTTGCCTTTGAGTGTGGTACCCGACGAGATGTCCCCCTTCCAGGCATCCCTTGTGCTCACGCCTGTCTGCTGTCTTCGGCGCCGACGCATGGCGTTACGCCTCTGGAAGGCAAAGGTGCTACGGCGTCTGTTCCAGCCGGTAAAAGCGGCTTAAGATCGCGATGATCTTTTTTTTTTGAACGGGTGATGAGCCGATGGTACGGATGCCTTACGTCCGTTATGTCTGTTATAGTATGCCTGTTAAGTGAGCGTACGAATGTACCTGTATCAATGCTATGTTCACGGAGATACTCTCGGCCATGGAGGCACACGTTGGCGTTGCTTTTGAAGTCACGATTCTGGCGCTTGTGCTGTGTACAACCGGGTCACGAGGATGATCTCGATTATCTCCGATGAAAGCCTTCGATGTAAGGCTTGAGGCTGGACGCGTTCTAGAATTGGAAGTTCATGTTCTCGTTACTTGATCTACACCTATCCAACCCGCTACAATGTTTCGAGTCGCTACTTGTGTGTTGGCATACAAGCATGACCCTTTCTGTCGTGAACTTGTAGAACCCATGGTACGGAAGGTGCCAGCAAACACACCCTGACTGCTGTGCACACCACCGAGACAAGAGGGTCTCAGACACTGCATGAGGCTGATCTTCACGAGATCTACCAAGGGTCCTCCTGTATGCAGAATCCTCCAGCGACCGCTCGAAGATCCAACTCAGCATGCACAGCCTCCAATGCCATGCTCGCTTCATCGCCCATTCGGTAGACGGTCACGGGTCGACAACGTAGTCGGGCGAGCGTGTAGACTCGAATGAGTGGCAAGAGATGAGCAAAAAGTGCCGTTACTCTGCCGCGATGCTCCCTTCAGTCGAAAGTGGTGATCCCTTCGGCGAAGCCTTCTTGCTGACTATCACGGCTGGGATAAATTCCTACTTCATCCTCAACGGCGCCATTGCTGGCTTCACCTTCGTCGTCGTAGTGGCTTTAGTGGGCTGGGTGTGTCTGATGAAAGGATGGCGCAGAGCATCATTTGGGCTGATCCTCTTCGCTGGGTCAAGCTGCAGACACGCATCAAGCAGGTTTACAAAGTCGGAGAGTTCTTTTGCTTCCTGCGGCTCAAGAGAGCGTGCGTTGGCTGTCAAGCGCGCCTTCAAGTCTCTACCCGGTGTCGTCTTCGTGAAGTTCATCGGCTTCATCGTCTGGTTTCCGGTGATCTTGTCGCGTTCTTGGGAGTAGAAGATGAACTCTGGGTCACCGCCGACGAAGTGCTTGTCTGCAAGTGTGGAGCGAATGAGCACGCGCTTTGGGAATTTGCCGCGACACTCTTGGATGACGCGAAGCATTTGATTGTTGTCGCTGCCTGCAAAGAGAATGCGGCCAGTGTAGAGCTCGAAGAGCGTGCAGCCAATGGACCACATGTCGATGGCATAATCAAATGGCATGCCAAGGATGACTTCAGGCGCGCGGTAGAAACGCGAGACCAGATAAGGCGTGACTTCGGCATCTTCTGCCTTTGACGCAGTACCCAAATCGCAAATCTTGAGGTGAGAGCGATCATGATTGACCAGAATGTTGTCGGGCTTCAAGTCGGCATGTAAGACTTCGCACTTCTTCAGGTGACCGAGAGCCATGAACATTTCCCGAGCGTATCTACGAACAGCCTTGATGTTGATTCCAACGTTGCGCCCGAACTTCTTCAACACCTCGCGCAGGTCAGAGTTGAGGTTCTCAAAGACCAGGCACATGTGGTTCTTATGATCGAAGTTGCTTTGTAGACGGATGACGCACTTGCTGTCGTCGGGATCGTGGGAGTTCAGCAGGGTAAGCATGTCCATCTCTTTCGTGCCAGCCTTGCGCATGGTCTCGTTGTTGCAGGCAATCTTGATCGCAACGTCCGTATTCGTTTTCGTGTCGGTGGCTCTGACAACAGTGGCGAAGGTTCCTTTGCCGATCTGCTGCTGCACAGCATAGCGGCCATCGAGTAGCTCGCCGATGATAATACGATAATGTCCGTCCGGGTAGTCCCAGTTGTCCAAGAGACTCGAATCAAGTGCGCGAATCTCCGCATGGCCAGCACCTTTGATTGTAGCGCCGGCCGGCGCGAACATGTCATCGTCGTCGTCTTCGGCAAACATGTCGAACTCCTTGTCGGCATCTGGGGCCTTTACGATTGGTTCAGGCTTCGTGATCTCTGGTTGACCTTGCGTGGAGTTAGCGAAAGGTTTGTGATCAGGTCTATCTTCTTCCATGGTAGGGTCGTAGTCGGCTGCGGACGGACCCTCGTCGTCATTGGAGACGCCATC
The DNA here is from genome assembly GCA_022813715.1 of Cladosporium austrohemisphaericum. Taxonomy (NCBI): domain Eukaryota; kingdom Fungi; phylum Ascomycota; class Dothideomycetes; order Cladosporiales; family Cladosporiaceae; genus Cladosporium; species Cladosporium austrohemisphaericum. The sequence continues at coordinate 133,199 of JAKLLY010000020.1, forward strand.
CATTGGCTGTGGATTGGCCAAATCTTCGTCGTTGGCTACGCCGATAGATGCTGGTGAGCCTGGACTGGCGGGTGTACGGGGCGAATCCAGTGAATTAGGTGCTGCAAAATAAAGGTCAGTAAATATGTCCACGCGGATCGAAGGAGTGGCAGGGGCAGATACACACAGGAGGCAATCTCGGAAGTCGCGTTACTGCTTTCATGATGGGGAGTGCTAGGCGCTGAAAGGGTGTTTTGCTCGAGCGCTTGCACGAGAAGCGGTGGCTTGTTCCTGTGCTTCGCCATGATGGCCTCACGCTTCTTGCGGCGCTGCTCGATAATCTCGTCCTCGGTCAATTGCGGCGTGGGCTCAGCTTCGGCTTCGTTAGTGGCCTGTTCGTCAGCGACGCTAGAAAGTATTGATCAGCTTGAGGTTCAATGTTGCGTCGTTGAGCAGATTCCGGAAGTCCACCATGACATGTCAGAAATAACATACCTGGCTTTGGGTGCAGCAGACTGTCCGTTCCGGCTGGCGGCTTGATTCTGAGCCGGCTGTGACAGGGAAGACGCTTTGGACGAAGCCATGTCGCTTGCGTTATCTGAGTTGAGGCCCGATTGCAGGCTTCCTGTGACACGGTCGTTAGAAGAAGCAGGAGCAGTCATTCTGTCGCGTTCATGGCGTGTAGGCATGTCATTGTCGTTGCGGGAAAGACGGCCATCGTCCTTGCCTCGGTGGGTAAGTCTGCCTGTGTCCTGACCGCCTGTATTTCCAAATGATGACTGGCCACGTCCACGGTGTGTCTCTTCCTTCTCTTTCTCGAAGTGAACCTTGAAGCGCCTGGGGTCCGAGTGGCCGGATGCTTGATAGTGGTTCGAAGACCCGGGCCGCTTATCTCCAGTACGTGCGCCGTCGCGGCGCGGCGGAGAGCGAGAGCGGAGTCTGTCATTCAGGCCGCGTCTGGAAGAAGCCGATGGTGAGCGTGAATCGGATCGAGAGCGCGAGCGAGACCTCGATACGGAGTGGCGGTTCGAGCGAGGAGCGCGATACGGAGATCTGGAGCGGCGCGCCCTGCGAGGCGACCTGGGTGGTGGAGCACGGTGCGAGGGTCTGGACATGCTGTCGTTATAGCCGTCGGAATGCTGAGCGCGAGATGAAGCACCGCCGTGCAGTCTGGTTGAATCGTTAACCCTGCCGTCTCTTGGTTCATGTGTGTATGGCTTAGATGCCTTCTCCCCGTCCCTGCGACTGCCGCGGTTGGTGTTGCCTTCCGTGTAGGAAGACGGGCGTGAGCTCATCTTGCCGGCTGGTGCAATACCGCCAACAGGCCCTGCGCTCGTGATTTTTGGTATGGTTAGCGGAAGTGATCTGGTCGACGTGCTCGCGCTGTGCTGGCTGCGAAGTGCGGTACCAGAATAAGGAGTCCTCACAGGCTGATAATGCCCTCTGCCTTGCTGCTTTGCTTTGCCCTGCTCACACAACTTGTACCTGTAGGAGGCGAATGCGCCTGCTGCGTGGTGTGTTGTTTGCGATGTGATGTGAAGGTTGGTTGCGATTGCGCGCGACCGTGTGAGATACGCAGAGGCAGTCGCCGACGCGGGGTGCGGCCCGAGAACTCTATAATATGCGGCTGGCTCACTAAGGTGCTTTCAACTCACTTTCCATCAGTGGTAGTTACCTTTGATCGTGTTAGACGCGTCTTGGAGTTCGAATGTTGCCGGATAGAGAATATCGCTCTGACGATCGATACAGTCTCAATTTGTTCGGGGTCCACTGATCTCAACATCAAGACATACTGATGCTATGATGCTATGTTATGGTTTTATGTAATTTTCTATGCCCATCAACCCCTCAAGAGCCACTGAACCATCAAATCACGCGAACACGTAGTCTCGCCTCACATCTTCCTATGAGAAGCACCGAACACCATCATTCAACCAATTGTGTGATATCCACACCATACTAAAGCGATGAAGGGTGTATACGCCAACCATAGTGAGCTGGCAGTTATTAGGGTTGGGGTAGGTAGGGTTGTCATTACATGTAAATGGACTTGACACCTGCAACCGGTAGCATAGCGATTTGTATACACGCGTATGTTTGGACGTCGGTCGATCACGGAGACAGTGGTGAAGATGCAGTATCTATGTTGCAGTCGCTGGTTTGAGCAACATAGTTGTGTTCATTCGACTTCACGCATACCTCCATACCATAACTCCTCTTGTCCAGACCCACATTCACACGAGACAGTTCACACGAAGCAGCAGACAAAGAGACTGTACGATACCCATACACCTCCGAAAAATAGCGCACCGTGACTGCTGGCGATGGCCACATCTTACAAGGAAATCTCATCGCCATTCGTCCATCACAGCCCAGATAAAAGCTCACCGTCCCGCCGCATTGCGTAAACATTGCAAGGAAAGCAAGACCCTCCTAGCTTCAGTCCGACAAAACAGCGTAATGCCCGGATCTGCAGGTTCCAGTCTCGATCTTGCCTTATGCGATTTCTCTACGTGCAGATAACAACGTGTGCAACGGCCTGGCTAGAACGCATCCCGCAACGAACGAGACTCGCGTCAAGGAGCTGTAGGAGCGTGCTTCGAGCAGAGCAGAGCGGTGTCTCCACCGACTTCTTGGCACAGGTTACAACGAGTTAGTGTGATTCGTAAGACGAATGCTTTATGCACCGGCGACCGGGTGACCGCAACCTCATCTCTGGCGCTGCTGTGGAGGAATCAACAGCTTCAACGTCTTTTTTCGCGTGCTGCTAGCGAGGAGAGCAGTCATGTGTCGCGGTCTCGGCCGACGACTGACACTGATGGCTTATGAGTCGGCCACACTCGTAAATACGGGATCAGAACGGCTTGATTTCCTTGCTAGAAAGCTCGCTTCGGAGGAAATGTTGACTACTCGGAGTGGCTGAAACACACCACTCGAGTTGTTCTGTTTTCTGGACAACAAACGACTCAACTAGCGTACCGAAACCGTCTTGACGGCAGGCAGAGCCGAACACGCCGAGGTCACGAGTCTGCATGCGCAGTTGCTGTGAGCGACGAAGCCTTGCTGTAGTCATGATCTTCTCGGGAGCCAAGTCGGATGCTAACCCTGAATGCCTCGCATCGCATCATGGGATCAGCCCGGACGAGCCGAACGACTGGGTGTAATCTGATCACTCTTCTAGCGCCTGAAACTTGAAGACGTAGGCCAACGGCCGCTCTTGTTGGTAACTTCGCCGGCCAGGACCTTGAGAGAGGTTCAACAGAATGGTTGAGACTTGCTCACTTCATAGCTTCTTTTACCGGGTTACGATTCAATATTGATGTCGAGATTCGGTTCCGGGGACAATATGAAACTGACTGTCAAGAACTCATGGGGTTGACAGGCCTCACAAGCATCCGTGATAGCCCATTTTTAGGAGAGAGCGGGATCAACACGCTAGCGGGCCGTACCTTTCCTCCGATCCGCTTCGCACGCCGTCTACTTGGACTCCGCCTCACCTTACTCCTTTCTTACCATGCACTCTTGTACCGAGACTCTGGAGAGATAACCGTATCCATACCTACAACGTCGACACGCTGATCATCATTCTATACGTGCTTGAGGATTCTTCGCCCACTTAGCGGTTGCTTCGCAGCCTACCAGTCGTTGACGGCTCTCAACGCATGTCTTCTTCAGCCAACCGCCACGCTCAGCCCCTTTACGCTAAGCCTGTATCATGAAACACCGCTCTGCTTCTTCACATAAACCGCTGATTCCAACTTCGATAGTCACAACGGTTGGTCTGTTCCCTACCGACAAGCGATTCATGCCCACTCTTTCGCAGCTCGATCGAACTTCGACATCCCAAGAATACCACCATTTCGGTGTACGCAATGCCACAGCATGGCCCTCGTGCTGATTGATCACCGACTCGCGCGTGGAGGCCACGCCGATCCCATCCGCATTGCCTTCCAAGGCTCTTCAACGGAGTGTGTTTGCTCAGCAGTCCATCTCGCCATATAAACTGTGAGATCTTCCCAGATCAGTCAACCTTTTCTTCTCCAGTCATTTCCAGCATTCCGTCTCGTCGTCTTTCGCTATCCCCATTAAACTGTGTTTAATACTACACTCGCTTTTCTAATTACACCACACTCGTTACGAACAACCAACTACTAAACGTCCCTCTTTACAACAACAAACACAACAACATCAATCATAATGGTTAACTACGCTTACACTGTCGCGGCTCTCGCTGCCGTCGCCGCCGCCGCTCCCGCCCAGGAGTCTGCTCAGCTTGAGCGCCGCACCTTCGGTCTTCTTGGTGGCTCCGGTGGCCTCCTCGGTGGCCTCACTGGCAAGTCCCACGGCTCTGCCTCTGGCTCTGGTTCCGGCATGTTCGGTGCCTCCGGATCCGGCTCCGGCAAGGCCTCTGGCTCTGGCATGTTCGGTGCTTCCGGCAAGGGCCAGGGCAGCGTTTCTGGCTCCCAGTCTGGCTCCGGCTCTGGCATGGCCAAGGCTGGCGCTGCTGGTGGCCTCGTTGGCGGCCTTATGGGTACCGTTGGCGGCATGCTCGGTGGCCAGGCTCAGGGCTCTGGCAAATCCAGCGCCGGCGCCAGCGGCTCCGCATCTTTCAAGGCTGACGCCGAGTTGGCTGCTGGCATCGCTGGTGGTCTTGAGGCCAAGCTTCCCGGTATCTGCTCTGGTGTCAAGGGCCGTCTCCAGGGTGGTGCTGGCGTCCGCGCCGCTTTCAAGGCTGAGGTCAAGGCCCAGGTTGGTCTCGACCTCACTGACGCCGACTGCAAGTCCATCATCAAGGGTGTTGCTTCCATTGGTGCTTCTTTGAACGCCGATGCTGAGATTGCAGCCGACGCCGGCGTCTCTGCTGAGCTTTATGGCAAGGCCTCCGCCAAGTTCTCTGCCGGTCTTGACGCCATGATCAGCGCCTCTGGCAACATTCAGGGCTCCATCGACTCTGAGGCTGAGTTCGGTCTCGGTGCCCTCTTCGGTGGCATTGTCACTGCTGGTGTTGCTGGTGCGGCCGACGGCTCCGTCTCCCTCTCTGGCAGCGCTGGTGCCCAGTTCTCTGCTGCCCTTTCTGGCAGCATTGAGGCCGATGCTTCGGTCTCTGCCACTGCCGGTGTTGGTGCCTTCCTCTGCGGAATGAAGCAGGTCGGTGGCAAGTACAACGGCAAGGCCTCTGCTGAAATCGGTGCCTTCTTCAAGGGTGACGTCTCTGCCGGTGCTGGTGCCCAGGGTGGCATCGAGGGTCTCGTCAGCGGTCTCGGCCTCGTTGGCGCTGCTGACGGTACTCTTAAGGCTGCTGGCGGCTTCCTCGGCGGCATCATGGGCCAGTTCGGCCTTGGTGGCTCTGCTTCCGGCTCTGGCATGGGCTCGCTCGACATTGGCGGTATCAGCGCCAAGGGTCTCGGTAAGGGTGAGGTCAACGGCGAGGGCTCTGGCTCTGCTAAAGGCGAGGGCAAGGGCTCTCTTGAGATCGGCGGCATCCACGCTGGCGGTCTCGGAAAGGGCGAGGTCAACGGCTCTGGCTCTGGCGAGGGCTCCGCTGAGGGCGAGGGCAAGGGTTCCCTCTCTATTGGCGGCATCCACGCCGGCGGTCTCGGAAAGGGCGAGGTGAACGGCTCTGGCTCTTCTGAGGGCAAGGGTGAGGGTTCCCTCGACATTGGCGGCATCGACCTCGAGGGCTCTGGCAAGGGCAAGGTTGAGGGCGACAAGGGCGACAACAAGCAGGAGTACAACAACAACGACAGCTACCAGAACACCAACCCCCCTGCCACCACCACTGAGGACGAGGGCTACGAGTCCGCTCCTGACAGCTACGCCGCTCCCTCCTCCACCCCCGCTCAGGCCAACGGCTGCCAGGTCGAGCCTGAGGCCACTGAGTCTGCTCCCGCCTACTCTGCTCCCGCTGCCTACTCCACCGGTGCTCCCTCTTCCTACAACAAGGCTCCCGCCAGCTACGAGGCTCCCTCCAGCTACGGTGCCCCTGCCTCCTACCGCTCTTAAGCGACGACACTCTCTTGCGCCCGTTCTTCCTCTGAGAAGATACGAGCAGTCACGACCATAGACAAGACTTTCTTCCGAGTAAGCCGGAATGAGTAATAAAATACAAGGGATACACACACACACGGCAGCGACGACGGCTTGGAATTGCTGGAAACTGGGACAAAGGGATTGGGATTTGACTCATCATTAATGCCTACCTGGCTCAGCATGCGCCTAGCATCGATAATTTTTTTTACTGGTACTACACCATTATTTCGTATTGAACACAGTCATCTTCATAATCTTGTCCCTCTTTTCGTCTTCAATTATCAAGCCAACATTAGTAAGATCCTGCCGACGAAGTTCGAAAGACTGAGCATGTTTCCGGGTTGGAACAATGTAGCCCCCTTGCCAACGCTTCCAAAATCCAAATCACACACAAGAAACAACTACACTAATTGTATTGCTGTGGTCAGAAATATGTTCAACGAAGCAAATCAATTTTTCCTATTTTCATGTTCCTCCGAGAGGCGTCATTTGCACTACCCTAACCCTATCGGGTATATCGCGACTGCAACTTCAATCCTCAAAAGTCTGGCATGTGAAGACGCTCGACAAAATTCCTACAGACCAACGTCGCCGAGTTTGTAACACCACACAGACAGAAGGCGAAGCAGGCATATGATAGATTGTGGTGGCCTTTCGGATGCGATATCTAATTGGTGCCATACAATCGAGCGCTCTCGTACTACCGCGCATCACAGCGCAGATCCGGCAACCTTTCTCTCTACAGTCGACTGGTAAAAGGACATTCGCTGGAACACGTATTTTGAAGAGCTCAGTCATGGCAGACCAGGCTCCTGTATCGCTCAGCGCGCCGCCTGCGGTCGACCAGCTGGTCGAGCACGACGGCAAGACTTACAGGACCATTCGCGAAGGACAAGCCTACATTCTAGTCCCGCCAAAGGCGCGCACTGAACTGGACCCACGCGTAGCGAAGGAAGCGACCGAGAATCAGAAGGTTTTCTACAACCCTATTCAGCAATTCAACCGCGATCTGAGCGTTGTTGCCATCCGGACTTTTGGGCGAGATATTTGTGAGAGGAGACGGATGAAGAGAGAGGGTGGAAGGGAGAAGAACAACCAGAAGAAAGAGCGAAAGAATTGGAAAAAGGCAGCTGCAGCTGCTGAGGAAGGAGAGAAGACCACGAACGAACAGACAAAGGAGGGCGCAGAGCAGGAGGCGGACGTTGCTACATTGAAGAGATCGAGGGAAGACGATGGAGAAAGCGATGCTCCTGCGAAATTGGTAAAAGGCACAAATGGAACCAAGATACCGACGACAGGTGCTGAAGCTACACGGCAGGATGTTGACCAGCAAGGCGAGGCAACCGACAAGATGGAGGTTGAGGGCGAGTCCGCGAAAGCCACGAGTACTGAAGATCAAGCAATGGACGCAAATGCTCAAACCAAAGAACAGCCACAGCCATGGCAACCACGGTTCCGAATCCTCGATGCACTCTCTGCGACAGGGTTGCGCGCATTACGCTACGCGCAGGAAATCCCATTCGCAACCTCAATTGTCGCAAACGATATGGATCGCAAAGCTGTCGAGAGCATGGGATTGAACATCAAACACAACCGTCTGGAGTCGAAGATCACACCCAATACGGGCAATGCTATTGGACATATGTACCACGTTGCTTTCCCACCCGACGATTCCCACGGACCCGACCACGTGTCTGCCAAGTATGATGTGATTGATCTCGACCCATATGGCACGGCTGCGCCATTCCTCGATTCTGCTCTACATGCGATAAACGATGGAGGTATGCTGTGTGTTACATGCACCGACTCTGGCGTCTTTGCATCATGTGGCTACCCTGAAAAGACTTTCTCGCTATACGGCGGCATGCCCATCAAAGGTGGGCATTCTCACGAGGGCGGCCTGCGTCTCGTCTTGCACGCGATAGCTTCAACTGCCGCGAAGCAAGGTATTGCCATCGAGCCCTTGCTGTCACTGAGTATCGACTTTTACCTAAGAGTCTTCGTTCGCGTACGTAAGAGTCCGGCAGAAGTCAAGTTCCTGGCGGGCAAGACCATGGTCACATACAACTGCGACAACGGCTGCGGCGCATGGACTACACAAATGCTGGGCCGCAACACAAAACAAGCGTCTTCGAAGGGCGACAACACATTCTGGAAATATTCTATCGCTCAGGCACCCAGTGCGAACACTCTATGCGACCACTGCGGCAGCAAGAGTCATGTCGCCGGACCAATGTGGGCAGGCCCAATTCACAACGCCGCCTTCATAGAGCACATGCTCAAGGATGTGAGCTCTGCAGACAAAGAAGTCTACGGCACAACAGACCGCATCGAAGGCATGCTCGACACCGCTCTTGATGAGATATACGTCTCCAAGTACGTCCCAGAGAAGGGCGCTTCCCACGCAGACTTGATCCCAAGAATCGTACCCGAGCAAATCGACGAATCACCCTTCTTCGTCATCCCCTCCGCTCTCTCCAAAGTTATCCATGCCCAGGCTCCCAGCGAAGCAGCCTTCAAAGGCGCTCTCCGCCACGCCGGCTACAGAGCAACCCGAAGCCACTGCAAACCCGGCAGCATCAAGACAGAAGCGCCCTGGCCCGCGATCTGGGAGATCATGCGCGAGTGGGTGCGTCAAAAGTGCCCCATCAAAGAAGGCAAGATCAAGGAGAACATGCCTGGGTGGAAGATTCTGCAAGCTACTCGTGAGCCCGAAAAGGATGCTGATGAGAAGGCTGGGTCGCCGGAGATTGTCACTGAGCATGAGGTTGATGAGCCTGCGGCGGCGGAGAGCAAGAAGGCTGGAGATGTGAAGAAGATGAAGGTTGTGTTTGATGAGGTGCTTGGGAAGAGCGATAGGAAGGGAAGGAGGCTGGTTAGGTATCAGCAGAATCCTAGGGAGAATTGGGGACCGATGGCGAGGGCCAAGTAGTGGATATGTGTATATCTACATTAAGAAGCTCACTCTTCCACAGATCATGTTCATACGCGAACGCGTTTAGGCGAACATGGCGGCCTTCAATACTTGGTTGAGTTTTCGAAGCCCGTCTTGTCATTCTTCATCCTGACAAATCGATATCGGTGATGCCATAGTCTCATGCACATGTCAGCGACACCGCTGTATGCTTCGACCGCGCGGTCATTGAGGTACACGCACATTCCCAGGCCTGTAAGTGGCAGCGAGCATCTCAGGCATTAAGGCACCTCTATCAGCGAAGCTACGAAGCTATTGTCATGTTCCACGATAGCTGCCAATGAGATGCCAATTTCCTCTGACTGATATCCCTCACATTGCTGTGCATATTTCTTCATTACGGCGACCACAGAGATATTCATTCAATTGCACTCGTATCTCAGGCGTCAGCGTGCATTTACGAACAGCCATGTCGATATCTTGCATCAAGAAGCCATTGAGATCAAAGAAACCCTTTGTAATGGCAGGACCGTTACTGATGGATCAAGAACTGTTACTGTAGGAGGAAATTTCTTGAGCGATATGCATATTTGCCTTTGTTGCAGGCACGTCTATATGTGATTCTTTTGTACTAATATACATCTGTCCATCTAAAGGAGTGGCAGGCCAACTGGGCCAAATGGTCTTTCATCGAAAACATTTCACGTCCCCAAAAGGGGCCCTGTGAAGCAAACCAGACTTCATGTCAGGTAGTAAGAACATCAATAACAACTCATCTGAGTTTTTGCAAGCGCGATTGTCGTGATCATCGCGTATCGTTTACTGGTAAGTGGCAGGAGGTGCCTGAGCAGAGGCGTCCTGAGAAGAGTAGTCGTCGGTGGGAGCAGACGAGCCAGCGGCGCCCTCAGTACTGCCAGTCTCGGGAGTGGTGCTGCCCTCGGCGCCGGTCGAAGGAGTGGAAGAGCCAGCGTCAGAAGAGCCCTCGTAGCCAGTTTCCGGAGTCTCGGGGGCGGTGGTCGAGTCGCTGCCGGTCTGGCCAGCGCTCTCAGAGCCAGCGCTCGGAATTTCCGGGGTGGTAGAGCCAGTCTCGCCCTGAGAGCCAGTGCTGGGAACCTCGGGAGTGGTAGAGGAGCTGTCACTCTCACCAGCACCTTCGTAACCGCTAGGAATCTCGGCACCGGCGCCAGTCTCGCTCTCACCACTGGCAGGAATCTCAGGGGTAGAAGCACCAGAATCGGGAGCCTCGTAACCGGACTGACCTGCATCGCCACCAGGGAAACCAGGGAGGTCGATGTCAACACCGCCAGAGCCAGACTCGCCCTCGCTCTCACCGCCGAAACCGGGGAAAGAGAAGTCGCCGCCCTTGTCGCTGTCGCCGCCGAACCAACCACCAAATCCACCGCCAGGAGCGCCGCTAGCGCCACCGCTGGGAGCCGCAGATCCTGAGGAACCGCCCTGGTAAGAGCCAGGGCCAGAAGCGCTGCCAGAGGACGAACCGCTTCCAATGGCGCCAGATCCGCCGCTAGAAGCGCTGCCAGTCGGAGCAGCGGAACCGGCACCAGATCCAGCTCCGCCAGTTGGGTAAGGAGCGCTCTCGCTCACGGTAGGAATCGAAGGGCTGGAGCCCGAAGAAATTCCAGTGGGAGCTGCGGCGCCTTCAGGGTAGGAAGCACTGGGAGCCGAAGCACCGCTGCCAGCGGCAGAACCAGAGCTGTAGTCGTCGCCGCCAGCAGCAGCGCTGTCGTCGCCGCCGATCGGGACGGAGGGAACATCGCTAGATTGGCTACCAGAGCTGTAGCTGTCCTGCGGCAAAGGAGCGGCAGCCACAAAGGCAATGAGGGCAGAGAGAGCGATGACGTTCTTCATGATTGCTGAAGTAGTTGGTGGTTGAGTGTTTGGGTTTTGTGAAAAGTTGTTTAAATGATAAGATGAGATGAACGATGCGAAGAGGATACCAGATCCTGCTGAAGCGACTGAAGAAAGATGAAGACGAAAGAAGCGCACTGCACTGTGATGATTGACTGATGGATGATAGAGAGGACGAGGTGGAAAGCAGGAAGCCTTCTTATACGTACCTCTGCTCGCATTGTCGCGGTGATCGTCGAGCGCAGTGAGCTCACTGAGACTTACGGCCGTCACATAGATAGCCCTACCCCATGTCGGCGGCGCGGATGCTCAAGGTTCATGAATGGGTGGAGGATGTACCTGAGGTGATGTTGTTACAGAGTGGTGGATCCGAGTGAGCTCTGAAACATGGGAACGCGGAGGCGGTTCCTTGCGCTGCGCGGCGTTGTTGCCTGAACGAAGAAGCCCCCATGCCTTCGCGGTTACCGCTATAGGGCGGCCGCCACCTGTTCCAGGCAAGGATGGGCGCAGAAGAGCCGTGCAGGTAAGACATGGCTCAAGCTCCATGGCGCTTCTTGTTGCACCATCACGCGCTGGGCTGTCCTCACGCCGGCCACCTTCTCTACTCCATGCAGAGCTCCATGCAGCCTCCGGGGGCAGTCTGGGCGACCGCGTGGCCCCCATTTGGTACCATCGCGGTCGATCGTGCCATGCTCCTGCCATCCGAAACATGCAGTCTGGTCTTGGAACGAACCATACACGCGCCGTTGGAGGCTGGATGAACGCCGGAAGGGCAGCAGCTGACGCGTTTTGGCCTGGCCGTGAGTCCGTGGATCAGGAACCGTATAGCTCAAACGCTGTAACTGGCTGCACTGTACGAACCATGTTGAGCACGCTGTTCTGTCCTCAATCGACTCATGGCACGCTCGCATGGACTTCGGTTGCGGATGTGATCAGTGATTCTGGCGCAAGCACCTGTTCGTTGCACAACATCGCGCAATGCGAGGCTTCGCTGGCTCGCGTTCGTTTCTCGAAGTTGGTGCCCTCTCGGGCGGCAGCATCTCAACGGAAAAGGTGCAGCTGCATAATGTGGGCATGTGTGGTGGTATTGCCTTGTCCATCGAGATAAATGGCAAGTACGATGATAGAAGAATCGCCGCTAGGCTGGCTGAGACTGCAGGATGGCAATGGTCTTCGAGTTGGCCTGAGGTATCTTGATATTCATGGCACTGACATATGCATTTCGACGAGAAACTAAGATCGGATGTGGCTTCGTGAATGCCTAGGAAGTAATAGTTCTGCTCGTGTTCGACTGATATTGACCTTGAATTCAGACATCCAGCCACACACCATCCACATGGTTTTCAGAGACCGAACCGCCCAAAATATGTACATCTTCCAAGTCACATCTCACAATGTTCTACAAATTCTCCGACAGGTCTACAAGTTCAAATCTCATTTCGCCAGGCCACCCTCAACGTCGCCGTCGGATTCGCCCATTACATACGCGACTTGGTGACAACACACGACCTCATACAACGACACCGTGTTTCCATTGTCTGCAACACCTCCGTGGCTTGACGCCTTCTTTGACAGCCAGACATCTCGCCATTAACTCATGCTATAAAAAGCCCATTGTCTCGATTGTTCGATTGTCCTCACTCTTCGACATGTCTTTTGTTTTGCACAAAGGAACAAAGCCAGATCATGGTACTACTGGAAATCATCATTCGTTTGGCATAAGCATATTGCAAGGCCTCGGCCCACTTCTGGAGGGAGCCCAATTCCACAAGAATACCACAGTCACTACGGCATCAACATGTACACCAAAGGCTGGTTCCTCACCTCGCTGTTCGCCTTGACGGCTACAGCTACCCCAATCGACAACACCCTTGTTGAACGCAGTTCAGGCTCCACTTTCAACATCAACGTCTGGAACAATTGCCCGTTCACAAAGCAATTTGCTCTCTACCAAGTCACCGGCAGCTTCCAAATGCTCGAACGCTCCAAGCCGACCAATATCGCCCCAAAGAAGATGCACACCATCATCGCACCGTACAAAGACCTCGGCATGCGTCTCTCTGGCCACGCCGAGTGGGGCACTGCAGGACAATGGAAGACGCAAGCCCTCTTCGAATTCGGCTACAGCGAGTATGCCGGCAAGGACGGCACCGCTTACAACCTCTCCGTCATGGAGGGTTCCGATGGCGATATTGGCGTCGGCGTCTACCCTATTCCTAATGGCAAGGGCTCCAAGCAGTGTCCTAGCAAGACATGCTTCCCTTGGGAATGCCCGCTGGACCAAGGATGGACGAACCCGGACCAGATCAAGGACGGCAGCCCTGCTGATACGGTCTGCTACTATGGCAAGACGGACTTCAAGGTTGTTTTCTGTCCGTAAGTCTGACGAGTGAAGACTTTATATGCTGATAACTTTGTTGCGTCTGTTAATTGCCTTGAACAGCCCTTAAGATCTCGAACGACGAACGAATCTTCTGACCAGCGACTAATAAATCAAATGAAAGTATATGACAATTATCTCGACGATTCGCATGACTCTCATACATTAATCTCATTGATCTCACCTCCTCTTCACGTCCAACTCAATGTTGCTACACATCTACTCCCTCTTAAACTCAACCTCCTTACTCTTTCCCCAAGTCTCCTGCACCCTCTGACTATCAACCATCTCCACAATCCTCGTAATCTTCTCACCGCTCTCATCAAAAGACAGAACAAACATGTACTCGTTCTCATATACCCCTCCGCTCTTGACATTGTCCGCAGTCGCAGAGCAATGCACCCACGCCCTGCGCTCCTCAGTCGAAGCGAAGTAGTCGTGCGTCGTGATCTATGGAAACCAACGAATGAATGAGATCGATCGTCGCCCTCCGTTCCAGTGTACTTTAGACTATGGTGACCCTTACCTTGCAGTCCTCCAGGAGTCCTTCGACATTTGTGAACCAAGCGCGGAACTGCTCGTTGTTTCGTTCTGGGATTTGCAGTGATGCGGGACGCTGGAGCATCACGCAGTCTGGAGCGCGGACGGACATTATAGGCTCGGTTTTCCAACCTTCCCAACCTTGAAGGAAGGTGTTGGTTGTGGCGCGCATGGCTGTGGCGAATTGGGAGGAAGAAGGCATTGTTGGATATGGGATGTCGTGCTGTAAGTGAGGCGTTGGAATTGTCAATGTTGAGGTGCAGGTGGGCTTGGGACTATGGAGTTATATAGTATCCTGTGTGGTAGACGAGTTGCGGATGCGAGATGTCGTCAATAGTAATGTTGGCCATGGTTTGGTAAAGTCCGTTCTTAGCTCCGGTGGTGGTATTCTGGGAAGATGAAGCTAACGCTGTCTCGTACCTACAGCTGCATTATTGTAGCAGGAGGTTTCGTAAGCAGCCACCACTTCATCTCCAGCGCCGCTGTCCAATGAGAGGTCAGGTCTTCTAGACAGATTCCATGCAATGATCAGAGAAGCGTCCATTCCTTTTGTAGGATTCAGCTTCGTTGTTGTACATTCGAAAGTTATGCTTACATAGTTTATACATGGCTTCTACGCCTCCTGTGCCTGCACTCTCACCGTCCTTCTGAGCCCAGCCTCGGCTCCCTTGATCATGATCTCGACAGAGAAGCTGCCCACGTGCTTGACCCTGCCGGACTCTTCCACCTCGGTTCCAGCGTTGACAAATTTGAGGTCCGACTCTGCAATGGTGACCCTGGCAGACTCATCGTTGTTCTCCATCGCAGCGCGCACAGCAGCCAAAACATCCTGCGTGCTCACGCTGCCGTAAATCCCAAGCGGTCCCTTCGCCTTCACCCGATCCTCTCTACCCCGTCTCATCGCGAACAGCTCTGCAGCCGCGCCTTTGCCGAACGCATCATCCTGCTCGGCCTCGGGTTCTGCCTCTTTTGTCTCTTCTGGAATCGGCTGTCTGTAGAAGTCAAGCGTCTTGGGCACAAAGATGTCGAGCAGTTGGATGCTGCGCTCTGGTGTGACCTTCTCAACCTCTGGCGCTTTGCGAACGGTGAATCCTCCTGCTTGGAGGTCTGAGTATTCGTCTTGGTATTGCTGCTTCGCGTTGGACTTGCTGATCTGGGCAGCGAGATCGGTGACGCCAAATTCGACATCGCGCTCCATGGCGGTGTTGCTTAGGCGGAGGGTGCGCATTTCGGCTTGAGGAATGTATTCGGCGATGCGGCGCGGGAACCATTCGTTGCGCATACGGCCCATGGATATAGGGACCAGAGAGCCTGGGTGGAAGGTTAGCCACTGTATGCTTGCTTCCGTAGAGACTGCACCGAAAACATACCCTTCTTGCCGTACGTCTTTACATCCTTCAATAGTCTTACAGGAACAGCAGAGGAAGTGTTCTTTGCCAGCTTCTTCTTTCCCCTAACCTGCTGTCCAAGACCTGCGGCGCCAATGCCCGCCTCGCTCGCTCCTCCGAAAGCATAAGTGCGCACGCAGGCAGAGCACTGCGGCAGTAGGGTCGGTCGTAAAGGTGCAGCCATTGTGTTGTGTATGCTCTTCTCACACGCCCGGCGATCATCGACATCCCCGAGTCGAAGCTCACTTCACTTTTGTTGGCGGAAAGTTTCCCGAGCATCACTTCCTATTGCGGAACAAGGACTGCCTCGGTCTTCACGCTCCGCTCGGCGCATTCGCACCAGGCGGCCCTACCTCCACTCTTTCCGTTCACTTCACTTCTTTCTCGATTGCACTCTTCACTTCGTTCAATAGGTCAGACATGGCAGCACAGTACCCGCACGCAAACCTGGACCGTACCGCTGGAAAATCGTGGAGAACTGCCGACATCCTTAAGCCGAGCACCCAATAGCCTCGACGATTCGCACCTTGTGTTTGAGGAATTGACGACTACCTAAACCTCGAACACTTTTTGCGCGCAACAGCAATTCACAACCATGCAGGAAAGGCCCCTCACTATCGCCGCCTATGCGGCAGGCGCATCACTGACGGCCGCCGCCTTGGTCTATGTTTTCGGGCCAACATACTTCCTCGACGACGAGGCCGCAAATCCCTCTCGGAGTACCCGGAAAAAAGGCATTGTCGGACTGAGTAACCCGGCGAACGATTGTTTCATCAATTCCGTACTACAAGCTTTGGCTGGGTTGCCCGAGCTGCGCATGTACCTAATCCGTGAATTGCACCGACGTAAATTGGATGGTCCTGCACTTTACCAGAACATTGAGGCGGCTATTGAAGAAGAGAAGAGGAATGGCGGCAAACTCTCGCCAGAATGGAAACTGATGGGACTACAAAAAGGCATCATAACAGCGGGTCTGAAGGAAGTCCTAGACGCATTGAACGAGAGGCCGATCTATAAGAAGACTATTTCTGCGCAAGGGTTCATAAGAGTTGTGGAGGAAGCCTTCAAGACCAAAGTCAGCAGATACCAGCAGGATGCACAGGAGTTCTTGCAGATTGTTACTGAACGGCTGGGCGACGAGTACCATGCTGGAAGGAAGGTCAGAGGTCGGGCGCGGAAAAAGCTTGCTAAAGCCAGCAGCCAACTCAGCTTGAATGCTATCAAGACGCCTGACGAGCTGGAACGATCAGAAGAAACGATCAAAGCGAAGGATTCGATCGCTGAGGGCACCAGTAGCGCAGAGGCTAAGGAAGCTGCGGAGCAATTGCTTGGACCCGAGAAAACCAACGACACGGCTGCCACGGCTGAACAAACAGGAGACGATGATGACGACGAAGAGGACGGAGAGGCAGAGGCGTATACTTTCCCATTCGAGGGCAAGACCGCATCTCAAATCGAGTGTTCCCACTGCCACTTCCAGCCCAAACCGGCCGAGAGCTCGTTTGTTACATTGACTTTGAATGTGCCGAGTAACACAGGCTCGACGACATTGAACGCTTGTTTCGACGGGATGCTTAAGGTAGAGCACATCGACGACTACCGGTGCGATCGATGTCGTCTTGATCACGCCCTGCAGGTCACAGCTCGTCAGTTGACGAAAACAAGCCTTACGACCGAACAGCGCGAAAAGCTCGAATCTGATCACACTAAAATTGAGCAAGCACTCAATGAAGACCCAGAGAAGCCTCCTCCAGACGTGCAGCTACCCGACACATCAGCTGCGCCAAAGCGCAGGATCGCTCGCCACATGCGCATCGCCTCTTTCCCGCGCGTCCTGGCAGTCCACTTAAACCGATCAATATGGGACCACACTTCCAGCTCCTCAAAGAACACAGCCAAAGTCTCGTTCCCCGAACGCCTTCCGCTCGGCGGCCTCCTAGACCGCAAAACCTACCGCCTCCTCTCCGTTGTAACTCACAAAGGTGGCCATAACAGTGGACACTACGAGACTTTCCGCCGCCAATGGCTAAACGCCCCGTACTCAACCCCCAACAACATGGGCCGTGAAGGCATTTTCAGCCACCAAGCCAGTCCAATCCCCAGTCCCCAAATGTCCGCCGCCCCCAGCCCACGCCTCGCCGCCAAAGCAAGCAAAGACCGCGTCCCTTCTTCCCTCCGCCTCGACACACCATCCAGCTCCTCCAGCTCGCTACGAATCTCAATGGACAAGCGCCGCGCTCCCACTAGTGTTCCGCTAGATGCTATTCCGACCCCAGGCTTGCCGACGCCGCCTTTGGAGCGAGCGCAGAGCTCTGACTCGCAGCCTCCTAAGAGGAACCAAAGCGTTATTAGCAGAGCCGCGGATACTATCACGCGCAAGCGCAAGCCGCAGGATCGTTGGTGGAGGATTAGCGATGACAAAGTTAAGGAGAGCAAGACTTCGGATGTGCTCGGGATGCAAAAGGAGGTTTATTTGTTATTTTATGAGCTTGTTGAGGATGGCAATGAGTGAGGTGGTGAGGTGAAGTGAGGTGGCGAGCACTGGGATGGTGGACTGAGCTTTCGTGAATTCTTCTTAGCGAGGCGTTCGGCGTACACGGATGAGAAGTGCAAGGTAAAGTCGATTTTGGATTCTCGTGAGTAAGCGTACGAGCTAGCTCCTTGTAGATATTTCTTGGTTCTTCATATGTACAGATCAATTTCCCTGACGTGGTTCACAAATGTGCACAGCGCAGTGGAACGACGTCCAACGTGACCCGACCAATTCCGAGGGACAACGACTACATGAAAACGAGTATGGTGTTCACAACGCAAACAACCATGTTGATTCTTACATCGTAGATCCTACTATCCGAAGAGGTAACTACACATCGCCTCAAAGCATGTATGTTAGGTAGTTATGTTCCACAGGATTGATTTGCATGTGAGCCACCGAGGGGACTCAGCCTCAATCCTTCAGCCCAAGCTCAGCTGAAACGCGACTCTCAACTCCACGACTCTTCTCACAGTAAGACAATCACACGGCAGACGATCAGATACATTTCGCTTCCAAAATCAAATATGGCGCTCCCAGAAGAATTCCACGTATACCGCCCCGCAAAGAGCTCGTCCTGGTCCAAAACTAAACTCTACCATCTGGGCAATCCCGAGACCCAGCCATCTTTCACCTTCAAGGAAACAGTGTCCTGGACGGGAAAATTCTCAATAGAGCTCTATACTCGATCTTCTGACGATGGAACACCTGTGGCCAGTATAGCAAGCGGGAGCTCGCACAAGAACGATGCTGCCATAACCATCCAAGCCTCTGGCCTACCAGACGACAACGAACGCAAGGAGATACGCGAGCCTTTCCGACGACACGTGAGCATGAAGCATGAGACCTGGGAGTTTGTCGCCGCTATTGGATCTGGTTCCGATCAGCACGTGGAGAAATTCGAGTGGCGCCGCTCTCACGGCGACGAGCTTGCTACCCTACGCAATGGCAAGACCACATACGGCTGGAAGCTGGTGCGCCTTCACTCGGGCGAAACATCAAATCCAGACGTCAAACAGGACCGCAGAGAGCTAGGTGAGACGAGCGATGGCAAGCAAGTTGTTGCTATCTGGACGGACGATACTCAGACTCGGTTTCGTGGCGACGAGAAAGGCGTTGTAGGGAAGTTCAAGTTTCTGGGCAGTGGCGGGAGTGAGTTGGGCGAGCAGTGGAGGCTCTTTGCGGCAATGAGTGCTATGCATATGAGGCAGATTGGGCTGCAGCAGGGGCAGGCGGCTAGTACGGCGACGACGGCGGCGACGGTAGCTGCTACGTGAGGTTGGTGCTGTTTCTTGCGAGCAAAATCCAAGAATGTTGATCCTCGTTGTCGATCTGGATGCTTGCAACTACCCATATACTCGTTACTGTTGCCGTGATCAGCCGTGATATACAACGGCAACAACGATGCTCGAACGCAGCGTTCACCTTTACGACATGGGACTCAAACTCCCTCGCACTCACAGTGATACACTTCAAGATACAAGCAAACCATACCATACGAAAGCTGCTCTACGCCGCATATCTTCAACAACCAACACAATTACACTTCACAGGCGCAGATTGCTCGATAGACCTCGCACAAGACCTCATCGACAACACATCGCATCCTCCCAATCCAGACATGCCAACCCACGGCCTCCCACCCACCCTCACGTACCCTCCCTCTTTCCACGCCACCCTATGCTGGAACCTCTGCCAACTCATAACCGACTCCCGCAACCTCGCCCTCCAACGCCAGCATCACCTCTCCACCCAGCGCAAAAAGCTCCTCTCACGCCTCACCCTCCTCGCCCTCTTCTCCGAATACCTCGACCTCTACCATCACTTCTCACTCCGCAGCCTCGTCTTCTGCGCCGACCTCTCAGCCAACATCGTCGAAGCGAGACACATGCACGAAGTTCTGAGCAACGCTTTGCAGGCCTTGATACAGCTTCGCGAGCGAGGCGGCGTTCTCCCGGCTGCGACTTTTTTTGCGATGGACAAGTCCGTTCGGGAGCTGATGAGGACGGTGGAAGGGATTGAAGGGATGGTGGCGAGGCTGAGGAAGCCGACTTGGAGGGATGCGTTGCCGCTTGGTAAGATGACGGAGTTGGGGTGAGTAGGGATGGTTCGAGACAACGATGGAATGGCTAGACGTGGTAGCGAGGTTGGTGGTGTTGGGCAACTGATCAGGGAAGCAGTGGTTTCTTGAGAGAAGAAAAGGACGTCGGCGTTGATACTCTTGGGCATGGAAGAATCGTTATTAGCGTGGAAACCTGCGTTCTTTGATAGTTGATATCATAGACTCGGGTAGAAAGTGTTACATGAAGATTGAAAAGGTGGCGTGCGCCATTTTATACCTCTAAATAGATTATTCCGGTCCCTGTTTTCCTCTGAAAATGTTAACAAATATACCAAAACGCCAGCGCTTTTATCTCTTCGTCTAATCATCGTGAGATGACACCGCCTGAAAAGTCAATATGTCCACACCTATTCATAAGCCATTCCAACAAGCTTCTAGGAAATGCAAATGCCTCCCTCGCTCTGCTCAGCCTGCCAAATAGTGGCCAGACCAGGGCACTGCGGCGCTGACCTGCTCGCACGTCGCTCGATCTTGCTTAGCTCGATGCCAGCTGGGCCTTTCTCCTTGTTCAGGAGCCGCCTGGCCCAGGCATCGACGGCAGGTTCGCCGGTTTCGTCACGAGCTTGGCGGAGGAAGGGAATCAGGGTACTCCCACCGGTACCCTTAAGGCCCTTCTTCTCGCCATCTTTCTCAGCGGTCTTCGGTCTATGCGCAAGGTCGATCTTCTTCGCGCCGCCTTTGCTGTTGTCTGAGTCGCTAGACTCTGCTTCAGCGCGTTTCTTCGCGGCGGCAGACTGGATGATGATGTAGCGCGAGACGATCTGGATGTGCTTATCTCGCAGGGCGGAGAGCATGGCCAAGCTGGCATCGAAAGCGACAGTCAGAGCAGAGTCGTATGAGTGTTCTTCGACGAAAGCGCGAATGTTGGCGACCTTGCCGACTTCACCGAGGAACCTGGCGTGAGGCCCAGGCATGTACTTGCGCATCTCGTGGATGAAGCTGGGTGGCGGGGCCTTCTTGGATGAGTGCGGCTCGTCGCCTTTCTTCTGTCCGGTAGGGCGGTGCTCGACGTTTAAGACCAGGTCGAAAAACTGGATGATGCTGCTTTGGGCATTGCTGCCGCCGGAGAACTGTACGTATCGTTGCTTGTTGATTGGGCCACCGTTGTCGAAGACCACACCGTTGGGCAAACCTGCATCTGCCATGTTTTTGCTGCCAGCAAGGTAGGGACGGATGCGGTTGTAGAAGACATGCGGGTCGCAGTTGTCGTACATCTTGGTAAGTAGGGCGCCTAGCTCATCAATGCGCTCCGCGAAAATGCGCAGACACTCCAGTACGACAGTCTTATCGCCACGACGTGCGGCAGAGATCGCCCCGAGCATCATGGGAATCAAAGGCGCGCCACGAGCCTCAATGGCCACGCTAACGAGGTAAAACCACTTTTCGTCCATAGATCCGGTGAAAGTGTGCAACATATCCAAGTTCGACAATGTATCAGTGCGCTCAGATTCGAACAACGGCTTCCAGTTCCACAAGACGAGACCAGCGTATGTAGCCACAGGAGGCAGTTCCAAACGATCGCAGGTCTCCATGAATGGAATGGTGATGGGTGCTGGGATTCGCTCCGCAGGCTTGTTCCCGCCCCAAATGTAGGCGTGGGTGATGAATCCAAGGATGCTATACGCTCTGCGCCATTCCTGCAGAGTCTGAAGTCTATCTGTGGACAAGACCGGGAGCTTGTTCACAACACCTCGCAACCTCTTGCTCATGATGAGGCCTTGCAGGTTTTTGACAATGTCCTCCCATGGCTGATAGTACTCGTCCGGGAGGGTGTCGAGGGGAGGCTGAGACGGAAGGAAACCGTTATCGACCGAGACGTCGAAGTCGGTGGGTTGGGGGATTTGGGCGACCATGGTGAATCAAAGGGTGGTATGGTATGCCAGACGCAGGCTTGCGACGTTGGAGACCGTGGTGGAAGGTCTGTACGCAACGTGACAAGCCCAGCCGTACGATGCTCTTTAGGGTGGTATATCCGTTTGCTCTTGAGCAGGGCTGAACGAAGTGATCGTTCCAAGGGTGGCAAGTTTGTTTATCGTCTAGTCGTCTGCTTTATGCGTGGAGTCGCAAGTATCTCTTTAATGCAGTGGTCGCGTGATCAGCCGGGCGTGCGGTATTCGACCGGGCGAAAGGCAAAGTCTAATGCGAAAGACTGAAGGTGGCGGCGAAAGGTGCAGGTGGGTAGTGGGATGTCAGCTCAAGAAGGTCGCAGGAGGACCGGATCCAATGTCGTTGAAGAGCGAGAGGGTCTGCAGGGAAGTAGCGTGTATGACGCCGGCGCTGCGGGCTGGCTAATTGGGGTCGCGGAAGGTGGCGGCAGCGATTGGTAAGTGATGTATGCACAACCGGCACGTGTGAGGAAGACGAGGGATGTGATCGGAGGATCTCGCAGTGCTGGTCTGTATGATCTTATTATTGCGAGATCGCGCTCATGCAGGCCTCGCACTCGCGACATGCACTTTCCCATCTGCTGAGGAATCTGGCCCACTCTTCAGCCCCTCCTGCCCGCCAAAACTTGGTGTGCCCCGCCGATACCGCTTCATCTGTGTCTTCGAATTGTTATAACTATATGAAGTGGTGTTTTCGTGTCTGGTCGTCGCATGGTTCTGTAAAATTGCCTTCCCGCCTTTCTATTACAACGTGACATTTGAAGAAAAGACCCTAGCCACATCAGACATTCGAAGGAATACATCACGTCGCAACCAAGCAACACATGAAATAGACCGCGGAGGTGATTGTACTAAGCTCTCAATCTTGTTGCCATGGCATGCATCTTCCGAGACTGTCGGAGCTCAAAGTTTCCTACGAACTACTATCCGAGACATGCAACGTCAGACATACCGCAGCATACATGTATCTGGGAAGCAGAAGCCAGGGTCTCTGTGTAGTCCGCTCCATTGCCAGAATCATGCCAGCTACCACGCACGAGGTCGAGTAATTGCAACACACAGCATCGACACGTAGCCAGTCTCTTGTTTTGCTCTCGCAAAAGCAAGGACATGGAAACCAGATATGATGTGAGACATAGATACATTACGTTCTAAACACCGCGTATTAACTGTACAATAAGCACTTTCCCCCCCTGCTCGTGAAGACGTTAAAGACCCATAAACCCCTATCCGTGACCGTGGGTATAAGTCGTAGTCTGTGGCGTGGCAAAGCCCTCGGATACCGTCGAAGATCCAAGGTTGTAGTGGTGCTCCAAGGACCTTGCGAACCAATCATAAGAGATCCAAAATATTACGAAATCCAGTTCTTCCTTCGACTTCTTGTTGTTGTGATAATTAGACATTAGATGTTTACTCGTACCTGGGGATATGTTAGTACTGGGAACAATTGGTTTGCATGGCTGGGGAACATACTCGTCCTTGACGCGCCTCTGGCTCTCGTTGTCAATGAAGCTGCCGCGGCTGCGAGTACTCCTCTTGCGGCCAAAGTAGGACTTCTTGGTGTTGCGGCTGGACTCGTTCTTGCCGACGCTGCCACCAATGCAGAACAGGACAGTGGCGATGAGGTAGCAAGCGAATGCAGCCCAGGTGAAGCCGTATGCGTAGGTGCCGATCTGGGCCTGCTGGCCAGAAGAGCGGAAGGCGTTACGTCCGATGACAGTCCATGCACTGCAATATGTTAGTATCATGAAATCCAATTCGGCAGAGAATATCACTCACGTCATGAGAGATGCAGTAAGAGCCTGGAAGAAGAGTGCGATAGCGGTGTTGAGGCCAGTGAGGTATGCGCCGAGACGGAAGCAAAGAGCCAGAACGCTGGTGAAAAAGGCGACCACAGCGAAGAACAGGGCGATGATGTAGAACGCGAACATGAAGCGGCTCAAGTAGAAGAACTTGCGAGTGCCAATGAACTGCTCAGGAACGTTGTTCTCAGTGCCGAAGTTCCTGGGCGGGTCGAAGGGCAGCGCAGCCTGGGCTCCACGGCAGTTTGCGTTTCTTCCGTTCTCTTCTCCGCAAAGCGCAAGGAAAGTCCAGCGCGTAGGGTTGCCATAGTCGTCGCGTCCGCCGGAGATACCGCCGGTGGTGGTTTGAAGGAAGTAGGTGTTGCCAACAGGGCTGGTGTTGACGGCTCCGGAGAGGACCACGAAGAACGAGAGGACGATACCGCCGGCGAGGATGATCAATGCGATCATCCCGAGGATGGGGCCTTTGACATGGTGTTAGGATGGGCGCATCATTATTGTTGCAGGCTCGATAGCTTACGAGAGAGAGGCATAGCTGCGGTGTTGTTAGGTTCGGTGTTGAAAGCCTTGTAGGCAGCTAAATAAACAATCAGCGATCTCTTCCGGCGCGCTCGTGGGGTAGGGTGTCAGTCGTGCTTACCGTAATTAGATTGTAGATAGGAATAGATACAGGTCGAGGATAGGAAGCGAGCAGGCAGGCGTTTCAGGTGTGCAGCATACAGTACAGATGCGGGAAGAGGCAGCGGGAGGAAGAGATGGATATGATGGGGACGAGTCGAGATGGAAATGAGCTCTCGAATTGAGCTGGCCCGTGACGTATGCCGTTACCGTGCTGTCGTCGACGGTGCTTAGGCCAGGCAAAGTCAATCGCGCGCGGCCAGAACCGACTTATGACCACTGCTAGTCTGGTGTCTTTGTTGCTGATCGCGGAGCCCAGCGGGAGCGCCTGGTGCTGCTGTGCCTTGTTTGTTACGCACTACCGTTGTGCTTGGTGTGTCTACTAACTTCGTGCTGTCGAGTTCTGCTCCAGCGCAGCCCAAAGCATCACCAAGCCGCAATCGTCATCTTCCCTCCCTGTGATCGTCACCCTGCATATTCGCATGCCAAGCTTCGATGACTAGGCGACGATCTGGCATTCCTGTGTTGTCGTTACGCATGTGAGACCTCTCTTGTGTTCATTCTTTGTTCTCTCACGTGGCGTTCATCATGCAACTATGAAGGGCTTGTCCCATTATCATCGACCTCACCGTTTCGAGAAGCCTGCAGTATCTGTCTATATGTCATTTTCGATGGTTGTGCCCGCCAGCCTACGTGTCCAGGAGGCGAAGCTCGCGACTTGACCTCAGGAGGCCTACGTCGACAAGCTTTCGAACCCGAGTCACGAGTCAGGCCGGCGGAACCAACACACCAAATACGTCAGGATATATTTGTCATGTACGTGATCAACCCGTCTATTCGCCCATCATTTCGTTGCACGAATGGGCCTTGATATCAGGCACAGTGCACAAGCATACGTTTTCTCGCTCATGGGAGAGCCTTTAACCACTTCCCGTTCTTCAGTATGAATCTCACGCGCGCCTCAAGCCACTCGGTATTCCCCCAAAATCCCCAGCTCGCCTGAAATCGGAGCCAGTCAACCAGTGCGACATCCCATTGCTCGATGAACACAGCCCAGTCATACGGCCGCCCACCGACTTGCTTCAAATTTCTCCAATACCGCTCGAGAAGCTCCCTCTCGCCCTCTCCCATCTCGAGTTCATGAGGCACGTCTTCTGACGGAACAAGCATGCCAAGCGGCACAGAGCAAGTGAAGAACTTTGCCAGATCGCAGACACCAAGCCCGAGACCTACGTACTGGAAATCGTAGAAAGCAACCTCCTTGCCTGACGAGCTTGTGAACAGGTTCTCAGATTTGACGTCGCCGTGGATAAGCGTCTGGTATGCGCTAATCTCCGACGGGCCTGATGCTGAAGGTGTCAAGTACTCGGCTACGTGCTCTGCCACAGATCGAGTATGGCCTTCTGCGGGTTTCGTAAGAGCTTCACTCCATTCCGAGTCGTCATCGTTGGCAAGATTGTCGTACTCGTCTCTTCGCGTGGCGAGGTACGTGTATCCGCCATTGAGCCAGACCGATTTGTTTAGATCGGTTTGGTCATCACGCTGGATCTGCTCGAGAGGCGGGACAACCAGTCCTTTGGTATCGAAGGCCCCGACCCGCGGCCACCAGAAGCCATGGAAGCTAGAAAGCCAGTCTAAAGCAGAAATCGCTTGAACGCTTGTCAACGCGGCACGCTTCTCGCCAGCAACGGGATAGAGTTCTGCCAGATCACTGAGTATCATAGCCGTTGTCGACGTTCCATCTGTCTGTTGCTTGTTGATGCTTGCCAGGCATTTAGCCACAGGGATCGAGTCCGGTAGTTGCGGAGCAAGATGTGTGTAAAAGTATTGCTCGATCTGGTAGCTCAAGATCTTTCTAATATGACCTTCGTTGTCTGATCGTGATGTCGGAGGCGTGATTAACTTCAAGATATATGAGTGGCTGTGTTTCGGGGTCGGCATCACAGAATCCTTCGGGGTTGAACCTCCCGAGGTCGATGGTAGAGATTTCCTTGACGGGGTTTTTGGGGCAGCTATCACCCGACATATCTGGCCATATCCAGCCCACAATGATTGTAGTAGACTTAGGGAAAGTACATCAAGACCTTGCTCCGCGAGAAGGGTGGAGGCCACATCGTGCGGTGAGGGCGGCATTGAACGAGATGATAGGCTCTGGTGGCTAAGGACAAGACCAAGAAACAATGCGGTGAAAACAACAGGAAGATACAGTTGAAACGATCGTCGTACTGCCCAAGAACATATTTGCTGCAGCGTCACCGCGTCGCCAGCCAATGACTTCGCGAGTCAATCTTGAAGTGTCGCACAGGAAGTTAGCCGAGTAATGTTTTCATCTTCGGACGGCGCTGCGGCGTCGGCGAGGGTTCTGCGGCAAACGGCTTCGAAGTCATTTGCTTGCCGCGACATAAACCCTTCCACGACGGCCTGATATCTAGCTAGAATCGATTCCCAATGATACACGAACCGTACAAAAAGAACAAAAAGCAGGCGCGGAGAAAGCAATACTCGGTATCTCAATCCAATGCAACACCGCGCGCCTATCAGAAGCCAAGAATGTGCTGACCCGTCTAAACCTCTTCTGTCCAACAGTCTCCGCGGTCGGCGTCTGGTCGAGATAACGCAATCGCCCGTGGGGCGAAAAAAGTACAGGCCGATTGGAGCAACGAGGGGCGTTGTCGTCGATAACGGAGAAAGGAATCATACATTTCCTTAGATTATCATGATTACTCAAGCCTGAAGACTTCTTTCCCGCTACTGTCTGATCACATTTGTTTGGTTCCTTCCCTCCCACTCTGCTTTAGCGATTTGCTTCAGCCACTCCTTCCCATCCTGTCTCCCGCCACCATGACTCCCAAACTCCTCACAGCGGTAGACTCGACTTCCCACATCCACTTGATCGTTGGATCCAACTCGATCGCTGGCGCCCGCTGCAACAAATCGCTCGAGGTCGGCGCCAAACCTATTGTCATTGCTCCGGAGAATGCAGACGTCCACTACGGCTTAGCGAAACGCATAGATGAGAACAAGGTGCAATGGATACAAAGAGAGATCACAGAGAATGACTTGAAGACATTGGGTCGGGAAGAGGTGGATGGCTATGTCGACGCTGTCTTCGTGACGACAGGCGGAAGGACAAAGCTGGCTACGCAGATCTCTACACTTTGCAGGCGACTTCGCATCCCTGTGAATGTTGTGGATGCTCCGAGTCTGTGCACGTTCACTTTACTGTCGACGCACACTTCTGGACCGCTGCAAGTCGGCGTGACTACATCAGGAAAGGGATGCATGCTTGCGTCTAGGGTACGCAGAGAGATCGCCTCCGGACTCCCTGCGGACCTTGGACCTGCCATCGAGCGCCTTGGTACTGTGAGGCGACGTATCTGGGAAGAAGACCATGCAACGGATATCGAACACGAAGAGGAAGACGGTGGTCAGACGGCGCAGTTTAATAAGCTGGTCACGCCCACCGACGCTGAGGCTGCAAAGACAAGACGTATGAGGTGGCTTTCCCAGATCTGCGAGTATTGGCCGCTTCGAAGACTTGCTGCTATCCGAGACGAGGACATCGACGCACTTATGCATTCTTATAGACATGACTCTGCGTCGGCAGTGGCTGCAGAAGGGAAGCCGTTGCTTGACCCGGCCACTCTGGATGCTCGTCGCCAGGCAGGCCGGATTATTCTAGCGGGCTCCGGACCTGGCCACCCTGACTTACTCACCACAGCGACTCTCAAGGCGATCCGCAGCGCAGACTTGATTCTCTCAGACAAACTCGTTCCTGCGGGTGTCCTGGAGCTGGTCCCTCGCCGCACACCTGTCGAGATTTCCCGCAAGTTCCCTGGCAACGCAGACGCCGCCCAGCAAGAGTTCCTCGAGATGGGCCTTCGAGCAGTGCAACAAGGCAAGACTGTTCTTCGACTCAAGCAGGGCGACCCGTACCTCTACGGCCGCGGTGCAGAGGAGTTCGATTTCTTCCGCGAACATGGCTACATCGCCACCGTTCTCCCTGGCATCACCAGCTCTCTCAGCGCTCCTCTGTTCGCAAAGATCCCTGTAACACACCGATCCGTCAGCGACCAGGTCCTCGTCTGCACCGGCACTGGACGCAAAGGCGCCGCTCCGTCGCCACCAAACTACCTTCCCAACCAGACAGTCGTCTTCCTTATGGCGCTACACAGACTCGAAGCCCTCCGCGACAGCCTAACTGCACACAAGCCGGCTCCTTGGCCCGCGTCCACACCCTGCGCGGTGATCGAGCGCGCCTCGTGTCCCGACCAGCGTGTGATCCGTACTACGTTGGAATACGTCACGGCGGCCGTAGAAGAAGAAGGCAGCCGGCCGCCGGGACTGCTCGTTGTGGGCAACGCTTGCGAAGTTTTGGAGAAGACGCCGCAGAAATGGGTCGTCGAAGAAGGCTTCACCGGCTTGGAAGTCTTGGAGAGCTTAGGCGAGGGAAACAACGGTCTTGATGGGCTGAGAGAGCAGCTCATCACGCCTGGTCTCGAGGAAAGTGGTGACCCAATGAGCATGGCGAAGCCGGTGACGGTGTGAGGATTCCGCGCTGACTGGCATTGTGTATGAGAGATCGACGAGCATCATGGTTTTTGTTTCAACGGAAGATACCCACGAGCGATATGTTAAATAGATTTTCAACAACAATCTAGGAAAGAACCATTATGGATATCACAGCTTCAATTGAGCTCTGAAGTCTCGGAGACTAAGGTCTTGCCTTATCCGCCTGATCACTCAGGTGCTGAAATGCATGGCATTCTCGTCCTGAACCGTATTTAGCTTCTCGACCAAGGCTGACGGGTGATGAATACGATGATTGGTGCGTAAATGACATGAAACGTGCATCTTCCGAGGTACCGTACTGTGGATTTACTTTTGGTGATATCTGCATGAATCTGCATGTATCGCCGGGTGAATACATATGAATATACTTCCTCCTCGCCTGAAGTTCGGGTTGGCAATATTCACACGCCTTTGACTTTTCTTCGCAAGTAGTCGATAAGTGTGATCCATTCTCGCTCCGACACCAGCTCAATACTGCATCCGCCGAGACCGAGATGCTCTCTCATGTCGGCAATGCGTTGGCAAGACAAAAGCCACATGCCACGTTCCCCATGCTCTCTTAACACTGCCCGCGCTATATTCTCCGCGCTCCGCAGACGCTCGCAGATCGCTGGGACGCTATAGTTAGTACCCGGTTGTGGCTGATCTGCCGCCGGAGCCGGGACAAGCAGGCCATGGGACGATTTGGCTTCTTCAAAGGGTTTTGCTCTTGCTTCTGTGCCTGTATCAGTCCCTGGAAGTTTTCTGAATAATTAGTGAGGAGTGACTGTGTGCAAGGCGATTACCACTGCAGTGTCCTCACAGGTGGCCATATCGTCCAAAGACAGCTCTTCGGGTAGCACGCTCCGCTTTGGATGCAGATGCAGCGCCACGCCGCGTCGCCCCGTCCAAGTCAAGTTTGTTGGTGAGATCTCGCAAGTCGCTAGGTGGTGAGGTAATCCTTCGCCGAGTCAGACCGGCAACGCGCCATCCAAGTCTCCACCTGCGAGAGACTGTCCCAGGCGCATCGTCCATCATAACAACAACTCCACCACCTCCACCACCACCGCCCACCACCGCTCTCACCACCAGACCTCTCCGCCCGCACACCTCGAATCCCTGCCGGCGCATTCTCTCCGGCCCCTCTGCCTTTGCTACCCTTGTCGATACCCGCCGATACATCCTTGCCCAAACCGCAAACATGCCGCTCTGCGGAGGCTCCAAGACCGTGCAAAGGAAGCTGGTATTGCTGTATGTCTGCATGGATGCGCATGAGATCGCGCATCGTCAATATATAAGTGACCGGTAGCAAGACGGCTGACATTCAACCCACAGCGGCGACGGTGCTTGCGGAAAGACATCACTGCTCAACGTCTTCACCAGAGGCTACTTCCCTACAGTATAGTAAGCACGCGACACTTCAACTCCCGGAGACCGCTCGAGCAATGCCCACTAACTTTTCTCCTCTCCAGCGAACCCACTGTCTTCGAAAACTACGTCCACGACATCTTCATCGACAACACCCACGTCGAGCTCTCGCTCTGGGATACCGCTGGCCAGGAAGAATTCGACCGCTTACGATCACTCTCCTACGATGACACCCACGCCATTATGCTCTGCTTCAGCGTCGACTCGCCCGACTCTCTTGAGAACGTGGAAAGTAAATGGGTTGCCGAGATCGCAGAGAACTGCCCTGGCGTGAAGCTTGTGCTCGTTGCGCTCAAGTGCGATTTGAGAGAGCAAGAGAAGGACGAGAGAGAAGACGGTCAAGAACCCAGGAAGCCGACCATTGATTACAAGCAAGGTCTGGCTGTGGCCGAGAAGGTCAAGGCATTACGATACCTCGGTACGTCGCACCATCTTAAATCGCCTCGCGTGCGGAGCTTGTCGCTAACATACGCAACAGAATGCTCGGCCATGAAGAACCGCGGAGTCAACGAGGCCTTCACTGAGGCGGCACGCGTCGCTCTCACGGTCAAGAACGCCAAAGGCGACAAGGACAGCACCTCGTGCGCCGTCATGTGAGCTTCTCGACGCCATTGGCTGCGGATCTCTTTTCTGTATCGACCCAACAACAACATATACCCCCGACTTTTCTCGTCGTATATTCATCTAACTGGCGCGGGCGTTTTCCCTTTTTGCTTTTGAGCCCGAGACTTCGCCTACAACTGGCACACGCGCTTCTCTCGTCCGATCACGGATACTGGCTTCTACTTCTATTCTGGTGTGTCGATTTGATTTGCTTGGGATGCATTATTTCAAAAGCAGCAACTCTGGGATGGCTCATGATCGGAGGAAATGATTTTTTGTTTTCTCACTTGCGAAGCGTGGGTGTTATCCTTATAGAGGAGCTACAATCAGTATGCTGTCTTGGTATACTGATTCTATTTACTTCAAATAGCAGATACTTGAAACCAAAAGACACTGCAACTCCAAATCACTACAATGGCCAGTTACCACTTCCGTCACCGATCTTATTGCTATTCACATCAGACTCCTCCCTCCGTCAACAGGCAATTCAACCCCAGTCACGAAACTTGCCTCATCGCTAGCCAACCAAGCAACCGCGCACCCGATATCCTCTCCATTCGCAAACCGACCAAGCGGAATCCCGTCCGTCAACTTTTGCCTCCCGACCTCCGTATCTTCACCGCCCATAACACTCAACAGCATACCAGTGTCCGCCGCGACCGGCAGCACCGCATTGCACCGCACGTTATCTTTGGCGAACTCGGCCGCGAGTCCGCGTGTTATGGTGCTTACTGCGCCTTTCGAGCCGGCATACCAGACTAGATTAGGCCTTGGACGAGGCGCAGAGATTGAGGAGATGTTGATGAAGACGCCCTTCTTCTGGGAGGCGAAAATCGGGTGGGCTGCTGCTGCGCTGTGGTAGAGTGGGAGGGTATTGGTTTCCATTATGCGGTTGTATTCTGAGAGAGGAACTTGAGTTGAGGGCTTAGGCGAGTATCAATTAAGTGGGTCGAGCTCCGTCGCATCAAATGGGGTGTCTTTTGGGAGAATTCACTTACAGCAGCTCTGTGCACCACGCCCGCATTGTTGACCACTATATCCAATCCGCCAAAAGTGCTTACGCAGGTGTCAACGGCTCGCTTCCAGTCTTCGGCTTTAGTCACGTCGCCTATGACGGTCACTGCTACTTTGCTGCCAGAAGATTCGTTGAGCGCAGCAGCGACTTGGTCGGCGTTTTGCGCGTTGATCTCGAAAATGACGATGTGAGCGCCTTCCGCTGCACACTTCCGCGCAATTCCTTCACCCAGACCTAGACCAGCGCCAGTGATGATTGCCCTCTTGCCTTCCAGACGGCCTGGGTGCGACATTGTAAACGGCTATGAAGCTCAACGGGCAAAGGTGAAGACAGGAGCTTTGTCGGGTAAAGAGCAAGTTCGAGATCTTTTAATGAATTGATGAAGTCGAGAGAAAATGAAGACTACTTGAAAACGTTTCCATGGATACGGTTATGCTCGTCCTTCGATATATCGACCTAGCGAAGAGGGGCGGATCGATGCTCGTCGTGTTTGAAGCTCGGTCAGGCGCAAGACCCCGCAGAGGAGAGAAGAGGAGAAGTATATTTGGCGATTTCAGCCTCACTATCCTCCAGGGATCGAGGTAACTATTTGGTATGTTGAGTATAGTATGCGAGGGATTATGGACTTTGTACCAACAATTTGGTGTTATTCTTCAGCATCGAGGTTTTTTCATGACACAACGAACATGAAGCTGAGTCTCATCCCACCTTAGGTAGAATCGGGATGCAACCTGAAGGTGTTGACCGTTCTAATAACCAGGCACACCAACAGATCGATCGATACAACTGCCGTGCCACCATGGACACACATCATACTGGGTACCAGATATCTATATTAAAACGTGAAGTCCAGAATGAATGAATCGAAACACTAATCAAAGCAAACTTTCGATACTAGCTAGCTCCGAAGTGACAACTACAAGGAGAGATTCGCGAAAAGCTCTCCAGGCAACAGAATGCCATTAAACCCCTTCCGAGAATGCCGGTCTCGTCCTCGCGTGCTGATCGTCAGAACAACATCTGCACAGTCGCAGATATGACTCTGCTTCCGGTAACAGCACGCTCGACCCAGCTAATAATATGCTATGCTAGCAGATGCCCGTCAGGCCGCGCGAAATTAAAACGACACCGAAAGGCGGTGCATCTTGGTTAACTGGCTTGCCTTGTGCACTGCATACTGCAAGTGCAAGGCAACTGCTGCACATCCGTGGTGCAGGCATGACAACGCCAACCAAGACGCATGTTATGATATAAGTTAATGATGCTCGCTTTGAATACAAAGTGTTAAGTCTGCACGCTCTAGGTACCTCTGAGGTGAATAAGTCTTTGGTCGTAAGCCGTCGTTAGCCGCCCGATCCGATGAATAGGATGGGCTGGTCGGTTTGGCGAAAGGAGCGTGCAGTAGTGGGAAAGTACTGGTGTGACAATGCAGTGTGCCGACCCCGTGGTGTTACGTTTGTGTGATGGCGGCTCGGGGTTCCCCGAGTGTTGTGGATGGGAGATCGGCAAAGGAGGGTCGGACGGTGCGATATTAATACAAAATATGGGTGAGAGGATGATCACCCGGACGACCTGTGACTGCGTGACGATGTCCTGGTAGTGGCGGTCGCGTATCCCTCGGACTCGGGTTTCCACTCCTCTGGTTGGAAGCTGTCACTCTGGTAGTGAGCTGGATTGAAATGAGAGCTTAACAGCCGTTAGCGATGAGTGTCTGAGAATAAAGTCTGGAGGGATGCCGGCATGCTTACTGCTTGAATATGTTTGTCGAAAATGGCATGTGCGACATCGCCTGAGCGAACCCCTCGATACTGCTGTTATATCGTGACATCCTAAAAGCGTCCACTTGACCATTGGCGTCCGAGTGTGATTCCGCAGAATGGTCGACATGTGACATCGAGCCAGAGCGGATGGGAAGCTCTGTTGGCATCTGCGTTGGCGGCAACACATGGCTGACTTGTGCGGCGGAAGTGTAAGCAGGAGGAGCAGGCGCCTGCTGTAGCATCTGCGGCTGAGGCGCTGGTGCTACTGGGGTTGGAAGTGCCTGGGCGCACGTTTGAACCGGTGCAAATGGAGTGGTGAAAAAGTCAGACGATCCGTAACCAGGGCCAGACATCCATCCGTGCGTGGGTGCGATCGACATGCCGGGGATGAACATCAAGTTATCAGATGCATCGAAGTCACCACCAATAGGCGCATAGTCAGGAAGCGGTGCGTTGTGTTGGAGATAAGTTGCGACAGTCTCCGGTGCCGGCGGAGGTGGAGGTACATCCTCGTACTTGTACAGCAAGTCGTAGTGTCCACTAGGATACGTTAGCAAAACCGCAACCGAGCTGTTGGTGGATGAACTCACGGCCTGTAAAGAAGTCTGACGGTAGCAGCTGTGTATCCACTGATCGGATCGAAGCGATGAAGGTTGACTTCCTCGCCTACGCTGCGATCAAGGTAGAGAACCTCGAGTGCCAAGGAGGCAGGACTGAGGATGACATCCTTGAGAGCACTCAGACCGAGGTGCTCGATCTCACCATCCATGGGCATTATGTGAGCATCGCAGTATTGATCGACGGTCTGACCGATCATGTAGCCGGTGTAGTTCTCGGGGTGGGTTTTCATCCAGGCAGCAGTGAGTGTCTGTTCGAAACGTCAGTAGATGCTTCGGTGGAAATGCTATCATTAGCCCTACCTTGAAGTGTGTGATGACATAGTTTTGGATGGTCTCATCGTTGAAAGCGTTCAGCAGAACTTCATCACCATTGCCCTCGCCGATGGCATTTGCGATGCTTCTAATGAGGGTAAACAGCTCGTCGGCGAAGTCCTCGTACAAGTAAGGTTCGAACCCGGCTTGGTTGAGAACATTGGATAGAGAGCGGAGACGGGCTTCTTCCTCGTAGCACTTGCCGCTGTCACCGAGAAAGAGCAGTCGCTCAAGATAGCCAAACGCGACGGCTGTGTTCGAG
This sequence comes from Cladosporium austrohemisphaericum, assembly GCA_022813715.1. NCBI lineage: Eukaryota > Fungi > Ascomycota > Dothideomycetes > Cladosporiales > Cladosporiaceae > Cladosporium > Cladosporium austrohemisphaericum. Next base: position 167,808 of record JAKLLY010000020.1, read on the forward strand.
TCAGTATTGTGATGTGCGTCGTGGAATGCAGTTCGACTCACCACGCCATCCGCACCTTCCATCACCTCGCACTTTGCGATAATGAGCATACTTCTGAGGCAGCGCCTGGCATATTGCATCAGCGGGTTGACTGACAAGATGTCATATCACGACTTACAGCAGTCTTGGTTTGGTAAGTTGGGTCAGCGCCGGCATACTCTTGAGTGATGGCAGAGCTGGGCTGGCGTTGGCCGACGAGAGGGCCCTACAACAGTATCTACAGTCAGCGTGACATTCACAACGTCGCTTATCGGATGTGCAGCGTCGTGATGAGGACAAGGTTCAGACACGGGCCGCGATACGAACGCAGACATCAACGTACCGTTGCTTCACTCTCGTACGCAGCACTGAGACGCTGCATCTCGGCCATCTCCTCGTCGGACGGCTGGTAGGCGGCCATGGCGGGCTGCTGCGGACGGGCGCGACGCTGACTATAGACGGGCTGCTGAGAGAGGTGGTTGTGAGAGTGGGAGTGGTTGTGGTGGAGATGAAGTCCGGGGTCTGGGGCACTGGCTTGCGAAGCGAAGGCGGGCGTGGTCGCTTGCTGTTGCGCTAGGGCGAGCTGCTGCTCTGGCGCCACGACGGCCGATGTTTGCTGCTGCAGCGGAATCTGCACGGGGCGGTAGGTGGGGGCGAGCAGCGACGGCGAGTGGTGGTAGACGGGCTGCGGCGCATAGACATCGTGGCGGAGCGACAGCGAGTGCGGCGGCAGCAGGTGCTGGTGGTGCTGAGGGTGCGGTTGTTGTTGCTGGTGCTGCTGGAAGTGGTGGTGGTGGAGGTGCTGGTGAGGATAGCTCGCGACGGGGTGCAGCATCTTGCCTGCGTGCTGGCCGTCTACTCGCTCGCTTACGAGCAGCCGACGATCGAGACGATGTGCTGCTGATGGCCCTACTGACCTGACTGACAGACTCGGGCTCGCTCGCAGGCCTAACGCAGACGGGCGCGGAGGCTTAAGCTGGCCTTTTGTTTGCTTTGATCGGCAGCGTTGCCAGCTACTGTAAGGTGGTGGCAGTAAGGGTGAGCTGGCACGGGGATGGCGAGCCACGGGATGCACAGCGATGCGATCGATGGATGGCTCCGTGGGATGGTACTGGACGACGCTGTTGGCCGCGGCATGCACTTGCGCGAGTCCCGGCTACCTGGTCGCCTGCGTCGCCGCCAGCTCGCTGACGCTGACGCTCACGAGGTGCGGTGCGGTGCGCGGTAACGTCGTACTTGGCCCAAGGCCAGCGGTGTAGGCGTGGGTTGGGAGAGGTGGTGCGGCCTGCCTGTGCTGCTATGCTGGGCGGCACTGCAGGATTGGGAGCTGGAATGAAGGGAGCCTCTGAGCAACCAACTTGACCTCGCCCGACCCTGAGCTGAGGGTGAGGCGTTCTGAGCTGAAGGGACTCGCTCACGTCGGGCAGAACACGTTGGATGGATCGTTCGTTGTTTGTTGTCGTTCGTGGGTTCAATCAATCGATCGATCAAAGAAGGAGTGGCAGCAAGGTCGGGTCAGGTCCCAGCGGTATGGTCCAAGGCAAAGGCAGAGAGCCAGATCGTCGAGCAGATCTGGCAACACAGCGAGCGAAAGGTGCCCTGCCGGGTATTAAGAACGATGGCGACAGACCAAACGCCCCCGATAGACCCAGGAGCCCTGCACGCGGGTCCCCTGGCGCCTCCACCCACGGCACGATACAGATGCCAGTAGCCTCTGCTCGGAGCGTCGGATCGCCTACGGATGATGGCCAGACGAGACAGGCGCGTGCTTGGAGATCGTGTAGACGAGCAGATGCCCGCCCTTGCAGTGGGGTAGGTAACCTTGCGGCAGGACAACGAAACCGGATCGACCACCAAGGCTCGATGCAGGTCAATGTGCCTTCATGCAAGCAGCTGCGTGTGGGCGTCTTGACGCAGATATACAAGCTACCTCGATCTCGCCGCACCCGCTACGGCCTCCCTTGAGCCCTCTGCTCCACCCACAGCGATCCTTACATTTGCAGTACACGCATACCACCAACACTTCCCGGCACCGGAAGACCAGGCCCGAGACGTGGGAGCCGATGCCCAGACAAGCCCTCATGCCAGGCACAAGCATGAGGCGTTCCGGCGCACGATCTTCCCACGTCCGTAGGAGTTACTAACAGAACCCTGACCATTCCCAATCACAGCCCTCAGATCTCACAAGCGATAGACTCGATCGACTAACTGGAAACTCAAGCTGAACTCAAGCACCCACTCGCCGATCGCCACCGATGCAAGCGCTACACAAGCCTATATCGATGCACCCGAGGGCCTCGCAGGAGCAGCAGCAGTAGAAAGCAGTAATCTAGCCAACGTCTCACTTTCTCGTCCGATGCCCCTCCACGGGCATCATTGATTCGCCGCCTCTTGCGCACAGCTCACAGGAAAGCGTGCGCCGACGCAGTGTCACAACAGGGCTGGCGGATCCCGTCAGGCGGATCGTAGACAGGGGTCACGGAAGGCACCGTACGTCTATCGAAGGCCAGGGCTCGTCTGCATGCATGTAGACGATCGCAGAACGAGCCTCCACCGTCTGTGATCTGTATGTCTCTGAACGCCTGCGGAGTGCCACGAGACGATGCAGAGGCGCCGTGTGCCAGGCGATGGAAGGAAAGAATAGACTGAGTGCGGCTCTTCATTCCCAGCGCTCTGTCAAGTGTAATCGAGCCCGCAAAGCCATTGTGCTGCAACATCTATCTGGGCTTGCCAGGATTGCTGGAAAGCTCTTGCCTTTTACAGGTAACGCATCGGATGGACGGAGCCTTGCTCAGATCCCAGGATCGAAGGATCCGCATACGACGCATCACCCAAGTCAATACAATACCTGTCACGAGTGCCACATGATTCATGAATCAGACGAGATCGATGAACACTAGTTCGCAAGCGAACGCAAAAGAAGAGGAACCGGAAGCGTCACCGGCCTCGCCACGCGCAAAGACACCTGCAGGTTCAGGTTGTCCAAACGCCCGAGCTAGTTAGCATGTAAAGAAACGGCCATGCGAGATATGCGAGCCATCATAACGTTAAACCGCTAGTTCTATAGCAACACGAGTAAGATTTGGGCCTGAGCGAGGCGGTTCAACGCGATCTATCACATTGGACAACCAGAACCCCCACGCACACCGAGATTCCGATGCAGCATGCTTACGACATTCTCCCAATGGGATGTCCGCACCCATGCTCCCCGCTGCACAGCACGTACGGGAAGGATGAAAAAAGCTCGAACCCGATCGCGCGGACGATGGGATGCCGGCCCTGCATGCTTCGGTGGCTTGCGCTTAGCAAACGCGTGGTTGTACAGGTCGCAAGCTAGCAGTATGCGTAGGTGGGGAGGCAAAGAGTGGGATGGCGACAAGTGACTATTAGCTAAAAGCGCATGTGGGTGTGATTGGGCGTTCGGAAGCAGGGGTATGACTGCCCCGAGGGCTGAGCGTGGACCTGGGTTCTAACAGATTGCGACAGAACGGAGATCTCCCCAGTCGCTGACATGCGATAGGCGAGAAATTGGCTGTCAGTGGGTGCTTGGCATCGTGTGCGGTATAGGTAGGGATTGCAGTATCAAGGATCTCGAACTTTGGAGCGGAGGCATTGCGGTTTCAAGCAATTGGACGAGATGGCAATGCGATGATCGTGAGACTTCATTTCATTTCGTTTGTATGTCATATCGGAGCGAGCACCGCCGACCAGAGGACAGGAGACACAGCCTTGCCTTGTCTCGTACGGCGTCATCGACTAGCGAAAGCAACGACGATGCACTGTAATGACAAGGACACCCATTCTGCCAGCTCCCGATCCCAACCAGCCAGCTAACAGCAAATGCACCGCCTGCTCGTATCCCAGCAGCCCTCTCGCTCCCTTGTGCTACAACGCGTGGGTCATGCAAGCACGCCGAAGATGTCCGGTGCTTATCGCATGAACACCTTGCGGTTTCCCAGTACTACGGTATTGACTTGTGCGCCTTGTCCCACGCTTCGCGATTCTGTTTGGACGAGGGCGAAACATTTGAGCGCGCGCGAAGCCTTTGTGCGACAACCCAGCAAGCTGTTTCTTGCGATTCTCTCGTTACTGTAAGCGGACACGACTGCAGCCTGATGGCTGAAGCCATCCTGTGTCTCATTGGAGGATCTTGTTAAGTGAGAATGGTGCCTGTACGTCGCACCTCAGCAGCGTGGAGATGCAAGTCATTTTCCCGGTCCTCGGTTCGGCTTTCGCCTGCCACCACCACCGCCAGCAGCACGTTGGGAAGAGAATGATTCCGACCCAGCGAGCCCCTGCAGACCGCCGCCAAGAGCACCACCTGTTTCATCAGCCTTGAAACCTTCACTTTCGTTTAATACGAAAGAGGCCAGGGAGCGAATCGCGCTCGTCCACTCGCCAACCGCGTGCATGCGATCTGTGTCGGCGCGGCTCTCGATCTCGACGGTTCCGGTATCCTGGTTGATCTTGCCACGCAACTGGCCATCCATAATCAGGAAGCCAACAATGTCCTGGACCTCAGGGGTAGAGATGTTGAGGCGTCTGGCAATGAAGTCGAGCCTGAAGCGAGTGTAAGGCGCAACGAGTTTGACAACAGCCTTCGTGCGCATGCTGCGTGTGACTTCATCGATATTTTCAGCAATGAAAGGGTCGGCGAGGAGATCCTTGTTTTTAGTCAACACGGTCTCGTACTGCTGCATGCGATCGTTTTGATAAGCGTCGACGAGCTCTGTCATTGCTGCGATGCGAGGGTCGTTCTTGTATGGCTTTGTCTCCTGCGAATCGAACGGGTTGATATCTGAGCCCATGAGCATGGTAGTCAAGACCAGATACTTCAGCACCTGGATGCGCTGGAGAGAGCCAGCTTCGTCGTAGTTTCGAAATGATTCGAAGAAGTCACTCTGTGCTTCCTTCCAATTCTCTGAATGTCGCGTCAGCTAACCGAAAAGGTCCGGATGAATAAAAAGTCCCTTGCTTACCTTCGCTCATGTGCATCTTACCACCGCACTCACGGATGATACCCATGATCTTGGGGTGTGGTACAGCAGAGCGAACCTTGAGCGCACGCTGGTACAAGCCCTACCGGAGAATTAGTCGTCATCTCCGAGTCAAAGACAGCAGCCTTCGTACCTTCAAACGCTTATTGTTGCGTGTTTCAGCGTACATCTGAATCTCGAGGGCGTATGCTTCCATTGAATATGTGCCCTTGCTGGGATCGTCGGTGCCGTCCTCGCGCTGGCATGCTTTGTGAAGTTCGCGGACCTTCTCGGTCAAGCGTTCGTAGTCTTTCTGCGCCAGCCATAGCCTCGCCAGCTTGGTATTTGTCGATAGCCAGAGCCTCTCATTGTTGGTGGCCTGGAAAGACTCAAGTGTCTTTGAGTAGAACTGCTCCATGCACTGGTTGGCTGCCTGATCGGCTGCATTCTTCTCGATGAAGTCCAGCATGTTGTTGATCGATTTCTCGGAGTAGTTGCGAGTGACAGCTGACTTGACATATGTCAAGAGCTCGGTGTAGTGTCCAACAGCCTGAGCCAGGTGTAAGCGTTTGCCCTGCTCATGACCTTGTTTGACCGGGACTTACCTTGGCATATCTTCCTAGCTGGAACTCGAGCTTGATGGCCTGCTTCAAGCCTTTGAATCCCCAGTCGCCTTTCTCTTCCTCAAGTGCTGGTACGCCTAGAAATTCCTCGATCGCCTCTTCAGGCGCTTCGGCCTTCATCTGCTTCGCGTTGTAGTACTTGTTCTCCACATCCACGTCTCCTCCCTCTTCGGCGTCGTCATCGTCCTCGTACTCGAAGTCGTAGCTAGGAGATCTTAGTTATGTTTATCCGCAACAAGAAACAGGTAAACGTACTTCTCGTCATCAGACGCTTGCATGAAGTCATCGTCGTCCGACATCGTGGCGGTGATGTGGGTTTGTGTTGTGAGTGAGGTCGCGTGAGGTAATTCGGTGTAGTGTCAGGTGTAGTATGGGTAAGGCTTTTGCTTTGTAGAGGTTGAGAGGTTTGTTCAAGGGAAGGTGGTTGTGTTTACTGAAGTGATGGAGCTTCAATCGTTAAAGTGTAACTTGCCAGGCGGGCGAGCTGTCGCAATCAGCGGGGACGCCGTCCACGGGCCGTCTACGGGCCGTAACGTGGGGTTTCAACTCGCGACTTGCCAAAGGTTCCAGGCTTGCCTGCCTCGCTCGCTTCACTGACTTCCTCTCTGTCGCAACACCACAAACCCACCCAACATCTTTGGCACCCGCCAAAAACACCGCAAAAATGGGTGGCGATCTCAACTTGAAAAAGTCATGGCACCCAGTGCTCATGTCAAATCAAAAGCGCGTTTGGGCGGAAGAAAATAAAGCACTGGAAGAGCGCAAGAAGACCGATCAGGTCCTGAAAGAGCGCGCAGAGGAACGTGCGGTGCTGGAGCTGGAGAGACTACAGGAAGCTGCTGGTGGCAAGAAAAGAGTCGATCGTGTGGACTGGATGTATAATGGGCCTGGTGCTGGCGGACCTGGGGCTGGCGGTGGAGTGAGCGAGGAGATGGAGGGCTACCTGCTGGGAAAGAGAAAGTTGGATGGCCTTGTTCAGAAGTCAGAGACCGAGGCGATGAAGAAAGATGCTGGAGAAGAGGGATTCATGGCGCTCAACTCAAATGCGAACTCCAGCAGGGACATCGCTTCGAAGGTCGCCAGCGACCCTATGCTTGCCATCCGCAAACAAGAGCAAGCTGCGTACGAGGCTATGATGAACGACCCTGCGAGGAAGAGAATGCTTATGCAAGCGGCTGGAAAGGACGTCGACGATGATAAGAAGGAGAGGAGACACAAGCACCGAAGCAGACATCACAGAGACGAAGATGGACACAGAAATAAAAGGAGACGCTACAGTGACGAGGATCACGACAGGTCATCCCACAGACATCGCTCACACCGCCACCGACACCGATCGCATTCGCGATCACGCTCACCATACAAACGTTCAGATGACCGAGATCGCGACGAGCGCCGACACAGATCTCGTCGCGACAGAGACCGAAGCGCGTCCCGTTCACGTTCTCCTCGCAGGCGCCGTGACGACGATGAGGAGCGCAAGGAACGTCGAAAGTCCTACCCCAGCCCCAAGCGGTCTGGCTCGTCAAGGTCGAAATCTCGATCGCCGTATCGTGCTCGTAGAAACGAAGACAACAGACGTGAAAGGCGACGCTCTCCTGTTTACGAGCGTGCAGGTGACCGACAACGACAAAAGCCCTATCGCTCGCCACCGGAGGAGGCGAAACGTGACGAGGCGGCAGAGCAAGCTGAGCGCGAAAAGCGACTGGCAGCAATGCAATCGAATGCTTCAGAGCTGGAAGGCGATCGTCGAACTCGATTAGCAGAGCTGGACGCACGAGACGCTAAGCAAAGGGAAGAAGACGACCGCAAGAGATCAGATAAGGCAAACTTTATCGGCGGCATTCGGAAGGAAGCCGAAGGTGTCGACTCTGGGCGGAGGTTGCAGAGCGGGCGCCGTGGTGGCGACGAGGACTAGAAGCCCTCACTGTCGAAACGTTGTTGACGCCTACCTTATGATTGAGGTAGCGCTGCTCCATACTTTAGAACCATTGATACCATGTGTAAATTTGAGTGGCAGAGGCTCACCAGCATTCCAAAATTGATTTGTCGCGAACGGCCATTTCATATGACGAGCATTCAGTATATCGTTCTTTACTTCGGACGCGAGCATGGAGGTAGTACGGTATTCACAGCATCTCAAAATGGGGGGACATGGAGGCGCGGAGCCTGTGACGTACCCCGCGTGGAGGGGCTTTGGATTTTTGGACTTCGAGTTCAATGTTGCCTAAGAGGACACATCATCTTGCTTCCACACATATCTGCCGCACATAACATCTTCGCCGTTGGAACCATCATACACTGCTAGAACAGTCTCGCAGCCTGGTCCATATTCAATATATCCCTCGACTCCAGGCCGGCTCCGCCGACCTTCACAAACCGCCAAAATGAACAACATGCCTGACATGCCCATCAATGTCCCTGTGGATGACCCAAATGCCGACACAGAATGGAACGACATCTTGCGGGCCAAAGGCGTCATTCCTGAGCGCGAACCCTCTCCGACACCCATGATCCAAGAAGCCCTTGAGCAAGCCCGCGAACTGGCGCACGAAAACCGTCTTGAAGGAAAAGAGCTGGACGAGCTTGACGCACTGGAAGACGAGGAAGACGAGGACTTCCTTGACTCTTATCGCCAGAAACGCATGGGCGAGATCGCGCATTTGGTGAATGCCAGCGTGTACAACCAGGTGTACCCGATCCAGAAGCCGGAGTGGAGCACAGAGGTGACGGAGGAGAGCAAAAAGGCTTGGGTCTTGGTGTTGCTCACTTCGAGCTCGGGCACGAATATGGAATCTCGACTCTTGATTGAGGTGTGGAGGGAGCTGGCGAGACGCTTTGGTGACATCAAGTTCTGTCAGATCCAGGGCGATTTGTGCATTGAGGGCTACCCCGATCGCAACTGTCCGACGGTGTTGATTTATAAGGATGGAGATGTCAAGAAGCAAATTGTCACACTTAAGGAGCTCAAGGGTGACAAGACAAGAACGGAAGGTAAGTTTGGTGTTGCTAGATTTATGCTATCATTCTTACTGACGTTGACACAGACGTCGAAAAGCTCCTTACCGGTCTTGGAGCGGTGAAGTACGGAGATTCGCGTTTGACGCAGAGGCATTTGGAAGAGGACGAGCCAAAGCAGAACGGTATCCGTCAAGGCAACCGAACGACCGTCGAAGACGATGACAGCGACTGGGATTGAAATCTAATTCGAAGAGACAAGCACCGACAACGCCCGGCGACCAAAGCCCGATTTAAACCATGCAAGCCGCCTGGAAGTGCCACAGCGAGAGCTTCGTATGCTCTAGCCTTTCACCGTGCTTGCAACCGAGGGCGGAGGCTTCTTGCAATTCGCCCGTAGGTCTGCATGACTGTAATGCGAACGCCTCATTCGTAAAGAGGTGGTCACTTGCTTCTAGCTTGGCCAATACCATGCGCTGAGCACGGACGGAGCTCATAGATTTTACCCTTCCCAGATTTGAGATGGCGAAATTGCCAGCCTGAGGCCACTGCACCATTCTGTGAATCTTCGCACACCGGCTGAGCATAGGAGACAATGTACATAAAGGAAACAACGTCAAGCAACTGAGTGTTCTGTCATACCACAAATATCACAAGCGTACTATGCTGAAGTGTCGTGTAGCAGCTTAAACTTCTGACTCTACCTTGATCCTGCAGCTCTGGTGAATCACCTGGGGTCCGCTGTGCCCATAACCACCCTCGCTTCTGATTCTCGAACACCAAACGCCAAACTATCTATCTATGGGTCCAGTCCTTATGGACTATCGAGTATCCAAAGCACATCCATCTGTCCTCAGATAAGCTCGTCATTACCACGACTACCAATTTCTTCGATTGCCGCTCTGACTTCCTGCTCGTCAAACACCGGGCCCATCCCGTCGCATCGAGCCAAGCTTTTAAGCCTCTCGCAGACCTCGCCTATATCTAAGGCGTTTTGCAAGTACAGCGGATGTGACTGCAGCAGATCCCAAGTCGCACTTGCGGACAGCATGTGTGTAGAATCGCACTGCGGAGATGTCCGGCTTGATGCTGTGGGCTCCGTCGACAGTAGTCCATTGGCTAGCCGGGTGCTGTCGACGGAGAGCTCTTCCTCGGACGAGACGCTTTTCGTGGATCGGGAAGACGAGAGGGAGCTCGGATCATCCACGAAGCTTGGTATTTGGTGTCTTGTTGGTGATGAGGCTGCGGTCGCTTTGAGGATCTCGTTTTCAGTTTGCGTGCGTTGTAGTAATTGCTTGAGTCGCTCGTTGTCTGATTGCAAAGAGGATGTTGTGGTGGTGAGGAGGTTGAGCTTGGTCTCCAGATCTCTGACGTGTCTTTCCTTTCTCTCGCGGAAAGCTCTTTGTCTGCCAAAGGAGTATTAGTATATGATTTCGGTGAGTCGAACGCAACATCTGCTTACGCTGCTCGATTCTGTGCTTTTCGCCTGGATTGTGCGGGCGTCAAGAGCTCCTTGTCCACGCTATTTGATCGCCTGTCCTGTCCGCCGAGACCCTCGGTATCTAAATCAAGAGCAATGCCACTGTCCATCGAGTCATTGCCGACGAGCGATAGATGCTGCGCTGGTGGAGACGCTGAGCTTGTGCTATGTGTCGTGCCCGATTGCTGATCATTTGCTCCCACCGATGTGTCGAAGTTGTATTCGAATGCGTTGGGTAGGAAGCTGCTGGTGTCAAAAGACGTTTCCATGCTCTACAGTGGCAGCTCGATCAGTGGTTGTCCTCGGAACCATACCGATGAGGCTTTAGCTCATCATTAGGCTCACCTGCACAGCTCCATTATTATCTCCATGGCCCAGTACGTTGGCGTCATTGCCAAAACCCAGGTAGCCGAACGAGTGCGGCGCAGGTGCAAAGTAGTTGTTATAGTCCATAGACTCCATTATGCTGACTCCCAAGGTGGGCTGCGGAAGCTGACGTCGATCACTGTATTTGGAGCTATACTGATTATCGAAGCTATGGGTCAAGAGGTGTGAGCTTCGAAACAGCTTTGGAATCTTAGGTCGTGTGAGATTTGAGCAGCAAGTGAGTCGGTCAGACGGAAGAAAGCAGAGATGTCTTCAGCCCATATACATAAGGTGGTCAAGCTTTTGGTGGCTTGAGATAGCATGCGGACCAGGTCGTAGTCAACGGGGTGTCAAAAGCCGCAACTGGCGTGAGACCCGGCACCAGCCATTAACACGAAGGCAGCTACTGGCACGTCAAAGTCCCCCGTCCCCCGCTCGCACCGCGCGGTAGAAGCTTGAGGTATGGAAGCTCATGCAGGTGGAGTTCAGTTCTGTAACATCGTGTGTGCAACACGTGAAGCCAGTGTATCGCCAGCGGCAGGTTCATCACGCAATCTCCCACGCAGACGCAAGTCGACGCGGTCGATTGGAATCGCTGTCAAAGTGTGAACAACAAACCCAAGGCCACCGAGCATCCTTAGAGGGCTGGTGTACGATTCAATTGGAGGATATCGATTCGCGTGCTGGTGCCGCAGTGAGTACGTTTTATTGTGGCGTCAAGCTAGTTCCGGGTACTTTCAGCTGAAGGCAAGCGCGTGTCGAACCGGGCTCCGAGGCCTATCATACCTGCAGCAGAGCTTGCGAAGTCAGCACGTTCCCAGCAAGAGGCACGTTGCTGACTTCGCAACCAAGCTTCCGCTCTGTTGGATACGCTGCAAGAGGGAATGCCGCAGGGTCCGCCATGACCGCCTTCGGAATGTGGACAAGAGACGTCGACAAGGGCGGCCCGCGCGCAATCAATTGAAATCGTATGTGCCACGCCGTCAGTTGTGCAAGGATGTCTCCAGACTGCTTCCGCCGGTCGACCTCGATAGCTCCGCCAAAGTCAGTCAAATCAACGGCAGCCTTCAAAGGAAGGTTTACGGCAAAGCATGCCGTACCAGTTTACCTCGACTGTGTAGCTGATGACCTGCCGAACATGAAGGATCGAACCCCGCTGTCTATGAGAGGAATCGGTACCTCATACAAAGCATACGAACACAGTATGCGCTTGCACGTGCAGTTCGGAAGAGTCACAAGGCTGGCTTCTCTCGTGTGTGCACATCGTCCTTGATGCAGTGCCACGATAGGTAGCAACGGTGATGGATGGAGAGATAAGCGAGAGGTTCTCTATACAAGGATGAGCTAAAGCTTCAAGGGTGGTGAAGGAGGAGACTTTCACATTCAGGAGCACCAGCCGGGCGTTGCCAAGGCACAGAAGCTGCGAAGTAAGCAGATGACAGATGACCCAGCCACGGTTGTACCGCTCAAGCTGTCCACCATATGCAACCTCTTTAGCCTACTTCCGCACTACTAACTAGGGCTGCGATCCTTGAGTCGAGGCCCTGTTTACGACATACGCGACGGAGAGACGGTTTCTGGGATTTGGGTCTCTAAGGCCAGTTGGCCATCAAGAGCCCAATGAATCCAAGACTATTGCCAGCGAGACAATATCCAAGTGGATGAGGATTTGATGGCCTAAGATTAATCATCAGCCCCTTGATGAGTACGTCGTAGGGCTGGCCACGGGCGGACACCAGTTAACCAGCCGAGCTGAATCCGATATTCAATCAACTGCGTGTCCAACCTGTCCCATACTGGGAGACTTTACAACCGAGATGATCGCAAAACCAAGTTAGCAGAATTGCTCCTGAATGCATCGTCAGGAGCTTGCAGTTGTATTTGTCCCATACTACTCAGCGATGATGCTGTGTTACAATTCTGAGCCATGAAGTCGGGCGTGTCTACACCAAGGTTTCGCGTTGTCGGGGCGGTGGAGGATTGTATCTCGCTTAAGGAAAGCGCATGCTGACAGGTCTGATGCAGGTTGAGCTCAAGCCTTGTACCATCCATTGGCTGACTGTTCGTGGGACCATGCCGCCATGATGTTTCAGGTGCTTGAAGGGAGCAGGTGTCCTGCGTCTGGCCCGGGCATAATCATGCAGGGCTTGTGCATCGTCGCCAATCCCGGTGTAATGACTACCGAGCGTGTGTTGTGGTCGTTTTCGAGATGACCTAGCAAGTCTAGAGATCATGGTCTTGTTGACATCAACCTTGCCGTTTCCCAAATCAAAGCGAGACTGTACAGTCCGGAGCCTTTTTGAAGCATGGATATCACCATTCTTCGCTCAGGGATGCTTTTCTTCACCAGAACAAATCTGTCTTTCAGGCGCAGTGCACCACGTGGAGCCGGTATGGAAGACTTTAAGCAGCTAAATGCGCAGCTCACTTGCAGTCCTGGGAAGCAACCCGATCCTTAGATAGGCTGTGCTCCCCGCTTGGACGGCGGTCCGGATGGTGTCAGATCCGGCCGAAGAAGCCTTTTTCGGTCCAGGTACGAGTGTACGTTTCGCCTTAGGGATCTGTGCCCTTAAGGCGAGCGACCACGTGCTTGGACCAGGCTAAGACATGCAGGGAAGTTGGTGTTGTTTATTCGCGTTCTTTGCCACGGGTGCTCGCAGAACACTCGCTTAAAGAAAGCGTTTGCAGGCAGTCCAGTGGCAGTGCACGAGTATCAGGCAGGAGGTCTTAACGTATTCCAAGGAAGCCAAGAATACTGAACGCGTCCAAGTAGTCTGGGCATATCCTTCGATATGTGAAGGTATATGCGTCAAGCTAGAGAATGGCGGGCTATCTCGAGTTGCTAGCTCTGGTAAGTGCCGTCGAGATCCGGTTGCACCGGGAAGACAAGCTGGAACGGTGGCAACGTCCTAGATTGATGTTACTGTACAGTCCATGTAATCACTTGCCGCGATGATGCGAGGCGCCGGTGACCGGGGAATAGATCGCGGACTCTTGGGAGAATCGAATATGTGTGCAATCACAGACAATTGAAAGGATGTTGGAGGTTGATACTTGAAGTAACCAGACCTCCAAGCAGATTATTTTTCCGCTCTGCTATATATCAATGCGAGATCACAGAGCATTTCCAATCTGTTTGCTCCTGCCCGCCAAGCGCTTGCCACCTTATCTCCGATGCTTTACCAATCGCTCACCATTTGCTGACAGTAGGCGTGGCTGGATCGATGGTTTGGGTGCCAATCGCCGTTCGATTCGGAGGAACCTGACGGTTCAATGGCGGTCAAACGATGTTCATCCGTGAGTGAAATGTGATGAGTGATCCGTTGGAAAGACGGCTAAGTGGTAAGTTGCTGTCATTGGAGTGCACCGACGAACCACATTTTTCTTGCGGAGAAAATCTAATATAATATACAACAAACACAACCACCACAATCCTCGAAAATCAAACTCAAAACTCGGCGAATCAAAGAGACAGTGCCCCATAAAGTTGCAGGCCGTGTCTCATGTACTTCCTTTACCTTCACAGGCACACTCATCATTGCAACCGCTTAGCGACGTACAACGTCACGAGCGTGGACGTTGTTGGTGAAGGCCTTGGTGAGGAGGTAGTCGACCCACTCGAGAAGGTCGGCGAGAGTGAAGCCCTCGGGGAGAGGCTTGCTGGGCATGTCCTCGTCAGTCTCGGAGCCAGTCGGGGTGGGAAGGGCAGTCGAGATGGTGGAGGTGAGAGCAGAGGAGGGAACGGACTCGGCGATCTTGCTTGCAGCCGGGGCGGAGGTGACGGACGACTCGGCAGCCTCAGTGTTACTGGCGGCGGCCTGAGTGGCAGTGGCGACCTGAGTGCTGGTGGCAGCGGCCTGAGAGACCTGGGAGATAGGAGCGGTGCCAACAGGGACGGTAGAGTTGGAAGAAGATCCCGCAGGGGAGGCAGAGCCCGCAGTGGAGTTACCCGTGGAGGGGCCAGACGATGAGCCAGATGAAGCGCCATCCCAGAGAGCGGGACCAGGGATCTCGTAGGACTCAAGAGGAGCGTAGATACCAACCTTGATACCGGCATCCTCAGGAGTATAGAGCTCGGTACCAAGGACACCCTCAGGGTTGGCAGTGCCGCTACCAGTAACCTCGAGGTTGAAGCACTGTGGGTAGTTCTGGGCACCGTTGGTCTCACCGGCACCGTGGAGGCCGATGATCTCGTGGCGGAGAACGTACTGACCGGGAGCGAGAGACTCCGGGATGGTGACTGACCACTTGCCATCGGCGGCAATGAGCTCGTCGGACGCCCAAGTGCCAGGCGCTGAGCTTCCGTCAATCAGACCAGCCTCATCGATCTTGAAGAACTTGAGGGTCTCCTTGTCGACGCTGGAGCAGTCATCACCGTCGCACTTGGCGAGGTAGTCGATGACGGGACCGTGGTGAGACTCGGGCCATGCGTCAGGTCCCCACTGGATCTCAATGTTGCTGCCGGCGGCGACCTTAGCAGCAATGGCACCAGCCTTGCCTTCCTTGTGGCAGATGATGTCGCCAGAAGCGTAACCGGTTCCATCCACGAAGCCGTTGTCACCGTTGGCGGCGCTCCAGGCGACGATGTCAGGCGGGCTAGGCATGTAGATGTAGTCGTTGAGGAAACCGTCGTAGGACTCGCCATCAGCGGTGATGCTGGTAACACGGCCGTGGGCGTAGGCCGAAGCGGCAAGAGAGCCCAGAAGGGCAGCAGTCTGAAGGAAGGCCATTGTATTGATTTGTTAAATTGATTGCTGTTGAGCGAGTCGAACAAAGTTGTGCGTTGGTGGAAGTGATTGAAGATTTGTTGAAGGAAGGACTGTATCACCAGGATACTAACGAGCGACTATGGTACTAGACCGAGAAAGAGAGAACTGTGAAGATGGATGAGGGGGAAAAAATGTTACCTCGAAGGACTGCAGCGCTATTATATGGACATGTCTGCTCGCTTCGCATGATGGCGTCGAAATAGGGCTTCGCTTGGCGAACGGAAGCATCGTATACAACTGATTGTACTACCGAGTTCAGATTGTACTGTCCCCGGTCTAGGTTATTGCGTCGGTGCGAGAAGTGTAGTCTGCCATCACTTATGTTTCAAGATAATGTAGCTCCAAGGATGCTTAGTGGAGGACAAACTCGGATGCACCTTGGCAGCGCGTACCGTCATGTCGCATGGTCACCCACAAGCGCTGTCTTTCTAGATCTGGACAAGATGCTGAAAGATGCCCTCTGAGGGCTCTTGATGTCCAGGAAGTCGAGGCGCATGCAGGAGTTCAGGAACGCGGAAGCTAGCGTCTCGTCTGTGTAGACGACATAGGGCTTAGCAAAGTCAATGTAGGGCTTGTCCTGTACGCCGAAGAAACTGTAGGTAAGTAACCAGTATACCCATGAGAATATGCGGGCGTGGCGTCTAGACGCAGAACTGCTCATTTACCACGCACAGGGCTGTGATGAATGGCTTCCTGATTTTCATGACTGAGGACTTCGAACTACATGTATCCACATGTATGTCTTCCAGCAAACCAAAAGTATCAAGCTGAGGGCTGCGATGTTGTTTACAACATGAAGCACGACTCCCTTGCTTGAGACTGATACATGGAAGCGACAAGATCGGTGTCACGATTGTGCCCTCCGCATAGGGTCTTTTGCGGTCGAGCGATCACATGGATTTAGATTTCGGGTTGTGGCCGACGGGCGAGGCGAGCTGGCAGACACCAAGACAGACCGTTCGTGAGATGCGTTGCCGTAACGAGGCGAGGCGGGCCACCTGAAAGCGTGTCCACGATGCCTTCTTGTCGTGTCCCTCCTAGATGTAAGGTACGGTATGTGGCAGATGACTGGAGGCAAGAAGCGTGAGTCCTGAAGTTTGGACCGTGGGTGGACGTGGACAGCCGACGTGAGGTCATCCATTTCCATTTCAGCCGGCTGCTTTTCGCGAAGTACATGTACATACATGCATGTAGACATACTGCCTCCATGCCACTCGTTTGATCACACAACAACTGTTCTGGTCGCTCTAGCACGCAGGCGGTCGTGGAGTGATGTTCACACTCCCAGCGCCATCATGCGGGCGGTGCGCAAGCAGGTTCCTTAACCCTCGTGTCACTGCTCTCACGCGGTCGACCGTCCATCGTGTCGCATACAGCACAAGACAGCCTGTTTCCAAACGACCAACACCAATCTCCGCCTCTCCCATATCTCGCCGCCTACAGTCCCAGTTCCAGCCCCTCAGGCCGCCTACGTTGGAAGAGCTGGGCCGCGCATCCCCAGCGAAGACCTACAGACGCACCCGTAAGTGGCTTCGCCGCTTGATACGCCTTGCAATTGCTTCGGGGGTAGTCCTGGGTCTTGATACATACTTCTACGATGCTTGCATCACACGCTCTGTGCGCACCTTCTACACTGGACTGTTCGTCGCTCTGGACTACAAGGTCAACTTTCAAGCCGAACCATGGTTTGGCGACAGCGTAGCGGATTTGCACGCTCGCAGCGCCCACAGAGTGTTCGACCTGCTGGTCGCAAATGGTGGTCTCTACTTGAAGATTGGGCAGGCCATTGCTATGCAGTCCGCAATCCTCCCACCTGAATTCCAGAAGATGTTTCAGAGCCTATTCGACGATGCGCCTCAAAATAGCTGGGAAGAAGTACAAAAGGTCATCAGGGAGGACTTTGGCAAGTCAGCGGAAGAAGTGTTTGGTGTAAGCTTCGATGGGGATGCGAACCAAGGAATCATGGAGCGCACGGCGAGGGCAAGCGCAAGCGTGGCCCAGGTCCATTGGGCACGCTTGAAGGATGGAAGAGAGGTCGCTATCAAGGTGCAGAAAAGGGAAATTGCGCGACAAGTCGGATGGGACCTATGGGCATTCAAGGTGGTGACCCGCGTCTATACTTGGTGGTTCGACCTTCCACTTTACAGCTTGGTTCCGTATATCTCAGAGCGCTTAATGTTGGAGACAGACTTTGAGAACGAGGCTAGGAATGCTGAGAGAATGCGCGATCTCATTCAAGGCGAGAAACGCTTGCGAGACCGTGTGTATATTCCACAAGTCTACCATGACATGACGAGCAAGCGGGTCATGACTGCAGAATGGATTGAAGGTGTGCGTCTCTGGGACAAGAAGGGCATCACTGGCTCATGGTACGGTGGCTACAAGCGTGGTTCGCCTGGAGCTGGCCAGACATTTATCGAACCACCGCCTGCATCGATCGCTGCCAACGTACCAAAGAACAACCCTCACAGCGAGAAGCTGAAGCCCGCTCGCGACGAATGGAAAGGACCAACCAGGCGCGGTGGTCTCGGTCTCTCGCTGGCCCCAGTTATGCAAACGATGGTGGACCTCTTCTCCGCGCAAATGTTCCTCTGGGGTCTCGTACACTGCGACCCTCACCCGGGCAACATCTTCGTCCGCCGGCTTCCTTCGGGCAAGCCCGAACTCGTTCTCATTGACCACGGCCTTTATATCGAAATGGATCCCAAATTCCGCCAGCAGTACGCCCTGTTCTGGCGCAGCTTGATGACTTTCGACAACAAAACGATTGCCGATGTCACCGAACAGTGGGGAATCCAGGCCCCGGACATCTTCGCCAGCGCTACGCTGATGCGCCCGTACGAAGGTGGTGACGGCAAGACGCTTTCTGAAATCCGGTCGATGAGCGAGAAAGAACAAAAGGTTCGGCAATTCGAGATGCAGCAAAAGATGCGCAAGGGTATCCGTCAAATCCTTTCCAACCAGGATCAGTTCCCGCAAGAACTCATCTTCATCGGCCGCAACCTTCGCATCGTGCAAGGCAACAACCAGTTCCTCGGATCGCCTGTCAACCGCGTGAAAATCACCGGTACATGGGCAAGCAGGGCGCTTGCTGAGAACCGCGAGGCGAGCTACAGCCAGCGGTGGAAAGAGTACGGCAAGCACTTGCTTTTCCGTACTGTACTGATCACAACGGACTTTGTCTTCTACTGGTCTAAGCTGAAGCAAATATTCGGCTTCGGCAAGGGCATGGACGATGATATTGAGGAGACCATGCGCAAGATGGCAAGCAGGTGAGTCAGCGCAACGATTGAATCTCATGGGTAACCGTACTGACCTGGATTGTTTAGCATGGGCGTCGAGCTCAATCACGGCGTTTTTGAAGGCTGATCGCCCTGCTGTACCGGCATAAAATCTAGAGATTGAATCATTTGCGTCGGCCAAGGATATACATATAGAAATGACCATTCACTCAGATACCCTGTACATATTTTGTATGAATATTTCCGAGCAAATCCGGCCATACATATGAGCACTCATTGATTTGAGCAGAGAGAGAACTTCCAGTCGAAGGAAGCAGCAGAGCCCGCAGCACTCGAAACCAGCCGCCTCAACCCTAAGTAAGCCACTGGTGATTACTACTTCGATCAAATACTTTTGTTCCGAAGGCCGTCTAACATGCCAAAGGTTTTGCACGTTGCAAGATCTTTTTTCATCGAATGCACGAAGTACTTGGCGTCGACAACCCTGCTCGCCACGTTGCAGTCAACAGCGGACTTCACTGGCTGATGAGTCCCTCGCAAAGCTTCAACTTCCAAGAATCGTCATCACCAGCTCTTCTTGCCAACAAACGCCTAGGCGCTATGGATGAGCAGCTTCGTCAGGACCCAAGAACCAGTCCGTACCTACGTCGGCATATCAAAAAAGCGAAGAGAGATATGTCAGCCAGCAAAATATATAAAGTTGCATTGGCGGCTCGAGATTTTGGTCGTTGCGATCACCACTCAGCTCGAAACACCATCGAATGAAGATGCATTGCACAACACTGTTCGCTGCCTCTATACTTACTCGCCAGGCATTAGCTGGAGCTGTCTCCAACCCCACTGAGTGGAGGAAGCCTTTGCAATTCACGTCCAATGGCACTTTCCACATCAGCATTCTCGAGGATCTTCATTTCGGCCACGGTCAGTAGAATTGGACGTGTCTTCGTCGGCGATATACTGACACACTCATGAAGCAATCGATGAGAACGGTCCAGCTCGCGATGCCAACACTACACGCGTTATGAGCGCTGTCCTCGATTGGGAGCGTCCCGACTTTGCGGTCCTTTTGGGCGACCTTATCCAGGGTGAGGGTACCCAGCTCGAGAATGCGTCGCACTACGCCGACCAATATGCTGCTCCGCTTGTGAGTCGTGACATTAGCTTCGGTTCCGCACTCGGCAATCACGATGTCACCTACAACCTGTCGAGTAAAGACTCCATCCTTCGCGAAAGAAAATACCAGCAATCTCGCACAGAGCAAATGGTCTTTGGCGACGACGTCGGTGTCACCAACTACTACCTCCCGGTATATCCACACAACTGTACCGACGAGGCCAAGTGCTCGCCTGAAGTCATTCTCTGGTTTTTCGACAGCCGTGGCGGTGCTCTTTTCCAAAAGCGAAATTCGACTGGCTCAGACATCGGCCGCGTCGACGCTGTCCACCCGGCCGTCGTTGAGTGGTTCCGCGACACACACGCCGAGCTCATCGACAAGTATCAGAAGCTCGTTCCCTCCGTCGCCTTCGTCCACGCGCCCACCAACGCCACCCGCGCGATCCAGGAGCAGATGGACCTTTCTCAGACCCGCAACCCTGGCCTCCAAGCAGACGATCAGCCGCTTCCGCAAGGCACCGCTTGCTCAGATGGTACCTACGAGTGCGAGTACAGCCGAGCAGACGTACCTTTCATGGAAGCCATCGTTTCTACTCCAGGCCTCATTGCGATGTTCCATGCTCACAACCACGGAACCACTTGGTGCTATAAGTGGGACTCGCAGATTCCGGGAATGGAGATCGAGGGTAACGGTGTAAACCTTTGCACAGGCCAACACACTGGTTATGGTGGCTATGGACACTGGACTAGGGGCGCTAGACAGTTGCTGCTGTCCCAGGATATGCTTAAGCACTGGGAAGCAGAGACCTGGATTCGTCTTGAGACGGAAGAGATCGTGGGCAAGGTCAGCCTGAACGCTACCTTTGGCATGGACGAGTATGAGGAGACGGCAGTCACGTACACTTCTGAGCCTGCAACCTTCGAGTTGGAGTAAACGTTCGATTTGTCTGAAACAAGACGTCTTCTGGGGCGACGAAAGAAAGACCTACTCAAATACGCTTGCGTGAAAGCAACTAGTCTATCTAATTCCTATAATCTCAAATCCTTCCCTCCTCCACCAACTTCCTCATAGCAGCAATACTCCCCTCAACAGCTCCCTTGCTCAACTTCCTCTCCTTCTCCAGAAAAACCGCAAGCTCCTCCTCTGAAGCTCCAGGATGTCTCAGCTCGAAAGTATAAGTCATATACAACTCTCCATTTGCTCCCGCACTAATGACGTTCTGAATGGTGCTCCCATCGGTTTGTTGGAACACCACTCGCGATGGTGCAAACGCCGTGACGGTCTCTTTGACTTTACGTGGACCTTCGCGAAAGACGACTTCCCGCTCGGTGACTACGTTTCCTGTGATTGGGTCTGTGGACTCGGATAGAGTGGTTGTGGAGATGATCGCAGCTGGGACGAAAGTCTCGGCAGATTGGATCTTGATGAGTAGACCAGCCCACACTTGGTCGCGAGTGAGGACTGGCTCGGCTCCAGCAGGGTTTATGGGAGCTGTGAAAGCGATGTTGTTGGTCGGTGTCATGGTGGCGGACAGTTTGAGAGTGTATGCAAGATGAAAGGTGGTTGTTGGTGCTTGGATGACATTCCTGTGGGCACTCGAATGGCTTTATATCCTTACCGCTACGATATCAATGTTTGTAAGTATTGCCTTGCTCGGCCGCGAGAAATGATTGTTCAGGCCGGAGCTTGAGGACTGACAAAGCCGCGTCTATCTCACGCGAATATGACCCCGAATCCCCGTGGCGCCACCAACACCAGGCGATATACTTCTTCCAGAGCTTCATCCGTCTTGGTCACCTTTGCACGCATTCGTTCATGATATCTCCGTCAGACTCACCCTATCCAAGTCGCTTGCACAAGACAGCGTCGTTACATAATCCGAGGTGGCTGGGTCAAGGATCAGGCGGGGTTCGTCAGAGCGGCTCCACACACCGTTCGCGTCCATCCTCCACCGTCTTCTCTCCTGTGACGACTTCTCCGACACCTGACTTGGGAAGGTGAGGGTGAAAATCATCACGCCTACGGTCCAGGCAGCTACGTCTTGCGTTCATCTGTGCAGTTTCCAGCCAAATTATGAGCTGCATGTCATCTCGTGCTTGTAAGGCATCATCTTTACCTTTCCTTCTACAGACACTGGCCCGTTTCCTATCATCTAGTGCCACCTAAACACACACAGAGCATATATCTGCTCACTGTCAATCGCGAGCACGCCATGTCGCTCTCACAGATACCGTTATTCGGTGCGGCGGTCAATATAACCACGCAGGCTGTCTCGTCCGCGTCGTCGGCATGGGCAGATAGCCAGCTCTCTTTTCCAGCTTCTTTCACGATGCCTTACTTCAGTGTCGTTACCTATGTAGGATCCCTTCTGTTTGCACTCCTGTCCAGCGCTCCCAAAGCCACACGAGGCACGACCATCAGTCTACCGTCTTATCCCCTTGCGGTCAAACACCCTTACTTATCAGCATGGGTGCCTGGGAATCAGCTAGACGACATCGCAAAAGCACGACCGCAATTCTGGAATGGCCAAAATCTATCTTGGCCCATCATGGCTCGAGTCGATGGGTTTGCCTATGCTCTCTTTGGCGTTCCGGATCCATGGATTGATGGCCCGATCAACGCAAAGACAGATTCTGTTGCCTACACTTCTACGCACACGCTCTTCAATCTTACCGCTGGCGAAGTAAAAGTCACCCTAGATTTCTTCTCGCCAGTGCTGCCCGCACCTGAGGACTACGCCCGTCAATCGCTCCCCTATTCGTATCTCACAGTCTCTGTCACCAACCCTACGAATGTCGCATCGAGCGTGCAAATTGCTGCGGGTATCGACCAAACCTGGACAAACCAGAATGGAGCTGCGCAGCTCAACTTCACGAAATCGGAGTCAACACAATACTTTCAATTTCACAATCCTGATGAAATCCTTTTCACGGAGACGAACGAGGCAATGGCAACCTCCGGTACCGTGGTATGGGGCACCTCGGACGATGCTTCAACTTCCCACGCCACGGGCACTGCTTCAGACGTATTTGGCAGCTTTTCGAAGACTGGCGTCGTCAATAGTAGCGACCACCGCTATCATGATTTGGCAGCGCTCTCTAAAGACCTTGGCAGAATCCCTAGCAAGAAGACCAGAGCCGTGACTTTTGCTGTTGGGTTTGATCGTTCCGATGCGATCAACTATTTGGGTAACACCCAGACAGGCTACTATAGGTCTCGCTGGCCGAAGATTAGTGATGCCATCGACTTTTTCTTACAAGATTACAAGACTGCAGACGCTGAATCGCAGAAATTTGACAAAGAAGTTCGGCAGCGATCAGAATCTGTTTCTAGTGTCTTTGGGTCCAAGTATGCGGACATCATCGAAGCCAGCATTCGTCAAACATTCGGTGCACTCGAATTAACTGTATGCCGTTCCGATATCGTTCCCTTGTTCCCAAAATCTGGCTAACCTTTGCATACAGATTCCAAAGAACAACCTTTCCGCATCGCCTTCGGTATACCTCAAAGAGATTTCGAGCAATGGCAATCTGAACACTGTGGACGTGATGTTCCAGTCATGGCCGATCTTCGTTAGCCTTAATCCGGAATACCTCAAGCTATTCTTGGAGCCGATGCTGTCGTACCTTCAGCTACCCGCATCGAAAGGTTGGCCTCATCCATGGGTCATACATGACATGGGCACTTGTGGGCCACCCGTATTGAGACTTGGAAGTGATAAACGCTAACAGGCATTGTAGCGTATCCAAACGCCACCGGACACAACAACGGTCAAGCAGAACAGATGCCACTCTTCGAGACTTCGAGCCTCTTCATCTTACTTTTGGCATATCAGAAGTACAGCGGAGATACTGCATATGCGCAACAATACCTTCCACTGCTGGAAGGCTATGCGGATTACCTTGTGCACAACTCTCTATATCCGTCAAGTCAGCTGATCAGTGTCGATGCAATCCCAGCAACAGCGAACCAGACCGGCCTAGCAGTCCAGTCAGTCATTGGGCTGAAAGCGGCCAGTGTGATACTCAACAACGACACCTTAGCCAAAACAGCCAGTTCGTTCGTCAAATCGATCTACGATGATGGACTAGGTCTTGACGGTGTAGATCCTGCTCACAGCAGCCATTTCACCTACAATTACGGAAAATCTTCCACGTGGAACGTTCTCTTTCCCGCATTTTCGGACGTCCTGTTGGACCTCAAGAGCTTTCCCAGCGAAGCGTGGGAGCTGCAATCCAAGTGGTACGAATCGCAATTGCGCGAGCTGGGCTTGCCTTTCGCGGGTCCCTCGGATAATCTGGATTACATCGGCACTCCTTTAATTTGGGCTCTCTTAGATTGGAGTGAGTTGAAAGACGAATTCGTGTAGAGTTCAATGCTGACCTGCCGTAGACATCGTCGCATCCGGCGCTTCTTCTTCGGCAGTTCAAGAGGCTATAATCAACACAACACATGCATACCTGACTAATGGGCTGCATAATGTACCTTTCGGCACCAAGTACAACGTCGAAGGTCCTGAAGTAGGAAAGTGGGTTGGCAACAGGGCGAGAAGCACCGTTGGATCAAACTTCGCTCTGCTGGCGCTCAAAGATGGATACTGGGGCAAGGTGTATTGAACACGTGATATGGTATGTATATTCGACCAATGTAGCAAGACCAATGTGAGTGTCGTCAGACCCTGACCGGCGGCAAGACGATGCTCCTGAAGTCCTTGAAGCACCTTGCTTGAACATGTGAAAACTGCTCGGCCACTCTCAGCAATTTCTTTCTCTGGGCCATGGAATCACATGTTCGAGGCATACAGGATATGCTGCGCGATCGGAATCGTGACTAAATCGCAGATCGACATTGCGCTCCAGCAAACACCCAGGGAATACTATATTGCTCAGATGTCTCAACTTGAGCAGTAAGACAGTGGTCACGGTAGGAACATTACTTCACTGCTGTGCCACCTACTCTCTTCCTACGTATAAAGATTTCTCCATTTCTCTCACTCCCTTCGATAATCCTGCCTAAACTTACATCGCCTTTCACCAGAACCCTCACACATGCCAACCGACTCATAACACAATGAGATTCCTCGGACCACTGGCCCTAGGCCTACCTCTTCTCTGCGCGCCACTGTCCGCAGCTTTCGAGTCCCCTTTTCACCGGCTACCCAGCACCCTACTCCGACGCAACACTGCTAACAGCAGCGCCGTCAGCGAGTGCGGCCGCGATGCCGGACCTGGCAACGGAACATGCCCTCTAAGCGTCTGCTGCAGTGAATTCGGCAACTGCGGTACCACTCCCGACTTCTGCGGCAAAGGCTGCCAGAGCGGCTGCGAGCAGCTGCAGCGCCCAACATGTCAGACTAGCGCGACTTCCTCGAATCGCACCGTCGGCTACTACGAGTCTTGGGCCAGCAACCGCTTGTGTCAGAGCGTGACACCAGAAGAACTGAACGTCACCGGCTTCACGCACATTAACTATGCCTTCTTGTTGTTTGACCCTAACACATTCGCCATCGCCTCTGCTGACGAGAACGGCTCGTCGCTGATCTCGCGCTTCACCGACCTCAAGACTGCGAACCCAGGGCTACAAACATGGGTGGCCATCGGTGGGTGGAACTTCAATGAGCCTGGTCCCACAGCCACTGCATTCTCGGATATGGTCGGCTCGCCAGAGAACCGTACCAAATTCATCAACGAGATCACGCATTTCATGAGGACGTACGCTTTCGATGGGCTGGACCTTGACTGGGAATACCCGGTGGCCAGCGACCGCGGCGGTAAAACAGTAGACAGGGAGAACTTGGTCTCGCTCACAAAAGAGCTTCGGGCAGCCTTCGCCTCGAGCTACGGCCTGTCAGTCACATTGCCTGCTTCCTACTACTACATGAAGAACTTCGATGTGGCAGGCATGCAACAGTACGTCGACTGTTTCAACGTCATGAGCTACGATCTTCATGGCGTCTGGGACAAGGAGACCAAGGGCGTCGGGCCGTACATTCGCCCTCACACCAATATCACTGAAATCGATGACGCTTTGGATCTTCTCTGGCGGTCGAAGATCGCGCCCGAGAAGGTCGTAATGGGCATGGCATGGTACGGCCGCTCGTTCGCACTCTCACAGCCCAACTGCTCGGTCCCGAACGGTATTTGCCAATTCACTGAAGGTGCGGCGGCTGGGCCTTGCTCTGGTACCATCGGAATGCTGGACTTGCAGGAGATCGAGGATATCATCACTGAGAGTAAGATCGCTCCTGTGCTCGACAAGTCGGCCGCAGTGAAGTACATGGCCTACAACAAGACGCAGTGGGTCGGCTTCGATGATGACGAGACCATCAAGTTGAAGCAAGATTTCGCCAAATCGCGCTGCTTGGGTGGTAGCATGGTCTGGGCAATGGACCAGGCGAACCAGAAGAGTGCATGTGGCTTGCCCGAAGCTGTTCGTCCCTCTGGCGAGTCTTCCAGCAAGACCAACATGACTTCGAACCCTGATTGTGGTTCACTCGAAGTCTCGACAGACACGACCTGCGACTCAATCGTCGCCAAGGTCGGCAACATTACTTCTGCCCAGCTGAAGGCATGGAACCCATCCATCGTCGGTTCATGGGATGCCCTCGCCCTAGGCCAACGGATCTGCACTTCGCCGCCTGGAGGTTGGTACATCCTTGCACCTCTGCCTCTTGCTGCCGCGGGCGGAGCAGGTAATGGAGCGAGCGCATCGGTCACCGCCACGGACAGTGCCGCGATCAGCGGCTCATTCAGCGCCACGAGCAGCGCCAGTGATCCTTTGAAGACTCAGGCTGGTATCGCTGCAGATTGCAAATCATTCGCGACTGCAAAAGCAGGCGATACTTGCATTTCCTTCGCCGAAGACAATGCCATCGAGCCGGCACAATTGTATGCCTGGAACCCTGTCCTTGGTGACAACGGATCGGCCTGTGCAACCGCTCTATGGGCTGAAGAGAGCTACTGTGTCGCCGCTGGGTCAAGTGGCGCTGAGGTATCTTCAATTTCTGCCTCTGCCGGAGCTCTGTCGAGTTCACAGGCAATGCAGTCAAGCTCGTCAGCCGCGCTACCAACTTCCGCGCCCATGTCTGCTTCTACGAGCACATCAGATGCTGGCCTCACTTCCAACCCTGTCGAAACTCCAACCTCGACCATCGCCAGCATCAGCCCGAGCTCGGCAACAGCCAATACCAACAATGGCGTGACTGTCACCGTCAGCGTGACAGAGACCGTGACAATCAATGCCTGCTCAGGGAGCACCGATATGAATGCAACTTCATACTCACCTGTAGCAGGGTCCACGGCTTCGGCCTAGACGCGCCGGTTGTGTGGTGTGCATCCCGACATGTTCTCCTTGATAGCAAGGCGTTTGGGCGGAGTCTTTCAGTTTCAGAGCACGGTCGTACTACATGCGGGCTTGGCGATGTTTTGCATTAGATGTTGTTCAGCGTGGAGTTTGGTGAGGACTAACTGTGACTTGGTACTGGGTCAAAGCATGGGGGTTGATCGTAGATCCAGATCAATAAGAAACAATGGAAAAAGGTTTGAAGAAACAGTGTGCACGACATCCAAGTAATAATGCTTTCTTTCCCTGATTGTTCCCGTGGTATCGTAAAAGAGGCCTTTCCTATATACCTTTCCCTCCCAGGCCGTCCCATCCATCCATATCCTCGAACCCCGAAAACACCCAAAGAAAATAACAAATAAGACAAGAAGAGGTCCTGGCCATGCAATTCGACAGGCTATGCCTAAACGTAGTGCCATCGCGAATCAAGACTTAAGCTCTCTCAACGGTTCCTATCACCATCCATGCCTCGCTCAAGATCTTCCTCGGCTTCGACGTCGCGGCTGATGACTGGACCAGCAGCGCCAGGGTCTTCGTTCGTAAGTAAGGCGGCTTGTTCTTGGACGTCATCTTCGTCTTCGTCACGGAAGAGGCCTTGTGTGACGGGTGGAGGTGGTGCAGAAGTTGATGGCGAGCCGGAAGAACTGCTGCCTCCACTGTGCGCAAGGGAGCGGACGATGTCACTCTTGCAGATCGGACAGGTTCGGCGGCGGGTTGTGAGCCATGGAGTGCTGTCATTAGATGTTAGCGTTTCGCTCTTTATTATAAGCGATGAGGGAGAATTAGAAGCACTTACATGCAAGCTTCGTGGAACTCATGGCCACAGGGCAAGCTCATCACGCGGCTGACACCGTCGACATATTCTTCCAAGCAAACGACGCACTCCCGCTGCTTTCCACCATAGCGGCGCCTCCACTCTGCCAATCCGGCGGCCTTCTTCTCTTCGATTTGGTCGACGCTTTGCAGTGAAGAGCTGCCCGGCACGTCTGAAGCCGTTCGTGAACGAGGTCGCGGCCCAATTGGCCTTGGGGCATTGGAAGGAAGCAGCGGTGTAGTCACCGACGCCGGAGACGAGATCGAAGATGTCGTCGAGGATGTGCTCGTGCTCGGTATTGTCTGGTACGTGCGCACTGGAAGACGCTCGACAACAGACTTGGGTGCGCGCCAACGGCGACGACGGATGCGAGATCGGAGGAGCAAGAGGGCATAAACAACAGTCAGGGTGACAAGAGGTGAGACGACCAGCACAAGAAGTGTGTCGAAGAATGGAGACGACGACATGGAGGTCGGTGTTAGTGTGATCCACAACCCATCGTGATCAGTCTGCTCATCGTGGTTGGACTGCGGCAAATGAATATCCTTGGCCAATGCTGGTCGTGACTCAGGTGCTACCTGCTTCGCTGGAGCTTTGGCAGGCTCAGAAGCCTCCTTAGATTGAGGCATATCAGCCTCTTCGGCATGCGAAAACCAACGGCTGAACCAGCCAGCTTGATGACCCTCCTTCGCAGTATGCTGACTTGGCTTGCCGGTCTTATCTTTGGACTGAGCAGCTTTACCAATGCTGACGGCTTCGTGTGCGGGTTTATTGTATTCGCCGCTGCCCGGTGTAATACTGCCACCTTTGGGCCCGTTTTCAGGCGCCACCTTCGTGTCTTTGGACGACTTCTTACTGGTCGATGACGAGTCCTTGCCAGCAGCATGTCTGAGCTTTTCTTCCTTTTGCTCTGCGACTAGGCCTGTATCTCTCCAGTCTTGAACACCGATCACAAAGCCATCGCTTGGACCGCGGTTGGGCTGCTTTGGGGGCGCGTGTTTGCTTAGTTTGGTAGATTTGGGAGTTGGCTTCCCAACAAGCTCGTCTTCGTCGAAGTCTTGTTGCAAGACCCAATCAATGTTGCCACTGCTTGGTGGACGTCGGCTGTCCTCGTGTCTGCCGCTCACGCTTCTACCACTGAAGATAGACCAGAACCAGCCTTGATCTTCTGCAACTTCTCCGGCTTCCTCTTCTTGCTGTTGTTCACGCAGCGGGGTCTTGTTGGTGTTGTCCGCTTGCTTCGTCTTGGGCGTCGGTGTGGCTTTAGCCACAGACTTCGTCGTAGTGAATACAGGCTTTTCGGCATCGCCATGCTTTTTGCCAGCAATCTCGCCTTTCTCACCGAGCGCTAGACCTAGTCTTGCTGCTTCTTCGGGCGAGAGATCGTCGATATTGCCACCAGAAGGAATGAGACTCGATAGCAGGTGAGCAGTGGTGTGTGATGTGAACAATGCTGGAATCGTAACATTCGACGTATCACCACGCGCATACATGGTGACGAGCTGTCCTCCTCGGACGTCGTCACCCACAATCAAGGCAACGCCTCCACGCCGTTGCACCCACTTGGCTTTCTCCAAAAAGCCGCAACCACCACGACTTAGCAGGACGACCTTACCGGCAATCTCCGCGCCTTCCTGTAATGACTGGATGTCGGCGTGCGTAGGTTTCTTGGTTGCGCCAGTGCTGCCACCTCGGTGCTTCACGGCATCGGACGCCGGCAGAGGGTGGTGAAGATGGTCATCTGTGCCATCATCTTCGTCCGGAAGGCTTCCTTCTTGGACGGCATCGTCCGTGACGTCTGGATCGTCACTGCGCTTGTTGTTTTTGGCAGCCTGTTTAACTGGACCAGTTGCTTTGCTTTCACTGGTAACTTTCTTCGCTCCTGTAAATGCATTTTTGTATTCTCCATCTTCCCAACCGGGCACATCGCTGCAACCAAGCTCTCCCTCTCCTCCGCTCTTAGCTAAATGCTCATCACCAAAGCCAGTGCCGACCCAAAGCTGCCCGCTCAAGCTCTTGGTGGGTAATGATGGGCCGAACGCTGCAGGTCGGGCCAAGAAGAAGGTAGAGTTGTCGTCGGTCAGAGATATAATGGCGGAAGGTGGGAACAGAGAAGAGGGTGTGCGCCAATTAAAGTAGGCGCCTATGTGGCTTTCCTCGACGTTGTCCTGGGCGTTCCGACGCAAGGGACCGAAGCAGAGTAGGAGGAAGAAGGCGAAGAAGCAAGTCAAAACGGTGGCGAGGAAACGTAGTGGACGCATGGCTGTATATGAGACGGCGCTGAACGCCTGAAAAGAGCGGGCCTCGAGTAGGATAGGGCGGTTTACGAGGTATCTAGGAAGAGACGGGGCTCAGAAGGGCCATGGCCTCAGCGGAGAGGCAGCGAGTGAGAGGTCGGTGTCGGTTGTCGAGGGCGGCGGGCGGTGTTCGCCGGGTGTAGGAGGCGGAGGTGGTGGCAGTGGTGCGGAGCGAGGCGCCTGACCAGCCAAGCAGAGGTGGTGTGTGAGAGGGTGCAGTAGTCGGAGCAGAGACGAGAGCGGTCACTGCGGGTTGGTGATGAAGTCACGCACGCAGGCAGCCGCCTTCCTGCAGGTAATGCTAATGCTGCTGCAGCCTTCCCCGCCAGTCGATGGTGCTGTGCTGTGCTAGGAGGTATGCTGTTCCGCGACACGCGCCCCTAGGCCGGGGTATAGCACATGTGCTCTGTGTAATAGTCGACGGCACGCCAACAATCACGTGGTACGCGGTTCTGTAGGTCGCCGCAAATGGCTCGTCTTCGGTATTGGCATAGTCTTCCTTGCCTTACCGACCCGTTCAAGCGAAGCTCGTGCCGCCTGCTCAGCCCTGCCCAGCAGTTCCCCCGAGCAAGGCCCTCTCGGCCCGCATTTGATGAAGGATTTGATGGGTCCCCCTAATCCTTATCGATTTCGTTAATCCACCCTTATCGATTCGACTGTTTCCCCGCTATCGTCAATCTGCGGCAGAGAAATATTTGGCTGCTTGCCAGACTGAGCACCAGCTAGCTACCTCATTGTTATACACCGACACGCGACACACAAATACCAGCACCGACAATGGCTTCATCCCACCGCAACCGCACACCATCCACCCTCGAACCATATCTCGCGCTCCCACCCGCGCAATCCCTCACGCTCCTCACCAACACACTCGGCTGCAGCGCCAACTGGCTTACATCGCGCTTCGCCATCTCCGCCCTGAACGATGCCTCCAGTCCCGTGTCCGTCGTGCTCGTAAGCTGGATGCGCGACCTTGCCTTCTGGAAAGACGAGCTCCGAAGAGCAGCGGTAGGTTGCAATCGTAGAACGCTCTGGCAAACAGCAAAGGCCAAATCAACGAGAACACACCGTTGATACGAAAGGTAAATGTATAGGGCCTCGACATCTCTCGAACTCCCACTTTCCATTTCGTCGACATGCTCTCTGCCTCCCTCTTATCACCTCCCAAGAGTACACCAAGCACAAACCCTCTCTCATCTCTCGAGCAAACAATCACCTCCGCTCTGTCCCAAGCCGGCAACACCCTTCTCATCCTCGATTGTCCATCCCTCCTCCTCGCCACACAACCCTCAATAACTTCCACCTCCCTATCAAATCTCATCCTCACCCTCCGTTCCCACCCTTCAGTCCACAGCACCCTACTCACAAACCCAGCCGACGGACCATTCCTGTCCGCATCATTACCAGACACAAATATCTCACCTACACCAATCGAGAGCGAAAGTGCTGCTTTCGCAGTGCAACAAGCTCACAGCGCGCGGAGTGTGTTGAGTGTCCGCGAGCTGGGAACAGGTGCGGCGAGGGATGTGAGCGGCGTGTTGCGGGTGACGAAGGGAGGGAAGTGTGATGAGGAGGTACGGGAGTGGGAAGGGTTGTATCTTGTTGGAAGGGATGGTGGCGTCAAGATCGTGGAGTGAAAGACAGCGTGCCTTTGGGCTTCAAAAGCGAAATGCACTGCACGGAAAGAATGAATCTATCAATGTGTAAGATGAGAAATTTCAGGGGTCCCTGAGAGCAATCTAGCTCGCATCTACCTCCACTTCCAGCAGCGAAGTCTTTCAGCCACTCAGACCACACAGCTCTTCAAGCCTGTCCAAAGCCTGCATAGTAGAGGACTCCTCAAGCTCAATGGTCACTTGCTCACCGTACTCCTCATCGTCATCCTCGACACCGAGCTGGTCTTCGTGACCCGCAGTCGATTCCACAGGCGTGTGCTCGACTGTGTTGGTGGTCTCTTGATGGCGTCCTCCCTGTTTGCCAATGTCAAAGTCCTCAGAAGTAGTCAGCTGATTCTCATACTCTGCAGAGACTTCAGGAAGGTTCTCGATCTTAGCAAAGTTCCTGTCAAAGCCATCGCCATCGCTGTCTTCGAATGCACTAGATCCGACCAGGACGCTGCCAATCACGCTCTCGTTGGAATGCATGGAATCTTCGGTTTCTGCAGCCTCGAGTGAAAGCAGATCTATGAGGTCCTTGTCTTGTCCCGTTGCCGTCTTTTCGAGCGGGATCACGGAGTCCTTGCGATCGCTCTCCTGTTCTGGCGGCGACTCAGTCGGTTCCAGATCAGCAGTAGAGATGGACGGCAGGGTGGCTGGTAAGTCTGCCAACGCTCCGCTCACGGTGTATGTTGACTTCTTCCCGTTTCTGTGAGCCGTCGGCGCCATCGCAGCCATCGACATTACATCGTCCTTCCCATTGGCAATCATGCCCAGCTCGCGCTGGAAGAGCCAAGGGAAAGACATCAGCGGCATGGTGTCTGTTGTTTTCGTGCGCTTCAGCACCCACTGTCCACCCACGACGTGCCTTTCTTCGAGCTGCCTGTTTGCCGCCGCGATATCTTGCGCTGTGACAGTATACATGCCGATGATGAAAGGCTTGAGCTTCTGCCAGTTACGCTCGTGTAGAGAAGTGCCGGCTTTGTCGTAGCAGAGCTCTTGGTACTGGCGCTTGAGACTGGCGATGGTTTCGCCGAGCTCTTCGGAAATCTTGAAGTCGCGGCTTTCGTGGTTGTGCTCCATGATGAAGGTTGTCCAGACTTCGAACTCGGTCTTGATGGCGTGTTGGGTCATCAGTCTGCGGACTGCTTCGTCGTACTCTCGCTTGACTTCTCTGACGGCGTCGAGTGTGTCGTCTTCTACCTGGTATTCGTCGAGGATTCTGTGATCGAATGGCAGGTCCCACGCTGGCTCAAAAGGAACGCGTGTTGTTTCGTCATAGAGTTGCCCAAGAATCTTTTTCGAAGTGTACCAACGCCTGTCTTTCTTTTCTGCCCAGTGAGGCCACTCGTTGACCTTCAAGTGCTTCGGCATCTCAGCTGGAACGCCAGTTTTGGCATAGTCAACGGCTTTACTGTGCAATGCTGCGAGCTCGAGACAGTAGTCGTGTTTGACACCTTCTTCCAGTTTGTCTGCCCAGTAGCGGTGCGCGGTGGCGATGCGAGGGAGATTGTCGTTCCTCATATGAGTGACGAAGAACGATGTCATGTCGTTAACAGTGACAGGACCTGGGCTGATGAGTGGCGGCGGTGCACTGTAATCCATGGGCGCATGGTTCCATTCCTCCGGCAAAAGGGCAGGGTCCCATATAACGAGATAGTCGTCTCCGTCGAGGTCACCACCTGAGCACATACTGGCAATGTCGCGATCACCTGTCGATGGAAGAACGACGCAGGCGCGCAGATGCTTGAGTTCAGGGACATTAACGGCACGAACCATGCGAAGGTCGCCAGGGTGCAGCGAAGGGTTTCGAGCAAGGCCGCAGATACCTTCGACAACCTTGAACTTGCCATTGTCCTTGGGATCTGGGACTTGTAAGAAGATTTCGGGCAGCATGCTCACATCGTGTGTAGTATCCGAAGTCGGAGCAAGATTGGAATGGCCTTTCAGAATGCCAGTCTCGTCGACACAGCCCAGGACGAAAGCACCTTTCTCGACGAAGATTTTGGCTTTTTCCTTAAGGTACTTGATGCTCCACGCTCTCCAAAGACGCATGCAAGAAACGAAGAATGGATCTCGAGAAGCCATGAAGCCGTCCAAGATCATGCTGGCGAGTCCGATGGTTGACTGGTTGAGGTCAACGTTCTGTTGCAACATTTCCAAGGCCACCGACTCATCCGACATCGCACTTTCAAGCCTGGCTAGCATGGTACGAAGCATTCTTACGAATGCCTCGTCGGGCACACCGAGTGCCGAAAGCACCAGCACGATCTGCTGGTTGAGATACGCAGTAGCATGTTGCGAGATGCGACAGATCTCCAGCCCTTTGTATGCCGCAGGGAACTTCTCCTGGCTCGGACGAACTTCAATTACTTGGCCTTTCAGGTTCGGGTCCACCGCGAGTACACCTTTGCAACCTCCAAGACGGAACTGGAAGACTGAAGGACAGTCGGCTCCAAAGCTTGGGAGTCCCATCTCCTGAGCTGTCATCTGCGCCAAAAACATTGAAATTTTGCCGACACCATCAGTGAAGCAGTGTCCGTTTCTCTCGATGTCTGGGATTCGATTGACAGTGACAGAGTTGGGCATGGCTCTGGTCGTGGAAAAGCATTGACCTATCCGAGAGGCATACTTGGCAATAGTCTTGATTTCTTCGAAGTTGCCCATCCAGCTGCGTATCATGTCCGCTGTCAAATCGCTCGTGGGAGCAAAAAAGTACGCGCCATGCTCTCGAAACTGAGAGTTCCCGTATGCAAGGAACTCGTAGTGACGATCTCCAACGACTATCCCATTCTTCATCGTGCGCTTGACCCGGGTGAACAGCTCATTGCAGGTGTCGTCGTCGAAAGACATGATGGTGCCTTTGTAAGATTCATCGCGGAACTTGACTCGCAGGAAGCGGTCTTCGTGCTGGCGGAACTGACGGATGACTCGGTTCGATGTGTCCATCGAAGGGCTATTGAAGTAGATAGTTGTTGGTGTGACCGTCGCCGAGCGTACCATAGTACAGTAAGGCGGAACCTTCTTCGTCACAAATTTGACCTTACCGAGCAATCCGAACACTTCCGTCGGGTCGTAAAAATGCTTCTTGGACTCCATGACCTTTTCCAGGAGCTTGGTAGCCCTGGAAACCTGCCTGGGTCCTTGGTTCAGAAGAGGTTGGGAATCCAATTCCAGCAATCTCTGCACCCAGGCAACGCTTAGGTTGCTCTCATGGAGATACCCCTGACTGATGCAAGCTTCAAGCTGGTACCGCACGTTGAATGGCAGGTGCACTGTCTTGCTATTAAAAGAGTCACTGGAATTTCCAAGCCAGCTCCAGTACGACAGAGATTCTGCGGAAGTGCATTGTATGGACTGCATCCGGAAAGGTATGTTGTGATAACCCATTACTGTTCGCAGCTTCTCATGAGTACTCTGGGGCAGATTCCCGCACACAAAGCGATAGCTCAGCCACCTTCCGATGTCGATGAACGATTCGTCGTTGCGAAGCTGCGTCCGCCTTCGTACGGCGAGGCGAGGATCCAAATCGATTGAAACTTGCCTGTACCAAATCTGACGTTCGTCCCAGACTGCGACTTTCGAATCATGTGTTTTGGAGACATCCTCAGTCTTCCGAAATGCAAGCGGCGGGGCATCAGGCGTTATGACGAAGGCAACACTGCCATTTGCACGGCGGTCCTCCTTTATGTCACGGAGTTGAGTGAACGGAATGCGGAAGATGAAGTGCCTGTGGACGCTGTTGCCACCCTCGATTGTAAGTTTGAGGCTGAAGTGCACATCGAGCTGTTGCTTGTGTAGGTTGACAACAAGTCGCGGTGGGTGCTCCGGTACGGCCACATTTCTCATGACCAGCAACGTATCCTCTTTCGTCATAACGCCGAAGCTCATACCTATGCCAGGAACCGTCATTTCTTTGATCTGTCCGTGTCTTCTTGCTTCTGCTTGATGAGGTCTCTCCTGCTCGTAGTTGCAGTGAATGCGAATTCCAGTGGCTGTATCGTTCAAACCGCGGTGTACCCAATCGGCGTTGGTGGGAGGTGGGCGAAAGATCACTTTCGCACGACCTTGTCTCCCGTTGTTGCTGGTCATGTCGATGCGGATGGGTTCGGCGTTGTGTTTCATGAGAAGTTGGTGAAGCTCTTGAGTGCCCCAAGACTCAGGAATGTTCTGCAAGATGACTGATAGCTCGTGCCAGTTTCTCCAGGGCTCATTGCGAATGAAAGGCTGTGATCTCGGCTGAAATTGTCGCCTCGAGGGTCGCGTGTTGTTTAGACTGGGCATCACCAGCCTGGAAGGCGCGCCGGAGCCTGACGAGTTGCCGGAGGACTCAGAACCTCTCTGGTGCGAGTCTTGCCGATGAAGCCTCTGGAAATTTGACCTTGACGTTGTCGTGGTGACTTTGTTTGGGTTGATCATGACTGGTCGGATAGGTGCACTTGAGTCGGTTGAGTTGGACGACCCGGAGCCCTTCTGTGGAGAGTCGTGGCGAGCCCTTTTAGTAGTGCGCGATGGTCTCGCCATGTTTGCTGCGTGCTGTGTCAAGTCGGACTGATAAAGCTAATGTCCACGTGATGTTCTGTTGATGTCTGCGGTTTCTGGCTTGTGCAAGACGATCAAGTTACGAGTGAAGCCGCGTGCAAGCACGTGATACAGTGGGTCAGCGTTCGCCTATGAAAGAACGCGCAGTAGACCTGCCTTGCGAAAGCTCAGGTAGTAGGCAAACGCCAATCTACCTTACTGTGTCGTGAGGTATTGAGCGCAAATGCTCTGGCATACGCTGAGGTGCTGCTGAAAGAGAGTGGATGCGTCGAGGCTTATACAGCGTCGTCGTCGTGGCTGCGGTGGTTGCAATGATGGTAAAGAATGTCTTGAAGCTGAAGACCGCGCAGGTGTCCGTTTGCTTGTGTGACGCAAGAAATGATTGCGGTGCTACCATCTGCTTCCGTTTGTTTGTTTGTAAGGTAGGCATCTGCGATTATCCGCTGGCTTGCCGCATGGAAGCGTTCACCGGCCAAAGCAGAGCACGGAAAGAACGATCGCACATGGGAGGAACTTCACCTGTTTGAAAACGAAGGCATGCTTTGCGCTAGGATACTTACTTACTATCACTTCGAGTCCATGCCCAATTCTCACGAAATGTCAGTATCATCATCAGGCAAGGCCTCCGTATCCTTTCCTTTCACCCCTGGTGTACTAGCAAACACCTCGCTCCCATCGAACGTCGTATCATCAAACCCACCGTCAAGACCTTTCCCATCAGGACAAGGAGTTTTGCTTCCATGCTTCGAAGGCGAAATATTGCCGCTGATAGCGAGCAGTGGCTGGCGCTTGGTCGCACTACGACCCTGGGTACTACTTCGAGTCTCTCTTCTAAGTGTGCTTATGCGCTGCTGAGTCGGAAGTCCCATTGACACGCCTGACTTACGAGGTCGTGGTCGCTTCGGGCTCGGAGCCAGCTGGCTGTCTTGTGTAGCGTTGTTTTGGGTTGCGGATGTTTTGGTGGCGAC
This sequence comes from Cladosporium austrohemisphaericum, assembly GCA_022813715.1. Taxonomy (NCBI): domain Eukaryota; kingdom Fungi; phylum Ascomycota; class Dothideomycetes; order Cladosporiales; family Cladosporiaceae; genus Cladosporium; species Cladosporium austrohemisphaericum. The sequence continues at coordinate 204,971 of JAKLLY010000020.1, forward strand.
GCCCAAGAGGTTTATGAATGGTACTGAAGATTCGGTGTCGTCGAGAAGTTCTGACTGATTGACCGCAGATCGAGTGCTTCTCCGCTTGGCCGACTGGCTGCCTTGTGGGTTCATCTTGCCCAGGCCCATTGCTGCCATGAGATTGGAGCGCATGGCGTTGGCTTCGGCGATTTGGTCGTCCTTGTCTGTGCAGACTGCTTTGAGGTGCTCGATCTGTTTCACGTTAGCCAAAGCTTTTTATAAGGTAAGGTAACAAACCCGAGGCTTACCTTCTTGTGGTAGTCAGCGAGCTTCTTCTCCCTCTTCTCCAGTTGTTGTTGAAGATCTGCCTGAGCTTGCCTCGAGTCATCCTGGGCAGAGGCCAGCTTCGTCGAAAGATCGTTCAAATTCTTCACACTGGTTTGCTGCACTTGCTCCAGGTCATTTTTGTGCTGCAGGCGCATTGCGTCAATCTGTTGGTGCGCTTCTTGCTCGAGTTGAACCTTCTGCGCCTGGTGAAGCTCTTTCTCGGAGGCTGCCGTCTGTCGCATGGCTTCAAGATCTGCAAGCAGGCTGGCGCATTTGTTCGTTAGCTCTTGTTGAGCACGCTCGGCTGCCTCGCCGGTGCGCTTGTGCTCCTCGTCGGTCGTCCTCCAAGTCTGTATCTCTGCATCCAAGGCCTCTTTGCTTGAGCGCATATTCGCAATGTCGCTCCGCAGCTGATCGATGGTAGTTTCCTTGCTATCACTGCTGGCTTGAACGCTAGACATCTTCGTCTGAAGCTCTTCCAACTGCTCCTCGAATTTCGCAGAAGCAGCAGCATGGTCGATTTCCGCATTGGCAAATTCCTGCTTGAGCGTTTCCAGCTCCTCCTGGGCTCGACGTTGGTTTTCGTGAAGCTGAGCTTCGCTCTCCTCGATTCTTGCCAGCAAGTCTTCGTTCTCGTCCTTTGCCTGTTCCAAGTCCTGCGCACATTCGGCTTTTTCTCCCTCGAGTGCTTCTGCACGCATCTCCGCGCGACTCTTGTTATCCTCGAGGCTTGTGTATGCACTGTAGAGGTTGTCGTACTGATGTTGCAACTCTGCTCGCTTTTCTCGCTCTTCACGCAAAGGAGCCTCGACCTCTGTGCATCTCCTTTCAAGGTCAGCACATGCGTTCGAGAAGAATGCTGCAAGCACACTCTTCTCGTCGTTTGCTTTGGCCTGCAGGTGAGCACCGAGGGCATGTTGCCAGTCGGAGCCGGGTTGCACGGTCTCGGTTGGTGTGTCGTACGATTTCGGTTGCTGGAAACGCGGCTGATCAAGGACATGGCTGCATGAAAGGCCGCTGCTGACTGAGAGCGCGTGGGCTTCAACTAATAGTGGATACAACTCGGCGGCAACATCGGTCTGAGAGTGATCAGCCGCGAGCGCAGCGGTTAGGAACAGGCTGCAGGCTGCATGTGCAATGGCTTTACGCCCTGCCAGAACGCTTGCGCCGCAGACGCCTTCTTTGGCCAAATGGCTTGCCGGCTCACTGCCAAAGGTTTGTCGTAGATTGGACAAGTCCTGCGCGACAGCTGCTGATCCTAGGGCGGCCAAGGCTCCGTCGACGACGGACTCGTTGGTTTTTGAAATTTTAGAGAGGCATTCCAAGATCGGAACAACGATGCTGGCAAGCTTGATGATCTCTGTAGGCGATCCTTCGACAGCGAACAAAGTAGTTGAGATGATAATGTCGGCAAGCTGGACACCATTGAGTACACTTCCAAACCAATGCATAGACGGCTCAGGTCCAAGCGAAAGCTGCTCAGTCAGATTGGTTGGCTTTGACAGAATGACCGCGAGTTGGTCGATCATCGCCTCGGGGATACCTCTTGCTCGGCACAGACTACAGATAAAGGCGAATGCTGGTAGCTGCACCCTGGTCTCCAGCTCAGTTGAGCTGGCCTTTTCTTGTAGTTTGCGGACGATGATCGGATTCTCCGTGCACCAAGTCTCGCGTGTTGACTCTGGCAAGAACATGATAAGCTCATTTGCCAGACCCAAGCACTCCACAGTCTGCTCGATTGTATCTTCTGCCGTTGCGCGCGAAGCCCATAGTACGCGCAGAACGATGAGATGCAATGTTTTGGAAGCTTTGTTTCCAGAGAAATATTGCTTCATACTCTTCGGCTTCCACCTTGGGGTATTGGGTGTGCTAGCAAGCAGTTCCTGCGTCTCGTAGGAGGTTGCAGTCGAGAAAGACGGATCTTCGTCAGCAGCAGTGACGATAGCCTTCATAATGGCGAGACAATACAAGCTCAGACACTGGTCTTCTTGACCAATCGTGTTACGAAGGACGGCAAGGAAGTGTTGTTCCAGCTGCGTGAGGGTGTCATGAGAAAGCAGTCCAAGAAGAGGCGCCAATCCGCCTTTGAGCAGCTGATAGATAGGCTTGATTGAAGCTGTTGAAGGTTGCTGAGTCGCATGGTCAACAATGCCCAGGAAGAGGTTTTGGCTGGCAGCCGGCAGAGTGACATGTTGTGGCAAAGGATGGGACAACATAGCAATCGAGGCTGCGTTGTGTTTCCAGCTCCCGTTAACCGCTTGAGAAACTGCATCGAAAAGTATTGTCGGCTCATGTCGAAGCAGAGCATCACGGACGTTCACAGAGACACACAGCTTGCAAATGATCTCCAGCACGTACGGCCACTGCTGCAGCGCTTGCAGGAGACATCTCGCGAGCGCATCGACCTGACAGTTTCTAGCGGCTGCCCATTCGAGGACATCGGCGTCTGTGCACCTTTGGCAAGCGATAATGTGCAGTTGCTAAAGATTGTTAGTACTGGCCATATATATCCGTGGTCGTTAAATGTGGATGCGGATGTGGTACCCACCTTGAGCTGCGTCGGGTATGGGCTGTTCAACACCCTGTCAACCTCCGCCACCAACAGTTCGTAGCCCTGCGACATATTGGCAGCGAGTGCAGTATCGTATTGTTCCGTCGGCTTCTCGCGTTAGTAATATTTCGCGTTCTGTGATGGCTGTTCGGCCGGCCGTGTAGTCTCGCATCTCCGGCTTTCCGAACGAGCTGATAGTCGCTGCGGCAACAATCGGGCGTGGCGACTTCGACCGCAATTCAGATAGAAAATGTACATGGAGTCTTCTATGCTGTAATGACATCGCGAGGGATGCAGGAGATAGTACCCGTTTGACATGATCGAGAAATACTTTTTAAAATAGTTATTCACGGGTTGAAAAGGTGGGTATACTACATGTTCTACACTGATCTTACACTATTCTTACACCTAGTACAACCTCTCTATTCAACATCCACCTCCCTCCCCAAAAGCACACCCTTCTTCCCCGCTTTCCTCTCCTTGACTCTCCTCTTCTCCTTCGCCAACCTCTTGCTCAGCGACTTCCTCTCAGGAGCTTCCTCGTCGCCCTCCTTCTCAGCTTTGCGATCGCGCTTCTTGTCCCCAGCCCTCGCAGTTCTGACAACGCGAGTCTTTGCACCAAGAGCCCACAGGTCACCCCATGTGCTCTTACGAGCATCGCGGAAGGCGCGCTTGCTAAATGATCGTGGCACGGTCCATCGTTCAAGGGTGCTGGCTGGTGTGCACATGTCGAGGATTACGTGACCGCGACGCTTGAGAGGAGGCATGATTTGGCGAGGGAGGGAGAGGGTGGATGGTTTTAGCTCAGATTCTGCTTCTAGAGCCTCGTAGCCCTCGAATGCGCGGTCGGTCGCCTTGTCGCCTTGAATCGCAGTAGGCTGGCTGGCAAATGTAGCATCGGTCCTTTCGGTTTGCGGGAGGCGGAGATCGCGGCCGCGCATGAGAGCCACGTAGGAGAACTTGAGGTCTTCGAAGTTCTTGTCTTTGGCTCCGAGAATCTTTTGCAGGAAGGGAGGGCGTGTGTAGCGCTGCTGGAAGTGGCAAATGTCTTTGCGGCCTTTGATGACGCCCTTGTTCTTGCCAGAGTACATCGGACAGTCGCCGTGGTTTGTGCAGGGGGCGACGATCATGCCAGTCTCCTTGGTAGGCTCGTCCCACTCGATCTCTGGCTCATCAATGTCGTGGGTTGTATTTTCGGAGCCTGGCTGAGCGATATGTGTCTTCAAGATATGCTCGCGGGCCAGGGCAATTGCCTCGAAGCCACGAGCAATACCCTTCTCGAGCATGACCAGCAGACCTCCCTCGGCACTGACAAGAGACCAAAGGTTGTCGGCATGGTTCTTGCGTGCCCAGTCCTCCCTGATGGGGAACAAGGAATGTGGCGCAATAACCAGATCAAACTTGCCACTCTGCTTCGCTGTCTCAGTGTGGAAATAATCAGGCAGGCGAGGGATAAAAGTAGTATTCTCCAGAAGAGCCGACGAGCGCTGCCTCAAAGCATCAGAGCCTGTAAGGACCGTAGCATTTCCCAACGGTGGACTAAGACCGGCGCCACCAATTTTGCCGTCAGCTTCCGCTACACCGAGACTAGAGCTCGCATCAACATCATCCTCGTGCATGCGCTCCCATTCAGCCCTCAGCATGTCGCGGACGGCCAAGACACCTGCTCCAGCTCCACCAGCATCGAGGATCTTGAGTTCCCCGGCCTCAGCCTTGCGAACAAGACCCTCGGCCCATGCGCTTCCAAGACGCTTTCTAGACTCGACCAATGCGCTCATTGTCGTAGAGTACATAGCCGGCATTAAAACCGCCAAGAAAGTGTTGGCGTCAATTTCTGTCATCCTGGACTGAGTCGCGTCGATAGGAATGGGTTTCTGTTGCATCGTCTTTGCGAGTGAGGGCGTGGAAGTACTGTTTGGTAGTCCAATGCCGCCGAACACCCTATGCGCTGCGTCTTTGATATGCACGTTCGGTGTACCAGACAACAGTAGTTCTATGGGCTGAACAAAGGTCGATTTCGGTAGCTGCACGCTCGATGGCGATGTTGAGAATCGTCCTTGGGAGGTCAAAGGATGTGCTCGCAACGCTGGATCAGTCTCCTCCTCGTCTTCTTCAACATCTTCTTCGTTCTCCATGGACTCGCGCATGTCCTGGGCCAATCTCGCATCCGCATCGTTCAAATCCACCTCCGCACCCTCTTCGTATCCTTCTCTCAGGCCTTCCTCGTCTTCGTATTCCACTTCCTCCAGCTCTCCTTCAGCACCCTCCCTCATAACACCAGTACCCTCTTCCTCCGCCTCTCCGGCCTTCAATTCGCTGACAATTTCCTCCTCAATCGTCTCCAAATCTGCTTCTCGCATCCTCGTCAACGGCTCTCCATACAACCGCAAGTAGACCTTCTCTTCTTCCTCAGCCAGTAAACCCTCAGGCAACACCTCCCCAAAAGCCTCTCTGACCTTCAAAGCCCGCTGTTCCGTACTCAGATCCTTCTGCAAGCCCTCAACCAGATCAATCAGCCGCTGTGTATCCATCCCAACCTTCATGCTCGCCAAGAAAAGTAGCCGTGACAACCGCGCCTGCTCGTCCGAGAGGCCCATAGCCTCTGCCTCCTCTTTTAAGCTCACACCCTTGTCGCCACCGTCTCCCTGCGTCCGCTTCGCCTTGCGACCAGCAGAACCCCTACTCTTCCTCTGCTGCATCGTAGTGGTTGAGCCAAAGCTCCTCCAAGCCTGCACCTGTCTCGCGGGCAGCGGCCATCGTGTCCGGGCAAGTTGTTTCGCGGTAATGTTCTGGCGCAAGCGGCACGCTGCGCACGCCGTGCGCTGAAGTAATGTATTTGACAGCATGGTCGCAACTCCAGAATCCAGTCTGGAGAAGCGATGTCTGGATTGTTGGAAAGTAGTGATGGTCGGGAGGCGATGTGAGAAAGTCTAGGAAGATGCTCAAATCTCGAATTTGGAGACGATGATTGGCTGCGAACACGACGGGAGCCTCCCTGCTTCACAACGATGAGATCACTTCACTTCACATGAGGTTGACCTACATGCCATATGGACTACTTAATCAATTGCGAGCATGCTGTCCATACACAGTCTCTCAAGCTTTATGAGCCCACTGCTCCCCTTTCCCGTCTTCCAACCATTCTCCACCCCTGATCACACCCAAGTTTGTTCTTTATATTAGTTGTCTGGTCAAACGATTCGATCTAAAGAATATGGAGCTGGGTCAAAAGCCGTCTGCCGAGACATGAGATAAGGTGTTGACTGGCCGATCACGCACGATGAGGTGTTTGCAGATGAGCACTGCGCTATTCGAGAGAGGAACCAATACATCTGCATAAAAAACTAAATAAGTGGACAGAGGCTCGAATGAAGCATCCGCAGTGGCATATCTTTCGAACTGTACTGCGGATTCAACTCCCCATCCGAGGCCTCTTCCGTTGCTACCACCCAGTCGACCAAAGCCTCCCCATTCGCACCAAAGTCGGCTCCAAGAAAGATACCAAACCCACAGTGTCTGCAGCAGTCTGATAAGGAAATGAAAGCAAAACCCAAGAACTCTCCACTTGTTGCCTCGCCTCCGGCTTCCTCTCTCCGCCCTCCAATATTTTTGTTGATTTTGATGTTTTGTAATACTCGTTTCCAGAGTGTCGAATCGATATTTGCGCAAGGAAATCCCCGAGCAAGCAAACGTGTCTCGATGTGGCCGTTAAGCCTGCAGGTGAATCCAGCTCAGCGTCTCCTGAAAGACCATGTACCGAAAGCCCTGCCGAGTGACACGCCAGGTTGCTGCTCATCATGCTGTTGAGCCCGTCGTTGCCGCTGCTGCACGAGATTACTCGCTTCCTTGTCGAAGTCTCTCCAGTAGGTAGCCCAAGGAGTCCTTCTACGAGTGTCGTCGTTTGAATGAGCTGCGAGCGGTCGAACGAAAAGCGAGCCACAGCCATGTATTACGCAGTGATACCAATAGGAAAATGATTTGATGTCCAGCGGTCCGAAAACACGCCGAATCATCGAGCGGGATAAACCGCCAAAGTTGAACCAAGAGTCAGAGTTGTACTTGCAGTTGCAGTCAACCCTGCCCTATCCGCTAGTCGTTCAGTAGCCGTTGTAGCCAGGTTGATCGGCACCACGCTTGCTGGAACGAAGTTGCCTGGGAGGGGATTGTCGTTAGCTAAAGTTTTCTTGGTCCCCTCGCGCCAAAGCAACGTTCGAACGCAGAGGAGAAGGGGCTTACAAGAGCGGAGAAGGGCAGAGTCTGGTGCTTTCGGCAACTCACATTCCGGTGCCCTCGGCTCTCGGGTTGACAGGGCCGCGGCGCTTGTCAGTGAGGCCAGCAGTCTGTCCAGCGGTAGCCTGGTTGGTGCGACGCCCAGCACCAGTCTTGTCCTCATCGTCGCCCGCAGCCTGGCCCTGCTGGTTCTGCTGAGCAATGGCCTGAGCGTTCTTCTGGTACTTGTACACGGTCCAGTCGAACACGTAGTCGTACTGGAAGCCCTCACGAACGAAGAGGTCGCGGAAGATCTTGCGAAGGTAGGAGTAGTCAGGCTTGTCATCGAAGCGGAGAGAGCGGGTGTAGTTGAGGTAGATGGCGAACTCGTTGGGGAAGCCACGGCAAAGGACCTCGGTGGGAGTGGTCATCTTCTTCTCCATGATGCGGTCGTACTTCTGCTTCTTGGTCGCCGCCTTAAGGCCCTGCCAGGGGAGACTGCCACGGCAGAAGTAGAGCATGACATAACCCAGAGACTCCATGTCATCACGGCGGGACTGCTCTGTGATGGTGTTAGTGTCTGACTGAGATCTGCTAAGTGAAATGATTGCAACTTACCGACACCCAAGTGAGTGTTGATGGAGGCGTAACGAGCGGTACCAGTCAAGTTCTTGTTCTCTCTGTACGGGATGTGGAAGTGTGTCTTCGGGTCCCTGTACTTCTTGGCCAGACCGAAATCGATAACGTTGACCTGGTTGCCCCTCTTGCCAATCCCCATAAGAAAGTTGTCCGGCTTGATGTCACGGTGGATGAAGCTCTTCGCGTGGATGTACTCGATGCGGCTGATCAGTTGGTCGGCCAGCAGGAGGACGGTCTTGAGAGAGAATTTGCGGTTGCAGAAGTTGAAGAGGTCCTCGAGGGAAGGGCCGAGCAGGTCCAGAACCATGGCGTTGTAGTCGCACTCGGTGCCGAACCATCTGACGAAGGGAATGCCGACGCCGCCGGCGAGCGATTTGTAGACGCGAGCCTCGTACTCGAGCTGGGGGTGCTTGGCCTTTACGGACTCAAGCTTGATGGCGATCTCCTCGCCAGAGATGATGTTAGTGCCTGCGGGAGGAGTCAGTCATGTGTTGCTGCGGTATTGGCCTTTTCTCAAAGTCTTACCCAGGTAGATATCACCGAAACTGCCGCTTCCAATCTTGCGGCCGATACGGTACTTGTTCCCCACGCGAAGGTCCTACAGACTGTCAGTGATGTGGTCCTTGGTGCATAGAGTACGACGCGGTGCATGGTAGTGCAGTCGCGTGTCGGGCGGTGGGAGGGCACGCACCATAGTCGTCATGTTGGCGGTTGACCTCGGAGACGAGGGTTTGTGTTGTAATGCTGAGGTCGGTGTTGGCCGCAGGTGTGCTCAGTAGCGGTGCTGAGCCTGGGTGATGTTGGTACCGCAGGCGTGTGTAGAGCGGGAGGGTGTGTTGGTGGGTGGTGTTGAGGGTGGCCGTGGAGCGAGCGTGCAAGTTGGCGGAGCGAGCGAGAGGCGCCTTCCTCTGCGGCCTTGGCAAGAACGTTTGCACCTGGGCGGTGAATGGGAAGGGTCAACGGGTGGGCCGATGATCAGCCTGCAAGTGAAAGTGATGTGGATTGAGAGCTGTCTGTTGTTGTTCCTGCTACATGTATCTGCATTCACTAGCACGAGTAATTGATACCATACACATCATCCTTGGGGACAAAGGAAGTCATACGCAGTAAAGCTCCAGCTGAGCTGGTGCGCTGGACGCATGCTGACTCTAAGCCTGACTCTGCCTGAGCCGGTCACGGTCTCTGTCACATCTCATCACGAGACGCCTTCGATGCACCAATATTGACATCCGGCTGCCTTCAAGTGAGGGCAAGGCTGACTGAGGACAAGAACCGGAGAGGCTGGATCAGTCCAGACGGGACATGCTCACTGTACATGCTATCTATACATAGCCGAACGGGCGCTCGACAAGCAGTGAAGCGAGCGTCTATCAAATCCTACGAGAAAGATAGAAACAACGATGCCACCTCAAGCGCTTCGCTGGCGCCGTCCATGTCAGTGTACATATGAAAATGCTTGCTCCCAGAAGCCCAACCCTGTGGCGGCGTTCGGCCGATGCTCCGCATGTTCTCGGATCGCCCACGGAGGCGCCCTATATCGCGATCGAACAAAGCCTAACGTATCGACAGGTGTCGCCCGGTGCAAGCCGTTTGGTCGGGCATTACTATCTGCACTTCAGCGTCTCCAAAGGGCGTCGTCTATGGTTACACCAGTATCACCCCAGGGCGGCCTCAGTAACCTCCCCTCTTTGCTCAGTAATTCTTATTATTGCCATCTGCAGCTCCCCCCATGTCCTATCTTATTGCCGTCCAACCGCCCGTGTCTCGCTACTCCAAAACGCCCTATCACACATGCAGATCTAAGCGCCTCCGCACTAACAACAATTGACTGCCTCCAATTTTGGGCATCCAAATCCGCCTTGCGTCTGCAATAATCTGCTTTGACATATGGCGATCCGGGTGTTCCTCTCCTGCGCTGGCGTACTTTTGCACCTACCTTAAGCTGTTGCACGGAAAATATTGGCGAAGAGAGGTCACGCGTCTGTCGGGCTCCTACAGCCATACCGTGAATTCGAGCTTGTTTGGCTTTGGCGGTCAACAACAACACGTGCTGGAGCTGTCAGCTGCTTCACTGCTAGGCATGCCGTGCATGCAGGATGTGTATTCCCTCGATGTAACGATGTCGATGTTTCAGATTAGCGATTTCATGCCGACTGCAAGAGCGGTGTCAGAAGTGCCTTTGGTTCACATTCGACGCCTCACCGCTGCCGTCGATTTGCTTTCGGAGAGGTGAGCAATGCATGCGTACACATTGTTGAAAGCCTTGCAATACCATATAACCGAGAAATACCAGCTGGTACTCTACCTGTCTTCCATTTATGTTCAGTCAATGCGCTCGTCCCATGCTAAAGGGTTAGGGTTGGGGTTGTATCTGAGGTCTTCTACTTGACCTTTATATGTTTGATTGCTTTCTTTCGTGCTTCTGAACACAAGAGCAACTACTGCAATGCTTTTTTGGATCCTAAGCATAGATACTACTGAGATGCTCGACTCGTCTTCCTGTTCTCTCGCATGCATACAAGCTGCTACCAGAGGTCTTATTTCTATTCAGATCACTGGGAAGCCAGGAAGCAGACAAACCACGGACGACGGGAGGTGTTGGGATTAGCTGGATCTTCTACAAATACAGCCAACGGTCATCTTATGTATATCTGTTCATTTCCGTTGGTGAGGTATGGATACTTTGACCTCATCGACGAAATGGTGTAGGGTCGCTTTCTGGGAACTCGTTCTGTACGAGGGAGTCAAAAATTGTTGGATATGACCAAGACAGATCACTTTGGATGCATCCAGTACAAGATTTTTGCTCACAACCGCCTAGAGTACTGTTTTTGATTGCCTTCATGCCGTACAATACGTGCAGCTGCAGAGCACGAAAGATTCCAAGCCATATCTTGACTCGGCTTTACCATTGGGGTAAACGGTCAGAAATACTGCCAGGGTAGTGATTCAAAAAATGCAATAGGTTTCGGGGTTCGGCTTCGAGTGACAGTAAAGCAGATCCATACAGGCTTCCACGCTTGGGACAGCTTTGATACGGTATATATACAAAGAGCTTGCAAACTGCTGTCCGGCCAAGCCTCTCCCTCATCGGCCCAGAGAGCTCTCCAAGCTTCTAGAGAACTCCCGGCTTTCTCGCCCAGTCCACATCCTCCGGTCTTCGTCCTCTATCGTGCAGCTCAGTCAACACCCATGGGTACTGATTTAGTGGGGCTTGGTGGCGGTCTTGAGGGCCGGGTTGCGGGGGTCGTTCTTGTACTCGTCGGCTGTAAAAGGGAAATCCGCAGGTCAGTCATCTGTTCTGTCCAAGGAGAATTGACCAGTTGCTGGGGATCCGGCTGGAGCTCATATCCGGTATCTTCCGTCTATTCCTCCTCTTTTGCGAGTTCCAGCATCCGGGCCCCAAACACTAGATCGGGAGGGGTGAACGTACTGGCGGCAAGAGTGGTGGCGAGAGAGTTGATGCCGTATGCGATGATCAGGCCTGTGGCATGCGCTTTAGCTCCCCTTTCTCCAAGTATTCATCTCCGTGCGCTCGCTCGCGCTCTCGTCCAACTCGAGTTATCGGATTCAGGGTATCGTACCGGCGGAGTAGAACGGCCACATGGGCTGGACTGTAATTGCGCATGCTCGTCAGCGTCCTGTCTTTTGCATTGATATCCTCCATCTTGCGATGGGTTGCGCGCTGCCTCCCTCCCTGCTCGCGCGTGCGCTTCCGACTACTCACCAACTTTGACGGGGAACTTCTTGCCGAGGAGAGACATTGTGGTGGTTGTGTGGTGTGAGTGGTGATTAACGTGGATGGGTGCGGTATGCGGTAGTCTGGCGGTCCTTCACTCGTCGTCCCCGTCTCTTGCTTGCAGAGGGAGCTGAGGTCTTGGCGATAACAGCCGGGCCGAGAAAAAGCCGGAGACTTGAAGTTGTTGTTGATGCGCGGACGATGGATTTGGCCGTGTTGCGCCTAGGAATATACAAGCAGACTGAGTTGTCGAAACACAGAACAGGTGCTCGAGTTACACGATGGACTCAAGCTCGTCGACCGCTCTTCAAGGGTGTGTCTCATCCCTTCGCACAAGCATGCAGCTCCTCGAATCCAGCATCAACATCCTCGATACCGGCGTTCACGACTACCCGCGTCTTAGCAAAGTGCTTCAGACTACACGCGTATGTTTATACAGAACCAGATCGATGGCACTCGAATTTAACAAAGGTTCCAGCACTTTGAACTTGTCTCCGAACCCTCACTCCAAACCGCCCAACAAACTCTCCTCTCTTCCCTTGAACCCGAACTCGATGCCCTCCTATCGCGTGTGGAAACACAGCTCGACAAAATGTCTCGTCGCGAGCAATCGCTGATCGCAAAGGCGGACTTGCAAGAAGGCCGATTGTCAAACGCTGCGCAACCCGCTAGGCAGAGCTCGTCCACGAGACAAAGTACGGCTGGCGGCGGAGGTCTGAGCAATCTGGAGCAGCTCAAGATGAACCAGATGAGGCAGAAGAAAGAGAGATTGAGCTATGCTGTTGGCAGGCTGGAGTTGCAAGCTGGGCAGAGGGAGAGGCAGCTGAGGAAGAGTATGGCGTTCCAGTGAGAGAGGCTTTCATTCGACGTGAGGCCCGGCACGGATTTGTTTTATGATACCCACAATGCGCTCATGATGTATACGAAAGATGGACCGATCATTCGGTAGCAATGTTAATCGCTGTATCCAGTTTCCTTTCAAGGCCTTAGCGACAGATTACACAAGATCATCGCAAGATGCAACTGCGAAGACCGCATTTCTAACTTTCTAGCCTCGCGCAAGGCGGACAATGTCGGTTGCCACCAGTCGGACTTTCAAGACAGATGAAAACACTGTACATCGCCTTAGGCAGTGTTATGTGAGGGATCACTGCAATACGCTGATAGGTGCGCGTACCAACATTCATTGGTGGTACCAATTTCTCCAAGGCCTGCATAAGCGAAGACAGCTGAGACCCTCCCTTGCTGTCGGAACTCAAGACAATAGATCTGCCACCCTCCCTTGCTTGACAGACACGCAGTGGCTGGAACTCATACTTTGCCAATGGATCACTCGGCTAAGGTAACGTACCAATTGGCAGTGAGGGTACGACACCCATACCCCGCGATCGGTCTACAAGATCGTCTGCATGTCAGAACGCCACGAGGTCTTCACCCACCCTTGAGAATGCGTTCGTACCATTACAGGTCTTCAATACTCATCTATAAGTCAGCTATGCGGAGCGTCGCGCGCGGAGCAGTCGGGACAAAGGACGTCACTTGCTTGTCAGTGCACGTAAATAGGGCATGACCAGGCAAAGGGCCGAGAGAATGGTCCTGCAGCTTACTACATGCGCTGTGCAGTTGCACAACCTCAACCTTCCGTCGCAGTCCTTGCGCTGACGATCTGCCTGCCACCCTGGCGCGGACATCTGTCTAGGCTTTTGGAATGCTCTCAGCGCATGCTGTTCTACCTCGAACAGTCTGGTGTACATGTATTGCGCCCACAAAGCTGACCACCGGAAAACAATATTGAGCATTCGAACTTCGAAACGGCGACACTGCCAATGCAGAGTAGATGAACTGCTGCGTTTAGTCCCAGCAAAACCCACGGCGAGAAGAAGGACTCTGCAACAGTCAGGAGGGACAGTGTCCATTGGAGCATGTGGCCTTAATGGCCGACCAGCTATTAGCTTCTGAAGGTCAGTCAGTCCAGACTACATGCTAGCAACCTGAGGAGTGGCGAGTGGTTACAGTCGCATATCGTCGGCGAGTTTTGGCCTCGATATCAGCCTCACACTGTGCTGCCGCGTTCACCAGCGCAGTCCCATGGAGTGCAAGAGTGCCATGTGCTCACTCTCAACCATTGACCAGAGGTGCCATGATGGGCGACCCGGTGACCGGAGTACAAATTGATGCTGACATGTTGCGCCAGACACAGCAACCCTCCTCACACAAGCTTTAGCACGCTCCGGCAAATGACATGGCGACCTCAAACGATGACCTCGATATCAGCCAGAGTCCAATATACTTTGCACCTCCTCACAGCATCGACCCGTTGCCACATACGATCCGCTACGGCCTCATTGGTGTGGGGCTTTGTGGCATAGCATCGTTCCTGTCGACCTTCACACTTTTCACATTCTTGCTCTACCGACTATTCACCTGGCGTGCACACTACAAGACATTCCTGGGCTACAACCAATATGTCGTACTCTTCCTCAATCTCGTATTCGCAGACCTCTGCCAAGCGACTGCCTTCCTGATCTCCTTCTACTGGATTGCCAAAGACGCTATTCTCGCACCGACTCCAGCTTGTACCGCCCAAGGCTTCCTGTTGCACTTCGGAGATGTCGCTTCCGCCTTCTTCGTACTCTCAATCGCAGTCCATACCTTCGTCACCGCAGCCCAAGGAATGCGTGTCGCTTACTCTGTCTTCACCCTCGCCATAAGCCTCATTTGGCTCATCTCGCTCTTCCTCACGGTTTTGGGTCTCGCAATCCATAGGGAGACCTACTTCGTACGCGCAGGAGCTTGGTGCTGGGTCAGCAATGATTACGAACCGGAACGTCTTGGGTTGCATTATTTCTGGCTGTTCTTTTCGGAGTTCATGCTACTCTTGATCTATGGCGTGACCTTCTTCAAACTTCGCCGCAAGACGACGCGACTCTTTGCCGATCAACGCCGCGCCAGTCACGAGCTTGCCAATAAAGACACCGTGGTGGCTGTGAACCGGATCACTAAGCTCATGATGCTATATCCTCTTGTGTACGTCCTCCTCACGCTTCCGTTAAGCGCCTGCAGGATGTGGAGCATGGCACATGATGGCCGACCAGTCAGCGAAGTCACTCAGTGCATTGTCGGTGCACTGCTAGCAAGCTGTGGCTGGGTCGACTGTCTCTTGTACTCATTGACACGCAAGCGCCTAATGCGTGAGACAATGGGCGGCACAAACCCTTCACGAAATCGCTCCCATGACGAACGCGACCCGAAAGGCTTGAACTCGATCATGCAAACAACCACATTCACTGTTCGTAGTGACAGTATCGACGCTTTGCGCGGCAGGCAAATGCCGCCTCCACTTGTGTACAGCGAAGTCTCCACCGCCTCCGGGAAGCGAGCCCAACACCAAAGCACGCCTGCCGCGAAAGATGGGATATTCGAACGCTCGCCGAGTCCACGGCGATTTGCGGACGCTGGATTCGCAAGGCGGGATGAGAACGCTGTGCCGTCCCGAGAGGACTCAGATGCATCACTCAAAAAGAATTGGCGGAGAACTAGGGCCGTGGAGCTGCGACCAATGCCACGATCGAAAGAAGAAAAGTCTCAGGTGACGGTGTAGTCCGCTGCATAAGGCTGCTCGGACAGTCGTTCGCGAAAGATGTAGATAACGGAGTCCTCGAGCGGGGCACTCATTCCAAAGGCCATAAAGATCTCGTGCCCATTTGATCCGAAGTGTCTCCTCAGTCCGGCTACCAGTCTGCTGTGCCCTTGGCATAAAAGTTCGGCGTGTATAAGCAGGCTATCGCAACACAGTAAACGCAGATCCGGGACCAGCTGAATAGCACGTGGGTGTAATACTCGTAGGCGCCAAACATCAGCACGAGAGCTAGGCAAGAAAACCTCAGCCTTGGGCTGTCATGCTTCGAGAAGCCATATTCGGAAACGGTCTGTAAGACTGTTAGTGGGTTGATCAAGAACGATGTAAGCTGTAAATCAATTTACAAATCTCATGATGTCTCTCCGTTGTTGAAGTTGTTTCGAGCCTCAAGGTGCGTCGGAACGACCAACAAAGTTGGTTATCACTAGGACTGGACTCGGAATTGGTGGCGATTAGGCTTGCTGCTCTGTGCCGAAGATGAGTCTTTTGTTTAGTTGAATGCACGTGCTCGAGAACCACCTGTGGGTCCATAACGTTGTAGGCTTCCCACTGCGATAACGGCGAGAACGAAGGGCAGCACCTCCTACCGTGGAGACATCAACATTGACTCTCAGGATGCGGTCGACTGGAGTATCACACATCATCGTCGCTCTCACAGGGACCTAACGATGCCTGTCAGTGAAAGAAACGTACATAAGCTTCACAAGCACTCGTCGCCAGGTCACGATAGAAGCTAATCGTGTGCTAATGAATCCTTCGCAAGGTCAGACTTACGGCATCGCAGCCGCTAGGGAACACCAAATCATTCCGCCTTCGTAGAATGATGTGTTGGGAATCAGACCATCGATGATAGGCTCTGAAACGTCACGAACGATATGTTTTCTGTGTAATTTGCTCTTGACTTTAGCCCGCAACGTTGAATTACATGTACCTTTTCGTACACTGAATCATTGGACTATGTTCAAGCCGCTAGTCGATAACCACGCGTTTCACAATTTCGATCAGCATGCCAGGGACCGAGGGGACTGAAAGCAATGGAGCAAGGGCAGAGGGCAGAGAGAAAAGAACGCAACTTCGATTTCGAAACAAACGGAAGGGGTATATCTAATCACGTAACAAACTGCACCACTGCGTTGTCGCCTCGCCATTGAGTCTTTGCCAAACAATACTTCTTTTCATCCATCCGTTTCAATGACCATCGCTTCCTCCCAACATTATCAGAACATCCAGCACTAGGTTTGTAATCAACAGTCTTGCGACCTGCAAAGGCGCATTCAGAGTCATGCTCATAAGGTGGGATGTGAATTGGCCGCATATTGGATGCACGGTGTTTATGCCAATGTTCCAGATTATAGTCGCGTCTGTCGAAAATGCTTCGAAGCCTAGAACGCGCTCGCTGGCGTGCTGACAGCCATACCGACAGGCGCAGCACCTGCTCCGGCGTTCGACTGTGTTGCGCCACTGACACTTCTCGGCACACCGCCAGGTCTAACGCCTCCGGACGAGAAGTTTCTAACGTCGCCTCTACCTTCCTTGGGCACGGCAGCAACAGGAGTGACACCGCCCTTGATGCGCATCTTCGTGCCGGGGACATTGCGAAGGCGCGAAGTGCGCCATTGCTCGTACCAGCGGGTGCGGCTCAACTCACGTAGATCGCCGCGCCACTCGAGGAAGACGGAAGCCTTCAGACGGGGGAAGTCGCAATGCT
The DNA here is from genome assembly GCA_022813715.1 of Cladosporium austrohemisphaericum. Classification (NCBI taxonomy): domain Eukaryota; kingdom Fungi; phylum Ascomycota; class Dothideomycetes; order Cladosporiales; family Cladosporiaceae; genus Cladosporium; species Cladosporium austrohemisphaericum. Next base: position 221,745 of record JAKLLY010000020.1, read on the forward strand.
GTGGGTTCAGAGGCGATGCTGAGCCCCAAGGGAAGACGCGGCAAAGTTCCTCTTCGGTAGCGTGGCCGGATTTGGGTAGAGTGTATGGGTCAGGAGAAAGCACTGACAGCGGAAGGTACGGCTCCTCGTCTGTGGCGATGCTTGCTTGAGAGGCATGGCGGGCGTGTGAAATGCGCTTGGATACAGGTCGGGCTTTTGCAGATTCCGGAGAGCCAGAAGAATTTGAGGAAGAGCTTGTGAGAAGATTATCGATTGGCGTCTGAGGTGTACGACCGTTGGCTTTCTGTCCTGGAAGGTCGGTATCGGCATCTTCGTCTTCCTCGGGCAAGACGTCGGAGTCTTCTTCGTATAGGTCTTCTTCGTCCTCTTCGAGTTCAAGAGCGTCAAGTGGGTTCATTGAGTTGTCTTTGATGCTCTGCCAAACAGCACGTTTGAGATGCGCCATGTGACCAGTGGTCACGGTATCTGCCTTTGCGATGACTGGGATGACCACAGTCTTTTCCCACAGTGCACGCAGGACTTGCACATCGACATCATCGTCGAGGCCACCAACCCGAGAAGCGACCGGACCGCCCTTTCCCTGCGAAGCTCCAGCAATGTTGGCATCGAGTCTCAGCGGATCAAGCACAAGGAAGACGCAATGTATGTGGGTGTCCCTAAAACCCGGACTACGCATCACCTTCTGCTCTTCGGCAAAAGTCTCTTCGAATTTGGATTCGATGAATGCAGTCATCTCTCTCAGTTGAAGGTCGACGATGTTCTTTTCCAGACCAGCAGAATCCCAAACGGTCAGGCCCACCCGCTCACCCTCCATTTCGGTCTCAAGGTAGGTTGAGGTGAAGTTTCCCTTTGTTTGTGGCGCGTGACTCTCGGCATCACGTTTGGAGCTGGGTGCAGCCAGGGAGTGGTTCAAGAGCGATATGAAGGAGCTCTTGCCACTGTTCTTGGTTCCGACAACGAGCACACTAGTATGAGATCAGCTTTGTCTGATACAATATTACGGAAGACGGAAGAGCGATAAAGTACTCACTTGAATGGTGTAGGGTCCTTGCGGCGCCGCATTCTCCTCGGACTGTTGACATGACCTGTTTGGGCTGAGGTGGCTGTGTAATCATATCGACCGCGATTCGTCATGCTTGCTGTCCTCTCGGTGGCATCGTAGCCATTTTCAGTGGCAACACCGGCAGGCGGCGGGCTGACTGATGCTGATGCACCTCGTAGAGCATATGCTGGCGAGCTCGAGTTGTCCTTGTGGGCTGATGCGGCAGCTACATTGCCTGGTCTGGAAAAGTTCAAGTTGGCCGCAGGCTGTACAGGTGTCTGGGCCTGGTTGTTGGTCGTTTGAGGCGCATTGTAGTTGTATTGCGGCTTGTGGTTGAACATGGCAATGCTGTCTGGACGTGCATCTTCACCTCCAAAGCTGGGCATCCCAGGCAAAGGATTGTGACTAGGCAGACGTGGTGGCTGTTTGGGCAGCATCTGGGCCTCGCGCTGTTGGCGCTCGAGCTCAGCCTGCTGCTGCTGCTTCGCCTTGGAGCTCTTCCGCAGCATGTTGGAGGATTTCCCGTCTCGTGATTTTGAGCGTGAGCGCGAGCGTGAACGAAAGATGCTGGTGCTCGTGCGTTCCTGTTCAGGTTCGTCGAATGAATGACTGGGCGGAGGTTGAGTCGGAGTTGTTGAGTATGCGGTGCTCGTGACTGTGGCGGTGTTTTCAAAGCGAAAGTGTTTGGCTGGGTCGTCTTGTGGGATCGGAGGTGCTGGGAAGGGCGGCGGAGGAAGAGGAGGAGCCGTCAGCGAGTCGTTGTTGACTGCGACTGCCTCTGGTGTGCGCGGTCGTGCGGCGCGTGAGGAGCCACCGCGCAGGATGCTGCCCAAGCTGTTCTTTCTCGGTCTGGTCTTGAGTATGCTGCCGCTCCCCGAGCTCTTCTGCCGCTGGTGGCCGTGGTGGTGCTGGAAGTGGTGCTGGGCGAGTTCGGGCGAGCGACTGGGGCTGGCGGTTGATGCGACAGACGGAGGGGCAGGCACGCGGCGATGCGGGATTGAATAGTCGACATCGTCGCTCAGGTTCCCTGCGCCGGAGATTCCAGTGGCCATTGTTCCCTCGAACCGCGCGGTGCTGCAGTCAATGCAGCACGACCGGCCAATGTGCGACAAGGGTGCGACGCGGTGACCAGGGTGCTCTGCGCCTGCCGAAATTAGACGGGCAGCATTCACTTCACCAGTGTCGAATCACGTGCGGCAGCGAGGCGTGAGGGGCAGGCGGAGGGCGAGGCAAGCAGAGGATGTCCGGTAAGCATGCATGTGGATGAACGACAACACATCACCACGTGAAAGTAAGACAACACACTGCACAGCTGCAGAAAGATCGTCACCGCACCGCATTCGAGGGCCCACCTCGCCCACTTCCTGCTGCCAGGGTCAATTTGGTGGCTGGCGCTAACTGACGTCGCCGTTCCTGCGCCTGGGGACACGGTGGAGCGAAGGTTTCGGACATTGTTCCCGGCTCACAAACCGTTACGCTTGCTACAAGAATAATTATCGACAGCTGCAAGAATTCGATGCTTCCGGCGGGGCGAGACCCTGGCGACTGATATATTTGCGACTGTCTTCGCAGGTCTGGGAAATCTTACATACGGGTGGAGCTCAAGAGCATGCTCGTTGCAACGAGAAGAAATCATTCGAACAAGCTACGAGGTACCTCACATCAAGACTACAAGCTTCCCACCCGCCCTGTTCTCTTCCATCATGCGATGAGCTTCAACAATCTCATCCAGCTTGAACGTCTTCGCAACTGACACCTGGAGCGACCCTGCTTCAATCTGGTCGACGAGCTCCTGCAGAGGAGTCTGCATAAACTCCTCTGGTCCTCCTGCGTACGATGTCAGGCATACCGACGTTGGTATATGGCCCATAGGTGCAAAGTCCGGAAGAGTCCAGCCTGTATGCTGTCAGCATGCGTTCTTCGTGGGTTTCCATGTTCTACGCCAGGACCTACTGTTTCCTACGATCCCTGTCATGCAGACAACTCCCTGTGGCTTTACGCATTGCAACGAGTCGAGCAGAGTCGCAGTGCCAATGAGTTCGAGTACTTTGTTGACACCGCCTCCAGTCTGCTTCTTGACCTCGGCGGCGATATTGCCATCGTCGATGAAAACTTTGCTGGCACCGCGGTCTTTCAGGAGCTGCATTCTTTTGTCGCTCCGGCTTGTCGAGATGACAGTAGCTCCATGATTGACGGCAATGGCAGACGCCGCCAGCCCAACGCTGGTCGTACCACCACGAATGAGCAGCGTCTCGCCCTTCTTCAGCTGCAATGCGTGGAACAGTGAGCCGTAAGCCGTCTGAAGCATCTCTCCGCAAGCTCCAAGGATCTCCCATGGGAGATTGGTCTTCAGTTTTTGCACCTGACTTGCTCGCACGCAGGTGTACTCGGCCTACCACGCCATCAGTCGACATGTAAGCTTCTAATTTAAACACAAAATGTACTTACATAGCCGCCATCGAACGCCCTGCCATCTCGCCCATGGCAGTGGCAACGACATCGCCTTTCTTGAACTCTCCACTGGGAGCTTTTTCGACAAGCCCCGTTGCTTCAATGCCAAGGACGCGCGGGAACTTAACATTGGGACTGTGACCCTGACGGGTGAACATCTCACTTCTGTTCAGACCGCACGCCTTGACGCGAATGAGAACCCATCCTGCTTGCGGTTCAGGGATCGGACGCTGTGTGGGATCAGTAAGTGTCGGCAGAGTCTGCTGGGGGGATGGTGCCTTGCCTCTTCGAGCTTCAGTACTTCAGGCCCACCAGCTTCGTGAATGACTACCGCTTTCATCTGTCGCGTGGTCAATCACCATGTCAAATGGAGGGCTTTTGGTAGCTATTCGCCATACCGTCTTTGTGGCTGCGCTCGACATGGTAAACGCAATGAGGGAGTGAGAATGTTACCCCTGTATCTTTAGCTCGTGTTGAAACTGTTTGTCCAGATATGAGCACGGTCAAAGGCGTAGTGAAGCTGGCATGTCTCTCTTATAGAAGCGCGCCTCCATCAGGAGCTCGATATGCTCCGGATCATGGATCTGTTCAGCCCCGGCTTAGTAACACGCCCCCGCCCTTAGTTCCAGGCGCATACAAGTCGCTGCTGGGGGGTGTAGGGTGAAGATGTGCTGTACTGAGTCACTGCAACGAGGACCTCAGCTATGCAGTCTCGAGTTGAGTGGCTCAATGGAGGCCATGCATGAGCTTATCAATGCTTGACATAAGCTTGTCCGGAGCTTGATACCCTTTTGGAACGTCGACCAGCTGCTATGAGGCCACAACATCTCATTGGGTGCTCTTTGCAGTAGCTGCGCTATCTGTCACATGTTTTAGATTCAATATTGGGTGATCACCATCGATGTGCGTTTCGGAAAGAGACCTAACGTCCATCTTTACATTTATGATTCATGCTATTTCCATAGTTTCGCTAGATTGATGTTGATTGTGTCGTTGAGCTCGGCACCTTGCATTTCGACCACCGAAATGCTGCAGCACAACCCAGGAGATCAGGACTCTCCAACGGTATCGTCGCTGCTCCCCTAGTCACGTCCGAGATGACCAGTTGACAGTACGTGCTATGTGCTTGATTGAAGAAGTCAACAACACAAACCCTAACCCTGTCTATACGCCCTACGCCCTATCGCCGCTATCGGTCCGGCAAACCTTAAGAGTATGTCGAAATTGAGTGGTATAGATCAACATACTTGGAAGCATTGCGATTGAATAGTCAAAATCCCTGTTCCAATCCATCTAATCGATTCAAATCCTGCCAGATCAACATGGCCTCTTTCCAGCCTCCCGCAACCATGAGGGCGGTCGTCTACAAGGGTCCTTACGAGGTTTCTGTTGAAGACAAGCCGTACCCTAAGATCCAGAACGAATCCGATTGCGTTCTCAAAGTTACAACCTCAGCATTGTGCGGCAGCGATTTGCACTTCTACCGTGGCCACCTGAAGACACCCGCGGGCTTTACTTGTGGTCATGAGTTTGTTGGAGAGATCGTTGAAAAGGGCAGCGCGGTGACTAAGTTCGCTGAGGGCGACAAAGTGAGTGCCATTGATCGCCGCTTTCGAGACTTGTCGACGTTGTGATCGATGCAATTTCGAATGTCCAGATCATAGTGACAGTTGGGACTGACATAAGATCGCCAGGTCGTTGTGCCTTTCTACACCGCTTGCGGTAGCTGTTTCTACTGCTCGCGTGGTCAGGCCTCGCGATGCGCTAAGGGCCAGTTGTTCGGCAACGCTCTTTCAGCGGATAGCATTGATGGCGGTCAAGCAGAGTATGTTCGTGTCCCATTGTGCGACACGACTTGCGTTCGCGCACCTACCGAGATACCCGAAGAGATGCTCGTGTTGATGGCAGACATTTTCCCCACTGGTTACTTTGCTGCAAGCAGATTCCTCAAGAACCTCGATGACCGGGATCGCAAGGAGTTCACGTCGGTTGTTGTTGGCTGTGGTCCCGTGGGACTCTGCGCCATTGCTTGCGCCGTCACGATGGTCGACACCGTCTATGCGATCGATTCCGTTCCTGAGCGTCTGGAGCAGGCCGCAGCATTGGGAGCGATCCCTATTCACTTGACCGAGCAAGACCCTGTCGCCGAGATCAAGAAGGTAACCGATGTACGTGGAGCCGATGTGGTGATGGAAGTCGTCGGCCATGGCGATGCCCTGCAACTGAGTCTCGACCTCATCCGTCCGTGGGGAAGCATCTCATCGGTGGGAATGCATAACCACGCGCTTGGCTTTGAGGGCTTCCAGCTCTATAGCAAGAACGCCACTCTAGCATTTGGCCGCTGCCCGGTCCGTTCAATCTTCGAGGACGCGCTAGCGCTGCTGGTCAAGCAACAGGACAAAGTGTCGTGGCTGTGTGGTAAGACGATGTCGTTGGAGGACGCACCGCAAGCTTACAAAGACTTCGAGGCCAGGAAAGTGCACAAGGTGCTGTTCAAAGCGGCCGACCATTAAGGTAGTTGAGACCCTGTAGACAATAGAATCTAGACCACTAACGCTCAAATCCTCATTAACGCCGTGACTCCCCGCTTAACACCAGGCTGGATTCCATTGTATAGGAGGCGAGTCCAGCGGCGCTCTGAGTGGCGATTAGGGTCAGGAAAGTCACAGAGACGACGGCTTTGAAGTGCATCATTCGGGTTCTGTTATTCTAGATCGATCAATGTGAAAGGTTGTCGATTCTAACTGATGGTGCCGGCAGTGTTATTTAGACAGTAGCGTAATTTCAAGTGGTTGACACAGGAAGTGCGGGTGGGCCTACGATCTAGGTGTTTGATTAGCGTCTGTTCATTTATAGCCGATAAACAGAGCTCTCTGTACAGATGTGTATCAGAATAGACAATACTCAGAGCCGGAAGTCAATGGTGACCTACACGTGTCTCCAAGCAAGATTGTAGGTTTCATAGTCAGTATCTGCGATCGGTCGACTTGGACCATGTAATGCGACTGAAACACGACAGGATCGATTGAAACCGACTCCGCAGCTGGAGCCTTGATGAGGAAAGAGTGCATCGGCAGGCCAAGATCAAAACCAGAAGAGAAGGCAATCTCCATGATATCGCACTGACGACCACAACCACATCCGAGCAATCTTAATACCTCCTGGAGCATCTATGTATCGCATGGACAAAGCTCCTCTTCTCCTTCTTGCATCGGCGAAGTAGAGACCCAAACTTGTACGACGCAGGGATCGCCATATGTAATTTGCAGCGGGTCGGCATGTATTTGTCGGCCGGGCGAAAAGCAACGCCAATCTTATTGACAGGAGTAGCGTGTCCATCCGTACAACGGTGAATGTCAACGTTGACTGCCGCATGCAGCTCAGTTGCTACTCGCAAGTACTCGTCTACGGCGTAGCCATCGTGCAGTTGCAACACCCAATAAGCATCGTCGAGAGATCTACCGCGGCGTCTGGCGTAAAGGCCACGAGGCCATTGCCTGCGTATGGATCGAATGCGCTGGGGCAGACGCTGCGCGATGGTCGAAAATGGGAAGGATGGGAAGGGAGCTTTGTGGAAGTCTCTGAATGCATTCAGGACTTTGAATGGTGGCGTGGGTGGACGTAAAAGACGGGCTGTTTGAAAAATGCCAAGGCAGTGGATGAACATGGGTGGCGCTTCGGCGAAGCAGCTTTGGCAGATGGCGAGCGTATAGCATGTAAGCTCTGCATGGAACCAAGAGAGTGATTTTATAAGGCCCACAAGTAAGAGCCGAGAACCCAGCTGCAGTGTAACACGAACTCCTACAGTTCGTTACCCCTTGCGTTGTCACAGGCAGCAACCGAGTGACTGTTGTATCACGAACATGGTGACGTAGACAGGCACAATACAAGTGAACTAAGAAAGTGGTATCATTGAAATCTTGAATAGGAGGCGACGCGTGAAATCTGATTCTCATTGCATGCAGCCCTAAACTGAACGCCTCCCCAGCCGTGACCGGCTTAGCGCCAGCGGGTAACATACACCCGCGTACCTGAATTTTTAGAGGGAAGTCGGTGGTCAACCATAGCCTAGGGGCGTATGATTTACTCCTCCTCCTCCTCCTCGTCACCGCCACCCTCCTTGGCCTCAGCAGCCTTGGCCTTCTTTCTGCGCACACGACCGGGGCGTCCGCCACCGAACGGCGAGGTGAGGGCGAAGTCGATGTGCTTCTGGGAGTCAAGACGGACAATGAACGAGGGGACGTTCACGATCTGCTTGCCGACGCTGTGACGGTTGTTAGTACGCTTGTTGATGTGAAGGACTTCGCATTGGATACATACCGGATGTGACGCTGACGGATGAGGACACGGGCGTGGTGGATGGACTTGGCAAGGCCGAGCTTGTAAACGCAAGTCTGGAGGCGACGCTCCAAGAAGTCCTCGACCTTAAGGGCAAGGACGTAATCGAGCTTCATGCGGCCCTCGTCGAGGACACCGACACGGACCAGACGGCGAATGAGCGCATTGCCCTCGAAGAGACGCTTGGGGTCCTTCTCGTCAAGAGTGAGGAGCTCACTGGGTGATGTGTTAGAGGTTGAAGCGAGTGAAGATGGGAATTTTCAGAACATACCGAGCGGCACGACGGATCTTGGAGAGGGTGAGCTGGACGCGCCAGACCTCACGCTTGTTGCGGAGACCGTACTCGCCGACAGTCTTCAACTCAGCGTCGCTGGATGCACGTTAGATATCTGAGACATAAGTGGAGGCAAGCTCACACCCAGTGGCCTTGTAGATGTACGTACAGACGGGCCGACTCGAAGGGGCGACGGGGGACCTTGTAGGTCTTGCTGGACGCGTTACTAAGAGGATGTTAGTACGTGTGTATTTTCGAGTGAGGCTTGCAGGCTAGCTGAGGATATTCGAGTGGTGCATGGTTGGTTTGTGGGTTGTGCGATGCGAGCGATTTGGCGGAGGCGGATATTTCGCAAAGTTTTGCAAAGTCGTTCCACGGATGGTGTCCCAAATGAACTTCCAGCAAGCCGGTGGGCTGAAAGTAGCGTTGTCGTGAATGAAGCTCTTCTTGCCAGAGACATTGGTGGATGGTTTTATCGTGTGAAGGAGATGTGGTATGCACCGACTCAAGAGTGCGGATGTCAAACATATCCCAGCTCTTCCACTGCTTCTGCAACGTACATCGGGCGTCGCATTGCAGAGCATTATCGTCGTCCAGCACGGCCGCATTGGGTGCATCCAGGGTGTCGTATGCACAAGGTGCTCCAAGACCGCAAAATCGCTCGCTCGTCCGCGCAAACCGCATGCCATTGCATGCACCAGGTCGAATGGTCCTCGCCAGCGTGTCTGCAGGCAGTACTTACGGGGCCATGGCTGCAGGTTAGTTGACGTCTGGATGTCGCTCGGCACAGTCGTGGTCTCAAGCAAACAGCTGAAGTGCGTGCTGGCGTTGATACAAATTCTCAAATTCCCGTGCGGCGCACGGACGCCTCCGCCGCTTGGCAAGCACTTCGACATTTTGGCTGGGTGAAGCAGCGGGCGACGTGCGAATTGAAGGTGACGACGAGCAGACTTTGCGCCCCACGACGGTTAGTTTGCACCTCTGCGCCGTGCTGCTGCGACAAGACACTGACACCTCATTCCGACAGATACTAACGTAACGACGTACGCTCCCTCGATCACCCCGACGAACCGCCCGGACGCCTGCTAACCGCAGCCACAGCCAGCACACATTAATTCACAATGGGTCACTCCGCCGGTCTCAGGAAGGGTACTCGCTATGGTCAGTCACACACCAACTCGCCAGGAGGGAAGACGGAGGAATGGGCACATTGGAGCAGATGGAGCGCTGGAAGCATCGAGGAACATTGAGGAATGCGACGGGCATGGAAATCGCGAACACCCAGGCTGACTCTGCGACACAGCCTTCTCTCGCGACTTCAAGAAGAATGGCATGATCCCTCTGTCCACCTACCTTCGTTCCTACAAGGTCGGTGACATTGTCGATGTTGTCTGCAACGGTGCCGTCCAGAAGGGTATGCCGTAAGTATAACTCGGAACCTTGCGCTTCGCCTGCGATCGGCGCATCAGTGGACAGCCACTAACCACCATGCAGCCACAAGGACTTCCACGGCAAGACTGGTGTCATCTACAACGTGACCAAGTCCGCCGTCGGTGTCATCATCTACAAGCAGGTCGGCAACCGCTACATCGAGAAGCGTGTCAACCTCCGCGTCGAGCACGTCCGCCTCTCCCGCTCGCGTGAGGAGTTCATCCTCCGCGTCAAGAACAACGCCGAGAAGAAGCGCCAGGCCAAGGCCGACGGCACCACCGTCTTCCTCAAGCGCCAGGCTGACAAGCCCCGCGAGTCCCGCACCATCTCCGCCAAGGACAACAAGCCCGAGAGCATCGCTCCCATCGCCTACGACACCCACATTTAAGCGTGCTTGTTTTGGTTGGGGCGTATGGTTTGGTATGATGGCGAGGCTAGGAGGTTGGAATCGGCAGAGACCACCGGATGGGAAATACCTGCCGGGAAACCAGCTAGCTTTGCAAGGAGCATGAATTCTAGCGCGTCAAAAAGAACCCTTTTCCATTTGCCATTTCTGGTCTCGAGATCTCAGACAACCCAATGCGAAGCTGGGATTCGACATGAAGTGAACGATATTTCTGGAATGTTTCTCAGGCGATTTGGGCTGTATTTGGTGATTCAGGCAGGGCACCGCGAGGCTTCGGACTGTATGGTATGCATGACCGAACATTTGTCGTGCCGCAAAATTAGTCCAGGCAGGACAGTAATCATTTCGACCCCAACACCCAACAGGCAATGTCTACATGCAAAATTGATTCCATACCGTCACCATCATTGTTAGGGCTGGACAACCAAATCAGGTGCAGACCAAACGCCACATTTTAACCTTCAGGCATGCTGGACCTGTCAACACCGTAAGTGAATAGCCTCCTGGCGCTCTGTGGCCTCCAGGATAGTGCAGCTGCTTATAATGTATATCTGACTGCATGATCCCACCTTCAGAGTCGTGAAAGATGTCGTGCTATGAACCTTGCATCGAGAGTATTCAATATCATTACAGTAGTCTCGGAGAGTGTAATATCTCTCATGTTGCCTTCTCAATGGTGGGGTGCAAGATATGATTCGACGGGATCGTCTGATACTGGCGTGGAGGGCTCTTGAGAATATATTGCGTTGTCCACTGCTTCTTACCGGCACCATATATTGAAGATCATGCTGAAGTGTCTAGACTAATACAAGTGCATCGAGGCTCTTCGCTCTCTATCTCAGCGCCAAGGCGTATAGCACAACGGCACGGATCAATCGAATAGCACCATGGGAAAGGCTCATCGGGCAGGTCGTGCTTCATAGTTCCTCCCTGCACTCTGTAATGATTACTCGATCATCGCATACTTATGTTTGGGTTAAAGGAGGCTATATTCGTCCAACAAAGCTGGCCGATGTACCTACATCTACCTCGATGTCGGCTGCACGCCGCCTGTGCAGCGCCCCACTTTCTTTGGTGCCAAAGCGAACCACCACACCTAAAGTATATCTGACCAACAATCCGCCGTACACTAACAACTCTTTCAACAACGCTGGTCAAGTCATATAATACATCGCAAGTAACAAGTCTTGATTTCTTGTGTGGTTCCTGCCATCCACTAGCTGGTCTGTACTGCAACAGACGGAAGCTTACCTTGAGGTCCATCGAACAACCGGTTCGCCAACAGTCAGTCATTCGCTGAGACTATAGAAGTCACGGCAGAGGTCAGCAACGAGTTCACACTTGAAACGCTCGAGACCTCCATCTATATAACGTCCCAGCGGTCTAAAACACTCGGCGAGCTTCACTTCACTTCGCCTAGCGGACGCACCTTTCATCAACGGACCACAAACGGACCAAGAAACTCGAGTCTCCTCACGGGGTGGTCTCGCAATACAGCGATTGGTTCAGAAGACTCTCCAGAATGCCGCCACTACAGCAACAGAAGCAATCACCCCACTACACGCTTATTCTCCGCCTCCCATTTCCCCGCCCTCAAGGACAACATAACTTCGACACCACCGCCACCACCACAGTATCCCAACAACAGCACCAACATCAGCAGCAACAGCCAGCGCACAACCCTGCTCTCGAAACCACAGCCGTCCCACAGCCTGCGACCGCGACTTCACGGACTCCGCCAGCAGCACCTCAATCGCAACCTCCCACCGGCAGCGAAGGCACGCCGAGCATGGGAAGTAGCTTCAGCGATCTTAGTGGAGCGAGTGTAGCGCAGAGTGCACTGGAGGAAGCATTGATGAGTGATTTGAGGGCTGACGGAGGCGGGTTAGGGAGTCGTGTTAGTACGATCGGAAGGTGAGAGGGGAGCTGATGTGAAGTGAGTGGTTTACAATCATTTATTGGTGTTACTAGGGTCTATGTTCAGAGGCGTTTGGTGGCACGATAGATACTTGTCAGGTGGTTCAATATATGTGAGGATTCAATCGTCATATAGAAGTGTTTGACATTCGAAGTCTGCTCAATGTCTCTACTACTATGCTTGTGACTGAAAGTAGGAATTGGTATTGAGCTTCGGCATTGTTTGCCCTTCGCCGATCTTGGTGTATATGTAAGGTATCTCCCTGCTCTCAAGTATATCATACAAGTATCGTACAAATCGCTTAGCGGAGAGTGTCGCTAGCATCGTCCTCGTCGCCATATCTTTGTCTCTGTCGGGTGCTTCACACTGCCGCCGAGGACTCTCGTCGACCACCATCCCACTGAAGAACCGAAGCCTGCCCAAAGATTGAGTTGGGATGCCAGCATGTGGTCTTGGATTATTCCCCTCTGTGCCTCGTGTTCCAATTCCTGTGCCAAAGTTTTCCGGGCATTTCGCTTAAACGCCACTGTTCTCTCCCAGGCCCTTCAAGACTCCCTCGTAAACACCAAACATAATCGCAGCACTCGGCACCACTCTCAGCATGTGCGGCACCAGGCCACCATACAGCGCCGCCATACCCTCCTCCTTGAAGACAGTGCGGAAACAACTCCACAGGCCAGTGTACTTGACCCTGCCTGATGCATCGACAGGAGCCTGCCTTAACCTCGTCCTCACAACCTCGTGAGGGTATGTGATCAGAGCTGCAATGAACTTCGCGCCACCAGCCGCTGTCAGTTTGCCAGTGTACTCGACCGTCTTGTCCCACACGCCAGGTATGCGTCCCGAGTCGTCCAGAGCCTGCTGTCGTCGCGCAAGACTCGCTTTTGCCTGCTCATACAACACCCATTGCAGCGTGCTCTCGCTCACGCCCAGGTAGCTCGCGCTCAAACCGCGGTATAGGCCTCTGAACCCTTCCGTCCGCACAGTCTTCTTCACGCAATCCCACGCATTGCGATATTGCCTTCCCATACCTCCAGGCCCAGCATTCTGCTTGTCCAATTGCAATCGTGTCTTGACCAACCAAATAGGATTCGTCGCCGTGCCTGTGATCAACCCTGCGCTCGCAGCAGCAAGCAAATGCACGCCCGCGCTCTCCTGTCCATTGAAAAGCTTCTCGCTGATAATCTTCTTTCCATTGCCGTACGCGAAAAAGTTGATCGCGCGCGCAGGGACAACTCCCACCAGATTAGGTCCCAAGCCCTTGAAAAGCGCTCTCCAGCCTTCCACCTTAGGGATCGCCGCCAGAATCTGCCCGGTCTCCGTGATGTGCAACAATGCTGCACGGGGCAATGACATCTGGTGTGGAGGCGGAATTCCTTTCGCTGCTCGCCGCGCTGCGAGTTCGCCTTGGTAATAGGTGCTTTGGAGGCGGGTTTTAAGGACGTCTAGGGGTGATGTGAGAGTAGCGGATGTCATGCCGCCAGCACCGCCTGCGATGAAGTGTGCCCATGCTTTGCGCTCTTTTGGGGGAGGGAGCGGGTCTTTTGTGGTTGAGGCAGGGTTTGACGAAGGATCGATTTGGCCGAGCTCGCGGGATTGAGATGAAGGGGCGGCGAAGGCCGCGCTGGTCGGTGTTGTAGTGGCCATCTGAGGGAGGCCAGATGCACTCGTGGTGCTGGAGAGGTTAGGTAGGCGAGGGGGTTTCTGATGGCGGTTCGTCTATTGTGTTGCGCTCATCAGAGACGCGATGTTGTTTTGGCCGTAAGAAGATATGTGGGCAATTACAATGTATAAGCTGGTGTTTTCGATGGAATATAAACGACTGTATAGCAAAGACAGAGAACGAAGCGGTAATAATTTAATGGAAAAGTGACTATTGGCCCTGCATCCTCCCTCCTATCCTCCTCCTCCATCAAAATGTTCTCGGCTCGGGGGTTTCGCCGCGGCCGAATCCGTCCCTTGAAGCGCCTCGACGTCACCATCGCCTCGCCTCCATAAGGTATGCGACACTCGATCTGATAGCAACGGGATTAAGACTCAGCTCTCGACACGCCACTACCTTCCTCACTTACCATCCATACCACCACGATGTTCGCAACACCCATTCGCCTTGCCGCTGGCGGTCCACCTGGCTTCTGGAAACGCTCCCTCGACGAACTCAAACGCCAGTCTAAGATCGCTGTCCGCCTCGAAGGCCTGCACCAGCCCAACCAGCCTTTCCCTTTGGTCCGATTCGAAGAAGAGTCAGCTCTGGCCACATGCAAGCTCATGAGCGACGCAGACATGGGTGGCTTCAGCAAAGCCTCCCTAACACATGTTCCTGGAACACCAACAACCACGGAAGGACAAGAACAAGCTCAGTCGGCCTCACAAACACCTCCGCACGCGCTCTTCGCAGGCAAGATCTCAACAGAGCTTCCGCCCAACAAGCCTGAAGTACAACGATCAGGATACGCAGCCTGGCGCACACGAGACCGCGGCACCAGTCTATTCGGCAAGCTGCTCTGGGACATTGATCCCTACGCTTTCCTCGCTCTCAGAATCAAGTCCGACGGCCGCAAGTACTTCGTCAACATCCAGACCGAGTCAATCGTCCCCACGGATTTGCACCAACACCTGCTCCCATCACACACTCCCGGGGAGTGGGAGACTGTCACCATCCCATTCAGCAGCTTTGTGCGAACAAACTACGGCATGGTTGTGGAACCTCAGAGGGAGATGATGAGGCAGAAGGTGCGGAGCGTGGGAATTGGTCTTATTGATCGTGTTCCTGGACCTTTTGAGCTGTGCATTGCGGATGTTTGGGCGACCAACAAGGCCCCCGAGAGAGGGGTGGACTCTGGATTCGATGTTGGCGGGGAGCCCGAGCATGAAGGCGGTATGATGGGCGAGGTTGAGAAGAGGAAGAAGGGCGAGCCGGAGAAGATCCTAATTTAGAGCAATGGTCTTTCAGCTGGACCCGATCCAGCTTGCGAACAATGCCTCTCTATCTGCTCTAGAGCGAGCGCGTAGCACTCGGAGGCAATGCTGTGCTCAGAGAGCCGCCCTGTTGTCCAGCCAAGCACTTGGTCTTCCGAGGCCTTTAGCCAGTCGATGCATACCTCATACGCATCAGCATGCCGCTGAAAAGGCCTTCGACGGCATTGAGTATGAGTTCCGTCACCACCGAGAAAGGCCCAGTCTCGGAATCGTGCAAGTGGTTGACAATCGTAGAATCAAGACCAGGCTCCACGACGAAGCAACCCTCTTCCAGAAGAGTTTCGACCAATTAACAGGGCAACAGAGTGGTGAAAGCATTACTGCAGAAGGCGCGCTGTCTATACAGGTACAGCCGAATTTTAGCATTGTAAATAGTGTAAATTTTCCAATACATCACATGCGGTAGCCATTGATGGTCAGATCACTTCCTCAGATGACTTTCATGCTCATATCGAGTGCCTCCGTGCGCTGCAACCCAATGCGTGCCAACGAGAGATACGAGCGAAACTCAAGGCGTCTCAACGCGCTTCGTGCTAGTACGAGATGCTCTCATGCGACCAACGTCAATACGCTGCCGCTGAGAAAGAAGGTAGACGCTCTTGCACCACGGTGCTTCCGAGATCGTCCTATGCATAACAGTTTCAATAATCAGAAAACATTCTCGTCTCCAACCCCTTCGGCCTCTCCCCATCAGCGCCACCTTTACCTTCCTTCGCCGCCTCGCCCTCCTTCGCAATCCAAACACCACCACTGCTCCCCAACCTATCCGCGCCAGCCTCAATCATGATGATCGCATCCGTCAACGTCCTCACGCCACCGGAAGCCTTGACTTTCATCTTCCGCCTCCCCGCACTCCCAATCTGCTTGCCCAACGCACTCGAGTCAGAACCAAGGTGCTCGCAGCATGCTTTCATGAGCTGCACATCTTCCTTCGTTGCGCCGGTGGGTTTGCGCTCGCCGCTTGGGCCTTTGATGCAGTTTTCCGCGGGCAGGAAGCCGGTGCTTGTTTTGACGTAATCGAATGATGCAGCGGAGGCGAGGACGCAGGCGGCGGTTGTCTGGTCTGCTGTTAGGCGAGAGGTTTCGAAGATAATCTTGTAGACTGCGTTAGGGGCTGCGGCGCGGAGGGCAGAGAGCTCGGTGTAAATTTTTGAGTATGCGCCGGCGATTAGGTGCTCTGCGTTGATGACTGCGTCGAGTTCGGTGGCGCCGGAGTTGATTGAGACGGACGTGTCCCTGTGTTTGCGTTAGTGGTGGCTTCGAGCAGTGGCAACTATAGTTTCTGCTGTCGTGTCTCGTCTTGTCTACTTAGACTGGACTCGCTGGCCTCTTTCTGGTCGAAAGCAATCGAAACAAGAGACTAACTTACTCCAACTTCTGATACAGATCCATAGTCCCCTCATGGAACCCTACCACGCTCGCAACTCCTACGCCAGAGCCCTTGAGGTTCGTTACGCAGCGCTCGACCCAATTGGGACGAACGCAGACGGTAGCGAACTGGTGCACGCGGGCCTCGGAGCACAGATTGTCGATTTGTGCTGCCGTGGCGTCGAGCTTGAGAAGCGTGTGATCAATTGTTCCGGTTATGGAGGCCGGGAGAGGGTATGTCGGTGCATTGGTCGAAACATCCTTGACGGCAGAGATGGTGGAGGCGATCATGGAGGCCCATTCGGGGTCGGTGTAGCGGTTCGTAGTTGACATTGCTGCTGTTTGGAGGGTTTTTGACGAGGGGTGTTTGTTGTGTTATTGCTCTGTGGGTACGCTACAGGCTGGAGGAAGAAGAAGGAAGATGTAAGTATGGTAGAGGATTGTTTGGTTTCCCGGCACGGTATCTCTTAGTTCAACGACTATCTTTATCTTAGTGTTGTTGACTTTACGGCATTACGATTAGTGCGAAAGGGACAGGCGGTGCTCTCCGTGGGGTTGACGATCTGGACAGGTGCCCGCCGCTTTTTTATTTCGTCGAGCCCCGCCCTCGGCTCATGCGAGTGAAGATCGCATGCAGGTTCGGCCTCTGAAACATTTGATAGTCCAGGGTTAGGGTCGTGCTGAAGGCGAGCTCTTGGACTCAACTTCGATGTGCATCTGCAGATGATCCTACGGATCAACTCCTCTATCGCCAACACCCTCTCTTCTCCGCAGACCAGCCAATGCCACCAAACCGCCCATTTCCTTTCCCATCTCTCTCCGTCGGCACCGATATCGCGCACGTCCCACGCATAGCCAGACTGGTCGCCTCGCAACGAACTCTCCCTCGCTTCCTGCGCAAAGTATTCACAAGTCGCGAGGAGCGCGATTTCCACTTGCGATTTCCAAGACATCCAAAGAAGGTCTCAGAGAGCGTCGGCACATCCCCGCAGGACAACGACGGGCCGTGGATCGCAGAGACGGCGAGATTTTTGGCTGGGCGGTGGGCGGCGAAGGAGGCTATTGTCAAAGCATGCTCATGGCGGAAGCTCACCTTTGATGAGATTCAGGTGCTTAAGGAGCCTGGTAGCAAAAGAATATATGGCGTCGTCTTGGATCAGCCAGATGTGAGGCCCACGGATAGGCAGACACGTCCCTCAGCACATGTAACGGCAATAAGAAGCGAAGAGCCTGCCGGGCAAGTCGTACAGATCAGTATCAGCCATGATGGAGAGTATGCGACTGCGGTCTGTCTGGCAGCAAGGGAGTCGAACGAATTATGATTTATTAGCGGGTTAGGGTTGGGGTCTCGTCGGAGGTCTGAGTTGCCAGATTTCGTATATTTCCCGGTGAAGATACGCTCGTACTGGATCACGAGCTTTCTCGGTTGGGGCTGTAATACTAACTGAGTATATCGATTCAATTGCAAACAGCATGCGATCGCTGTACCATTGTTCACATAGAACATGGGTTGTGTAAGATGTCGTCCAAATTCATAAAGCGACATGGAGCTTCGACAAACAAAGAAACCTACTACTCACCTGCACCGATCAACGATCAACCCAACTCTCAATGGCCCAAGATACGTTAACATAGTGAATTAAGTACCAGGAAAAGAAGGAATTCATCCATGTAACTCTCGTCTCCTATCCACAAAACGTGTGGCTTTCCGGCGCTGGCTCAGACGCTGATCATTCTTCACTTCATCGCAACCAACACGCTCTGCAAAATGGACATGCTTGTCAAACCGCGCATCTCCAGATGATCTTCCGTCCTGCGCAGTCTCATCCTGCGACGACCCTTCCTCGGCCCTGGACGCAGCTACCTCTTGCACCAATATGGGGTCACCGCATTGTGCCGCTCGAGAATGAAGATGATCATCACGCTTCTCCTGGACCTGAGTAGGCGTTAAGCCAGTTGCTGTGATAGATGTGGCGAAGATGTGAGCTTTCTGGTCCAGGCAGAGGCCCGTGGTGGCGAGGTGAGGAGGTAGCGGAGACACGTGGATGGATTTCTTTTGCTGGGTTGACATGTTTTGGTAGAAGGGTCGGGGTCTGGAGATGTGAGGGTTGTCTTCGATGACTGAAGAGTAGTTGGCATTGCATTTCTTGAAGATGTATACATCTTATCTTAATTGTATGGAAGTGCATGTATGTGTGACTATGGCATACTGTGTGTTCGACATACGCCGTTTGCGGTATGTTGCATGTAGCCATACAGACAGCTCCTGCCTCCGTGACATCGCAACATGGATCGAGCTCAAAAGTGAAAGAAGCCTCGACCGCAAAGGATCGACCGGGAGCGACGACACCGTCAGCGCACGGAACAAGAAAATCAGAAAATCAATCACGAAACAAGGCGCACTGTGACGTGCTGACATCACCTGTGCTAGCTGAAACGGGCACACGCGTTGGACGGCGAGTTCTTTAAGGCGTGAAGAAGATTCCAGGAACAGACCAAATTTGCAAGAAGCAGACCAGCTTTGCGGGCGGAAACGGTCAGGCTGGCTTTGATTGCGAGGGCGAGCAGGTTCTCTGCCGCGCCGGATGTGCAAAACGGGCGGGTTTGGTGCCTTCAATTTCGGTAGATTTGCTGCTTGTGGCTTCGACATGGGTGTTTATTGCGGCTGAGGAGTAGTGGAAGATTGTTAAGCGATGCACGCGAGGTATATCTTGGGTGCGCTATTGTTGAAGACACGGTCGACGATGGCCTTTGTGTACATCGATGCAGAGCGAGGAATGGACTGCAATGATACTAGAAGACGACTATGGCGACAGGCTTCCTCCTTCGCGCGTCCACGCGCTACTGTTTCAGATGTGTGGACGCTCGCATATCTCAAACGCAGGGCCGAGGCGATGCCCTGGAGCCACCGACGCTCGGTCTGCTCGACTCAAACACCCCAGTCCCGGTCGCCCAACGGCTCCAGCACCGCAGCAGACGAGACGACGAGGGCGCAGCGTAGTAGTCCTGCTTTTGCTCGCCGCCTGCCTGCCATGCTCTCCGACACCACCTTGACCTCACCTCATCCTCTGTGAGCGACTCCCCGTGGCGGGCTCTGCGACTGGCTGATCGACCGCACAACCGACCATACATTCTTTTACTTTCGCCTCTCCGTACTATACCCCACGCCACGCGATCACCGTTCGTCGAACCGTTGGCAGCCTCCCGACCCCGACCCAGACGGCATACATACTGAGCTCAAGCTCACTCCACACCCGGCCGTCTTCTCGCACTGCAGCACGGCACTCGCATACAGTACTTGCGGCTACTGCTGGTATCCTGCAGCTGTGCCACCCGTGTGACTCGCCGCTGCAACGCCAGTCAGGCATTGGTGCGCGAGCTGCTGGACTCCCTGCGCGCACACGTCAGCCGGCTTCAGCGGGCGTGGAATCGTCTTCTCCCTGGACCTGCAAGGGAAGGCTGGAAGGAGCGACTGGATCTCACACTTCGGTTCTTCAGGTCTCCTGACTGATTGATTACAACACCGTTTGCGCCGAGCGCAACAATACCACACGACAATCGCCTGGCGCGATCTTGCATACTTCTACAATCAAACCCCAGCACCACCAATTCGGGCCCTCGCATCCCGTACCTCCCGTCGGAACGATTGACCAACCCAACAATCACAAACGATACCGACGAACCGCTCCGGCAGCGATCACGAACGCACAGCAACACAGGCGCATGCATTGATTGATCCGCCCTGCTGTACATCATCTAACTTATCCATTCATTTACCTCGCTTGACGCATTAGCCTCGCACACTACTAGCACACTCGTTTATCGCCTCGGCACCCTGCATGACCCATGAGTTACTACGCCCATCCCGCTAACGGCCCAGATGGTCAGGATTATTGGTACGACGACTATGACAACCCCGCCTACCACGAGCAGGGCTCGAGTCGCCACCAATTGCCTAGCCGTCAACGGCCCTCTCAGCAACAACAATATCCGCAATACCAGCCACAATATCACCATCAGCCTGACCCGCGCATGCGCTTTCCGCGTCCTCAAGCCTACCCAAGAGCCCAGCAAAGTCAGCCAATGGAACCACCACAGAACCGTTATGATGGCGCCGATTATGGCGAGTCAGAGGAAGAACAGTGGCCGCTGAGTTCTCAAGCAGAACCGGCACCTGCACCAGCGCCCCGCCAGCTGCCTCATCCCAAAGGCCCACGCCAGCCATCAGGAGGGCGGAGTGGCCCGCCCCAAAGACCCCCAAGACCAGACTACGTCCCACCTATGCATGAGCCCATACGACAAGCTCCTCGCAGCGCATCAGCCAATCACCCGTACCAGCAGCCGTCAATGCACCATCAACAAGCCCCACGGTCTGTCTCAGCAAAACAACAGCCAACTTACCATCAGCCTCAGTCGCAACAGTCCCACCACGGCACCGGTCAGTGGACGGGTGACGGCTACAGCTACGAGACACCTCCCTCCAGCTCTAATGGCCATCCAATCGTCCAACAAGCAACCTACAGCAGGAATGTGCCTCCTCGTCCACCTCTTGGTCCACCACCCTCCTCCCGTCGCGGGCCTTCATCATACTATTCGCAGCAATTGTCTCCGGTTCATCCCATCGTAGAAGAGGCCGAGCGCGCCTCTCTCACTCGGGATATATCCAGAGAAGGAGAGGCTGCCTGGGCAAGCCAAAGCCACACCTCTCTGACTAGCAGCAACGCGATTCCCATCGGAATTCCTAGGTTCTACCTTGACGGCAGGGAAAGTGGAGTGAGTATCACTCCCAGCTCGGCATACTCAGAATACGCGCCAGACAATTCACCACCCAGACACGAAGAGCCACTCAGGAGTTTCAAGCAAAGGATGCAGGAACAGCATCCTGAAAACATCAATTTGAACCAGCCCCACAGGCCCATGGATCGTCAAGCACCTCGCGAGATGAGCGACTACTTCCCGCCAGTCACGAACAAATCTGCACAAGCTGAACGCGGCGAGTCACCCTCGGAAGGCAACATTCCTGTTCGCCAGGCCAGTTTGGGCAAGAGAAGTAAGCCAACTTTGACCACTGTGAAAAGTGGCGATCGTTTGAAGCGTGTTTCAAAGGAACCAGTCGCTGGTCCGCCAAGCCAGCAGAAAAGAGCCGCAGACCTGCAGGCTGCCACTCAGACATCGAAGATGCAGTCAGAACAAAGCGCCGCACCAGGTGCTGACTACATGGATGAGTCGCCTGTTGCGCCTCTTCCACCTGTGCATGGCACTAGCTCCAACGCCAGCTTTTTGGACTCATCTTCGGAATCGGGAAAGAGTCCTGCGCCTACTGCTCAAGTCGACAGTCCTAAACCTAGCATTCGCCTCGTCAACAAGTCCAACGAGCAGTTGAGCACGCCAAAGCCCACGCATCAGGGCCGCGGTCGCTCACCACTTGCTCGTACTGATGATGACGATGACGACGATTACGATGCTTATCTGAAAGAGACTCTCGCGGATCCAGAAAAGAGCGGGTCTGGTGGGATTGCAAGACAAGACAGCGAGACTCTTAAGTCGCCACCAGCAGGCTACTCTGGTGGCCTAAGAGCTGGTAGGAGACGCCCACCACGCCTCGACGTTGACCAGATCAGGGAAGAAGAGGCTCGCGGGTCGCTCACTAGTCTCTCTGACCTGATCAAGCGTGCCACTAGGCTAGCATCTAACCTCGACCGTGGTCGCACGGCCAGCAGACTCGGTATGGAACACTGGCTGAACGGCAATGGCAACGGGAACAACAATCCCGGCGAGCTTGGCGAGAAATACCGAGCCAGCAATGGTAGTATTAGTGGTATGCTCGCTTCATTCCCGCCTCCGGGAGAGAGGACTGCAAGCGGTAGCCTCGCCAATTGGTCAAGCCGCAGACAATCCAGGCCCCTACCGAGCAACAGTGACAGCGGCTCCCGGACCCGTGGCAAAGGCCGTCGTTGCTGTGGTATTCCGCTCTGGCTGTTTATCCTTCTTAGTCTTCTTCTACTCGCTCTGGTGGCCGCTGCAGTTGTCATCCCGATCGTTCTCGTGGTCCTCCCGAACATGAACGACGATTCATCCTCCACCTCTGCTCAAACCCAGGTAGCTGGAACCCAGGCATCGACACTCTCCAAATGCGCTACGAAACTCACCTGCGAGAACGGCGGCCAGGCTTTCCCGACCTCTGGCTCGGACGAAGACACATGCAAGTGCTTGTGCGTCAACTCGTTTACTGGCCCGACGTGCTCGTCAAAGTCGACAGCTGGCTGCTCATCTCTCACCGTCTCCGGCATGTCGCAAAACGCTACGATCGGCAGCGCTATTCCCAGACTCTTCGACCTAGCCAAAGAGAGCTTTGACCTCCAACTTGACACCCGCGCGGTGATAGGCCTGTTCAACGAAGCAGACCTTAGCTGCGCAGCCGAGAACGCCCTTGTTAGCTTCGGTGGCAAATCACAGAAACGGCGCCGGACAGCTGCTCCCCAAGCGTCAGAGACTGAGACGGTTCATCCGGCGGAGGCAACAAGCAACGGAATTGTATACGACTCCACGCCGTCGCCTTCAAAATCTTCCGAAAGCTCGGCTCCGTCGTCCTCCCCATCCCCGTCATCCACACCTTCCGCCAAGGCGGACGTGGACTTCGCTCGCGCTGCTGTTCTGTACATTCTGCAGGAATCTTCATCGCTGGAAACAGCAGAAAACGCGCAAAAAGCCTTGCAAGATAGTCTGGACCGTGGCGAAGCCGGCGTTGTTGATGTCAGTGGTTGGAAGGTTGATCTGAAAGAGGAGAAGGTCACGAAGGAGTAAGCAATACTCATCATGAGCATAAACCCTCGAGTTGTTGCGGACAGGATATTTGTATATACCATACGCTTTTAGGCGTGGGCCCAGAGAAGGGAGGATCGGCTATATAATGAGGTTCCATTGTTTGATAACTTGCATCAACGAGCCTCATCCAAGAGATGGGTTGGAATCGCATTGGGATTGGGATTGGGATGATCAAAAAGTGGAATAATGTAATTGAATACAGACAATCGGTCGGCTGGCCCATTACTACCTGCACATGCTATACTCTGTTTCTCAATGGCAAGCGTGCATCCGAACATCTATGGAGTATCTGGTACTGCCTTGAAAATTACTAGTAGTCATCCCCCAGATGTCTAATGATCCAAGCTGTATATCAAAGCACTTCATACTTGCTTGAACTCCAGTAGAAGTGAAGGAAGGCAACGGCGGACTTAAGATTTCTAATCTCCTATCGATCTCAGCTAGCCCGATCGCGCTAACAGGCCTCGGCCCCGATTGCATGCTCATGCTCGTCCGCCCGCTTCGATCGCTACTTCTTGTCTGACACACTTGGATCGCCGGTTGCAATACTTTGTTGCCATTCATAGTCTGGCTGGACAAGCTGATTGAAGGCATGGCGAACGCAAGAGAAGCTTCTGCTGAGGAGAGCGAGTGGGCGGGTTTCTCGGAGAGCGGCGATGGTGATGACGACATGGATTTTGAGGTAGGTGTCTGCGGAGGAGTGAGGTGTAGGGAGGAGAGGAAGAGCAAGACATGGGGATACAGAGTCGACTGCAGGACAGTTCGCTAACTTTGGCTGGGTTTCATCTAGCTCGCAAGCTCCGCTCTTGAAGAAGCCGAAGAAGAGGACGAGGACGAGGACGAGGGCGAGACAACACTCTATTTCGATGCCGAGGAGGGCACGTTTGTCAATGCGGACGGAGAGGAGATAGGGCTTGATGTGGAAGAGCAAGTAGAGGAAGAGCTTGAGGATGACCATCAGGACGAGGAGGGCGGTGGAGGAGAGGAGACCCCGGCGGTCACAGCAGCTGGTGCAGGCGCTCCACAGCGTACTCTTCTTCGTAAGGACCACCGAACGTGCCGTTGCTAAAAAATCGTTGCTGACTGTTTTTTGCGTCCACAGTCACACAGGAACAGCTAATGCACCTGCTCAATGGCCACGCAGGCCTACGGCAATTGTTGGGCGGATTCGGTGGCGGAATGAGAACACGGTCGCAGGGCCGCAGACGCAATGTCTTACTGGGAGAAGAACTGGAAGACGATGATGATGACGACGGCGACTACAATCCCTTCGGCCGGTCTTTCCGCAGAAGCAGACGAAACTTTACCGGCGATCGTTATCCCAAGGTTCCCTCGGAAGAGGGCAAGAAACTGATGGCTGGCGGCAACTTTGGTGTCAATGATCGCTGCAATCATTCAGCTTGCGGCGTACCATTTGAACAAAGTACACACAACAAGCGTCGCCGCCTAGCGCGGCGCATGTTCGATCGTGAGTTGGGAGTTGAGAACCGCGGCCGAGCACGAGCACTCAATTCACTCGCCACACAAGACTTAATACCTGAGTCGAAGCCGGACATGATCATCAATCTTAATGACCGCTGCTATTCTGGCCAATTCAGCGAGGACGGATCGTTTTTCTTTGCTTGCGGTCAAGATTTCAAGGTGCGCATGTACGATACTTCCAACCCGTATGACTGGCGCTATTACAAAACCGTCAACTATTACGGCGGACAATGGACTATCACAGACGCCACTCTCTCACCAGACAATAAGCACTTGGCCTACAGCAGTATCAAAAGCAATGTGTGTTTGGCCACCACAGACCCTACCGACTCCTCCGAGCCCCGGCGCCTGGACTTTGCGAACACAGGCTCAGGGTCGACTCGCGGAGGTGGAGGATGGGGCGGAAGCCACTTTGGCATTTGGTCGTTGCGCTTCAGTGGCGATGGTAGCGAAATCGTTGCAGGCACAAGCGACCAATGCGTATACGTCTACGATCTCGAGGCTCAGCGGAGTGTTATGCAGATTCGCGGACACAGTGACGATGTCAACGCGGTTTGCTTCGGCGACAAGATGAGTCCTCACATTCTCTACTCTGGATCAGATGACACGACACTAAAGGTCTGGGATCGCCGAAGCTTGCGATCTGAGCGCCCTGCTGGTATGTTCCTGGGTCATACCGAGGGTTTGACGTATATCGATAGCAAAGGCGATGGGCGCTATGTCATCAGTAACGCGAAGGACCAGACGTGTAAGCTATGGGATCTGCGCAAGATGATTTCGACAGATGTTGGTGAAAGGATCAACCCACAGGTGAGCTCATGCACTCCCACCTCTGCAGCTTCATCTTACTGATTTCCCACTTCTCAGGACTACACTACAAACTTCGACTACCGCTTCGCCGCCTACGACGACCTCGACCACACTCCCCATCCGCACGACTGCTCCCTCGTCACATTCCGCGGCCACAAAGTCCTCAAAACTCTCATCCGCTGCCACTTCTCGCCACCCACCAGTACCGATCAACGCTACATCTACTCCGGCTCGCACGACGGCAAAGTCCATATCTGGAACCTCGACGGCACGCCGCGCGCCCAAGTGGACGTGCAGCGCTCAACAGCAAACTCGCGCCCCGAATCCGACCGGCGCTACGCAGATCGCTACGACTACCATGGCCAATCGGGACAGTGGAAGACGATTGTCAGAGATGTGAGCTGGCATCCGAGTGCGCCGGTTATTGCGGCCACGAGTTGGAATGGATGGGACCATGGGTTGGGAACTACGACTGTGCATAGTTGGAATGATGGGCTTGATGGTCCTGATGAGATTGGTGCTGATGAGCAGGGGTCAGCGGGCAAAGCGAGTCTGGGAAGTACGCCCATGGGTGCGAGGGTTACGGCGCAGTTGAAGCATGACCGGCGGTTCTATGGCGCGGAGGAAGAGCCGGCGACTAGGAGGAGAAGGACGGGGAGAGGTCTGGCCGCACTTTGGGATGACGAGTGAGCCGTGAAGTGCATGGTGGAAGTGAACTATTGGAAAGGCGTTCTTGCTATAAATGATGGTAGGTATTCTGGGCTTGGGTTCATCTGGCGAGGGCAGCATTCAGAGGCTTGTGGGCATGTAACGTACATATACCGGGAATGAATGGGAGGCGTTTATGATGACACTTACATGAAATCTGCTGCTAAGTCCATTGAAATGTGCCTGTGGTCATTGCACAACGAAACGTTCCTGCTCATGTAATTACCTCGTACAAGTTCGTTAGCATATGGCCTGATAGTACACGTTGATGCAATCTCCAAGACAAATGAGAGGAGGCAAGGTATCCAAGAAAGGTAAAAATTGTATATGAACACTTAAAGAAAATAGCACATCGTGGCCTTGCAGGACCTCATTCCCGCTTCGACCTCGGTTTTCTGCGTTCACGACTCGGTATTTCAAGGTGTGACAGTCGCAGCTTTGGTATCTGCCAAGCGTCCCCGTCACCCTCATCTGGGGCCACCTTTTCCGTAGTCGCAGCGCCTTCAATTCGTATCTCCGACGATATTCGCTTGTAGCGCAAGTGCTGCTTGCCCTGTCTTCTGCCGGTAGATTCTTCTCACACGCCGCCAATCTTTTCCCTCGCAATTGTGGTTATCGCTTAAGCACCGCCGACCAGGATGTTGTTCACGGGAATGTGGACTGCGAGCGGTGTTGTTAGACTTCGGAGCTCTTCTGGCGGGAGGGACTGGATTCAACTCGACTTACTCAGCTTGACCACGTAGCCAATAACACCCATGATCAGGAAACCCATGCCGACGGCCTGGGAGATGCGCAGGAACTCGCGCTTGTCGGCTATGAAAGAGACGTTAGCTTAGTGCTGGCAAGTGGGCCTGGCGACAGTCGTGCGACCGTTCCAGTGGGATGCGAAGAAGACGTACGCTTGCTGCACCTGGTGATGAACTGGCGGCCGTCCTTGACGAACTCGCGAGGCATCTCGAGGAATTCCTTGGCTTGGTCCATTGTGTGTGTTGTGTTGGTGTGGCTTGGGGTGTTTGTTGGATACGTTCAATCGCAAGTTCGGGGGTATTAGTTTGAGTTGTTGTGCGAGGTGAGATTTGTGGTTGTGCTGTGGTATGTGGAAGTGGTCGTGTGAACGGGAGGAGTCGACTGGAGTTGCGCTCGGTTCTAGAAGGCCAGCTGGAGCTGGAGGGAGAGAGCTGGGGTCGCGAGTCATGTGCCCGCCAGGGTCCAAAAATTGGACTGGCCCGAGGGCGTCTTCACTTCTTCACACTCACATGCTTGCTCTTGTGATGTTACAACAATAGAACACTCACTGCGCCTGCAGGAAGACATGAGCTACCGAAGTCTACTCATTCGTTCCATGCATTATGGTATTCGACGGCAATGCTCTGCATCGTGACCCGTCCATTCCTCCGCTGGTCCGTAAGTTTGTCTGGTCTCTCTTATACACACAAGCAGCTACTATGGCAAGTGCTCATTCTCGAAAAGATGAAGACCATCGAGATACCTGGCTAGATGCGTTAGTATCCCGCAGGCATATAAGGAGCTATCGTGAAACCTGTTTTGAACTAACGAGGGTTAGACCACTGAGATACCTTGACAAACTTACAGACCCGGGGAGGTTGATTCAGCCCCGCCGGAGAATATCTCCAATCCTTCAGCCACCAAAAGTGGGATGCAGTTCTACTATACAGCCTGTGTACGCCACACAGTCCCGATGACATGCCAAAACACGATCCTCTCCTCTGCCTCTTCCACGGTTTCGTTGACAATGCCTGCCTTCGAATAGAGCCGAAGAAAATATTGTTTGAAGCAGCGCAAGTGCCACAACGACAGTCAAGGCAATGCAGTTAGGTCCAGCTGGCAGGCTATCATTTCTCATCGATGGTCTGGCCGGCGCCTTTTTCTGACTCAACGTATTCATCGTAGCGCCCCGCGAACTCCAAGTGACTCACGACTGGTACTTGGCGCAGCAGAGCGGCGGCAAGATCTTGTGTGAAGTCTGCAGGGTAATGTTGCCATTTGCGGATGACGGTTTCTCTTAAGCCACGCATGATCACCTTGTCGATGACCACACGTCTCAGAGGATTGTTAGGCGGGGTGCAACTCCATATCAGAGTGATGGTGTTCGGCGACGGCAATCCCGCCCTCAGCCCCAAGATAGGCTTCAGCACGTGGTTGCGGAGCTGGATGTCGTCGATGAATTCGCCGAGCAGGCAGAGCTCAATGCACAGATCTGCTTGTGTCTGTCTCTGCTTCAAGGCGTCGGGCGCCGAATCCTCGACATGGACAGCGATGGTGTGCGTGGAGAGCCAGACCATGTATGCCTGAAAGGTCGTAGGCGCATGGTCTCGTATGTGTACGGTCTTGCTCTGGCCTTCTCTCCATTTTTCCGAGCACGCGGCGGCGAAGAACTTGGAGTGGGCGCAAATGACATCTTTGTGGACCACGAACGACTTCTCAGCTCCCTCAGGGCCGACGAGTACCGTGATGACGTTGCTGTAGTCATATCTAGTGTTGTTAGTTTCACTGCTTTGTTTAATACCGGAGCTTTAGGTATACTCACGAGAGGCGCTTCGCTAACCGCTCATTAGCATCGCGCTCTTCATCCTCCCTTGCTCGCTTGTTCCCTGGTGTCTCGACCATGCTGACAGGAGAGACGAGTAGCTCAAGCAGCAGATTCTGTGCTGCGTGGTGCAGGAAAATCAGTCAGATCGTGTGTTTATGAAATAGAAAGTGTCCTGGAGTCCATTTAAATGTATGTGAAAGTGTCGAAAGTGAAGCGAGTAGCTCTGCATGTCACTGCATAACGACAGTGCACCAGTCATATCCATCAAAGCAAGCCTTGAATAAGAAACTTAGCTCAGTGACTATCCATCCCAAAGACAAGATGCCATGGCATTCCGGCATGTGGAAGTCCAAAAGCCAAAAGCCAGAGAGAGTAGTGCTGTGGTTCCAGTCTGGTATGTCGACAGCGAAGCTATATGCCTCTTTTGCACGAGCATCGTCGCGCTTCCTGCTTGGCATCTCACCGGATATATTAAATTTTCCTGTCTCATGTTCAGATGGTAGTGGCATGGAAGACAGCCCATAGCCAAGGTGATGCTGGCCAGGGGCGGAACGTTCTTGGCAGACCTCGAGATATCTTAGCCGCAAGGCAGGAGGTCGGCCTTCATCCGTCGGTGTTACACCATCATCGCGGAAGCGCGTAGCCCAACGTTCTTGTGTTTGTATGTCTTAGTACCCGGCATGGGACCGGGCTGAGCATGGGTCTTGCACTCTTGCTGGAGGCAGGGAATATCTGTTTGCTATCAAAAATGACACCGCGCTGAGTTATGGGATATATTCTTCGTGCTCGGGACAGCATCTACCCCATATTTCGGAATGCTGAGAGGAGGACTGAAGATGTTGTGTAACACGTGGCTGGTCTGTGGCTTGCTCCGTTGAAGATGGTCGTTTCGTCTTGCCCGAACTGCTCTCGGCAATATCTCGGTCTTCAACGCCTTTCAACGGCTTCCTACGAAAAGACTCACTAACATCTTCGCAGCAAGGACCTTATTGGACGTCATTGGAACCATTGATTTCCATACAAAAGCGACAATGGCCAGTTCGCAGGTTCCCGCGACCAGTCAGCTGGATGGCAGGCCAGAGCTGCCAGCTATGGACCTTTCCAATGACCCAAATGCACGAGGAATTGTTGCCCTCGTCTTTTGCAGAAAGACGCCAACATGTGAGGCGGAAAAAGTGCAACCCATGAAGAGCACGCTTCCGATCATTCTGGAAGATCTGTTCAGCCATCTCGGACCACTAAAGAGCCCGGAAGTACGCCCTCTCGATGGCGACGCGGACGATGCCCGGGTCTACGAGATCATCATGCAACTCTCCCACTCGCCATCCCTGGCCGAATGCACAAAAGCCACACAACACCCAGCTCTTGCCGAATTTGAATCAGAAAGGGGCGTAAATCTTGTCCTCCAGCCATTGGAGCTTTACAGGATCCATCGCCAGCCCGGCCTTGCAGTCTTCGATATGGACTCAACTCTGATTCAACAGGAAGTCATCGATGAGCTTGCACGAGCCGTAGGCCTCTACGACAAAGTTGCAGCTATCACTGAAGCAGCCATGCGTGGCGAGGCACCTTACACCGACTTTGAGGCCTCGCTGCGTGCCAGAGTAGGCCTCCTCAAAGGCGTGCCCATGAGCATCTGGCAACAGTTACGCGAAGGCGTCATCACTTTCACACCTGGTGCGAAAGATCTCATTAAAGTCTTGAAGGGATTGGGCTGGAAGACTGCGGTCTTGAGTGGCGGTTTCACACCTCTTGCTCTGTGGGTGAAAGAGACACTGGGCTTGGACTACGCCTACGCCAACCACCTGGTCGCCGACGAGAACGCCGGTGTGCTGACCGGCGAGCTGGTCCCCGATGCACCTATCATTCATGCTTCGAAGAAGCGCGAATTGCTGCTGAAGCTGGCAGCTGACAATGCGATTCCTGCTCAGAAGGCGATTGCTGTCGGAGATGGCAGCAATGACCTGCTCATGATGAGCGTAGCAGGTCTGGGTGTCGCGTACAATGCGAAACCTAAGGTGCAGCTCGCCGCGCCTTCACGACTCAACGGCGAGAGCCTTCTGGATGTGGTGCACGTGCTTGGATACACCAAGGAAGAAGTACAGAAACTCTTGTAGCGACTTCTTGAGAGAAAAGATGAAAATTCAAAATTGGGACTGCATATAGACGCAACCGATAGAAAAAAAAGATAAAAGCTTTGATACCCAAAACCCATCTGTCGCTATGCAAAATGCTCCGACTGCCTACCACTCCAATAGCTCTTTCGCAGCTATCTCATTTTCCAAGCCTTCCAACACCCTACCGACTCCACTCCTGACAACTCCGACCGTCGTCTTTCCCTTGACCCTGCTATAGAAGACAGGACAATCCCTGCTGTCACACTTGACCTCTTCCCCGAAAGCAAGCCCGGCACAACTCCTGCACACATCCTCAAGATCACGATGCCGGCGCTCTGCTTTCAAAATTTTGTTCTGCAATGTCAGCAATGTCTGCGCCGACTTAGAATGGCGACAGGTATGGCAAAGCGGCAAAGGCGTTGGTTCGCGAGATTTTGGCAAACGGTCGCGACAGACAATGCATAGCGAGGAGCCCATATAGCTTTCCATCGTCTTTTTCTTCGACGTCGTGAGGTCGCCGTCGCCGATAAGGCGGATGCGCTGAACCTTTGGCATCTCGTCGTACCACTGCCTAACATTCGCACCGACAAGATTGAAAATTCTCTCCAGCGGTGGGATTAAGTTCTTTGAAATGTAATACTCGGCGTCGAGCTCGGCATGCTCCTCGTTGATCAGCCTCTCCGGCTCGACGCATCGCTCGAACAACCTTGCGCCGGGCGCACCGGCTATGACGACGTATGGTACACGTTCGCCATATTGTGGCTCCAGTCGCGGATCTTTGAGCATGCGTTTGGTTGCGATCAATGCACCAGGCGGTGCAGGTCCCTTGTCAGAATAGGTGCCCAGTTTGACCTCTTTCGCAAAGCAAAAGTCTTGCACTGAGAAGCGACCCGTCATGATCTTGGTGCACTGAGCCTGGAAGTAGCGCTTCACTTCGCTCAAGTCAGATGTGCGGAACAGCAGCTTGAGCGCCTTCTCTTCGATCTTTTGTTCAGCAGGCGTGCCATCGCGGCGAACAGTCTCGATACCCTTGGCATCAAACTCTGGCTCGGTCTGCGAGGGATGCTCATACTTGAAGCCGACGTAGCGCTTCTTGGCCAGCAGAACACAAGGGTGGTAGACTTTCTCGAACTTGAGCTTGATGGGCCGGGGGTTCATATCGGTCACAGCTTTCGAGATCTCATCGCCTATCTTGAACGCTTCGTCCTTTGAGCGACCTTTGAGGTAGATGAACAAGCTGTCGGTATCACCGTAGACGACTTCAGCACCCCATTTCTCGACCGAGTGAATGAGAGCAATTGCCTTCTCAAGCGTCTCGCGGCCAGTCTGGACGATCGAGTCGGCGATTTCAGAACATGGCATGCGGCCAGAGAAACTGGCGGATGTGTATCCATAAGTGACGTTTGCAATGAGCTTGAGAGCGAGCTGTCTGTTGTTGAGTAGCTGCTGTAGGGTTCTGTCATCCTTGTCGGCTTTCATCCCGCTTTTGACCATGACACGCGTCTCGAGAATCTCACCCAGCATCTTAGCTAGAAGCGATTTGCGCATTTCCGGCTTAACATACATCATACCATTTGGGGAGATGTTGATCTTGTCTTTCACCAGCTCCAGCAGGCCAGGGGTGCGCTTGAAGTCTGCGAAACCCATCTTGTTGGTACCTCGCCAATTGGTGATGCGACCAAGGCAAGTCGAGTAGCAATAGTTGTAGGCGATCATGATACTGGGATACAGACTTTGGAAATCCAGCACGAGAAGTGGGCTCGTGTAGAACGAGGACATAGGTTCCATAACTAGTGGCAAGCACTCAAGTGCATTCTGAGCACCCACTTGTTTCCGTGAAGGCGACACCAAGACGAACGACTCAGGCTTCGCAATGCGAAACATGAGTGATTCAACTTTGAACTGCGAGCCACGGCTGAAGACAGAGAAGAAATCCACACCGAGCAAACGTGCTTGTTCCGATGTTCGCGGGACGAGCTCGTTGGCGTCCAAGATTTCCAGGTCTAGACGTGTGCGTGTGACGAAGTAGTCCAAGGCTTTGGCAAGATCGCGAGGTTTATCGCTGCGGAACCACCTTGTCAGTGTGGCGAAAGAGTAGTGAGGGATGCGTCTGTGCAGCAAGTGAAAGACCACATTCTCCATCGTGTATTGTAGCAAGTTCAGCTCCGATCTCATGGCTCGCCAGATATTGATCGTGTGCCTGCCCGTTATGCGAACAGTCGACGTATGAGTAAAGCCCCATTTGTCTGCGTCTTTTCCGAAGCGGCCATGCGATTGTGACTTCATGCGCGAGAATTCGTCCGGAAGATTGAACTCATATTGCAATCTTGCACGCTCGATGAGATAACCCCAGCTGCTATTGTGTACTTCGTACCCAGTGAGGATGTCAGGATCGTGAGACCGCACAATGTCGACCATTCGATTGAAGAGATCTAGCTCGTCGTCTTCTTCATCAATTTGGATTGTGTTGCCTACCGTGCGGCGGATGCGCTCGACAAGCGTGTCGTCCTTGGGATCAGTGAGAATGACGATGCCAACTTTTGTGTCGTCCTCCAACTGTTCGTCAGCGAGACACCAGACGACCATGCTAACGGGATCTTTCTCCGGATCGGGAGACAGGTCAGCTCGAGTATTAACGTGTAATTCTAAGCTCATCGTTGACATATAGCCAGTCTCGTGTTGCACACTCGTACTGGCTTTTCGCTGAGAGAACTTGAAGCCGTGTTTATTCTTCTGCGTAGGTCCGTCGATCTGCGAGAGCTCGGCTGCAGGGCGATTCTTCCTTTTTACTTGAGTTGTCGGCGGCCCGTCAACTTCCAAGTCTTCAAGTGTATCGCGTTCTACAGGTCGATTTGAAAACAGCCAATGCTGCACTTCGGTATACGTAGGCGGAGGTGCCATGATTTCCCACCCTCTTAGGGTGCACTGGCGAGAGCGTCTCTGATCGACAAGGTCCTGTTTGGCTCTGTCAAGAGGTACCGATTTAATCGGCACGGGCGTCCCTTGTTTGTCGAAATCGGGAAGAAACGGTAGAGTAAGACTCTCTAGTCGGAACTCTTGGCCAGCGTATTCGCGCGGACGCTCAGGCACGTCAGTCTCGCTACTGTAATATGCATCTTGATACACCACCGAAGGTGCAACGGTTTGTTGGACCTCTGCGAACGTCGGCGGGGAATGGCCAAAGACGAGTTGGCAGGCACGCTTAGTCGAGCAGAATGAAGTTCTGTAGCTAGCGATTGCAGCAGAACTCATGCGCGATGGAAGTGATTCAGGTCGAGTAACAGTGGAAGTTGATTTCGTTGTCAATCCGGAGCCAAAAGAAGTGCTGAATGAATCTCTGGATTCGTGCTTTGCAGGCGAGGTGTGGGGCATGCGTGGTGTAGGAGTATCTGACTCCCGTTGGCTTAATCTCAATTGCGTTTTCGGGTCATTAGGATCTTTGACAGAAGGGAAGCTTAACTTCCGTGATGACGAGGAAGACGATTGTTGCGACAATATGGGCGGCTGCCCCGAAGGTGGCAAGATCGGCTCTTTTGAGTTGTGCCCTGTGTTAGGATTTCTGCGAGCGGTATTTGAAGTTGGGCTTCCCTGCTGACGTCTCGCGTCTTGCACACGAAATCCATTGTGTGTCCGGGCTTCTTTTTGCCCTTGAGAAAGCCTTCTGAGTCGCTTGGCCGTGCCCTGACCGTCTTCTGGAACAAGACGCTTGGAGCCAATGTTCTCAGCGTGAGTGATCGCTCTCGACGGTACACTGGCATCGTCAAGAACCTCGGCAGCCGCTTCGATCTCCTCAGCATCTCCTTTGACCTTAGCCTCT
Organism: Cladosporium austrohemisphaericum; assembly: GCA_022813715.1. NCBI lineage: Eukaryota > Fungi > Ascomycota > Dothideomycetes > Cladosporiales > Cladosporiaceae > Cladosporium > Cladosporium austrohemisphaericum. The sequence goes on from JAKLLY010000020.1 coordinate 256,262, forward strand.
CCAATGTTTCCGTCAAGACCCGCAGCAGCCAGTTTCTGTCGCTGCGTAAGTGCCTTGATCTTCGCGGCCTCTTCGTCCGACTCGTACTCGTCCTCATCCGCGAGCTGTGCGATTGTCCCAAGATCGACGACTGCTTCATCCTCGTGGTTTGCTGGAGCCAGTGAATCGTGATCGTCGTTGACATGCACATTGAGACCATTAGATTTCCACTTTGAAGCAAGTGTTTCGTAGAACAGATCCACCACACTTTCCAACACCGTGGGCACATTTTCATCAGTCTTCTTGCCCGCTTCAAATTTCTCGAAAGTGATGTCGCCGCCACCTCTTGCTTTGCGCTCCTCACTTACCAGTTGGTCGATCATCTCCCGGAACTCATCCTCATGGATCCAGCCGCCCTTGGAGTCATTTCTTGGATCTGCGCTCATACTCACAAGCACTTCCGGCGGAAATGGAGACGAGGTAGCATTCGTCAAACCCATGCGCAACTTACGCCGGCGAGTCTCGTCCTTCCACAGGCCCGCCATCGAATGCACAAGCTTCTCTTCTGGAGGAAGATTCTCGAGCGAGCTCAGGCGCTCTATGAAGCTGTGATGCAAAGGCCTTGCCTGTATCTCGTGCCGATTGATGATATCCTCAACTCTTACGTCAAGCTCGAGCTGACAATGACTCTGCCTTGGGAACAAAGCCTCTTCCAACATCAGCTCCTTTCCAATTGATCGATCGTGCCAAAGATGTGTCAATTCATCCAACTCTTCCCATGCCGGTATTGGATCTCGAAAGCGCGGCTTTGCGCACTCGATGTACGCGCATCCGTACAAGTTGAAATCGCACATCCATTGGAGCAAGTACTGCAAATGCGCTTCGAACGGTTGGAACACTTTTCTCAAGATGGCACCCTGCTGAAGCAAATCATTGAACCGAGTCATGTGCATTGGATTCAACATGTAGATCTTGAGAAAGTAGTTGTGTCCAACATTGTAGCCGAAGAAAGGCACGCCTTTGACCAGGGTGATGTGTGCTACGAACGACACATTGCGTGGGTTGTCATACGGATTCCGACGGTAGGAGAGTGCAAGCGCATGATCGATAGAGTGACGCAGGGTGTTGATGTACGCGTCCACAGCATCTTTCTCTATTGATTCGGTGTACGGAATGTATAGGTATGGAAACGCTCCGTGGATGTGCATGCACACTTTCTGACCGGTCTCCGTCGCTCCAAAGACACGGATGACTGGGACTTGTGGCAGATTGTTGCGCTGTGTAGGCGTGTCTCTGGGAGGGCCCCATAGTGGCGGGTCGAGTGGTCCAGGAGCATTTTGGTAATGGTCGACGCAGTTCAGCCTGACGCGAAAGACCTCTGCGTCCTTAGCCATGGTCGAGGTGTTCTTCGATGTAGGTCATGATCCCCTGCACATGCTGTGGCGTTTGATTCGTAGCTGACACGGAGCTAGAAGAGTGCTCCGCGGTGAGGTGGTGATGGTGGCAGTCTAGAATACAAACATCAGACGCGTAAAGTGCATTGTTCGCGTCGACATCTCGATGACGTCGCGAGGTCAGCTTTGGCTTTGAGCCGGAAGGAGCCACCCGAAGCCTTCACTTCAACTCCATCTCGGCCTCCCTCCAAGCTCGTTTCTTCAAGACTGTAACCAGATATTAGGGCCTTTTGTTAGACACCCGATCCCCGAATAACCCTAGTATGCCTTGAAAAAAGGACGATCGCAAGATATCACATGCCAACGATCTCTTCCAAGCTCGGTCCAGCTGAAGGACTATTCCTCTACGCCTCTTAGCGGCAGATGCAGGCTCCAACCATACACACCAGCGTGATGATCACCCCGCAAAGCCATCGAGTCACGATGTCGACACGCATATGCAGAAAGTATTATCCAAGCCGTTCTCCCTCATCTTCTCGGCGGAAACACCACATGCTCGCACCCGGTCAGGCACATGGCGCTAAATCCACTGCAAGGGTGTCGAGCACCTGCAGCACCCCGCCGGCCCATAGTCATGTCCTGCATATCCCCGCTCTGTACATGCGCTGCAGTTCTCTGGACCTTCCATACAAGTCCTGCGTTATGTGATGGCGGGAGAGGAAATTACCTGTCGTAACGGCTGGCCAGTCACGCGCTTGTCTTAGACCCTGCACTCCTTGCGGCATTATATCGTTTTCTTGCTTGGACGGGCTGCAATGTACTTCAGCCTTAGTAGTGACGAGAGCCTGCATCTGCGGACAGGTACTTAATCTTTCTCACGTCGCAGCTACTGAGGTACATCCAAATTATCTTCCTGTGAGATTTCTCAGGTAGCTGCCGTCGAGATGGGTGCACCAAAGCAACTACTCGCGGCTTACCTCGCCCTTGCCCCTACTGTATCTGCTCTTCTCCTACCACGCCAGCAGAATGCAACGCTTGACTCTTGTCCAGGCTACAGGGCGAGTGACGTGCAGACCACCGACAATGGCTTGACAGCTTCCCTCACACTTGCCGGTACCGCTTGCAGTGTTTACGGCACCGATTTGGAAGAGCTGACCTTGACGGTGGAGTATCAGAGTGGTATGTTCTCCTTGGTAGCTGCGACTGTTGGCCAACGATGCTCATGCTTTCTTCAGACCAGCGTCTGCACGTCAAGATCCAAGACCCAGCCAATGAAGTCTATCAAGTCCCGGAATCGGTCTTCGAGCGTCCCTCTGGAGGGAATGGCAGTGGCGAAAGCTCCGAGCTCGAGTTCCAGTATGAGGAAGACCCATTCAGCTTCTCGGTTGTGAGACGTGAGAGTGGAGAGGTCCTCTTCGACACATCAGCTGCACAGATCGTTTTTGAAGACCAATACGTGAGACTTCGCACGAGTCTTCCAGATAACCCTAGCCTATATGGCTTAGGCGAACATTCGGACAACTTGTGAGTCTCTCAATGGGAGGGTCGACCCGATGTCTTGAGACGTCGACTGACAACCACTCCAGCATGCTCAACACGACCAACTACACCCGCACGCTCTGGAACCGTGATTCGTACCGGATCCCGAGAGGCTCCAACCTTTATGGTAAGATCTATCGATCCAGTAGTACTCGCTAAGCCTATACGATCACATCTAACACCTTGAAGGCTCTCATCCCGTGTACTATGACCATCGAGGCGACAATGGCACCCACGCAGTCTTCTTGCTTAACTCGAACGGTATGGACATCAAGATCGATGACTCTGATGGACAGTTCCTCGAGTACAACGCTATCGGCGGCATCATCGATCTCTACTTTGTGTCTGGCCCTTCGCCCGTCGAAGCTGCTCAGCAATACTCGGAAGTCGTCGGTAAGGCCGCGATGATGCCATACTGGGGCCTTGGCTTCCACCAATGTCGCTATGGCATGCGTGATGTCTATGAGGTTGCCGAAGTTGTTGCGAACTACTCGCGAGCTGGCATTCCTTTGGAGACTATGTGGACTGACAGTAAGTTCCTCACATGCCATGGGTCCCTTATGCGGAAGGCTTGCTGATGTGTCAACCAAGTCGACTACATGTACCAACGATGGGTCTTTACTCTTGATCCAGCACGCTTCCCATTGGAGCTTGTGCGTGAGCTAGTGCAGACGCTTCACGACATGGGCCAAAAGTATGTGGTAATGGTGGATCCAGCGGTTGCCCATGCCCCAAACTCAGACTATGAGGCATTCGACGAGGGTATCGATTCGTTCTTGAAATACGAGAACGGATCATTGTACAAGGGCGTAGTGTGGCCAGGTGTGACGGTCTATCCTGATTGGTTCAAGAGCAGCACACAAGAATACTGGAATGGCCAGTTTTTGGACTTTTTCGATGCTGAGACTGGTGTTGACATCGATGCTCTGTAAGGCACCTCACTCTTCGTTGGAGCTTGAGTCCGCTGACCCCAATGTACAGATGGATTGACATGAACGAAGCCAGCAACTTTTGTGCTTGGCCTTGCCTGGACCCGGAAGCTGAGGCTGCTTCTCAGGGCTTGCCTCCGAAACCCCCTGCGATTCGACTTGGGAGCCCAAGGCCCATTCCAGGATTCCCTGAAAGCTTCCAACCTCAATGCCGTGCTGTCGTCACCTTCAACGTGAACGCCACAACTTTCTTCGGAGAGAACATCCTTATTCTTGGAAGCTCCATCACCCTTGGTAACAGCGATATCGTCAACGCTGCACCTCTCAACGCAAACAACTACCCCATCTGGAGCGCTTCGATCGACATGCCCGCAAATGGAACATTCCAGTATTCTTTCGTGAGGCAAGAGCCCGACGGGACTTTCATCTACGAAAACACCAACCGAACAATCACAACCGGGGGCTGCAATAGTGTTGGAAGCACGTCAGACACGATTACGACCAGCTCGCCACCGCAGTCCAAATTTAAGAGACATGTAAAGCCTGCTCAGCCACGTCCTGTACTGCAAAAACGTCAAGCTGCCGGTGAAGGCATTGGTCTGCCCGGCCGTGACCTTCTTGATCCCGCTTATGCCATCGACAATGACGCGGGAACCGGTGTCTTGAGCGACCGAACGATCAGGACTGACCTCATCCATGATGGTGGGTACGCTGAGTACGATACTCACAATCTTTACGGTGCCATGATGTCGGAAGCATCCCGAATTGCTATGCTTGCACGCCGACCTTCGCTCCGCCCAATGATTATCACAAGATCGACCTTTGCTGGATCTGGACGCCAGGTTGGCCACTGGCTTGGTGACAATGGTGCCGAATGGGACCAATACCTGACCTCAATCTCGCAGCTGCTCGACTTTACTTCGCTATTCCAGTTCTCATTCGCAGGTTCGGATGTTTGCGGCTTCTCCGGTGAAACCTACGACAACATTTGTGCTCGCTGGGCATCTCTTGGCGCCTTCTCTCCGTTCTACCGCAACCATCGCGAAGTGAACTACCCGCCGCACGAGTTCTACCGCTCTGAGCTGGTTGCAGAGTCTGCACGTAACGCCATTGCGACACGCTACAAGCTTCTTGATTACATCTACACCGCTATGTACGACCAGACCGAATCTGGTACTCCACTCGTTCAGCCAATGTTCTTCGCCTACCCCAACGACCGCAACACCAATTCGCTCCAATACCAGTACTTCTGGGGTCCTGGCGTGCTTGTTGCCCCCGTCACGGAAGAGAATAGTACCACCGCATCGTTCTATTTGCCTGACGATATCTTCTACGACTACTATACCCACGAGACTGTCCGTGGCGAAGGCGCAACCATCAGTGTCCCAGATGTTGACTACACCACCATCCCACTGTACTACAAAGGTGGAAGCATCGTCGCTCTGCGTGCCAACTCAGCCAACACAACTACGCTATTGCGTGAGGAGAACTTCCAGCTTATCATCGCGCCGGGTCTCGATGGTAATGCAAGTGGTAATCTGTATCTTGACGATGGTGTTAGTCTTGAGCAGGAAGCTACCAGCTACATTGAGTTCAGCTATGACGGCGAATCTAGCCGCTTCACGATGGGTGGCACTTTTGGCTACGATGCGGGTGTGATCATTGAGAGCATCACGGTGCTTGGTAGGGATGGCGGACCGTCAAGCTTGGTCCCGTATGAGGTCGACCTTACTGGACCTGCTGAGTTGGAGGTCTGAGCTGGACGTCGCGGCCTTGAACGTCAAGAGAACGGCCAGAATATGGTAAAGTAGACAAGGATTGTAGCTGAAACTCAAGTCGTAAGCGTCTTTACCAGCATCTCAATGGTCTCGAAGCCTTTATGATGTTTCAGATCTTCTGGTATCACCGTACAACGAAGGGAGATACCACAGTCTAGCTCAATACCGATTTGCAAACTATAATACAGATTCCTCAGGCATGAGAGCATTCCGCCATTTCATTGCCGAGTGCTTGTTTGCCCAGCCCAGAAGCGCATCGTAATCGACGCACTCGTGCACCGATCCCCACCCAGGGCCAGCTTCCGTCTTGCCTTCGAGCGTGGTGTCTCCCGCACACATAAGGGCTTGGCGAATGTAGTCGAAGCAGTGTGCTGAGTGGTGGGCCACTTCTTGGGTTAGATTTGTGCCGCCGTAGCCTTGCTGGAAATGCTGGACGAGGTAGGACTGTAGAGGTCAAATGTTAGCGCTTTCTCTTGGGAAGCAGGATCGGACCAGATGAATGGTTACATACAAGACAATGGAGCTGATGAAATGCCGAGACCATATACCCTGGGCCGTTGTGTTCGCGGTCAATGTTGACGATGTATGGATCGCTCAGGTTGTAAGACTCGTAGTCGTCAAAGTGGACATAGCCTCGTGCATCTGGACGCGGCGTTAGCAAGGTATTTCCACGGTTAAAATTGGAGACCGAAATACGTACCAGAGCTCAGAGGAATCCACTGATGAAGTGTATGTAATGTCGCTTCCTCAGACTCGAACATGTCCTCATTCAAGTAGCGCTCATCTCCTGTGAAAGTATATAACTTTCTCGGGACTAAACTTTGATTAGCAAAGATTCTACAAATCCCTACAAAACCGAGGTCTGTCTACTCACGATCGGGCACAGGCGTCTTGCGGAGGCTATCTTTCGTTTCTGAATGCCACATGTTGGTAGACAGAACGAAGATGCACATTATCATAACAACCTCGACGAGCAACCTGACATACGGCCATATCCGACCAAGTGTGGATTTGTGTTCAGCAGACTGATCATTGTGTTGCCTCGAAGGCTGCAAGAACGCTTCATGCTCTTCCTTGTAAGTATCCATACTTGTCATACACTCTCGCGAGGCTCGTCTGTCTACGGAAATAACTTGGATGGCTGATGTCAATAATAGTCGAGACTCGAAAGGAGGGAGTTGCTGAGTTTGCCACTCGGTGGCTACAGGAAATCACATCCCAGGTGGTCGCGCGGATCAGCAGCACTGATCGTGAAGAAGCGGAGACACTCATTGCGTCGACTTGCATTCGGCGTAGCAGTTATAGTAGTCTGGACACGCGAGGCGTGGTCCGAAGGATCTTAGGCTAATACGGAGACGGAGCTTGCTCTTTCTGGGCTGGTGGCTTTGTGGCTGACGCTAGACCTGAAACGCCGATTTGTTTTGCACTGACGGTCCGGCAACTCACTTATTACATGGGTATCGGGAATCGGGACGGATGTTCGTGACTTGGTTCTGATGTTGATGAAGCGCAAAAGAAAACTTTCTCTTCGAATTTTGAGTGGATGATCCAGAGAGTTGGTATGCTTGAGCGTTCTTAGCTGGTTTCAAAATACAATATTGCCATGCCAAACTGGATGCATGTGTAACACTGTTCTTGGTAAATTCAATCATAAAAAGCTGATCGCCTGCTGATGCTTTATTCGCGAATTCCAGTGGCTGTGGCACGCCGTCTGCATACACCCGTAGCCGGTCCAGACCAAGCTTACGTCTTACATTGAAACAATATGGCTCCTTTCTTCCATGATTCCATCAGATTGCAGCGGAACAGACACTCGTGCACTACGTCAATTTTATATTGCTTCGGCGTAAGTTGACGGTCCGTACTCAATGGGTTTGTCGATAATATCAAAAGCTCTCTCTGTGGTATGAGTATTGTCTGCCTACGAGTTTCAAGCGGACTATGCAACGTCTTTCGGTAGCATCAGATGATGTCGTCAATGATAGCTACGTACTTTCCAGTGAGAACGTTCTGATGGATCTTTGAATGTACCCCACGATCCTGTTAGTTAGGTTTCAAAATCATAGCCGATGTTCCACTGCCGACAAAACCAAATGATCGACAGTACCCTAAGCGCTTGTCATAGCTTATTTCTCTCAAGCTAGACCGAAGCATGTTGTTTAGCCTGGGGATGATGAGCTTGTTTTCGACAAGCTCAGACGGGCCACAAGCATTTAGCCTGGGCAAGGTGAGCAGCCAGGTATCGTTGTTCAAAGCGTATATAAACAGCTTGACGTGCATCTCAAGCCCTAACCAAGAACCATTCAGCTTCTCATCTTACATTCAACCCTTACAATCACTCTTCCATTATCAACCCACCCTCATTCTTCAACCAGCAAACATGAAGTTCACAACTGCTCTGGTCGCTCTGGTCAGCGGCCTTGGTGCCATTGCTGCCCCTATCGAAGAGGCTGCTCGGCCTGTTTCGATTGAGAAGCGTGCTCCTGGCGGAATGGACTACGTCCAGAACTACAACGGCGGTGCCGCTGGCTTCCAATCCAACCTGAACGCTGGAACGTTCTCTTTGAAGTGGAACAGCGGCACTGATGTCGTTGCTGGTCTTGGTTGGAAGACTGGTACTGCCAGGTAAGCCGATTTTTGAACGTATCGACCAGGGCTTTGACTGATCTTTCCCAGGACCGTGACCTACTCTGGATCTTACCAACCTGGAAGCAGTGGATCTTATCTTGCTGTCTATGGATGGGTGAAGAAACCTAGCGAGGTAATTTTTGCCATCATTTCAGACTCATGGTGTCTCAAACAACTCGCTGACTTCCGTCTTTTCTTCTAGGCGGAGTACTATGTGGTTGAGAGCTACGGTGGCTTCGGTGAGTTCTGAAGCCCGCAAAGCCTTGCTGGTATGCCTACTGACATTTTCTTAGTATGTTTCGTACCTTTCTTTACACTTTCGATGAACACGGTGTACTTGCATTCCCGCCAAAGACAGCGTTACTAACCGCAAGTCTGAACAGAACCCTTGCTCGTCTGGTGTCACGCAGCTTGGCACCATTCAATCTGACGGCTCGACCTACACCTTGTGCACTGACACTCGCACCAACCAGGTGAGCAGACGACTGCTGTCGGAATCGGGAAAGGATGTCGGTGCTAATCATGTCGACAGCCATCCATCTCTGGCACCAGCACCTTCACTCAATACTGGTCTGTCCGCCAGAACAAGCGTACCTCCGGATCGGTCACCATGGGAAACCACTTCAGCGCCTGGGCCAAGCACGGCTTTGCCAACAAGAACTTCGACTTCCAGGTCATGGCTGTTGAGTCTTTCTCTGGCTCCGGCTCTGCTTCGATCTCTGTCTCTTGATCGGATCATTGCGCAGGCACAATGGTTGGTCGCCTCTGAGGCGAGATAGTCTGTGAGCTGCTATGGTAGTTCAGATTTGGGCACAGTCACTCTTTTAGTTTCTGTGGGGGAGTGTAGTTTGTAGATTGTTGTGGTCAATTCGAATCCATGATTATGTTTTCGACTGGAGCTTTCACTTCCAAGCATCGGTCATCTCTTTGGGTGTAATCCAGTTTCGACAACATAATGACATCCTGTTCGATGGCACTTTCCAGTTCGTCCCTCGTCGGAACCACGATGGCCTAAGTTTTACGAGAGGGGCCGATAGCACTATCTTATCAATTGAGATCGGGGTGCTTTCACTTTCTCAATGGTCGTCTGCAGCTGTGGTGCAGCGAAGCCATCTGATAACACTGCGAAGAGCCCAAGGATACATGGGTTTCATCGAAAGTCAATTTCGCTGATAAGATGCAGCTTCCAGCGAATGTCACCATGGAGAAGTGTCGTTGTCTCGTTGGAGTAGTGAGGGAGGCTGGGAGCTTCTGCTGTGCGACGTTCTGTTGCCATCTCGGCTCCGCCACCTCCGGCTTGGCCTTGAGTGAAAATACGCGCGGCAGTCGTCAACACTCGGCCTCAAGACTCTTGAATCTGCCAGATCGATATCGAACGATCAAATGGCTGTTGCTCTGGTGGAGCATAGCTTCGCTGTTTTCATCCTCGTGGGCCTTTTGATAGGCATTGCCCAGTAATCAGGATTGGATGTCGTGATGAAGCGGTTTCTTGCGTCCTCCTTGGGCAGAGCCGTCCCTTCTGTGGACCCACATCCACGCTTTCTCGTTGTGCCTTCTAAGTTGAACTTTTGTGAATACATTTTACTACTGACTATCAGGATAGATCGCCATTTGAGCGTAGCAACGCAATCAACAAAGTGGCAGAACAACGCATGCATCAATCACCGGACTATGGCATGCCGCCACCATCATATGAAAAGGCAACTCAACCAACGTCGCTATGGAACCCCAAGTCGTGGACTAAGAGAACGAATATCATAGTTGGCGTGGTTGTAGCGGCTATAATCGTTATCGTCGCCGTCGTTGTTGGTGCGGTATTAGGCACGCGAAATCGTCGCTCATACCCGGCTTATAACCAACTCACGTACCGCCTTGAGGACAATTACAGCGGGCCGGACTTCTTCGACAATTTTGACTTCTTCAATCAGCTTGACCCAACGAATGGCTTTTTGCACTATGTCTTGGAAGATACCGCTACTCAACCGGCGCACAACTTGACTTACGCGACCGAGAACTCCGCCATCCTTCGTGTGGATACGACGTCCGACGAGTATGACACGAGCACTGGTCGCTGGTCTGTTCGCGTCTCTTCAAAGAAACAGTACGACTCCGGATTGTTCATCTTTGACGTCTTGCATTCCCCATATGGCTGTGGAACCTGGCCAGCTCTGTGGATATGCGATGATAACAACTGGCCGGACAACGGTAAGATTTCCCGATGATACTTCCACGTAAGTGTCTGACTAACTCACATACTTTCAAGGTGAGATCGATGTTGCAGAATCCGTCAATCGTGCCACTGCAGGTAATCAGTTCACTCTCCATACTTCCGAAGGTTGCAGAATGAACTCACGCCGTAAGCATACCGGTGATGCTCTACAAAGCAACTGCTTGTACTCCGCAAACGACAACGAGGGTTGTGGTGTCGAAGGCCCGAACGAAAGCTCCGGCGAAGCTTTCAATGAGAACGGCGGTGGCATATATGCGACAGAATGGCGCTCAGATGGCATCCGGATGCGGTTCTTTGGACGTGGCGACGAGCCGGACGATCTCTCAAGCGCAGCTAGCTCGCCCGACCCATCGACTTGGGGCGAGCCAACGGCCGATTTCCCAAACACGAACTGCAACATCGGCAATCATTTCCGGAATGCCAGTATCATCATGAATATTGCTCTTTGTGGCGACTGGGCTGGAGCTGAGTCTGTTTACAAAGAAGAAGCCGGCTGCCCGGACACATGCCGCGAGTTTGTGGCAAACAATGCAACGGCTTTCGAGGAAGCGTACTGGGAAGTGAGAAGTCTCAGAGTATATTCCGCAGAGTGAGCAATTTCAGGAACTCTCGCTGCATCCAGAGTCTTTATCTCCCCGGATTCTACGATCCCTATGTCTCAATGGCAAGGATGAGATCATCTTGTGCGAACGCATCTGACAACAGCATGAATGCAATTTCTCGAGGAATAATCTGGATGCATTACATATCTCGATGTTGAGGGATCGTCAGCAACGTGACGAAGCGCTAAATATCATTTTAAATGAAGGCGGGATCTAAGAGGAACATGAACCGCGAGGACGACAACGCCACTCACGAATCCTCATCGTTGTCCTGGGTAACGATACACATGGAAGTCAAGAGGCTTTGGCGGCAAGATATCTCGAAGCTTTTCACGAAAGAGGCACAACGATACACAGGAAGGATATGCTGAACTAGACTAACTGTACAGGTTAATTCACCAATAGCAATGCTGCCCCCTCCCCCATCGAGAAGTCCCTTTACACAATTGGCCAACCGCTATTCCAGGATATCTTGTTCCAACCAAATTGCTTGTCACCATCAGCGTATCCGATGGTCGTATCAACGTAATGATAATACAGAACCCAACCTGCTTGCAAATCATTAAAAATTCCTTGGCCGCCAGGACCATAAACGTTGCCGTGCGACTCTAGAACGACCGTACCGCCTCCCTCAAGGCAAGACTTGCCCGCGGCGTCCACCTTCAACATGTCAGTCTACGTTCTTTTTTTGGTAGAGGTGCAAGGGATGTACTCACGAAGCCGCCAGTAGCTGAGGTGGACCTGCAGACCTTAATCTTGTACTCTTCGTTCGGGGCCGGACGATTTGCGTCGTAGCCGCAGCACTTGCCCACCGAATAGAAATGGTAATAAAAGTTACCATTCTTCACCATGAACGGAGCCTCCTCGGCATGTTCTCCTGCCGGCTCGAACGAGATGGGTCGGTCGGCACCTGTCGACTTGAGCGGTGGATCCGCCATGTCTCTCTGGAACAGGCCACTGTAGAAGGATCCAAATTGGAAGAGCCATTTGTTGCCGTCCCGGAACAGATTGCCATCAATTGCATTATATGGATCCCCTTGGCGCGACTCAACACCGGTGCTTCCAAGGTCTTTGAACGAACCGCAGTCCATGGTCGCAGACGTTGCCAGACCAATTGCACTGTTCTGTTGACCAAAGGTGCTCACAGTATAGTACACATAGTACTCATTGCCAATCTTAGCGACGTCTGGAGCCCACAAGTCCTGATTGCCTGCCAATGCGATGTTTGAGCCCGACGGCAGCATCGCACACTTGTACGTCCAAGGTCCGGCGAGAGATGGTGCGGTATGGATGGCAATCTTTCCACCCGTCGAGAAGCGGAAGTAAGTGCCGTCGTCGCGGCGGATGACACCCGGATCATGGGCATTGGTGCAGACGCCTGAGCATGGTTCGGGATTGGCGTATGCTGAAACAGCAGGAGACAAAGCGAGAACGGCAAGTGAGGTAAAGACGGTGTTGGAGAAACGCATGGCGAAACAAAGTTCTTGAAGAATGTGATGTTCTGGATGTGCTCCAATCGAAGTCGACCCGACTTCGTATATTCGCTGCAACAAAGATGGCCTAACTTGGTCGTTGTGAGGAGCATTCCGCAGCAGACGCCAACATAACAATATACCTGCTACTTCGGGTTACTAGCAGTCTCAAGCCCCGTGTCACGAACGTAGGACTGGTGTTTCTAGCATTGATCGTCCATGTAGATTTACCGCCAATGGCATGCCACTGCTATTTTACCTGAGTTAAGCTTAGATCTTCATAGGCGCATGCAGTAGTGTACGGATATGACGATCAAGCTATCCAGACTTAACCCACACTGAACGCTTACTACACTCTATTGAGGTTCTTCACAACGCCGTGCTCTGGACCATGTATCTCAGTGGCAGAGAGTACAAGTTTTACGACGAGGTGATTCGAGAGTACCATCAGTCGAATAGAGACGCCAGGGTACCGACTCAAACATCGAGTGGCGCTTCGCAGCGAAGGACAGAAACGATCCTTGATCCACGGTGTCTACCTGATTATTGACGGCCACTGAGCCTTGTTTGATGCGTAAGCTACCACTATAGCGCCGACCGAGCTTAAGCACAACCGCTTCGCTTAGTAGTCTGTAGCAACGACTTGACACTCAAGCATTGATCTGCTCCTAGTTCCGTACATCGCAGTTACACTACTCCGACTGGAGTCTCTCGGTCCTTTTACGAAGCTCCACTACATCCGTGATACCCCGCCTTTGTCACTTTCGCTTCAACCTAAACCAGAATAAGATTTCTTAGCCTGGTACGAAGGCGCTAATAACCATCACTTCTGTATGAAGCAGGTCCTCCTTGAATCCTTTGTGCCTGATCGACACCGTGGATCAGGTCCTACCCACTCCTCCACATACCGGATGGCTGAATTGCTAATCAAGATCACTGTCGACAGAGTGGAGCTTTAGGCTGGCTCCAGCTTTCCCTGCAAGATCATCGTCATCACTGTCGGGAGTGTTGACAGACTGATCTTGCGACAGACCTCGGCTCGTACCAAAGAAAGACTTGCTGGTGTTAACACCAGGGCTCTTGAAAGACGTGTCAGGCTCTTCCTGAAGCGGCGGCGTAGGCGATCTTGAGCCCGCGGGTCCAGGAACGCCTGTTCCATTGTGTTGCTTGAGATGTATGGGCATCGAGCCTGGTACGTATGTATTCACACCCAGCTGAACCAAGTGCAGATGTCCGGGCAGTTTGCAAAATACTTTGCCGCCTCGGAACTTGCAGTCTGCCTTCTGACAAATATGGCCGCTGAGGCACGTAAGGCTTCTACACGTGCTTCTTTTTGCGCAAGGGGTACCAGCAGCGATGGAGCGAAGATAATTACGCATCCCATCGTCGATTGGTGAGTGGTCAAAATCACACGCAGTGCCAAATGCAAAGCTGGGACAGTCACCAGTGAGATGGAACTTGTTGCACAGTTTCTTATTGGCAACTCTTTGAGAAAAGCGGTTTCGGTCGTCCGCTGTGATCGGAGGGATGTATGCATCTAGACGTTCACCTCGGCCGTTAAGGGCGATGTTACCCTGCGGTATGCTACCAGCATGAGGCAACAGGGCGGCAAAATCCGGATCCGCCAGATCACCATGTGCAGAAGGCGCGGAGGGTGTGGAGGGCGGAAGTCCGTTATTCCGCATGAAGTCATTATCGGAAGTCGAGGAGAATTTGGATTCCGGCGCGTTGTTACGCCATGAAGCTGCTGTAGAAGGGGATCCGTGGTGTTGTGATACAGACGAGCCATTCGCTGAGTGGGGTTTGACATGCAGATTAACACAGCTATCGCCATATTTGCAAAGACCTTTCTGGAAGAAATAGCAAGGTTTGGATTTTGGTTGTTCCATCGTACCCGTAATGAGAGGAGGTACCTTGTTTCCAACGAGAGGAGCTTTATATGTCTGAGGCGGGATATTGGTCGGATCGATAGGCGTGGTCCGGAAGACTCCTGGAAAGTCTTCAAGCCGCATCCCAAGCTTGGTAAATTCTGGATGAGTGGCATAATTTCTGACGAGGGTGATTTTCTCGCGATTGTTCCGATGTGGGATAAGCTCGTTGATGTACCCGACATCGTGACAGCCGGCAAAGTAGATATGTCGACATTGCGTGTTGTCGACGAATTGCCGGAAGAGAGCTCGGATCTTAGAGTCTGCGTTCTCTTTAAGCTCGCCAGCGTCGACAAAATCAAATAGTTCATTCGACCGGGTAAAATTGGCACCGAAAGCAGCTAGAGATCGCTTTTCGGCACCGCAGAGTTTGACTTTGCTCAAGGCCTTGGAAAGACCAACGAGGTTCGTATAGACGCGTACCATGATACGGCAATTTTCAAGGCCGCGCATACGCATACTCGCCATGACAGCATCGTTCAATAGATGAGCCGCTCGCTGGCCGCCTTCAGCTCCGTTGCTGACGAGGTCGTCGTCGAAAATGTACCCATCGCCGTCCACCAGCACCAAGACAAACGGATTGCGCTCCTGGCCTCTGGCCATCTGCTTGTATCGCTCGCGTGCATCTCTTTCCTCCTCGTAATCGCTCTTCAGCCGTCTGTAGTCTTCGATGAGAGTGCCATATTTTTCCAAGACCTCTGCTAATGTCTCCTGTTGCTTTGTATTGGCTAGACGGAAGTCTTGCAGCTGCGTGCTGGTCTTGTTCAGCTCGCCTTCGCCCAGCATGGTTTCGGGTGTTGATCAAAGTTGTTCGCTGTATTGGGGATAGGCCGGGTGGCTAATAGAGCGCTGGCGTATTGTCGCGCCGGCTCTGGTGGTTGATTTATGCTGAAATCTGGTACCGGGATAAATAGTCCAAATCAAACGAAGACGTTCCGCGAGATAAAGGGAAGCAGTGCTGACATCCAGCGGCTTGTCCCCAGCGGATGAGAAGCTAAGCTTCAATGCGCGAACATCTGCAGCGTATGGCTTGCACCGCAGGTAATAAAGAAATTCGAATAAGACAACAAGGAAGAAGCAATGGTATGCTGCTAAACAAACCGCTAGCAAGCGTGTCAAGGTGCGTGTGCGCGGTCTCGTCTGGACAAGCTTGACGCTGCTCCCGAACTACGTCCGGCTAACGAGCTCGACGAGCACCCTATGGAGAAGTGATGTCTGAGACCTGCCTCCGCTGGTCTGCAAGTGTGTCTGATTTCGGTTGTACTTCTATACACGCAAGCAGCTACTGTAAGGTTTGAAATCAAGCCCAAAACTAGAGACCGCTGAGATGCTCGACATACTGCAACTCCCGTCTCACAAGCACATGAGTAGTTATTTGCATTCATTGATGCCCCGAGAAAGCCAGGAAGTGGACAAACTTACGGACGAGGGGAGGTGGGGTATGTATTTCACAACGGTAACTTTATGTATGTATAGTGGAAATTTAACTTTGATGGATAGTCAGAAAGTAGTTATCGCGCCTAATCTTAACACTGACAGATGAGGAAAAATTTAGACCGTTATTGAAACAACTGACAAGATACTCTCTCTCGATAGAAATTTCGGCGTGCGGTGGAACGTTCTCTCTATATCACAATTCCTGCTATCCATTGAGATATAAGTTGAAAAGGCAAAAAGACGTCCACCAGGGACCCGGCGGTTATACCAGACGCTTCCGTAAGAGGATGCTACGTCCTCCCCGTGAGATGCAGCTGAGGCTTTGGATGACCGCAACCAGCTGGTTTTGAGTTGCTACTACAGCGGAAAGCTAATAATGATTACAATTGATGTACAGTGTATATGCTCCTGATGAATCATGATTACCTTTTACGTTCTTTTCCGTCTTCAACGCCATACCATCAACCCAGTGCTCCTAAGGCCCACCAACAACAACAGTCAACAACTTCGGGCTCCTGTTAGCCACAACACCGCTTTGATCCACACCACCATCGGGGTTGACATCGTCGTAAGAGAACGCATATCCCCTTCCGTCAACTTCCTCCTTGTGCACGAACGCGCCGTACCAGTTCACAGGTCCAGCCTTGTAATACTGATCGGCATGCACCCCCGGCTGCATATTACCTCCGTTAATCAGAAGCGTTCCGCGGTTGAAAGCGGCACACAACCGCGGCACAACAGCGCGGTGAACACCATTGTCGTTTCCTGCAATGGCGAACGGCCCACTGTTGCAGCCGAAAATATCGGCTGCAGAGGGTTTGGCGTAGGCGCGGTTGTCGCCTGCGCAAGTGAGAGCGTTGTTCGAGACTTTGCAGGCGACATTACCGGCGCCAGATTGCGTGTTGATGGTAAGAGTGTTGGTTCTGTAATGGTCCCAGACCTGGTCGACGTATTTGGTGAAGTACGATTGGAAAGCATTCGGATGAAGGGAAATGTAATCGATCGGAGCGATGACACGAAGAGGTTTGCCAGCTTTGTTGGCCTGGCAAAGGTCGCTCCACGGCATACCGTCTTTGGCGGTCTGGGCGACCAGAGACTTGCAAATTGCGGAAACGGCGTTGGGATGAAGGCCTTTGGCGCTTTGGGTGCTGCCATCTCCGGCTTGCATAGACATACCGAGGACGAGACCAACGAAGTCGACGTACGAAATGTTCGCGTAGAGGCCTCCGGCTTCGTTATTGGTCAGCTCCACGAAGCCCCAGTTCACAGAAGAGCTGGGATCCGCAGGGTTGATGGCCGAGGGCTCGACAAGCGAAGGGCCGTTGGTGCCAACCGACCAAACAGTGTAGAAGCGGAGGTTGCCCTCGGCGAACCAGATGCGAGCGGAGGAGATGTAGCCAGGGATGGTAACGCGGGTCGTGCTTCCCTTTCCTCCAAGTGGGATCCCGACGTTCGCGTTGATCAGCTGCGGGATCGCTTGGCCAGGCTTAGAAGAAGGATAGTAGAACGTCCCGTCTGGCTTGAGCATGACGAGACGGTTCTTCGAGTCCAAGCCAGTGACGTACGCATTGATTTGACCACCCGGAAAGTTGTTGACCAGGGAAAGCGGAAGTCGTTCGGTGGAGGTCGCTGCAGCGAAGGAGTGCATCTTGATTGTTCCATTATTCGGTGCCGGGGTTGTTGCATTGACGGTGTTATCTTCGGTGATGATTATATCTTGTGCACCTCCTGGCGAGACAGTGATAATAGGCGCAGACAGAGCTTTGCCACAGAAAAGTGCAGCCGCAGCCAAAGTAAGTATGCGAGAGATTCCCCGCATGGTGAAGAAAGAGGGATAGCAGACAAGGTCGAAGTCTTACAAAAGGAGGGAGAGCGAGCTTCAATGTAAGGAATGGCTTGTTGTAAAGAGTGACAACGTAACGAGCGAATGTGGTAAAGACCGACTGTAAGACGAATGGACTATGTTGTGAGGACTTGCCGGAAGGATGGACGACAGACCTCTATTTGTACATACCAGATAATGTGCACTGCGAATCGAGCTTCGAACGATCAAAGCGGTTGAGAGCCGTCGA
This sequence comes from Cladosporium austrohemisphaericum, assembly GCA_022813715.1. Taxonomy (NCBI): domain Eukaryota; kingdom Fungi; phylum Ascomycota; class Dothideomycetes; order Cladosporiales; family Cladosporiaceae; genus Cladosporium; species Cladosporium austrohemisphaericum. The sequence continues at coordinate 274,250 of JAKLLY010000020.1, forward strand.
GAGCCGTCCGCCATCGCTTCGACGCGAACGCACCATGTCCACTGGTCAAACAATCCAAGCCATTGAAAGGTTCGAGCTCGATAGGGCGGATACTCGGCATGTAGTGAAGTCAAGACCGAGAGCCGCATCCCATAACGGCGGAGAGGCTTGCGATTGGGGACAAAGTTCGATGAGAGTTGACAACCCCTGCAGAAGATCTATCTTCCATGACTGCGTGGGACAGGAGAAGTAGGCCGAAAAGTATGCTAATACACGACTATAGTTCGGCTGGGTGATGGTGTGAAGTTTGAGAGCAAGCCATGGAGCGCCGGGCGCCTGGCTTGGGTGTCTGCGGGATGCATGGTCGTTACGTGATTTGTCGAAAGCATTAAATCGATCGCCCACGGCCATCAGGCGTTCTTTCCGTGCGCGGAGCGGTCTCGAGAAGAGCCTTTGCCTGCGTGGCGTCGCATCGAGTGTTGAAGTGGTGTTCGTGGGCTGCCATTGGCCGGCTTGAAGATTGGAGAGCGGCTTGCAAGCCGAGGCTGCTGGTCGAGAACCTTTTGACGCGAGTCCACGTGGGATCGCTTTACAATCATCGCCCTCACTGAAAGTTGGTGCATTCATGGCAAAATGATGGATGACGTTCGTTTGCCGGCTGAATCATTCACAGGCAGCATTGAATATTACCATAAGGCAGAGGCATTTAGTTCGCTGATTCATGCCTAATCGATTAGCTCCGGCGACTCGCGATCTTGAAGAGCAGCAGAGGCAGTCAACTTTCTCACCGGTCATGAAAGCAGACTCGTGCGGGATCCGGAAGGTAGCATCACAGTGCTCGACGGATTTTGGTCGCTCATCAAATAGACGTGGGTCAACTTATCAGCCCGTCATATGATGACAGTAGTAGGGGAGAGGTTCAGAGATCATTTGGCTTCCCTTGCAGCCTTCTCGGCCCTCTTCTGATCCCTGAGCTTCTTCCTCATCTCTCGAAGGTTGGGCGGCATCTCAATACCAAGCCTCGCTCTAAGTTCATCGGCGTCTGTCTCCAGTTCTTCCTCCCAGTATACGTTCAACATTTCTTCTGCCTTCAATCCATTGGCCATAGCCCATGGACCGTACACTTCAAAAAAGCGCTTGCGCTCCACGGCTTTGAGTCTGACGATAGCAGCCAAGCTAAGTCCTGTCATGGGAAGAACAGTGTTCGCGAACTCGAACGCCTTGACGGCAAGCTCACCCTCGATAATGATAGGCAGGCCAGTGATTGCGTGGATGAAGTCGTGGATCTCGCGGTATCGCTGCATGACATATGCTTCCTCTGGGTCATCGATGTACCTGACTGGATCGCGTGTATCCGGTGTAACGCCTTCAGCATCTAGCCATGCAGCGTATGCTCTACCAACAGAGTTGTCGGGCAGTTGCCTCAACTTCTCCAGTGATAGACTCTTAGACGTAATCCTCGGTTTCTCGCGCAGTATCCTTCGCCCGGTAGGGTTGGCAAGCATCGCGTGCCGGAGACGAGTCACAAAGTATGGCTTCGCGGTTGCTTCGCCGAGAGATGCGATTAGATCATGGCGGTAAGGATCAACCAGCGACCCAAAAGCAGAGCCCACGGCGAGTGCGCCGCGCTCAATGAAGTTGAGAGGTACATGCCCTGGATAGTTTGGCCGAGGGCGATTGAGGACGGAAAAGGCGCGCTGGCGAAGGGGAGGTGGGAGGCGAAGCAGCTTGGTCAAGGCAGGGCTTGACCGCACTGTCGACGGATTCATTGCCATGCTGTGGACTGGTTGGTAGTGTGTTGCAGTATATGCGATCGTACAAGGTATGCTAAGGTAGGCATCTCGTCCCAGCCAAGCGCTTGCGGAGCTCCAGCCAGCACCTCCGCGAGCGAGCAAGCATCGCATCTTCTCCCTTCATGACGCCAGTGATTTCGCCCTGATCCGCCAACAAGCAGAACAACCTCAGCTTCGATTTCCTTTCTTCCGCCCCCGTGGCACATTCGATCCGACATTTCCTTCACACATGCTATGCTAGGGTCATAGCACTACGGCCAATCTGCATTTCACAGCCCTTCACCACCTCCCGCGAAGAATACCGCGGCCCAACCGAGGATGCTTGGCCGATAGCCTTCAAGCGGGCCGGGTGGCCTTGCACCTCTTCCAGCACCAGAGCAAGAGGTCGGCTTCGTGGTGGAGAGGTGACGACGGCACAATGGAGACTAAGGGCGCTTCCGACGAGCACAGTTCGCCTTCGCGAGGCCAAGAAGAGGTCGACAACAGAGACAGCACTGGAGACGCCCCGACGGCTCAGGAACTGGAAGACTCCCTGAGCGCAATGGATCGCCAGTATGCAACTCAGACGTCAGTACCGCGGCGTGTACATATTCTAGGAACTGGTAGCATTGGCAAGCTGGTGGCGCATTCGATTAGAGGCATCGCGAATCCACCGCCTGTCACCCTGCTCCTACACAAACAGAACCTGCTACAGGCCTGGAAAAGCAGCGCAAAAGAGATCACAATACAGGATGATGGCATTGAAATCAAAAGAAAGGGCTTTGATGCAGAGCTTCTGCCGCTGGTTCGCCGGCAACATGGTGTGGAGCTCAAACATGGTGAACCGGATCTGTACGAAAATGCGGACAAATTGCGACCACACGAAGCCGCGCGACTCACCAGAGAACTCAAGACGGCCCAGCAGCAACAGCAGGATTCCAGCGAAGGCGAGGACAGGGGAGCTACCGTCGATGAACCGCAGGACACGATTCACAATCTGATCGTAACCACGAAAACACCATTTACCGTCAATGCACTGGCAAACGTCAGACACCGCCTCACTCCTGCTAGCACGATCTGTTTCTTGCAGAACGGCATGGGCGTCATCGAAGAAGTAAACGAGAAGCTCTTCCCAAATGTGGAGGAACGCCCGAACTACATGCAAGGCATTATCACTCACGGTGTTAACGTCCCACCGGAGGTCGCCCAACGAAACCCTTTCTATGCCGTCCACGCTGGCCACGGAACTATTTCCCTATCTCTTATTCCGTCTTCGAAAGCCAAAAGATCTTCGACAGACCTTATTCGCGGCGCAAAGGACGTCCACGACACGCAAGCCGAACTTTGGGCTGAGACCTCTCGATTTCTCCTGCGAACTTTGACACGCACGCCCGTTCTTTGTGCTGTTGGATTTACGCCTACAGAGCTCCTCCAACTACAATTAGAAAAACTAGCCGTAAACTCGGTCCTCAACCCCCTGACCGTGCTTTTGGATTCCCGCAACGGCAGCATCCTGTACAACTTCGCCATAACTCGCACCATGCGCCTGCTCCTCGCCGAGACTTCCCTGGTGATCCAGTCTCTGCCCGAGCTTCAAAACATCCCCAACATCGCCACCCGGTTCAGCGCTCAGCGCCTCGAGACGCTGGTAGTCAGCGTGGCAAATACCACACGCGACAACATCAGCTCAATGCTTGCGGACGTGAGAGGAGGACGGCAGACGGAAGTCGAGTACATCAACGGCTACATCGTAAAGCGCGGAGAAGAACTCGGCATCAAATGCGTGGTCAACTATTCGATCATGCAAATGGTAATGGGCAAGGCTGTGATCACGCAGAATGAAGTGAGAGGCGAGTTTGCGGTCCACCCGAACGATCCGAACGCGACTGCTTGATTTCTGTCCAGAGACACTTGTCTTCACCTGTATTCATTGTCCATGCAATTGTTATCTAGCGTAAATATTTTATCTCGAGCCAAGTCGCTGCTTTGCTGTATAGAATTGGAAATCATATGACGTTCATCAAGGTTGAACCTCGTTCCACAATCGTTCTGACAACCACCTGCTCGCAACCCCCCCTCTCACTTCCGAGCTACGGGAAGTGACCCCCAACTGTAACCGTGGCAACATTTACGTTCCGTACTATTCAGGTCAAGGCTAGCAAGCACGACGCCCTCCAGAGCTCAAACGATGGTATCAGATGCCATGGCCAGATAGCCCGCGTATTCTGCCATTGAGACGTACGATTTATGGGGAGATATTTCCATTTCATTGTTGATGTGCTGTTTTGCTACTTATGCCGTTTCCCTATGCACTCCACTGATTCCCCATTGGTGCATTCCATTTGATTTCCTGAGTTGAGTTTTCCCAATTCACCTTTGATCCCAGTGCTGTGTTTTCGTTTTCATCAGAAATCGTTCAGTTGTCCTTCTTGGCGAAGAAGTCGAGAATATCGTCATGCTATTTTCTTAACCAGGGCCTTAGGATTCCTTGTTGTTGGCAAGGAAGTCCAAGACATCGTCCATGACCCCTGGGAAGATTTCTTCGCAGACGGCTTCAAACCCGGCACTAACGGTCGTGCAGTTGTGCGGCTGCTCGTAATAGGCGTAACCCTCGCTTGATACGCCGGCAGTGCCTTCCTCGGGCGCAGCGGTGGCGACTTCGAGACCAGACAAGGACGGAGCCAAGTCGAGCGCCTCGTCGTCAGGGTCCGCAGAGCCGCTGGTCGGGCGAATGACAGGGGAGACAGTATCACTGTCATGCTGCATGGCAACACTCTCCGCTCCCTCGGAGTCAGCTTGTTTGACCTGGGGCAGATCTTCTTCGCTGTCAGTTTCCCACTCGTCCTCTTCATCGGCGTCAGCGGAGGCGACTTCTTCCCCGTGCTCTTCAATCTTCTCCGGAAGCTCGCCGAGGTCAATGAGACTTTCCGGGCGGCTCCTCTCCGGACGCTTCATAGTGTAGTCCGTGACGATCTGCCTCTCACTCAGACCAACGCCACCAGAGGAAAGGCTGCTCTTACTGCTGGTCTTTGAAAGCGGACCATTCATGGAAGCTGAAGCAGGGAACTTGAAATCGCGATCGAGTTCGGCGCGTTCCGTGCTGACCTGTGGTTGCGGTATGCCGGTTGTCTGGAGCTCGGCAACATCTGTGTCGGGTTTCTTGACCGCAGCACCTTCCGGGTCCTCGGACTCAGCAGCCTCCGTGTCCTTGTATTCCTCGCGATCCCGACGAATCTTCTCGACCTTACGCGGCATGGTGACGCCCATGAAATGCTCAAAGGAGTTGCTGGTGGTTGGCTTCTTGCTCTCTTCATATTCCGCTGCGAGCTTCCTGCTGTCCCTTGAAATCGCCACAAGACCTGATTGGGCTCTGGGTCTCATGAAAGTACGAGAGTGGTCAAGTCCCTTTTGGGTACGGGTGGCGACATCGTGTCGAAACTTGTAAGTTGAGTCGTCCTCGGGGACTTCACGGCGCTGCTTGGCTTCTTCAAAGTAGATCGCGTGCTCTACAGCCGTCGACGGCTTCGCTAGAACGGTACCCTTTGGCTCGGATGAGGACTCCCAGGCGCGTCCGTGGCGCAAGAGAAGGCGCTGAAGGGTGAACGTCTTGACGAGATCGTGGTTGTGGGTTGACTGAATCAAGGCGATAGCCTTCAGGGACTTGATAACGGTAGTTTTCGGTTCTTCGGTGAATAATTCATTCAGTCCAGACAAGACGCCAACGCCTGCGTCACCAACGGCAATGACGTGGAGCTTCTGGTCCGGTCTGACGAACTTGTTAAGGTGTTTGTGGAGGAAAGTGTGAATGTGTGCCTTCGCATTCTCGTGACCGGCAACCTTGTTATCAGGGTCGACAGCGTACGTTTCCGAGAAAGCGTTCAAGCGCTTCCTGTTCTGCCATTCGATAGCGGACATGCAATCGCCAGACTGGTGAGAGTAGAGCAGCTCGCCTGGGTTGAGCACGATAACTCCCGGGACGTCAGACTCATCCAGGGTTTCACTAGCGGCTTCAATCGTCTTCGCACGAAGGGCCTTGACGAAGCCGACAGCGGTGCCTCCGTTGATGCCGCTTGCGGTAGTAGTCTTTTCCCAGGACAAGATACCAAGTTGCTGCTTCGAATCGCCGACGAAAAGAAGGATCTCCTTCTTGTCTTGGAGGTGCTGAGAGGTGGTCGCCAGAATCTTGACGCACTTGTCGCCGGGATGCTCAGTAGGGTGAGGATGGACGACCTTAGCCCCTTCAGTGGGCTTGAATTGGAGTAGGTAATGCGGTACGATGTGCTCGGCCGCAAGCTCGTCGAGGACGTCCTTGCGGATTGCGTTGTGGATCGCCTCGTTACGCAGCTCGTTGGCGTTCGCGTCTTGGTACACCCTGAATGTGTAGAAGTCGTGCGGCGGGTCGATGTGCACGTACTGTCCCTCTTCGTTGCGCTTGAGACCGAGCGCCATCAAGTCAGCCTCAAACGCGGCATCCTTGGGGTGGTCCTCATCGGTGCGCCTAAACATCTTGTTAGCGTGCTGCCCAGAGGCGAAGAACGGTTGTGAAGTGTAGTGATGGGTTGGCTATGTTGGTAGTCTCTGGTACAACCGCAGAATGGCAATGCAACTTATGTGCGCGGCCGTTCTGGTGGTTGTGGTTGAAGGAAGTTGAAGCGGAAGCGCGAAAGTTTTTGTGCGCGCAGGCAGGCAGGCAGGCAGGCAGGCGCGTCTGTCACAAGTAGGGAAGGAGCGACCTCGAGGAAGGCACGATGGCGTGATTGCGTCAACATAGACATGTGAAGCTCAAGATCAACCGGTGAACAGCCGGTAATGCACACGTATGGCATTTGACGCATGTGAAAGGTTAGACGTAACGGGGAGTCTGGTACAATGTAAAGAGAGGTAAGGTACTTCTCATGTGTGCCCGCGACCACATCGGATCGCTTCGGCATCCTGGCCTTGCACGGTATACCACAAGAGATCGTAGAGTACCCTGGCGGTGGTGTTACATCCGACGACGAGTGGCGGCCTGCTTGTTCGAAACACGACCGCCACGTCTAATGAACATGCTGCTCGACTTGCCCTGCCAAGCGACCATCTTTTCGCCTTGAACGCCGTCCCATGCTCTTGTTACTACAATGCTGTACAATATCATACACTAGCAGTCGCTGACTGCTCACCAGCTTGCCTTCTTCACACCAGGGATGTTGCCCGCAAGAGCGTTCAATCGGAATTGGAACTGCACATCGCAATCAGTATTCGTCGCAGCCGGCATCTCAGCATTGTGTCCACTTACTCGTGCCATGCGGAAATCTCTGAAGACACCCCTTCCTTTTGCGCCCATTATACAGCGGTTCTTGATCTGTGTTGGGCGAGTGTAGCAGTGCATCTGGCTGAGCTGAAGTTGCGCCTGCGCGCGGGTGCGCTGTGGAAGAGAGGTGTTGCGAATAACGTAGCGAAGGGCTTGTCTGTTCGTAGATCCTATTAGCACGCTATGTTCACTTTATCTGTTGCCAGAGGCCCTGGGAGCGCCAGGCGAGATGATGGGGGCGTACCTCTCAGGCTCGTGCTGCTCGAAGACCTTGCGCTTGGTATGGTCGCGGATGTTCATGATGTTGACGAAGCAGCCCAGATCGAGCTTTTTGGGTCTGAATTGGGCCATGGTTGCGGTGTATTCGTTTGATCGTGATTCGCGATGAGACCTGCGGTCAGAAGTTGCTTGATCGGAGGTCGCATCCCATACCATTTTCTTGGCAGTGTCCGGGGGAGGACCAACGGCTTCATGCGCGCGTGCTGCACCAGAGCGGAGGCGAATACATAACTTACATACGACGCAAGGGCCTTTCTGGAAATACCATCGACAGAACCGCCACGTGCTTGTGCCATACTCGGTGGCCTAGCCACTTTTCAACGCATAGTTTGAGTACTACAGGACTGCATACTGCTGGCCAAGCAATTTCGCCGCTTCCTGCCACATGGCGCCCATATTCGCGTCGCCTGATGTAGCGGCCTTGATTGCAGCGTTTCCGCCACCGGAACCTACCAAAGGTCAAGCGTCTTTGGTTAGAAGTGCTTCTGGCGAAAAGCTCTACAATTCACAAAAGGTGCTTGCTCGCTTCGAGGAACTTCTGGAAACCAGCAAAGCCCGCATTCCGATCAGCAACCTTGCATCGATATTGGGAATCCGCGATTCAGACTGGCTACTCGCACCTTATCACGGTCCGTTGTCATATAGCCAGGATGGGCGAACGCTCATACCCAATATCGAATTGCGACGCATTCTGGACTCGCTAGTCGAAGCGACAGATCAAGGCTTCATCGACACATCAAATTGGAGCGCCAAACATGACATTCACAAAGACTCGTTGCAGTCTGCACTGGACCGGGAAGCGGAGACCTACGAGATCCAGTGCCACTCACCGCGACCTGGCAAACGCTATATGTTCAGGCAAAGCAACCTGGGCTCGACGCAAGCGGCGGTAGAAGCGGCAATCCGAGAGGCGCGACCAGAGAAGTGCGACTTGTCGTCGCGGTTAGCCGAGGTTCCAGTAGATCTGCTAGATTGGACGGCAAGGAGCGTGGCGCGTACGCAGGATCTCGACGGCGACGTTGACTTTATCAACGGGAAAGTCATTTTCACACCGAGCGAATACCACTCTACGAATCAACAGAAACTGGAGGAAGCTCGCAAACAAAAGATCAACCAGGCGATCGAAGATGCAGAAACCGAAGGCTTCACTTATTTATCTGACTCGAACGAAGAAAGTATCAAGTCGGGCGTGAGCGCGCGGATCAGTCGGCCAGATATCGCAGGCAAGCTCCGCGTATTGGATCTTGACGACGAATCTTTGGTTGTGGCTACTCATAGCTCTTTCAATGATGCTTTGAAAGACTTGACGGATGCCGCCGTGAAGCAAACCACCATCTCTTGGAACAAACACACAGATGACCCTCCATCAGATGCGCAAATCCTAGCGAACCTGGCGGCCACGAAACCTCTTGCGACACATATACTCAACAGCCACCACCGAATCACGATCACGTCCGCCGTGCACACAACGTTTTCTACACTCTCCGCTACCGATCGCTTTGACTTTATCGAAGCAACGCAAATCCGCATCGTGGCGCCTATCAGCCTGTACACCGCATCCGTTGACACAGTGTCAGACGATGCCCTCAAAGCGCGACTTGAAACATACACGACAGAAATCCTCAAATCAGATATCATCCCTGCGGCTACACAACACCTTCGGACCAGCAACTTGCTCCAGCGCGACAAGTCCCGCACGAAAGATATGGAGAAATTCTCTGTCGCAATTTCGTCCGCACAGAGCCTACAGGATATCAGTTCTTCATCATCGAAACTATGTCGCAAGCAAAAGGTCGATCCGCCTTCGCCCGCGCAACTTCGAGAAGCGAAGCTACAGGTCATACGTCAGAAGATCGAGAACATGAATCGCAAACGGCCAGCTATGCGCGGCTCTGACGTTCTGCAAAACACACTCTGGATATTACTTTGCGCTGCTGTCCATCAAACGTCGGGACAAGATGTCCTTTTCGTAAGCTCGGGCAAAGACACCACCCGTATGATCAAGCTGTACCAGGGCCTTCCGGACAGTGATAGCGAGCTCGGGAAGAAGCTAGAGTTTTGGAAGGATCAGTTGAAGACGGGCCAAGCTGGTGATGAGGAAATGAAAGAAATGAAGCAGGCTGCCGAAGTGGCCATGGATAAGATGAGCATGACAGAAGACACAGCCGCCGAGTAGTGCAAGTCATGCGTTCATGATGTTACGTGTATTGGAACAAAAATTTGAAGCATCTCTTCATAGTTGAGCGAGAGAGACCCTTTGACGTTGCTCTTTGCGCAGGCGGTAATTTCATGTCCACAGAATGCTGATGCTAAGAGTGTTACACAGGCATGCAAAAAACGTTCCAATCGAAGGTTTGGCTGTGCCACATGTAAACTGCTATGACATCCCGGAAATCGCTACATCCCGAGTTATTAAAGAGGTCAATTGTGCCATCAAACATCTGATCTTTAATTGCCGAGGGAAATCTTTGAGTTGTCGGAAGGCCCCCGCAGTCTTGAACCCGGCGGTTTGGTCCGAAGCTCAATCTTCATCAACAATACCACTAACTAGGGTACTATCAAGAAAACGTGACGCGAAGCGACACGTATCATGCTGGGCCGTCAACAGAGCAGATCAAACTGGAACAATAAGAATCATGAATCCACAGAGAGAACAATCGTCAACATCCAACGCCGCCAACAAGCGGAAAGCGCCCAGCATTGATACTGCAGACATTCTTACGAGCATAGCTTGCCGCCGATGCCGTTCGAAGAAGATCAAAGTGGGCCACTCTCCCTCTGTCTTTTCCGTTGGCGGTCGCTAAGATGCCAAAAGTGCGATGCGGAGCTTCCTAAATGCCACGCATGTAGAAAAAGCGCGAGCGAATGCCTTATTTTCGATAGCACTACTGGGGAGACTCATGAAAGGAGGTACGCGCAAACATCATTGTCAGTAAATGGAGCCTCTGCTGAATTGATGTAGCTATCTTGCGGTAATGCAAGATAAGGTATCTAGGCTCGAGGCGCTGCTCGCAGGGCATCCGACCGCTCCTGAGCGTTTGGCGTCAGATGACGTCCACCGATCTTCGCCGGAAGATGAGCGACTGCCTCGCTATGTTGGAGACGAAAGCGGCAATAGGTGAGCATCGCTCCGTCCATGCTAACAAATAGTCGCTAATGGGTACCATGGGTTTATGGAGAATGCCATCATCGACATTGATCGGGCCTCACCCGACCAGAGCACATCTCGCCACTCTCAAAGTCGCTTGGAGGAAGCACGCGTTGCATACGTGCCACCACATGAATTACCAACATGTGCGGAAAGCTTGGAATTGATCATGGCATAGTAAGTTGCCTTCCTTGTGACAGCAATTGCTACGCTCACTTTCCAAGCGTGCAGCGGTTTCATCCCTTACACCCGATATTGTCGCAAAGGCAGGTCTGGAAACTGCACAGTCGACTGTACCCTGATAGTGGGCCGCCACAGAAGAGCGAACTGAGCAACGACGAATCTTTCAAGATGTTCATGGTCTATGCTCTGGGTTCAGTTAGTGGTCACTGTGCCGGTGAGCATGGAGTACATCCCTTTGGCTACTTCGCTGCCGCTCTCGAGTCTCTACTGGTCTCTGGGTTTGCCTTCTCGACGCTATCAGAATTACAGAATTTCTTACTGATCGCCAGATTCGGAACGTTTCACTACATTGGTATGTTAAGCTCTGTGAAGTAAACGTCCTCTTGACATTGACGATGTTGTCTAGGTTGCTCTATTTGGGAGTTGGGGCAAACGTGCGTGCGCATCGCCATAGAGCTTGGAATCCATGCACGGTATGATCCTGTTCCAGATGACGATGACGACGAAGAGCAATTGAGGAGACGGGTTTTCTGGGATTGCTATCATCTTGATCGAATGAGTTCATCCACCCTTGGCCGCCCGTTTGGAATCGCGGACGTAGATATTAGTGCGCTCTTGCCCACAAACTTCCACGACGATAATACTGTGATCACACCACTGGAAGATCAGCCTAGCGCCTCGACAAACCTGGCTGTTTTCAATCATACTATAAAGCTGATGAAGATCGAGTCATCGATCCGTTCGTCCTTGTTGCCACAATCGCCGAAACAGCGTCAATCGTCATACACAGAGTTCGATCATCTGTACGAGACATTTTTCGTCCACAGCAAGTCACTTCATGACTGGTGGACGAACCGTCCACGTAGTGGACCTGCACAGGGCGTCTACCAAACACCGGAGTACTTTGATTTCCTCTATCGGCGGAAGAAGCTCGATTTGACTCGTGCGCTTCTAGGCCAAGTGTGAAAGTCGAAATTTCGCTCAAGAGAGTTATTACGCGGCTGCCTACGCACTGCCCTTTCGGTACTTTTGTTGTTTTCAACATTGTGCTCGAAGAAAGTCATCACCTACACTCGGGGTTTCGTCCATCTGGTCTTTAGCACTGGCCTCAGTGTGATCTCTACATGCATTGAATTGCTGCGAGATCAAGATGATGTCGTTGCTGCCAGTAGGCCTGCTGATATTGAAGCATGGTGGGCCGATATTTTCTGCGAAATCCCGGCTCTTCTTTCAACGCAAGACATCTCAGACGGACTATCACTTGCTCTAGATCTGCTACAAAGCATGTCAAGCCACGTACCAGTCACTCTGCAGTACACCCAAGCGTTTGCCTCCCTAAGGAGGAAATTTGAGATCCATCTAAGAAGGCTCGGCAACGAGCGCACAACCAACATGCTTTCGACACAATGTGAGCGGTCTCCCGCAAATCGTCCTGTCGAGGCGGACACCAACATTCCTCAAAGTGGTCTTATGGCGAACGGATCTGGTCCATCGGCACCGATGCACAATTTAGGCCAATCTTTAGGATTTGAGAACGCCGAAGCACCGGCAATGGAGCCAACGGGCTTTCCTCTGCACGTCGACAGTGCCTCTATGTTTGACTTGCACGATGATGTGATGCAAACATCATGGGACAGTCTCGATGCCATGGGCAATTTTGCTATCGACCCTTGGGCTTATGCGCCTCCTATGATGGAACAACTAAGTTTCGATCTATTAGATTACACATGGGAGGCACCCATCCTTTGGCAAAATCACGAACTTGGGTGATGCTTTCCAAAGGCAAGGCGCAAGCCTTAAACGTGGAGGGAGAACATGATAGTAGTATTGAATCCTCAAAAGGCGCCGTGCTTCCAAAAATGTGTCTCTATGGTCAATGTCCATACGGATGATAGGCTGTCCTGTTCTCAACAGACTCGGCCAATAGCTTCTTGTTGGCCCGGAATAGGCGTGCCTTAAGGTACATGGCGAACGCAATCGAGATCAACGCCAGAATGAGCATCATGATGAACGCAATGAGGTATCTTGGCTCGTCACTCGGGAGGAAGAAATAAGGCGACGTCATGTTGCCAATGTTGCCTAAGATGTTGACGACCGCGAGTGAGATGGCCTTCTTCTCTGGGGTTCTTGAGAGGGTGATAGCGGTCCAGGTGTGTAGCAATGGGTAGGCGGTGAAAAGACCACCAACGTACATGAACCCTGCTGCGTAGCGCGCTGCTGTGTTTGTGGTTCCGAGACAAATGATATAGCCGGCAGCGCCGATTGCTACCGGAACGCTGAAGTGGAAGCCACGCTCTTTGCTTTTGTCTGAGTGCCAGGAGTTCGCCATACCACCGATAGCGGCCACAATATAGGGAGGAGCAGTCAAAAGCAGCGTGACCGTTCTTGATTCATAGCCGAAGCCTCTCACAATTGCCGGGAAAAAGTTGCTGAAGCCGTAAGCGCCTGAGATTGCGATGTTACAAAAGACCAAAACCCACGTATTCCAATCGCACAGGCACATCTTGAGTCCGTTCCAGATGCCAGCCTTGCCTTCGGGCATCGAAACTCGATCTGCGGCGATGCGAGCAACAGCGAGGCGGCGCATGTCCTCAGTCATCGTCCATCGGGAACTGCCAGTAGTCGAGTGTGGGTAGTCTGGAAGCAGGAACATGCAGATCACAGCGAGCCCACCCCCCGTTACAGCGAGAACGATGAAAAGCCACTGCCAGCCGGCTAGACCGTGGGACTGCTCGAGGGTAGCAAAGACTGCGGCTGCAATGAGGCCAGAGGTAGCGTTGGCCAAGGTCAAGCCTGTGAAGAGAACGGCAACTCTGAGTGCGATCTCGGCGCGGGTATACCATGATGCCATAACGTACATGGCCTGTAGAACTGTCAGCAACTAGTCCAATGCAGTCTGAATGGAAGTCGGAGTGTACTTACTCCGGGGAACAGCGGCGCTTCCACGATACCAAGGAAGAAACGAACAACGACAAGCCCTGTATAATTGGTGACGCCAGCCGTGGCTGCAGACACTCCTGACCACAGAAGGGCGCAGGCAGGGAGGTAGATGCTAGGCCTGACAAAGCCAATGATCATGTTTGATGGGAGCTGCATTAAGATGTAACCGACGAAAAGAATTGACACTGCAGTGCTGAACTGGGATCCTTGAAGGCCCAGATCCTCATCAAGTGTGCTGATGCGAGCTTGGCTGTTCAATGAAGTTGGTCAGTACGACGCTCGATTCCGCAAGCAGAGCACAGCCAAGGGGACTTACGCGATCGAAGCCCGGTCGAGATAATTGAAGAGGTACAGAACCTGTTAACTTTGTAATCAGCCATTCGTTCGGCGTAAAACGAGTATTCGACTATGCTCACCCAGAGGCATGGCATCAAAGTCATATCCAATCGCATCACAAGTTTCTTCTCAAGCTGCTGCCAGTTGTCGATTCCAAGCGCGAGAATTGGGGCCAGATGGGTCGGAAAGTCCTCTTCGAGTTCTTCCGCATTTCCTTCGACATCCTTCTTCTCCTCGAAGTGGACGTCGCTTCCATTGGCAGTTTCTTGGTGGACGTTGTCGGGTGATTGCTTCTCGTGAGAAACCATTTTCAGAGTCCAATATGATCGTGAGATGCTCTCTTCAGTGCAGAAAAGTGGTTGTGGAAGGGGAATACTGGACTGGAGCAGCACTTTATACCGACACATTGATGGCTCGCAACTTGCGGAGACCCCAGACGCCAAGTTGTGGAGGTCTGGGGCATCTCCATTACCAGTGCAACAATCCAGGCAGGTGCTGTATTGTCAGTGATGGAAGAGCTCATGTCCAGAAGACGGAGCGGCTCTTTGCGTGGCCCGGGACCCTCCCGATGCCATGAACGGCCAAGGTCCCAAGCGAGCACTCGTGCGCTAGTGGATAGATCCACCACCCACGTGAACAACATATTTGCAGTCTCCGCCTTCGGATGGCTTTTGAAGTACTGTAGTCCTCATCTGTACTCCCGCGATGGTCCACTTGTATCATCCTCCAACACTTACCTATTAATACCAAGATCTCCCGCTATAGATTACCGGACATATATCAGTGACAAGGTACGAAACTTCAACGTCAACTACGAGAGGATGTACTGATCTGCAATCGACTCCACTGCGATACATGCCTGAAATATGTTGTAGATGTCGTATCTGATAGATCATATTGTCTAACATATCTTGTTTCAGGTGGTGAACAGTTTGGCCGTCTCACCCAAATCTTCAGCCTCCTTGATAATCTTCTTATTGGCACGCCTGAGGTCAAACTTCAGGAAGAGGCAGCAGCCAGCACACAGCCCAGCAAACACCATCAACAAGATCATCGCTAGAACATAGCGTGGTTTATCCTGGGTGCGGAAAAAGTACGGGCTCCCGATGTTGCCAATTTGACCCAGAACGTTGATGATGGCTCCGGCGACTGCCCTTTTCTCTGGCGTCTGGTTGAGAACACTAGCAGCCCAACTGTATATTAGACCATTGGATGCGAAACAGCCCCCAACAAAGAGGAAAGACGCGAAGTATCTTGCAGGCGTATTGAGAGTGCCGACCGAAATCGCAAAGCCTACGATCGCGGTGCACATCGGACCGATGATATGAAGGCTCCTCTCGTCTTTCCAGTCACTGTGTCTCGCCAGGCCGAATGAGATGATCGCAGCTAGCAGGAATGGGGGTGCTGTGCAGACCAGCGTAATGGTCCTAGATCCTAAGTTCATCCCACTGACAATCGAGGGATAAAAATAGTTGAATCCATAGGCGAAGTGGTTGGAGATCATCAGCAATACCTTTCCAATCATGTTCGCATACCCGCCACACTAGAGGAGCTTTCGCTTTGATAGAACTTACAAACACCCAAAGACGGTAATCAAAGACGGCCGATTTGAAGCCGTACCAGATGGAGCGTTGCTCTTGTTGTTGAATCCTGTCGCACATAATGCGCTCACTCGCAACTTGAAGCTCATAACTGGTCAAAAGCCATTTCTGGCTTCCGGTCTTCGAATGGGTGAAGTCTGGCAAAGTGAAGAGGGAGATACCACCGAGCACTAAGCTTATAGCACCTTCGATGATGTATAGCCACTGCAATACCTGTTAGACAGTTATTGTCTCCAACGTTGTGACAGAAAACACCTACTCGCCAGCCAGCTAAACCAAGAGCGCCACTCATCCCTGCGAAGATTCCAGCCGCGATCAAGCCCGAGAATGCCGTGGCTATGATCAATCCGGAATAAAGAACAGCCATGCGAAGACCCAGCTCCCGACGCGTATACCACGAGGCCATCAAGAAGTAGACTCCGGGGAAGAATGGCGCTTCCGAAACACCAAGAAGGATCCGCACAGCGACCAGTTGCCCGTAATTCTGTACTGCACCTGTGGCTGCTGAAACGATAGACCAGATGATGACCCAGCATGGTAGGTAAAGAGACGGGCGTAGGCGCGTGAGAAGCATGTTACTTGGAATCTGCATTGTCATGTATCTGCGAAAGCAGTCAGTGTGGACCTACAGAGTGTCGAAAAATCGGAGAAGATTGCAATGGCATCGACTCACCCAACATTCAACAGAGAGATTGCGCTGTTCAACTGAGTCCCTACGAGACCAAGATCTTCGGAAATACCGTCCAGCTGCGCTTGCCTATTCGTCGGGCAGCGTCCTGGCAAGGTAGTAAGTAGTACAGTACATCGACGTACGCAATATTGTTTCTGTCGAGATAGTTGAAGACGTAGAGTATCCAAATCGTTGGCATGAGAGTCATGTCCAGCTTCCTAACGATGCTACGGCTCGCGGCTTGCCATTCCTCGGACCCAGTTTCGGGTGTCGTCTCGTCGTCTGTGACCCTCGCTTCCTCCACGCGCTCAACATTTTCCTTGAGCTCAAATGAGGTCATTGTAACGAATCACCAAAGAGTGGGTGGGCTCTGGCGTAGTCCAGAGCAGTGGAAAGGTATGCCAATGTAGCTTGGAACACCTTGGCCTCACTTGGGCCATTGGCGCAAGTCTTATACCTTCGACTGCCTGCGGATGGCTTGTACATAGAATTACCTCTGACTCGCTCATACCTTACCCCAGCCGGGGTACCTCCCTCTAGGTCTTTCCCCACAGCTCGGCCTGAGCCCGACTCCACATCGGTGCCTGTGCGGTGGATCACATGGGTCCGAGGTTCTGCAAGTAATGGGTAGCGCCGGAAGTGGTTGGACCTGAACTGAGTCGCGGTCTATCCGGTGCCCATCCGGCCGCACTCAACGGGAAGGCTCGGGGCAATGTCGTCCCGCCGGTCGAAACTTGTGCTTGGAAGACCCTTATGGCAAGCAGTGCGCAACATTTATCGACTCGCTAGCAAAGGGCAATTAGACCGTCGATGGTAGGTATGAATGAATTGAACGTTGGAGCAGGAACTCAGGAACATTTGACTCATGGCCGGGGGGCCTCCGTCCCATTACTAAATCCTTCTAGCAACGACATCGTCATCTTTATCAAGCGCTGCAAGTGATCTGGCCCGGAATGATCGATCACGTCCATCGTGTCCATATGTCTGACATGACTTGTCTCCGTCTGAGCAGATATTGCGCCGTGAAGCTTAACGACGAAGGTCTTGTATTTGGAAATACGGGCAAATTGGCGGCCCACCACTGACATGACCGAAATAGCACCTTGTAAAGGATCGTCCTCGAAAGCGCCAGGGTACCAAGCAGAATCCGAGGGTGATAGATTTAAACTGTTGTTTAAATTATTGCTGAAATGTCGTCCTGGTAGTTGTCGTGCGGGCGAAGAAGTACCCATGTACCTCGCTTTCGCTGCAAGATACAACAGAACGATTGCCGCAGAGAATGCAGTATAGCCTGTCAACCAAGACAGAAACGCACGATCTCTCATCGTTACTCTTGTGAGGCTGGAAACGACGGCCTGGCAAGTCGACTGTATCTCGATATCCTGCGGTGGAGCTCTGTGGTGTGGACCGCTCACGCCCCAGCCATTTTCCTCGATACTAGCGTAAACGATCTGGTCAATCATCACTCGTAGAAGCAGACTGTCATAGATTGACTTGAGGTGGCTCTTCTGTTCAGGAGGGTACGGCTCAATCTGTTCTGGAGCAGTAGATCTCCAGTGAATGATGCGTGACAGATGATGCCTGAATGGACGTTTGGCGCGGTCTCTAATCACATCAGACATAAGTCTGGCGTAGCGGAACAGGTGTACCTGACGACTAGCTGCACCAGAAAGCTGTGCGGTTGCAACCTCGCCCGGGAACTGAGGAACTCATCAGCATTGTCTCCTAGTAGACCTGCCGCCGAGATTGCACTTACCTTGACAGATACGTATGCATCATCAAGACTGTATGGGCGTCCTAGGGCCGTACAAATTAATCTTTGTGGCCATGTTAGCTATAGCTTATGGATACACGTTCATAGTGAAACTGACCGATCTAGCAAGTAGCAGGACCAGAATACCCATCGGTTCTTTTCTTGGCGTTGCTCATCCTCTGCCGTTTCTGGCGGCTCCGGTTCGAGATGATAACCTAGAGCGACACACTTGTTCATTGCGAAGCCAATTAGATGCCATGAAGATCCAGCAGCAGAAGTATGTAGAGAGTAGACCACCAGTAGACGTAAACATTGGATGATCTCGATTCCATCATGGTTTCGGAATATTTCTTCGAGGAGCTGAAGTGCTCTTGATAGCATGTGTATAGACACAAATGACCCGTGAGCGCTGGAAGAGTCGTCTGTTACTAGGGGTACCAGAGCTATTACCATCAATGCGACAAATTTTGTAGCTGGGTTGGCCTGGCCAACGTTGTCTCTAGCAGACGAGTCTTCGCATACTGTATTCATACCATGCTCAACGTCTTTGCGGTTGGGACTAGGGTAGCGGTAATCGACCAACTGGAAGTACCTGTTCAAACAATCGAATGCCTCAGCGCGTGGAATAGTCTGACGATTCGCCTCCAGTCCTGGCTTCTTGATCTCGCGAGCAACACAATCCCAAAGGCGATCTACTCGTCGTGTCCGCTCAGGATCGCCACCGAATACCTCGGTCACGGCGAAGATGATACGTGGGATGGACAGCTCCCGAAGCATCTCTCCAGTACGGCGTGTGGGCTCGGCCATGGCACCGAGTGACAGGAGATCAAGACCGCGATGCGTGTTGTGTCTTCTCGGGGCGTGGCGAGGCCTGGTGTTGGAATCGCAAGGAGCGGCTGTGACATGCTCTGTGATTGGCGATGTCGGTCTCACACTGACTTGATGGTGTGCCGGGTCACGTGCGGGCGCGTCGTTGTCGACGGTCAGGCTTCGTTGCTGTGCTATCGACTCCAACGCAGCGAGTTTCTCCTGCAGTAGTGCAATGGGGCCTTTCAGCTGCACCGTCCCGCTCGTGCTGCTGCGTACAAGATCGCTTTCACGAGACGAGCGCACGCAGACGGTGCCTGCCCGAATGCACTCTCCGCAGGCGGGCGCGCAACGGTCGCATTTCTGCTTGCGTTTCCGGCACCGCTCACGCGCCAGCAAGAAGACTTGTTGGTCCGCCATGGAAGGGAGACGTGTTATCACGCGCCATGACCTGGGAAAGGGGATTGATGTATTCAGCACATGCGGTGACACCGGGCGTCTTTTCGTGTGAAGCCGGCGGACCCCGGCCGGGGCACAGAGTCCAACGGAGGAATGTAACACCGATCTATCTGCCCCAAATGCTGTAGAAGATGGTCCTTGGACAGCATGCTCACATGGGTCAACACCTCCCTTAGTCTGTAGGTCTGCCTGTTGTCTGCTATTGGACTCACATACATAAGCAGCTGCCGTAGAACCTGTTCCTAGGCAAGTGACGGATCAACACCGAGATACTCGACCAGAAGCGGTCCTATTGTTTGATAAAGAAGTTGCTCAAGATACAACACAGATGATATGTATGGTAGCTCCACCCGCGCCGAGCAATACTGAGTGACCAATCGTCACTTCTTACTTTCCGCCACCATATACTCATAGACATAGTCGATCGCGGCATTAGTCGTAGCAATCTGCGTCTCGTCTGTTGCCGCCGCGACGTGTGGCGTTCCAACATATCGCTCGTGGCTCCAGAGGTCTACATATTGCTCTCTTGTTGGAGGCTCGTTCGTATGACAGTCGAATCCGCAACCATAGATGAGCTTCTCTGCCAGAGCTCGTCGTAAGTCGGTCTCGTTAACAATGCCGCCTCGAGCTGCATTAACGAGGATCGCGGTGCGCCTCATCTTCTGAATTTGGGGATAACCGATCATTCCTTCGGTCTGCGGTGAGAGGGGAACATGAATCGAGACCACGTCTGACCGAGATAGCAAATCATCAAGATTGGAGACCCGTTCATGACTGATGTCTGCCCAAGAGCCCTCTGGAAGAAAAGGATCGTACGCTATCGTCTTCGTGTGGAAAGCGCCATTGAACATTCGTGCAACCTCTTTGCCAATATGTCCCATGCCGATGATGCCAACAGTCTTGGAGGATAGGAGAACTCCGTTGCAAGTCTCCTTGCGAATCTTTTCTCCAAGAGCCAGCTGTCGATACCAGAGTCCTGCCACATTTCGAGCCACGCTCAGTGTCAGTGCCATGACCATCTCGGCCACAGCTCCTGCATTGATGCCCGGGGTGTTGAATACCTTGACACCACGCTCTGCCGCAGCAGCACAGTCGATCTGGTCAACACCCACGCCTTGTTTGCCGATAGCTCGTAGTTGTGGTGCGGCCTTTAGGTCTTCTGCATGGATCGGGTAGTCTTTGACCAGGATTGCCGTTGCCTCCTGGCGCCATTGCTGTGCTCTCGGATCGGTATGAAGGACGCAATCGAATAGTGTTTGCGCATGTTCCACTGCACCTGGATGGAATTCGGAGAGGATGTAGAGGATTGGTTTCGAATCATTGATAGCGGAAGGCATCTTGATGCGGATGTGTGCTCGCTCAGGAGATTTTGGGATTGGTACTCTCCTTGTCAAGTCTTTCAAATAGCAGAAATTTGGATGTCAGAGGGGTACTTAGAGATGAGCTGCCAATTTTCAGACGGACATGAGCTCTTATGCAAAGTGGTATCAAACGTAATCTCCAGAGGGTATTCGGATGGGCTCCGGTATGGCGCTTCTCGATGGAGAGACTGCAATGTTGTCGACGGGTGGAGGTATCAGTTGGCGCTTCTGTGGACCGTAACATAGTCAGTCCGTACTTTCCGCGGCGCATTCCTAGATTTGCTTCGGGCGGCCACCGAATGCCTAAGAAATGGTGTCTTCGGCAACCCCACCTCCCCACCTAACGTACACAAGGGTGTGAGGGCTGTGAGCATGAGGCTCACTGGCGACTGGCATGTGTCTGGTGGAGACCATATAAGCGTTCGACTACCAGCGCCAGAGTTGTGACTGACTCCGGAACCTCGTGATTTACGTATGGATTACAAGGGACCGGCGTGCTTCCGACGGGCGGAATGACCCGCGATCCTGTGAAGAGACCACTTTTGTATGGAGCCATGCTCCTATCCCACTTAGGTTGAAGTGCTCTCGTCTTTCTATGCCATCTTGCACCGCCTGTCAGTTTCATATCGAGCCTTGCTTCGAACGACATCCGAATCGCTATATCATACAGCAAACATGTATATGCCGTCCGCCACCACGACCACGGTCGAAAACTCGGCTCTTCGTTTACTGAACGCTTTAAAAGCTAACTCTAAGCCAATCATGACCTTTTTGGGATTGCCGTCCTTCCGAACGGCCCAGATCGTAGCACAGACTGGCCTCGATGTAGGAGCGCTGGCTTTTAACTGGGAGTCGCGAATATTAACGTCTTCTGCAGGGTATCATCATCGATTCCGAGCATGGCCATGTAAGCGACGACGCCATGCATAGCGCAGTCGCCGCCATTGCTTCTATGGGGGTGTCGCCTCTCGTCCGGATCAGAATGACACACGCCGACCTGATTAAGAGAGCTCTAGATGCTGGTGCACAGTAAGATCTCTTCATCCTGCCGTTGCTCGTTACTAATCCATCATCAGCGGTCTAGTAGTTCCTCAGATCAACACTGCCGGGGATGCGCAAGCTGTCGTTGCCAACGTAAAATTTCCGCCCTTTGGGTTCCGAGGACAAGGATCCCCATTTCCGGGCATCGCTCACGGGGTCGACATCCCTACATACATCAAGCAGGCAAACGGCACAGTCATCACTTGCCTGCAAATAGAGTCCAAAGAAGGGCTCCAGAATGTCGACGCCATAGCTGCTGTACCTGGTGTGGGTGAGTGGCAATTAAAGCAGTTGACGTAACCTCTGTCCTTGCTAACTTCGATCAGACATGCTGTTCATCGGCCCAAATGACCTTGCTCTGTCGGTGCTGGGCTACGTCCCTGCAAGAGGAGACGAGCCTGAGTTTGTCGATGCGATTGGTAAAATTGTCGCCGCCGCCAGAAAGAATGGAAAATGGGTAGGCCGGCTGTCAAATGACGGTACTGCATGCAAGGAGCATATCAAAATCTTTGATACTGTGGCCCTGAGCTATGATGTGAGAGCCCTGCAGAACTGGTACAAGGCCGAATTGGAAGTTGCCCGTACGTGACTGTTGTACGGTCTAGTGTATCGAGTTTGCATGGAGCCCTTTCTGATCCAAGTGCCGAAGTCTTGCATCAGGCAGATCCTTGTGGACCGTGGCTGTTGTGCGGCATGCAAGGCAGAGACTGCCACAGGAGAATCATGCAGGCAGGCCGCGAACGATGGATGGCGAATTTCTGGCTTTTCGTATGTATGCTCTCTGTGGCATGAGGAGCGTGTTGATCAAGTTCACTGGCAGAGGACTTAAGGGACATCGGGTTTCTTCAGTCCACTGCCTGAGGAGGCTACAAGTGTGTTTTTTAAATGGGTATGACAAATGCCGGAACGGCAGTGAATGCGTAGACGTTCGTTACTACTCACAATTACTAGGCTGTCCTTCCGCGTACCCTTTGGGTCTGAGTCGATGACCGCCGGGGGTGCCGAGGCGTCCGCGAGTATGGATGCATATAAGCAGTGGCATTAAATAATGTGCCTCATCCATCGCCTGAGCGATGGCATGTCGGCCTTCACACGGGCCGATGCACTTGCTCGAAAGCCGTGCGTAAGACCTCACGATGTGACCTGTGCCTGAGGAGGAAACGGCTGACGAGCGTTGAATCGTTTTGCCATGTTTTGGCCTTGCAGACGTCTGGTGATGGAATTCCAGATACGCACGACACACGATGTTACTCCGAGTCCAGCGATGTCAGCCAGCACCGCTCCCGAAGATTCTGCATCGTATCGTATGCAAGACCAGGGCAGATCCGTGATGGAGGAGGCTTGATGACTTGCGCAAACGAGTCCGCCTCAGGGCTGAATCGCATGTCATATCTGTCGGCCGCAATTCAAATTCGGCTATAAGCGTCAGTGGCTCGTTTTTGCTGCGCATCGGAATATTGGTGAGTATGAGCTGTCAGGGATGAGCTTATCACGCTGTTCAAATTGGCAGCGAAAGTCTCCGCGCTCACAGCACAGCACAGCACCGCACAGCCAAACCGGCTCTCCACACGCCGGCCGGGGGCGATCAGCGCTGCTTCCTGCAGCTCACTCACAGCCTGACCACTCACGCCTCTGCGCCTCGCTGACTGCCGCAAAAATAGCACCGCGCATCCTCCCACGCCTTACCACTTTCATCCGCCATGCTCGTTTTTGGGTTGGCATATCACGTCTCCGCTGGCGCGCCTGCGTCAATCCTCCCATTATGCTTCTGACAGTGCAACGCCTGGCGCAGCTCACGCCGATGCTGTAAGACCTGAGCCATGCCTTGCCTCGTGGGAGTCCGTATTCGCCGGCGCCGTGCTGCGGTACGCCGATGAGGATGCGAGCATGCGCGTGAGCACCGGCTGTGCGGTTGCTGTGCTCAAAAGAACGTGGCGCCCACCTGCTCGCCCGCGATTGTTACTCGCCGTTGGTTCTCGATCGCCCTTCTGCACGTATTATTGACCCCCCTTGCGCACCTAGCCGCGTTGAGAAAGCGTGTTTCACCAGCATAGCAACAATGGACTCGCCCGCCGGCGACCCTTATGGGCGTCGTCCGCACGCTTCATGGCAGACCATTCGGTCTACTAACACTTGGTCAACAAATGATACTTACTCTATGGCGGACAACACAAGGCCCGTCTCCGAGCTGGAGCGGGCGAGGCTGAGGCCATTATCGGGAGAAGAGTCTCCCTCACCCTGGGTTTCCAGAGAGATAGAGCCCAATACACCAAGCTTCGCACCCATCCGCAATGCGTCAACGAGAAAGGCTCCTGCCTGGTTCAACGAAGCGAGAGAAGAAGCTAATGTTGGCGTCTCTCGCGGAAATTCGACACGATCTCACAACACCGCTCGCGAGAGTATCGTCGATCTTGCGTATCTCGTGTCTGATTTGGATTTCTACGCCGGTGCCGTGCACGATTATGGTCACGACGCACTCAGCCCTGACTCTTGGACTTCTCAAGACGAGCAAGACTGGCCATTGCCTGAGGACTCTGATGGCGCGACTTTTG
This sequence comes from Cladosporium austrohemisphaericum, assembly GCA_022813715.1. Taxonomy (NCBI): domain Eukaryota; kingdom Fungi; phylum Ascomycota; class Dothideomycetes; order Cladosporiales; family Cladosporiaceae; genus Cladosporium; species Cladosporium austrohemisphaericum. The sequence goes on from JAKLLY010000020.1 coordinate 298,421, forward strand.
GTCAGATCTCAATTTTACGCAACAAATCCAATGCCCAATCTATGGGTCGTAAGGCGTCGACGCGATCAAGACGCTCTGAGAAAGACACCAACCTCGTTACCTGGGACGGACCAGACGACCCAATGAACCCAAAGAATTGGAGCAGACAGAAGAAGTGGGCAGCTACTGTCACTGTGTCACTCTTCACTTTCATTTCTCCCGTTTCTAGTTCGATGATAGCCCCAGCACTGCAGAACATCGCATCTGAATTTGGAGAAGATCAGAATTCCGGTGTCGTACCACTTGCTATGTCTGTCTTCGTTCTGGGCTTCGCCGTTGGACCTCTCTTCATTGGTCCCCTGTCCGAACTTTTCGGCAGACGCATTGTCCTTCAAGTTTGCAACCTCTTCTACTTCGTCTTCAATCTGGCCTGCGGCTTTTCGCAAAATACTGCTCAGATCATCGCTTTCCGCTTCCTGTCCGGTCTAGGCGGCAGCGCGCCGCTCGGAATTGGTGGCGGTGTCTTAGGAGATCTTTGGATGCCTACAGAACGTGGTCGAGCAATGGCACTTTATTCGCTCATGCCCCTGTTAGGTCCCGCCATTGGTCCGATTGCGGGTGGTTTCATCGCTCAATACAGCAACTGGCGATGGGTGTTCTATTCTACCTGCATCGCAGCTATCTTGATTCAGGTCATGGGTTTCTTTCTCCTTCAGGAGACCTACGCAGCCGAGATTCTCCGCCAAAAGAAGGTCAAGCTGATTAAGCAGACCGGCAACAAAGAACTGCACACCGAATTCGAGACGCCAAACCGCAAATTGAGCAAGCATTTGGGTGCGGCGTTCGAGCGTCCGTTCCGCCTCCTATTCACGCAGCCAATTGTTCAGATCCTCGCTTTATACATCGGCTATGTCTACGGTGTCATGTACCTGGTACTTGCTTCCTTCCCCAGGCTGTGGACTGGACCTCGTTCGGTCTATAAACAATCGCAATCCATCGGTGGTCTCAACTACATCTCCCTCGGTCTCGGCTTCTTCATCGGCACGCAGATTGCAGCTATCTCAGCGGACCGCATCTACAAGCGTCTAAAAGGTCAGAACAACGGCGTCGGTCGCAGCGAGTTCCGCGTGCCACTTATGGTGCCCGGCTCCATGCTGGTGCCTGTCGGACTGTTTATCTATGGCTGGAGCGCACAAGCGAAAACCCACTGGATCGTCCCCAACATCGGCACTGCCATCTTCGCGGCAGGCAACCAGATGGTGTTCCAATGTTGCCAGACATACATCGTCGATGCCTACACACGCTATGCCGCATCTGCAATCGCAGCCACGACCGTGTTGAGGAGTTTGGGCGGTTTCGCGTTCCCTCTGTTTGCGCCTGCAATGTACACGAGTCTGGGCTACGGCTGGGGAAACAGTGTGCTTGCATTCGTCGGGTTGGCTATCGGCTTCCCTGCACCTATTCTTTTGTGGTGGTATGGTGAGAGCTTGCGCAAGAAGAGCCAGTTTGCGGCTGGTTAGGCGAGGCTTAGATGAGATGCGGCTATGATTACGAGAGACGACTATTTTGTACATATTTATATTTTGAACGTCTCCTTTTTGGTAGCGGAGGCGCTCGTTAGATTTCGTAATGTAATTTCTGTAAAGATGAGTTTATCTGATTCAAGTTGTCAAATCATCTGCCCAATGGATGTTTTGTAGACATTGCCATTGAGTCCCGAAAGACGGTCGTTGTTCTAACGGCGAACCCTTGCAGCGGAGAACGCCACAGCAGATGAAGTCAGAACCTCGAGCGACTTTGGGATTCTGTAACTTCGAGCTTCCAGTCGCAATCTCACCACCACTTCTTATATACTTTTGCACCACCCAATAGCAGGTACAAAGATGGCGGCAACCTTCGCAAGAGGCCTGCGCCTAGCAGAGCCCAGTATCTGCAGACAATGCGCAACCCTCCAGTCCAGACGAACATTCGCCTCTTTCTCCCAGAACCCGAAGCGCGAGATCCGATCGAGAACAACGACCCAGACCTCTACACCATCTCAGGCCGCATCACCATGGGCCACAATGAGCAGGAGAGGCTACAAGACCGTCCAAGAAGCCAAGTCGCGAGCTAGGTCAGGCGTACGCTCTACCCTTCCCTCTGCGCATCCCAAGAACCGACAAAAAGCTAACATACCCACCCACAGCCCTTCTCCTGGCAAGCAGGCCTCCTCTTCCTCGCCGCCGGCGTTGGCCTCACATTCTACTTCCGCTATGAAAAAGCCCGCATGGCGCGCGCCCGCGTCGCCGAAGCCAACAAGGGAATCGGCAAGCCGCTTGTCGGCGGCGACTTCCACCTGACGGACCACAACGGCAAGGAGTTCACGCAAGAGAACCTGAAGGGCAAGTACTCGCTCGTGTACTTCGGCTTCACGCACTGCCCGGACATCTGCCCCGAAGAGCTGGACAAGATGGCTGGCATGATCGACCAAGTGAAAGAGAAGCACGGCGAGGGCGTCATGCAGAATGTGTTCATTTCTTGCGACCCTGCGAGGGATACGCCGGAGGTTATCAGGCGGTATTTGGCGGAGTTCCATGAGGATATTCTGGGCATGACGGGGACGTGGCAGGAGGTCAAGGACGTGTGCAAGGCGTACAGGGTGTACTTCTCGACGCCGCCGGATGTGCAGCCTGGGCAGGATTACCTTGTGGACCACAGCATTTACTTTTACTTGATGGGTGAGTTTGGCGAGCAAGTGATTGAGGAATGAATGTTGGCTAACTTCATAATGCAGACCCCGAAGGTGACTTCGTCGAAGCCATTGGACGCAACTTCACGGTTGACGCCGCCGCGAAGGTCATTAACGACCATATCTCTGACTGGAGGGGCAAGATTGACAGGTCATGAGCAGCCAGGGCCCGGTGTTATTATAGATGTAAGATACTGTACACTAACATCCAACTCTATCCGTGTGTGTGCATCAGACACTTTCTGGGATCTTCGCACTCAGCTTGACTACAAGAATCTTGCGAAGCTTAGACAAGTGTACTACCTGCCACATTTGAATATTGCTGTGAGCAAACGATAAGATAAAAGAACCTATTCGATTGGGCATTGCTTTGTTGCAAAGCCGTTCCATGATCTTCCGAATGACAACACCTCTGAGACTTCACAGTGGCCATTTGTGAGGGAGAGAAATGAGAGGGGCCAGACACGCCAGAGTGCTGCAAGCATGTCATTTCCGCAAATGCAATACATGTACCGAGGCCAAAACTCATCGATACATTTCCATTTCGAACCGTCCTTTTTGAAAATTGAATCGGCTTCATCTTACATATCCCAGCTCAGTGTAAGTGGTACTTAGAACAACCCAACCCGAACCCCATGCTTGAACAAACTCCGTTGCGCCATGCTTCGCACCAATACAGTATTTTTCTTCCTTTCCGATCCGTTTAAATAACCCATCGGTAACTGGCGTAACGACCAGCCGTCTCTGACTTCCTGATAATTTTGACTACCTGCGCTCTCCTCAATCCAAGGTACTTGGCCATGGGGTCGTCGATCCTGATTCTCGGAAGCTGTGTCTCCTTCAGACGGTATCTGCTAAGCAGGTAGCGCTTCTCCTCCGCGCTGAGAAGTACGTGCTTTGGCACGAGCTCGTGCTTGCTGATGTTGACCAGGAGATCCTCCTCCTTGAAGATTTCGAGGACAGTGGGGAGTAATGAGGGAATAATCTTTAGGGCGGAGGGCGTAACGTTTGCGCCTGTGACGAAGACACCTGTGTAGAACTTCTTCTCGTCCAGGAGCTGTGCGAACTGCTTGAGCTGCTTGATGCCGACGTTGGGATCCGGGCTGAATTCGACGTGGATAGTTCCAATCTCGGGCTCGCGGGGCTCCTCGCCAGGTCGGGTGATGGGAGTATAGCGCTTGAGCATTTGTTCGGAAGGGCGTGCGGTGAAGGCCATTTTGGCGCGTGCAGGGCCGCCGGTGTCGTCGCCGAATTGTTCGCGGAACTGGTCGAGAGAGATGTTGATTTCGTCGTCGGTAAGCTCGTAGCCCTGGTCGTTCGTCAGCGCCTGCTGGCAGATCTCGATTACTTTGAATATTCGCTTACCCTGTCGGCGCACATCTGCTTTGTGTTACGGAGCACGCGCCACATGCGCGACCTGGAGAATATGTTAGTCGAAGTCATAGAGGGACCTGGCATGAGAGATTGCATACAGATCGCGGTTGGCCTCCTCTCCGGACATCTTTCCTCGCCGCGCGCGTGACTTCTGGTGGTTTGGTGTTTTAGTCGGTTAAGGAGCCGTCGTGGTGTATGCGCGCGAGGACAAGAGAGTGTTGCGGGGTGTAGAGGTTGGTGATGGTGTTGTTCAGTTTTTGAATGCGCTTCACCATTGAATGCGAAGGAAGTTTCCTCCGCCCAACCTTCCCTTTCCGGACTCGCCAGCAGCGCGCGCCTGCCACGCCACTCCACTCACACCAAGCGTCGAGTCACTGCAATGGCGAGCATCCCAAATCTAAACACTCTGCGCTCTGGCAGAGGCGGGCCACGGTTGCGAGGAAGCAGACGTGGTGGACGAGGAACATCATCATACGCAGATGATGGCTCATCTGAGCCCGACAATGCATCAAAGGACCGTATCATTCAACAGACAGACTACGATGCCAGCTCCAGCCGGCTGAGCGCCTTGGAGCTGGGTTACCTCACGGACGAATATGCAAAGGCATTCCTGAAGCCTGGAGAGCAAATACCAAGGCGGTATCCCATCATCAATCGTGGCACCTACGTCAGAAGTACGGCCATCGACAAGCTTGTGCTTCATTTCTTGCAGGCGGAGCCCGGAACTCGAAAGCAGATCATCTCCCTTGGCGCTGGCTCGGATACACGTCTGTTACGACTCGTCGGCGATCATGTAGGCATGAACGGAGTTGTCTACCATGAACTCGATTTCGAGACCAACATTAACGCCAAGCGCACGGTCTTCGAAAGATCGCCAGCACTTGCCAATCGGTTGCAGAAAATCAAAGACAGCGGATGCTCATATCATCTGCATTCGGTCGACCTCCGCGACCTGCCAACCTCGCTTCCCGGAATCGAATCAGACGTGCCCACACTCATCCTCAGCGAGTGCTGTTTATGCTATATGCCACCAGACCAAGCTACTGCCGCTGTCAAGTATTTCACGAACCGCATCACAAGCTCCGTAGGCCTGGTCGTATACGAGCCAGTGAGACCCTTCGATGCCTTCGGCAAGACCATGGTCTCTAACCTGGCATCACGGGCCATCCACATGCAAACCTTGAAGCGGTATTCTTCTCTGGATGCGCAACGACAGAGGCTACGCTTGGCAGGCTTTGACAAGCAAGGAGCGAGGGATGTGCATCAGATCTGGGAAAGCGATGCGTGGATTCCTGAGGCTGAGAGGGAACGAGTTGAAAGGTTGGAGTGGTTAGACGAAGTGGAAGAATGGAAGTTGCTTGCCAGTCATTATTGCGTGGCATGGGGTTGGAAGGGCGAGTGTTTCGACGCAGCCTGGCGTGGCATTGACGGTGGAAGGACGAGTGATGAAGATCGTGATGATGAGCTAGGCTGAATCGAGTTTCATCTCCCTACTGCAATGAAGCCGAGTGAGACTCAGACTAATAATGCCAGTCGAGGACCTTCCTACGAGAAGTAGTTCAATCGATTACGAAACGTCATCGCGGCTTTCCACGTACTACAAAGTACATAAACGGCTTCTGGCAATTCCAGAGAGACCCACACATCCAAAGATCTACCGCATTGTGATGGTGTAGTATCCCACGCACTGTGAAACCGCTAACCATTTCGCCCAGACTCAAACAAAATCAACGCTTCCATTGACATACTGACGATGATGTCGTGCTTTCGTTTTCTCATGCATTTGAAAGCCACTGCCATTCCTGCTAAGCTCAAGCATGGCGACTGCTCCAATCGAGATACGCTCCTACCGCTATACGCAGACACTACCAAAACACGACACCTTACTTCCCCTTCACCGCACCATCTCACACCAACCAACATCATGAGCAAACCATCAATATCATCTCGCTAAAGTCATCAAATCAACAAACATACCGTCGCAACTCAAGCCCACCCGCCCATCCATCCATCTCACCAAACTCTCCCGCCTCCGACTCCCTCAATGGATCGAGGCTCGCAAGCGTCCCGCGCGCGCCGGCAGCGAGCCATGAATCGCATGGTGCAAGACATCGAAAATCAGGAAATACCAGAAAGCACACTTTTCCTCCCCGATAACCAACGCACGGCAACGCTATCCGACCGGCTCCCTTTGCTCGGCCGCTGGCTGCTTCTGCAATTCATGAGCTACTGCGTTTTCACACTACGACATTGCTGGGTGTGCGATGCACTCCCGTGGTCCATCTGCTGCTAGTACGTGGTGAACTTGATCATCGCCACGGCATGGTGCATCCCTTTGGAGCTGGAAAGGGTTTACACGATCCTCGATGGCTGGTTCAACATTTGGTTCACTGACAGGAATTTCGTGGCGGTCAATATGGTCTTAAACTCGTTCGGGTCGGCCACGGTTTACATGATTCTTTTGTTCTTGCACTTCATTGGGTGGTCTGCCCTCACTCATCTCGGATTTGTGGATTGAGCGAAAGGTATTGTATCGACATTCAAATCATACTACAACGCGTACTGACATGCCAGTCTCAGAGCTTCGCTTTGACCTTCGCACCCTCACCTTTGGTGAAATATTCCTTCACAGCAGCCTTCGCTTTCTCAACAACACTGGCATCCTCGACAGTCGCCGGGACCGCCACATCCTTATCGAAATTCCCCTCAACCGCGTTTTCCAGCATCTCCTTCAGTACTCTTCGCAACGTCTTACCCGATCTCGTTCTTGGGATCACACCAGACGCGGCGATGAAACCATTCAGCGCAGCAATCGGACCAATTGACTCTCTTACCTTTTCGTTCAATTCTTTCAGCAAATTTGGTGGCGGGTCGGAAATCGCAATGAAAGCGAAAGGCACATGGCCTTTCATGGCGTCAGGCAGGCTGACGACTGCGACTTCGGTCACTTGTGGGTGTGAGCTTATCGCTTGCTCGATGGCACCGGTGCTCAGTCGGTGGGCTGCGACGTTGATGATATCGTCGCTGCGAGACATTATGTGCACGTAGCCATCCTCATCAATGATTCCCGCGTCACCCGTGTCAAGCCAACGGCCTTCAAAGCGTTTCAAATAGCTCTTGTAGAAGCGTTCGTGGTCGTTCCAGAGTGTGGTGAGGCCTGTCGGTGCGAGAGGCGTGCCGAGTACGATGTTGCCCATTTCGCCCCGAGGAACTGGATTGCCTTCGTCGTCGACGACACGGATGTCGAATCCTGGCATTGGCTTGCCAGCAGAGCCAGGTTTGATCTTGAGCGCATCTGTGCCACTAGTATCGTCGTGCTGGAAACCAGTGGATGGCAGAAGCGGCAACCCAGTCATCGGCGATCCAGATTCCGAGGACCACCAGTTGTCAATAACATGTGCGTTTGGAGCGCAGTGCTTTCCTAATAAATCGTCGTACATCTTGACGATCGAAGGCTCGCTCCTTTCACCAGCCAAGAAAAGTCCTCGAAGATGTTTGAGCCCGCCATTGCGACCACGTTCTTCGAAAAACTTGTTATCTGGGTCTTCTTTCCGGATTGCACGGAGAGCAGTCGGCGCCGTGAAGAGCGAGTTGACTTTGTGTTCTTCCAGGATCCTCCAAAAAGTGCTTGCGTCAGGCGTGCCAACCGGCTTGCCTTCGAATAGTACAGTCGTGGCACCAGCAAGGAGCGGAGCGTAACAGATGTACGAGTGTCCAACTACCCACCCAATGTCGCTTGCTGTGAACATCACATCTCCGGGTCCTTTGATTCCGAACAACATCCGGATGCTCAAATTTAGTCCAACCGCATGTCCGCCTGCTTCTCTTAACACACCTTTTGGCAAACCCGTTGTGCCACTGGTATAGATGATGTACAGTCCATCGCTGCTCTTCACGGGAACGTTCTCAGCTTTCAATCCTCTCTCTTTCGCTGACTTGGTCAAAGCTTGCCAATCGCGCTCGCCTTGCTCTTTGCTGATATCTTTCCAAGGACTCTGCTCTCGTTGGAAGACAATGGTCCGGGGTGGCTTATGAGGGCTTTGCTTGATCCCACCTCGCACCATGGGCTGATATGGCAGCGGTCCTTTTGCGCCTTCGATACCACAGGAAGCTGTGAGGATCGCCTTTGGCTTACTCGCTTCTATCCTCTGCGCCAAAGAAGCAGCCGAGAACCCTCCAAATACCACTGCATGAATAGCTCCCAGCCTGATCGAAGCCAGAATGCCGATCAATGCCGCTGGGATCATTGGCATGTATATGAGCACGACATCTCCTTTCTCTACGCCTTCCTCGCGCAACACACCGGCCAATGTCTCGACCTCTTTCTGCAGCTCAGCATAGCTTATGCGCTGCTTGTTGTTCGACACTGGACTGTCCCAGATGATAGCTGTTGTGTCGCCATTGCCGGCTTCTACGTGTCGGTCGATGCAATTGTAGGATGTGCTTATCTCGCCGTCGGGGAACCATGTCCAGCTCAAATGCGAGGTCCCATCTTTGAGCTTCCTTGGGAATTCTCTAAACGTCGATGTGGGGGTCGTTGACCAGGTCAATTGTTGTGCTTGATGAGCCCAGAACTGAGATGGATCTTTGAGAGACGTCGCGTGCACGTCGGAGGTGATGTTTCGAGGACTCATTGTGCTTGCATGGGTCACGGGTTCGGTATGAATGTAAGGTGTGCGAAATATGTAAGGAAAGACAGGGAGTATTAACCTACGTACAAGGTACTATATCATACATGGACAAGCCGAGCTTAGCTGGTCTTGGGATATCGGCTGAACGGACAGTAACAAGAGGGGAGCGAGCGGCTGTGGCTGGACATGCGTCCGAGTCGTCTCTCGGTGCCATTCACCTCCCCACATCACAGCTCCGCATCTCCGCAAACACAAACGTCACAGCGGAAGTGAGGCTCTTGGCTGCCGAACGGGAAGGATCGTATTTTGGGGAAAAGGAAGCGGCAGGATGGCGGAAGTTGTTGACGTCCAGTCGTCCTCAGGACTGAGGAGGCCATGAGAAGCTGTCATGAGCACCTTCACGAGATTATTGAGCCTTCTTAGAATACAAAGGTCGTCAGATGGCTAGTACGCTCCTTAGCCATGGTACACCACGCTGCGCCCCTCGCCGCTTCCGATGTGACATCGAATGCTACAGCCTTACGCTCGTCTCACGTAGCACGTAGGCTTACTCTTCAACCCGAGCATGACACTTCGTCGCGACTGAACGGTCCCTCAACGTGTCCTGGAATTGCCCGAAACACTCGACTGTAACGGGATCGACACAATTCTGTGTGCCAAGTGGCCCGAGGAGCTCGGTTCGGCCGTGAGCTGGCACACTCAGACTTGGGAGTGCACTACCTTACTCAAACTTCCAAGGAGAAACAGAGTGTGTTGCAACATGCAGCAGCGATTTCTCGCGTCCATCAAATTACGGACTACTGCTTGAGAGAATCACTCATTAGCCTTGGGCATAATACATTGATCTTCGGGCCAAGCATCCTGCTGATGTTGAGACATGTCGGGCCTGAAGACATGAAGAGAGCTGTCTTCATATCATTGTCTGCACTGTACGGAGTAACTAAGGGATAATCCCTCGTATAATTACGCTGCACGCAGGGTTACCTTTTCGTCGGTGCCACCCTACGCGTCCACAAGATCGTCGGCAGTCTTTCCGTGTTCAAAAGTAGATCCACGCTTCATAGAATTAATAGAAACAGATCGTCATTCTAAAGGACCCCGAGTCAGGCTAAAATACTGTTCAGGGTTAGAGCTACCTCGTGTTCAGCAACACAAGCCTGCATCGGTGACCTCACGCTGGAGATGAAACTAAACGGACCCGAGGCTCTTGACTAAAGTAATTGGGGACGTGAGACATATAAGTACATGTATGTTGTCCAATTGCTGGCATTCATCATAACTCATCTCCACCCACCAACCACAACACAACTCACACATCAGCAACCTTCTCATACCAACTCCACCAACACATCAGCCAACCTTCAAGATGCTCGCCTCCACTCTCATCGCTTTTGGTGCCGCTGGCCTCGCCGCCGCCGCTCCCACCTCTCCTCCCAAATACGACTCAGGAGACGACACCTCTAGCCAGGGCACTTTCTCGGTCTCCAACTTCGTCTTCGGCTGTACGGTCGGCTGCAACTACTACTTCGACGTCGCCTTCAACGACGACTTCTCCGCCCACTGCGAGGGTACCCTTGACGACAAAGACTACGTCAAGTGCGAGGCTTCGTCTGACAGCGAGTCCGAGACCACTTACGCCTACATCGACACAACCACCGACGCAAACCTCCTCAAGCTCAACTACGAGAACTCGGACGCCGAGGCTGGCACCAGATACAACTACTATGGCGAGGAGCAGGTCTACGCTGCTACTAGCTCGGATGCCGACAAGCAGGAGGAGAGCTTCTCTGTTGAGGTTTCCAGCGTTACCGGTGTCGCGTGAATGAATGCGTGATTTGGTTGGAAAGTGCATATATGCCATAGAAATAGCATAATCATGACTGTATCTCTAATGATAAACTTATCACTCGCTCTCTCGCCGCCCATTAACAGAGTTTTCTCTCTACATCTTCGAATCGCAGTTACTCCAATGCAACATCAAGCCCATCTAAGCCTTCCTCTTGATCACCAAAAGGCGCGAACGGGAAATGCAGAGGCCCACAACCCATAGTGAAAGCACCCTCCATCAACCAAGACCGCCTTGGGCCACTCACTCCTGCAGCTTCTTCTCCATAATCAAAAACTCCAACCCCTCATTAAAACTCTCAACAAGATGCGGCACAACCTCCTCCACACTGGCCTTCCTCACCTGCACATACCCCAACTTCTCGTACCACCGCCTCAAGTACTCCTTGAAGTCGTGCCTCCCCGGCGGCATCGGCACCAACAACTCCAGCCTCATCGTCCAAGCCCCGTTGCTCATGGCAACACCCTCCGCATGAGCAATCAGTCGTCGTCCAAGCCCCGATGAGCGGGCATCACTGTGCACGGCCAGGAGACCGACGTCCCAGATCCCAGGCTCCACTTTGTGGGTGTGCACTGAGCCGACTGGTAGAGGGTTTTCCGAGGCGAAGGCGAGGTGGAACTGATTCGCTGCGAGGAGAGATTTGACCTCAGCTGCATTTGTACGGAATTTCACAGGCTTGTAAAGGGTGAGTTCGGTCTCGTTGTAGGCTTTGTTAATCAGGTCGACGAGATGTTGAACGAAGGCCGGGTCTTTTGGTTCGGAGGGCGTTGGGAGGCGGATTTGGATTTCTTGTGACATTTCTGGGGACGAGTGGGGGGTTTTGTGATGTTTGTGGTGTGATAGAAGTGTCGTTGGGTTTGAGAGCTTATCGTTTGGATTCATTCGAGTGAAGTGGCGGGTTTTTCTTCTGATATACGTGCCATTGACGCGCATACAGTACAGGACTTGTGTGGCTTGTAGGGCGTGCTTGTTATGCCATTGACTCACAAGAGGACAGATTACCTCTGCTGTGCCTCTCGTCACTAGAGAAGAAGAGCGTCGAATGTCCAATGAGATGATTCGATATATATTACTTTTATGTATCACCCATCATGTAGGCTCCTTATTAGGCTAAACTTTGTACATTGTTGTTATCATAGAGAAGAATCGCGGCCGAAACTGTACATGTAGCCCTACATAAGTCCAACCCTGAAAACAGCGGTATGGATTTAAGCGTTCTTCCAACCCATTGCGTGAGCTCCTTGATAAATACAAGTAGAGGTGGGCGCTTGTGCGATCACTACATGTACCCGAATTAGAAGTAGATGCTAGTTCTGCTGTGCTAGACACATCAATGAGCTTGATGCCTGACTATTCTCTGATCAATTGATGAGTACCTCATTCCACTACCCTCTACGTCCAAACACACGAATACGCTTCACGCCTCCATCAGGAATAATAACCATCTTAACATAACCATAAGCGCTGCCCACATCCTTCAGAACCTGCGAACCGTACTCGTGCTCCGCATCAGGGCCCGTCTTCTGCGGCGCCAGAATCTCCGTCCACACATTGTCCTCGTGTTCAGGGACTTTGTCCGAAGCAGGCGCAGCAAACACCTGCACCTTTTGAGGGAAGTTGCCGCGGAAGTGCGCAGTGTCGACGACCAGCTTCTCGATCACGCCGGGAGTGCCGAGCTTGATGATGGTCCAGTCGATGTGCTCGCCTCGGGAGCGCTTGGTCTCCCATCCGTCGCCCATATCGACACCTCGGCCGGGAAGGAGCAGGTTCGAGATCGTGCCGAAGTGTTGGTCTGAGCACTTGACAGCCACGCCGCCGTTGATGGTCGCAGCCAGGTCGAACACAGCGCTCGTGTCTTGAGGCAGGACGGGAACCACATCGCCAAAGAGCCTGAAGCGCGCAATGCCGCCATCGGGGAACATCTGTAGACGAACGTGCGTGTATGCCTTGCCAGTATCCGAGGGCAGCACCCAGCCATGTCTCTGGCTAGGGCCACACTCCTGCTTCGGGAGAATAGTCTCCCAGCCGCCAAAGTCCTTGCTCTTGATCTCCTCCTCTTTTTCGTCCGACGCGAAACATCCTTGAACCGCCACTTCAGGCGCCTGGTTACCGTTGAAGAAGGCTGTGTCGACTTCTACACCCTTGACTTTGCCGGAAGCCACGCCTAGGCGGAACACGACCCAGTCGAAGGGCTCTGTGTTGTGTCTGCGTGTCTCCCATCCATCGTACCAGGCTCCTGCGTAAGTGAAGACGCCGGGTTTGCGGACAGGCGGTTTAGGGTTATAGAGGTTCTCGGCGGCAGCGAACCATTCGTCGGAGAAGGAAAGGATGCGGGATCCGAGGGCACTGTTCACGAGGTCTGACGGCGTTAGAGAATATTGGCAAGGTGGTTTGACCCAAGTGAAAACAAACCTATGCTATCACTAAAGGTCTTGTCAATCGCGTCGGCAGCAACTGGCTTGACAGCCGCCTGGTTGACGATGTCCTGGACAGTATCGGGCGTTGCAATTGGCGCTTCCATTGTATGCAGAGTGTTATATGCTAGGACTTGCTATGCTGCTGGGCGGGAACAAATGACTGTTTATATTGTTTGGCGCGGGGCATTGGCATTGCCAAATACCCCACCACTGATAGTCAACTTTACTCGATGTTATCGAGTAACTTGGGGTCATTGTGGAGTAAGCGGCCCTGCGGAGTTCGCCGAAACCGCTTGCGCCGCCGAAAATATGTCTGCATTCGTGCTTTGACTTTCGAAGCACATGCTTCTAAGAACTGTCGTTCTCGCTCCATCTGGCGTTCTCATAGATGTCCTTCGTTCCTTGGCCGCCATTAGGGTCGAGCTTAGTCAAGAATTCGGGAGGAACTGAGGGGATATAGCGTCGCTCGCGTTCCTTGTTCATGCCGCCGAAACCGGCGCCGTAGCTGACAAGCATGTCGGTAGACGTGGGTAGATGGAAGGGCAGGAGAAGCGCAGGGTTGAGAAGATTACTCTCGGGCATATCGTCGTCATCTCTGTAACCACCGTTGTTTGTCACAGGCGTCTGCGGTGTGCCTGGTACTTGCGTATCTGAGCCAGCGTTTTGTTGCTCGGCTGCAGCTTTGTTGAGTTTCGTCTTGATTTCCTGGACAGACTTCATTGCGCTCTTGCTCAGCGTCTTCTCGCCGACCTCAGCGCGGTAATACTTCACCGCATGCAGTAATTGCATAGTCGAGAGTGTAGGCAATTGCTGAATCGTTGTCTCCATCGCTTCTTGATCTTCACCGAGAGAAGAAAAGCACTGCAGCCACTGCAGTAGCTGAACAACAGGTGCCAGATGCCTTCGCGCAGCGTCAATGGTCGTTTCGCCAACCGGTGTTGTCATTCCACCTTCGTAGTGCTCTGGCTGTCGGTTGTTCGTCCTTGCCCAATCCTCCAGTGTGGAAATGTTCATGCGGATCTGCATGGCTTTGGTGCGTGCGAGGTACTTCTTGTTGGCCATTATCCTGTTGAATATCTCGGCACCAAGCCAATAATGGAGTTGCGACAGGATTTGCGCTGTGACAACGGAGTGCACATCGTAGAGATCCAGAACGAACAGCGTCGAAGACAATAATGATGTGATGTTGCGAGGTGAAATCTGCGCTTTTCGTTTAGGCGAAGGAGGGCGGAAGCGCTTGTCGGCAGGTTCGGGTTTGACCTTGGGTTTTGATCTCAGGAACTTCCACTCATTCTGGAACGCGATGTCCTCGAAGCCTGGAATGGTCTCGTGATCGAGTATAGCGGTATCTAGTACTTTATCCATTCGTCGTTCGGCATCTCGGATGATGAGGATGTAGATCTCGTGGATCAGCTCGGCCATTTGCGCCTGGAAATGTGTGGTTTCTTGGGTGAGTCCAGTATCTTTCTTCAAGTAGTACAGGAGTAATGTCGCATTAGACATCCAGAAAGCCAATATGGTCATATCCCATTGGCATTTGTCGACCACGGCATAGATCCTTTCCTGGGCAGTCTCGAGCCATTCCGCCAGAAGCTCTTTGTCCGCGTGATAGAATGCATACCGTGCGCCGAGGAAAATGATGTTGGCCGGTACGGGCTTTTGCGATGCTGTTCGCTGTGGAGTCATGTTCGTGACAACGATATCCAAGATGTGCTCAATATCGTGTTGCATAAAGACAAACATCTGATCGTTCAAACATCGATCCCAAACAAATGTCTGCGCCTCTTCGAGCTCGTCGGCCGGTTCTGGTTGTTCGTCGAGTCCAAGGTTGCCCAAGTCCACCTCCAGATTCATTGCACTCTCCATCATCATCCTTCGCCTCATTTCGCTCTCCGCAAGCTCCTCCTCAAATCTATCTTGCGAGAATCCAGAGCTGTAGAAATCGTCCGTGACCCCAGCGTTTCCGATAGAGTATCCACTGTGCTGCAAGAAGTCCGACATCTCGCTGTTCGGCGATACAAAGTCCAGCGCAGTCCTACCGCTTGAAGACTGAACCTCCGTGGATGCGCCGTGATCCAGTAGAGTTTTCGCAATATCCTTATGTCGGTTCGTTATAGCCCACATGAGCGCCGTCCACTGATTCCTGTCCTGCTGGTCGACTGTCGCACCGGCATTGAGCAGCCCAAGCACCACCTCTTTATGCCCAAAGCAGCTCGCGTACACGATGGGCGGTGTCCCTTCGGCGTCAACAGCGTCAATCTCGATGTATTGCGAAGCGGTGCCCCGTACTAGTCTTTGGATCCGCTGCGCATCGCCATTGCTAGCAGCCATGAACAAGAAATCCTGCAGTGCCTTCGCTTTCTGGTCACGCGACATCTGATCGTCTTTGAGCACATCTTCCTCGGCTGCCTCTCCAGCATCTTCGGCGTCGCCTTGACGGGATTGCAGATTCAGCATCTGGGCCATATGCGCCTCGTCGTTACCACCGAAAGCATCGCTATCGTCGGGCTCATGTAGGGAGAGGTTGAAATTCGGAGACTTTGCTATGGTGGGCGCGGAGATGAACTGCGACTGGCCTGGGAGGTATGAGTTTCAGGGAGTACGTAGGCGATGTAGCTTTACAAGGATTGGCTCACCCTGCCATGCGTCGTAGTACTCGGTCTCCTGGCCGTATGCTGGGACGCTTTTGCGATCATCCAGGGATCGAGGCAGGTCCAAAGGCAGCTCCCGGGGTTTTGGCAATGGCTCTTCATCCTCCGAGGGAATATCATGGGCCCTTTGCTCGGGATCGTGCTGGTCGGCCATCGTGCCCAGAATGTGCTGGCTGGTCTCGAGGGATTTTATGACACTGATGCCTGCATCGTATGCCTTGCGCGGTTGGAGGACAAGAAGTGTATGGAGAGGTTTGTCGGACTGGCGGTGGAGGTGTGAGTCCCCGTGTAGTGGGTACGCTTCCTGTGTATATGGCGTAGCCTCAGGCTGTGGATGTGCAGTCTTTGTGTTTCGCGTGCCCTCGTGCTCATACGTAAGGCAGGCTAAGGTATGCAGCTCCCCCACCAAGTCTCGCGAGTCAACTCTCAGTCTCTCAGTGCCCTTCCTTCCTTGATCGCAGGCTCCGCTTGCTGTGGCTGACGATCGACCAGCTTGCAGCGACAATCGCAGACGGGATAAGTGCCTGACTTGCTGGCAGGGTACATGTAGTTATTTGTATCTCTACCTGATTCTGTACTCCTTAGCTAGCCGGCCAATCTACCCAGTACTAGGTCCACCTCCCACTGCATCACTCCCCAATCGAGAGCAGCCGATTACCTCAGCCTCAACTGGCACTGCATCGAGCTTCAGTGCAACGTCGGCCGTTGCCAGTCGCGTTCACTGCATGGCTGAGCTCTAGAGAAGCATGCTTTGACCCTCAAAATATCTTCTGGAGCCCGTCGTCCTCGTTCTTCACCCACCGCCGCCATGGACGAACGGACGATTCAGAGGCAGAAGCCGAAGACTGTCCAGCCCGAGCGCGTCGCACGAATGTACGAACGTCTGCGCGACGGCGTCCCCGACTACACCTTTTCCGATGAAGTGACACCCTTCCACTCGAGCTACGACGACTGGCATTTCTTCGGCAAGCGAAAACCAGGAAGCAGCTTGCTAGACCCTAAGAGCCCGTCGCGCTCTTCACGCCCAACCAGCATACGCACACATTCCGACTTCCAAAGTGAGGATGCCTCCGCCGACGCAGGCTCCGATGGCGAGAAAGAGAAAGAGATCTATGTGATTGCTCGGGTATCAAAGCATGCATTGAGGTTGGAGCGCGAATACAAGCAGGCTGTTGCGCTCAGTAAGGGATCCGAGGAAGACAATGCGCATTTTGTCAAACCATTGAACTTCTACCGCCTGCCTGCAAAGAAAGCTGGCGACAAGCCACTCGCCGTCGCTATCGCAGAGGCACCTGGCCGCAATTACCTGTTCGATATCGTCGAGTTCGGACCCAATTTCTACAAAGCAACATCGCCTGCCGAGCTGGGTCCCGATCGCAACAAGCAGACTCCGCTGCTCACGTTTCTAGATTTTGCGATTGGTGCGAGCGAGTGCTGCGAGGTCCTACACCATGGCCATGAGATGGTACATGGCGAAATTCGCGGTGATGCGTTTCACTACAACGATGAGACTGGTCATGTGCGGTTGATCAATTTCGGCTCAGGTGCTAGGAGTTTCGAGCATGGCTTGACATCCGCCGGCTGGACGAGTCTCACAGCACAACGTGGCGTCGAACACAAGTTGCAGTTCATTGCACCCGAACAGACTGGACGATTGCCAGCTGAGCCAGACAGCCGCACAGACATCTACAGTTTAGGCATTCTCTTCTGGACAATGCTGACAGGAAACCCCGCCTTCGATGGCAACACACCTATCGTGATTATGCAAAACGTGCTTTCGAAGCGCATGCCGACCGCAACCAGCATCAGACCTGATGTACCAGACGCCTTGTCTTCCATCGTCCAGAAAATGACATCCAAGGCCATGGACGATCGCTACAACAGCGCATCCGGCGTGAAGCATGACCTCCAGACTCTGAAGAAGATCCTCACAGACGGAGACACTCAAGCCCTTGAGGATTTCAAAATCGCATCGAACGATGTCTCATGCTTCTTCAAGCTTCCCACGCACCTCGTTGGTCGCGAGAGGCAGCGTCAAACAATCATCAACGTCATTGAGGGAGCAGCTAAGCGCTTTTCACGCACCCAGCCACTATCTAAGAAGGCTTTAATGGACCTGGGCTCCGGAATGTCTTTCACGTCATCCGATCGTCTGGATTCCATGGTTCTGGACGATTTGATCAGCGACAGCGCATCGTCGGGAACTAAAGATCGAGAATCACGACTCAACTCGGTCTCGGATTTGACGCCTGTTTCATCCCGGCAAAATCACGCCAGCTCAAACGAAAGCGTCCCAGCGCCGAGAACACAGCCCACACAGCAGGAAGGAGTGCCAAGTGCGCCAGCGGGTCGGCGGGAAAGTGCTACGAAGTCTTGAGCCTCTGTACGGCAATACCACTGCGCATTCGAAAGGCGAACCAGAACGCCATGCAGAGATCCACTTTCATCTTGTGTTCAAAAGGCGTCTGCATGAATGCCTTCTCTAGGGGCTGAACAGCCCAACTCAGTCCCCTTTGGGGGATGTTTGGCACGGCCTCATACCAGCTTCGCAGCTGACTAGGTCCATAATTGGCCGATCAATTTTGGTTTACACAGTGAGGCTCTATCATTGGCTAGCGCTCGCAGCAAATTTCTGCCAGCGCATCTCGACCCGTCCAGCGAGGACAAAGGCATCCATTTGCACCTGACCGCGCTCGGGGAACACCTTGCTACGAAAAGAGTCAAGGTGCAGAACATGTCCTGGAGATGTCGACACCTTCACGAGACATTGTGTTAGGCATGGCACAAGTCCAATGTAACCCCAGATCAAAGGCGACGTACACAGATGATCCGATGGCTGGTATATGGAATCATACGTCCAAGTCGTCAGTGGCAAATTGCAAATTGCGAGCTTTAACAGATTCGATGTACTTTAAAGCGCCACCAGACGCAGAACAATTCTTAC
This sequence comes from Cladosporium austrohemisphaericum, assembly GCA_022813715.1. Classification (NCBI taxonomy): domain Eukaryota; kingdom Fungi; phylum Ascomycota; class Dothideomycetes; order Cladosporiales; family Cladosporiaceae; genus Cladosporium; species Cladosporium austrohemisphaericum. Next base: position 316,991 of record JAKLLY010000020.1, read on the forward strand.
ACAAATTTCCAGAGTCAATCACAACGTCCGCTTCTTCGCTTACTTCTCCACGGCGCGTTGGTAAACTGCGATGGGCCAGCCAATGTGGTACAGCACCTACCTCGCAAATGCTGTCACACGGCATGTCTGAAAACGTGGACGCCCAGCCCTACATGTATCCACAATCACGCTGTCTTGTGAACACCTCCGTGCTAGTTTTCAGAGAGCGGCTCACTTTCCAATCCATATTCGGCTCACAATGGACTGGATCCTCTCGCTAACAGTCTTATCTCCCCTGGGCGGCACCATTCTTGCTGACCAGATGACAGTCTTTCGACGGCTCGCTAAAGCAAGACTCACCCCGGACTGCATCGAGACGCCTCCTTGTGTTCCCGTCGGCGCGCTGGCATTCTACCACCCAGCGCAAAAGCAATCCACCCCACATCCGCTTAAGCGCCACGTGAGTCGGCTAAAGTCATTGGTGCAACCTACCTTAATATCACGCCCTTCCATCCTAACTTCTCTGATCACGGAATGCGGAACCTCGGAGCGGTGCGGTGTTTGAGCTTGATGGCGATACCAGGCTTCACAGAGTCCAGACAAGGATGCCTAGACTCGAATACTCGGCAGGTCGAAGACGGTGTGAAATCGATATAATGGCACCATCGCGCGCTCGATGCGTGGTTTGCGATTGTTGTTTGGCAGACACGCGGGATCTGCTTCTGTGACCGTCGACATGTTTTCTCCTCTCTGGCTTGTAGCCCTTCTGGCTTCAACCGTCTATGGACAGGCTGGAACTTACACTGATCCGAACAAAGGCATCAAGTTCTGGGAGCTCACTACAGGTGCAAACTCAGGAACCAATGGACTGAAGATCGGTTTCGCGCTGCCTGCCACAACGCAGACCAACTACCAAGACGAATACATTGGCCACATCGTTTCTGGTCTCACAAGCACTGGAGGTTGGGCGGGCTTCTCTCACGCCTCTGGCATGGTCAACAATTTGCTTGTTACATTCTGGCCTAATGGACAAAAGGTCCAAGGCTCGTTCAGATGGGCAAAGTAAGTCTTTCTGTCGTCTAGGAGGCGCAACGTCTGCTAATAATTTCACCATAGTGCATACGTCGCGCCCGACATCTACACTGGCAACGCGACCTACGAGACACTCTACGAGAAAGTCAACACCACCCACTTTGAGATTATCTTCCGCTGCAGGCACTGTTGGGTTTGGGAGCAGGGTGGCATCAGCGGTTCACAGATTCCGCCCACCGCGTCTGGTGGAAACGTGGTGTTCGGATGGGCCAAGCACACTGCCACACCGGCCACTCCGTCGGACCCTAATGCAAACCTCGACCAGCACCAGTACTACGATATCGCGTATCAGCCTGCAGCAAGCATGCGGAACTCAGCGTATACCAGCTGGGTCGGCACAGGAACAGGTACTACTACTACTACTCGCTCAGCCACCACCACGTCAGCCACCTCTACCACTGCAGCTGCATGCGCAGCTTCCCAGACTGCGGGCTCAGACACTTACGATTACATCGTCGCTGGTGCTGGTGCTGGTGGAATACCCATCGCTGCGAAACTCGCCGAGGCTGGCAAGAAGGTCCTCCTTGTCGAAAAGGGTCCTCCTTCCTCAGGCCGCTGGGGTGGTACAGTGAAGCCGAAGTGGCTCGAAGGCACAAACCTCACTCGCTTTGACGTTCCAGGTCTTTGCAACCAGATCTGGCAGGACTCGGACGGCATCGCATGCAGAGACGCTTCGTCAATGGCCGGCTGCGTACTAGGCGGAGGCACTGCAATCAACGCTGGACTTTGGTGGAAGCCTAACCCAGCGGATTTCGACCAGAACTTCCCCAGCGGCTGGAGGTCCGGCGACATGATGGGTGCCATCAACAGAGTGTTCGCAAAGATTCCTGGTACCTATGTGCCTTCCAAAGACGGGAAGACTTACCTCAGGCAAGGCTTCAACACTCTTGCAGCGGCGCTCTCCTCCGCTGGCTGGAACAGTGTCGATAGCAACGCACAGCCAGCGAGTAAGCACAAGACATACTCCCAAACGCCTTACATGTTCTCAAATGCGGAGAGAGGTGGCCCGATGGCAACCTACCTGGTGGAGGCCTCAAAACGAAGCAACTTCAAGCTTCTCACAAACACTGGCGTCAAGCGCATCGTTCGCACCGGTGGTCGTGCTACCGGTGTTGAGCTCGAGGCGCAGACGTCTGCCGGAAAATGTGGTACTGTCAACCTCGCCACCAACGGTCGTGTGATCGTCTCTGCAGGTGTCTTTGGTTCCTCCAAGATCTTGATGCGTTCTGGCATCGGTCCGACGGATCAGCTCAACATTGTCAAGGCCAGCTCAGATGGTCCTTCCATGATCGCCTCGTCTTCATGGCTGAACCTGCCGGTTGGTAAGAACCTCGACGACCACACCAACACTGATGTTGTAATTGACAACAAGGACGCCGTCTTCTACGATTTCTACGAAGCGTACAACAACCCTATTCCATCTGATCGCACCGCATACCTCAACCAACGCTCAGGTATCTTGGCTCAAGCAGCACCCAACATCGGACCCATCTTTTGGGAGGTCATCACTGGCTCAGACGGTTCCCAAAGACAACTCCAGTGGACAGCGCGAGTCGAAGGCGGCCACGGTGTCACAGCCAACACTTCCATGGTCCTTTCCCAATACCTCGGTCGTGGCAAGACTTCCAGAGGTCGCATTACCATCACGCCCAGCTTGAGCATGACCGTCTCCGAGCTACCCTTTGTCAACACCGCCGGCGACGTTGCCGCTATTGTCCAGGGCATCAAGAACTTGAAGGAAGTCGTCGCAAAGAACTCTAAGTTGACCATGAAGTACCCCACAGCAACTGAGTCTGTCGAGGACTTTGTTGCAGCCCAGCCCAACTCCGCGGGCGCGAGGACGGCGAACCACTGGGTTGGCACTGCCAAGATGGGCACTGACAGCGGTCTGAGTGGAGGCACCAGTGTGGTCGACACCAACACGAAGGTGTACGGAACTGACAACGTAAGTCCACTGGCTCATCACATATTGCGATTGATACAGAGGCTAACAATCCACTGCAGATTTTCGTGGTTGACGCTTCGGTGTTCCCTGGCATGGTCACGACGAACCCTTCGGCGCTGATTGTCGCTGTCGCTGAGAAGGCATCAGAACGTATTTTGGCTCTCAACTAGAGCGGTTCTCGTTAGGGCTCGTTCATAGGCGCATATCTGACAGATTTCGAAATCGTTCAATTCATTTCACGCTTTGAGCTAGGCTTTAGTCGAGTGATTTGCAAGCGAGCATGCCTACAAATGTTTGCCCGTATCACTGTGGGCTTGGCGCTCTGCGAGGTCATTGCGATCAGCCTATGAGAAGTAAGCTTCATCCCCATAGGCTGAAAATGTTGCTCGATTCGGTCACTTCGTCAAGGACTAGGCAAGCCCATGCCTATAGTGCAATATATTGAGCGGCAATCGCAATCGGACCTCATGCAGCGCCCTGATGATCTCTCGACACGGACCGCGGGCCCGTACCTACTTCATGCTGCGCGGACTCTTGTCCTCCGTCATTTAAAGCCCACACCGTCTTTGATCGATAGCGTGTGCTAGACCGACGGCCGATGCACTTTTGGGCTCTGGATAGAGCGGGCATCGATGTTGCCGGAGGTGGAGGCCACCGTCGGTATGTCTCTCTCCGGTCAATTTGACGCTGGAGTGCTTGATGCCGCCGGTATGTCCACGGCGACTTCGACGAAGAGCTGCAAGAGGCAGTAGTGCTCTCATATAAAGCTCGGTGTCTCCAAGACCTTTATCACTGCCACAATCTTCTCAAACTCACTCATCCCTAGTGCAAATCGCCTCGTAGCTTTACATCCGATATGCGCGTCTCAGCACCCTGCCTAGCCGCCATTGGCGTGCTTGTCCAGCTCGTTCCTGAAGTCTCTGCCCATGGCTTTGTCAACCTCATCAAGACTGGTGGCAAGTTCTACCCTGGCTGGGACCTGAACTACTACTACCAATCGAACCCTCCTGCTGTGGCTGGGTGGAGCACAACTGCCCTTGACTCTGGCTTTGTATGTGCTCTCACTGGTTCAAAGCATCTTCGCTCAACGATAGCTAATCGAATTACCAGGTCTCTCCAGACAGCTACCAGAGCGCCGACATCATCTGCCACAAGTCAGGCAAGCCCGGCAAGGCCCACGTCCCCGTCGTGGCCGGCCAGACCGTCCAGCTGTACTGGAACACCTGGCCTCCAGGACACAAGGGCCCCGTGATGGACTACATCGCCGCTTGCCCCAACAACGACTGCACCAACGTCGACAAGACCGCTCTGAAGTTCGCGAAGCTCAATCAGGTCGGTCTGAAGAGCGGACCTTCGCCCGGCAACTGGGGTTCGGACGATCTCGTCGCAAACAACAACTCGTGGGCCATCACTATTCCGTCGGCGCTGAAGCCAGGAGCTTACGTTCTCCGTCATGAGATCCTCTCCTTGCACTCGTCGAGGAGCGACAATGGCGCGCAAAACTACCCGCAGTGTGTCAACATTATGGTCAGCGGTAGCGGATCTAAGGTCCCTAGCGGCGCGAGCCCGACGACATTCTACAAGAGGACTGACCCCGGTGTTCTAATTGACATTTACAACAACTTGAACAGCTACACTGTTCCCGGTCCTGCTGTGCAGGCATTCTAGAGGGTCGCTAAGTCGAGTATGGACTGGTATTCTTAGCAAGAAGTCCGGGGTTGTGTGTAAGCAATGCCAGAATAGATTGATAGCCCTCGATGAACGACTATGTTGACAGCAGGTATATTCCTTCTAGCATGCTAGCTAGCACTCGCACTCTCACCAGCCTGCCCGCCTACCAATCATATTGGCCATCAGCATGCAAGAACTTGCTAGCCTCATCGTCCCGCTCGCCTTCCACAATCTTCATCAAAGGTCTCACAGCCTCGTCAGTCGGCTTCGCTCCATGATCTGCATTGTTCTGCGGCCCTAAGTTGCTGACCGTGAAGCCCGGACATACAGTGAAGAACTTGATATTGTCCTCCTTGAACTCCCACACAAGCTGGGCAGTCACCATGTGCAAAGCAGCTTTACTGGCGCGGTAAGGCAGAGCCGGAACTGCTGCGACCCAGTTGCTGTGGTCGAGCTTGATCGCCACAGAGCCCATGCCGGAAGAGACATTGATGACGCGCGCCGTGGAGGCCTTTGACTTCTGCAGAAGCGGGCGGAAAGCCAGCGTCACGAAGTAAGGTCCTGCGGCATTGGTGTTGAAGTCGCTGATCATTTTTGCGCGGGTGTGCTCTTCTGATGCGACAGCGGCGTTGTTGATCAGGACGTCGAGACGACCATGGGAGGATTCGACTTGCTTTGCTGCGGTGGTGATGCTGTCGTCGTCTGTCTGGTCTATCTGCAGGAGCTCGCATGTGCCTTTATATCCCTTCGACTGGAGCTCCTTGACGGCGGCCTGGCCCTTTTCAGTAGAGCGAGCGCCAACGAGAACGTGGTATGTTCCCTTGGCCATAAGCTGGGCGGCCCATTCTAGGCCAATGCCGCTGTTCGCTGCAGATTGTTAGTACTTGGATCGCATGCACACATTGGGATTATAAGACTTGCCACCAGTGATCAATACTAGAGTCTTATCGGTAGACATGGCTGCAGTGGGTGGGTTCAATTGTTGCGGAGAGTCTCGAAATGATTGTAGTGCGGTGTGGGATGTCGAAAGTTGGTTGAAGTGGAAAAGACCCAATCCCCATGATGGCCATTCATCTTATATACTGGCCTTGGAACGGAGACAGTCTTCATAGCTGACCAACCCGAGTCCTTTGTTGCTAAGGGACGGGCATGCAGGCGCCAAATTGTCCGGCTTGGAGAAGGGCTTAACGTTTGTGTACCTCCTTAACTCCGCTCGACCAGACATGAAGCCTCCGGTCTTGACTAAGGTCTGGTAACATCAACGGGTGTCATTGTGGAAGGGCATGCGCACGATGCGCCATGAGAAATAATAACAAGTAAGCTGAGTAGGCATCATCTTTTGCCGGTTCGCGTTGGGATCCTCATATGTGGACAACTAGATCATTGTACATGAATGGATTAGAAGTCCACGACCATATCAAACACGGCTATTAATATGTATATCAAGCCCTTGGGTATACGCGATGCGGAAAATGTGATCTTTTTAGCCAGCCCAACGCAGTCTGCTGGTTTCGACTGCCAACCCTGAAAGCCTCAAATCTCACTCTTGTTCCTTGACCCATTTCGTAACCTTGCCTTCCTCTTCGCCTCCTCAATCTTCTCCTCCCGCCAGCTGCAGCCCTCTGCGAACTCGCATATCCTACACTTGGACGCGTCTTCGATGTCCACGCCCTTGGTGGCTCTCTCGCCTCGCCACCAGCGAACCTCATCGTTAACATAGGCATACAAGACCGCATCGTCGTGAACGAACGGCTTCCTCCCGAGTAAGTCGCCTGAGCTTCCACTGCGGTACTCCGCTACCAGAAGCTTCGAGATACAAGAATGATCCTGTGGCGTCTGGGAATCTGGAACCGGAATTGTCCGCTTGAACTCAGATATCATGAATGACCAAAGCTTGGAAGGAGAGTTGTGCGCCAGCAGTTCTGAAACTGAATCTTGGCTACTTTCCAGTAGCACTTCGCCTTCCTCGGCTAAGACATTCTCGGGGAAGTTGAAGTCGAGCTGACTGATCTCAGCTATGAAGGTGTCGCTGAAAGTGGCGTGCTGATCTAGTTTGTAGCGTTCAAAGACCTTCTCGGCCGGCGTGTCGTTGGCGGCAAGCGAGGCTAGCAGTCGGCGATACAGCATAAGCTGCAGATAGACTGGTTTCGAAGGGCTGCCGTTTGGAGGGAGAGATTTGGATTGACGAGTCTTGATGTCAGAGATGTAGAAGGTGTTGGTCGCTTCTTCTTGATGGCTCGACGAAGGCACGCTCCTGAAGTGATTCTCGAGAATCTGGGCGTTCGAGTCTTTGAAGAAGCCAGTAAGTGTCTTTTGTCCAGCTTCCAGTGGCTTGCTCTTCTGTCCGTTGGCCTTCGCCTCTTCCTCTCTTTGCAGCATAGCTCCCTCGGCCTCCTCGTCGGAGCAGACAGTGTTGATCTCGTCAATGATCCCATTGACAACCTCTCCGTTCAACACACCCCAGACCTCCAACTCTCGTGTCATTCCCGTGGCTCGCAGCGTCCTCAGCCCTTGAATCACGTTCCAGATCCTCAAGCCAAACATGTCTTCTCTCGTCTTGACATCGATCTGCACCTCTCTGTGAACTTGCTCTTCCAGCACCTTGTGAACTGAGCTTCCCTGCTTCATGGCCTTCGTTTTCCTCACCCGTCCGAATCTCGTGAGACTGTACCAGTATTGTTGCTCGCACCAAGCGGGTGAGACCAGGTCTGTCACGCTCAACGGTTTCCGCGAGCGAAAGCGATCGATAGGCGAACGAGGGTCTTCGCCAGGTTGTTCGGGCGCTTTAGCCGCTGAATCGTTGGCAGCATTGCGAGATACTTCGCTTTCGGCCGTCCTTACGTCGTTCGGTGCTGCTGTGAGTCGCTGAATGTCAGTCGCGTCAGCCAACGAAGAAAAGCACGCGCTGAGAGGACGTACGTGAGAAGGCCGAGCGATTGTCTTCGGCGTACTCGACTTCGATCTGTGGCCCGCGAGGAAGGTCGCCTGTGGAGTCCAAGGCGTAAGGTGCGTGAGGACCGCATTCGCTCTGGTCGATTGACCGCTTGAGCAGCACCGTACGCTGGAGCGCAGGAGGTGCATCTTGTATGACCGGATCTTGCTCCTCTAGATCCTCGACCGGGCGGGCGACCATCTGAGAAGGAGGTTCGGCTTGCGACAGCAGATCGTTTACGGTATCGTCATCGAAATCGGAGCCGTAGTCGCTCGAGGGTGCTGCTACCACCGGCGCAGTGGACTTTTTGGTGAATCGGAGGCCTGCCATACTTCCATGGTCGCGTACATATGGAGATCAGTCTGCTGGCGGCGACCGCTCAAAGAACGTCATAAACTCTGGTCGTTGTGTGTCGACTAGATGTGGTGCGGTCATGCAACGCGCTTCGGAACCTGGGCCTTTGTATGTCTTTGGGTTTGGTAGGGTTAGGGTCGCACCAATGACGGCGACCTTGTGCATCGCACATTGATCCTATGTACTTGTAGTCTTGTGTGTGTGATAAAAGGTCTTGAAATATACGCCACATTTGGTTTTCAAGGGTTCATATGCTTGTTGCGGCATTCTGATGGCAAAGACTCTGCTGGCTGTAAACCAGACCGCCAGCTCATACACATGCATGCTTCAATATATGTGCCGACGTTCCTTACATTACCAACGCGGATGACTAGACCAGCACAGAGAAACGGGAGAAAACGACATATTAACGCGTAACAATGATATATGGATTTAGAATATGTACTACCCTTTTCCAAAAGTGAATTGGGTATCTCCAGTACGAACTGCAACGCCGCCATGCTCCTGGAACGCCTTTATATGCTCGCTGCCTCTCAAATGTAGCCTCCCTCTATATGTAATGCAATGTCCATCCGAGAACCGCTCAAGCCTTCGCAGCAACCTTTGCGGCACCTCTATCCAAACTCGCCCTTTTCTGCTTGGGCTCAGCCTTATCATTCTTCTCAATCATGCCAGCTTCCATCTTCTCCGCGCTCTTGTTCAACCAACTGAGATAAGTTTGCCATCCAATGGCAATGACACCCGCGAAGACATTCCTATACTGCGGCAAGATGAATGTAAAAGAGAATGCCGTCACCGCAGGCCACACCTTCCAACTGTTCTTCCAGCTCACCGGGACCGTGTCAATGACCCTCTGCTTCGCCTCCGCAAAAGTCGCACCAGAAAGTAGCGAATGCATGCCGAAGAAGTATGTGTTGAAGATTGGCGTGAAGACCGATTGGTTTATGACGATCTTGACTGCCAGAGAGACAACATGCGATCCGTAGTTGAAATGATTTCCCAAGAACATAAACCATTTGTATGAAGGGATCGAGCTGATGCCGCCGATAATCAGCGCCTTGAGGCCTCGCGAGGGTTCGTATGATGCGTCTTCTGATCCGCTGTTCGAGACGTATTGCGCGCTGAGATCGCCAAGGAAATAGATTATAAGAGATGACTCCAACTGGGTAAGGAGAGGCGAGCGCTTTTGCATGTTGGCGTATCCGTGGAACGGTTTCATGAACGGTTCGACCCAAGCCTGGGCTTGTGCTGGCAGCAGCCAACCTCCGGCGCCTTTGGAGAAAGAGGACGCATTGCGAGAGCCCTTGTTCGGGTTCGACTGGGAGGACTCGTAGCGTGCCTGGTGTCGGCGGAGGATGTTTCGCTGGACGGACTGGTGGAGTTGTCGCAAAGTCGATCGTCCAGCAAAGTTCAGGGAGCTCATATTGGCGGAGATTCCGTAAAGCGCATCGGATGCATATATGGCGTTGTAGCCTCGTTATGTCGATACAGCCATCGGGACGAATGTTGAGAGAGTGCTGGCCGCCGGGGGTAAGAAAGGAAATGCTGGGAACGGAACCTCGGGTTTATCAGGATGCGGCTCTGCCATCACGTCAAGCAAGGGTCCACTTCTGTAGGGCTGAACCCGATTTCCCGGGGAAGCGAGACATCGGCTCGCTGTCCGTTGTTTGTCGTCGACCGCAGATGTTTCTCCCTCTTGAGCGACATGTTCTAGAGGAGGATTCAACGAGGGCAACTTCACTTTGCAGTCCATGATTTGTTCCAGCCTCTACTGGGGTCCGTGTATGAATTGTGCACAGCGAAAGAAAAGCGGCTTCGTCTCTTCGTCCTTGCCAACAACAACATCTTGGGTTCGAACGGCGAACAGTATCTTGTGAACGACAACGACGTTTCGACAGAGCTTCTCAGACGATAGATCTACAGCTTACATCCGGAGATACCACCTTGAAGTCTTGAGAAACGCAATTGTAAGATCCGTCTCTTAGTGGTAATGGTAAGTTCACTCGTACACAGACTTTGCTGCGCTCGGCATCACGCACCCAACCCGAGGACAAGAGAAGACATGCATCGAACCAAGCAGTATGTCTGCGGTGCGTAGATCTCATCGATTTGTTTGGATCCCGTTCCCTGAGAATGTGTCGTCAACTTGCTTGTACCCCGCCGGGAGGCGAGGAGATCGCAGACTCAATCACACCTCACTTTCAGAAGCTAGTGTGACTTTCATGTCACTGCCCCATCCTGGCTCGCGTTTGCATGAAGCTGCTAGCCCGTCTACTGATTTTCTACTCAGTCTTTGCAGACAACATCGCCCAAACACCGCCTGCTCTCGCGGCCATGCTCAGCTTTGCGAAGAGCACCCGCCTCTTCGGCGACCTGAGACGTGCTGGTTTCTTCGTGCGCCGCCAGTCTTGCTTCCCATCCTTCGCGACTGCAAGCTTTCTAGGACGCAACCTCGTCACCTTCCGCCGGCTCGCAACTCCCCATGCTCACGCCAACAGGTCCCCGGCCACTTTCTCTACCCATTCTGCCGGCCTACGCGGTGTCTCGTGGGCAGAGTCAAGACCGGGTGAACTGGAAATAGCGCGTGCCGTGGCACCTCCCGACGACAAGAGCCCTTTCAGTTACGCCGACGCCCATGTCGTCCTGTTCACCCTTGAAGGATGGCTCGTAGACCCTGAAACGGAGCACGATAGGTCGTCTTGTATAGGCAATCAGCTGCACGAAAAAGAGGCCGCCATCGCCCGGAAGGAGACTGCAATGGCCCGATACGGCGGCGTTGCTGCTATCGTGCAGCAAGAGCTGGACAAGGTGGTGAGCTCAGTAGGGAAGACCGTAAGTATCGCTCATATATCCACCCTGCTGGACGTTGTCCTCGATTCTTGGAGTCTGTGATTGACATTGGATAGGAGCAATGGCCAGTCGTTGTGACTTGTGGTCACTATGACCCTATGATTTGTAGTTTTGGTCGTTCAGCTCACATCTTCCTCAAGCTCCCGACCATCATGGAGCCTCAAGGGTTTGCAAAGAGACTAACAGATGCTGGACAACAGAGCCTCGTCAAAATTACATGGCTACAAGGCAAGGAAGAGACGGGAGCTTCATCTCAGTCTCGCAACAAGTCCTGGCGCCATGGAGTAATGGAAAAGACCACCAACGTGCTCGGCATCAGATCCTACGCCACATTGGCGCCCAATCACCCCAAGGAGCGCCCAATCACCTGGCGCGGCGTCACAGAGGAGCAAGAAAAGGAGAACGCCCGCGCCGACTTCCACCGGAGTAACCCATTCAACGACCCAAAGGCGCACAACTGCGTGATGATCATTCCAAACGTACCCTTCGTCATCGAATACGGCGAGCACAAGGTCATCAAAACCCACGAGCTCTTCGAACCACAGGCCGCAATCGTAGGAACAGAAGTGAGCAAGCTATTGGCCAAGGCTGGTAAACCGGTAAGTGCTCCTTTTGATGTCTGCTTCCTGATGACTCTCTTTCTTGAGCTCATAATAACATCTGATGCAGGAGACGACTTGGCCGGTCATCTGGGAGCTGGACGACAACGATATGCACCTGTATTTCAAGCTTCCGCACGGCGAAGACCTGGCGGCCTTGGAAGCTCGAATGTTGCAAGCGGGACTTGTCGGTGGTCGCTTCGAGGAGTTGGGCAGCGAGTGGGACGAGTGGTGGTATTCTACGCTGCACTACCTCGTGAAGAAAGGGCTTAAGATGCGGTGAGCGGCTATCGACCGTCTGTCGCACTGCGTGAACGTTGGGCAAATCGGCGAGCCGCTCAAGGACCGTCGACGCTGTATAACATTGTAGAACTAAGTACTCTCCTCAACCTTTCTCGCACCGCGAAAGCTTTCTGCATGACACGTTTCATCAAGCAGCAAGCCGCGCAATGGCGAACAAGATTTACCGTCTCAGTATGGTATGCTTGAGCTTTAGATGAACATGGCTTTTCTGCGCAATTGGGATGCCGACTTCTGGTCGTGATCTTCGCCTGCTGCATCAGAGTGATTGGTCGCATGAGTGAGCTAGTATAGCCAACATGGCTTTGGGCGCGCAGTTTCGATCATTGGCACAGGTAGCGAGATCTCCATGCCATGATAGCACTAATTACTACATACTCTATTATTTAAACGTGGATGACCACCGAACGTACGAACGTGCGCTGTGTAGGTTGGTCAAAGTAATAAGTCGAGGCATCGAATGGTCTGGACCGCAAGACGCCGGGCCAGAGTGGCGAGCACAGTCAGAGCAGACCGCGAGGCTTCCAAACGCCGGCCAGCAGATTGCGCCCGAAGACGATGGTCACAACACACAAAGGACGGAACATGGAAGAAAGAAACTGATGGAACTTGAAGATTGTTTTTGAAATGTTTGTTTGTCGCATTGCACCATGGTCATTATGATACAAACACCATACTGCTCGTGCACACTTGCACCTGATTGTTGTGATATCTCGAGAAACCCAATGAAAACTCCTGTGCAGATGACCCTCTGCCTGTGGTAAAACCAAACTCCCTGATGAAAAGCCATGCCAATGAACTACCACCGCCCATCACCGCCATGCCAGGCCAGGGAGGTCGAGGTGGAGCTCATGTTGTTGTGTTGGAGAAGCGAGACGCTTAAGAGCGCTCACCGCGGAGACGGCGGGCGAGCTGGATGTCCTTGCTCTGGATGGTGACACGCTTGGCGTGGATGGCGCAGAGGTTGGTGTCTTCGAAGAGGGAGACGAGGTAGGCCTCAACGGACTCCTGGAGGGCACCGATGGCGGAGCTCTGGAAGCGGAGATCGGACTTGAAGTCCTGAGCGATCTCACGGACAAGACGCTGGAAGGGCAGCTTGCGGATGAGGAGCTCGGTCGACTTCTGGTAGCGACGGATCTCACGGAGAGCGACGGTACCGGGCTTGTAGCGGTGAGGCTTCTTGACACCACCGGTAGACGGGGCGGACTTGCGAGCGGCCTTGGAGGCGAGCTGCTTACGGGGAGCCTTGCCACCAGTGGACTTGCCTGTGATGGTTGTTAGTATGATGTGATGGAGTGAAGTGGTGTTGGTGTGATGATGTGACGCGGTGTGCAAGTGCTGGACGCGTTTGTTGTCGATGTGGCGCGAAGCCAGAACGCGACAGGCAGACGCGGCCAGATTGCGACCGTGATGAGGATGGTGATGATGATGATGATGATGATGGAAGTGGATGTGGTGGTCACTTACGGGCAGTCTGCTTGGTACGGGCCATGACTGTTGTTGTGTGTGGAGATGGAGTTGTTGTGGTGAATGATGAAGATGGTTGTTGGTGATGGAGGATGTGGATGCTGAGTGGATGGGGAGAGTTGAGGAGCGTGGGAAAGAGAAAGATATAGGCGCGGGGGCGACTTCACAATCACTCGTTCAGCAGCGCGCTTTCCAGCACTTCGTAACGACAGAAAGCGCCTGCCCCGCTAAGCCGCGTTTCGGCTCGTGCGCGCATTTGATCTTGCCATCAGCGTTGCCTGCCGCGCGGATTAGGCTTAGCGCGCTTTTGGATCACCAACCTGCAAGATCAAACGCGCGACGCCCGCGACCGCTCAGCTGCTACTTATTCCCCGCGTCGCCCATCCTCTCTCAACTCTCATCCACTCAGCATCCACAACATCATCACCACTCTACCACATCAGCTCAGCCTCATCAGCTCCATCACCAAAACACCCTCCCACTTCACAAACACCCCACCTCAATCAACATGACTGGACGTGAGTACTCTCCACTTCAGCAGTTGCCTTCAGCGCACTGCATCACCACCACCTCCAACACATACTGACATCCTCTCTCAGGCGGCAAGGGCGGCAAGGGTCTTGGAAAGGGCGGCGCCAAGCGTCACCGCAAGATTTTGCGCGACAACATCCAGGGTATCACCAAGCCCGCCATCCGCCGTCTGGCGCGTCGTGGCGGTGTCAAGCGTATCTCTGCCATGATCTACGAGGAGACCCGTGGTGTCCTCAAGACCTTCCTCGAGGGTGTCATTCGTGACGCTGTCACCTACACCGAGCACGCCAAGCGCAAGACCGTCACCTCTCTCGACGTTGTCTACGCCCTCAAGCGTCAAGGCCGTACCCTCTACGGTTTCGGTGGTTAAGCGGTTCATCCTCACTGCTTCGACAACAATCGACTTCCTTCACACAAATCATCACGACAACAATCAACATCAGATATCCACCCACATGGCAATTGCGAGAGCTGGGCATGGGGGTATGGCGCGAATGGGTATGGGTCACAATGGGTTTTTCTTTTCCGGGTTCTGTTTTTGAGTGCGATGCGAGAGACAGCAAATGGCCATGGCCAGGGCTTCAAGTGTAGAATAGCCCAACATCCGTGTTCACCACAGTGACACATCAATCAAATGAATATGCATCAACCAAACTTCTTGCTTCTTCTTCCATTCTCCCGCTTGCTCTGCGCTTCCATCTCTTCTCGCTTCGCCGGTTCTCTCGTCTTGTTGACGCGTTTGTCCCTCTCTCGCGTGCGCAAGTGCCACCGCGTTGCGGGCACGGCTGTCGCTTCAGCGCTTCATACTCGACTCCACTCGTGATCTCCGGTCGTGAAGCGCAAAGCAGCGCACGCGCCTGACAAGGGCGATGTTGGCAGTGGCAACCACGTCAAGGCAGGGAGTCACGTCTGGCACGTTCACACGGCACGAGTCGGTATTATCTTGCAATCAACTATGGTCGTGATGGCAACTGCTTTCGCTGGCAGGCCGAATGGTCGGTACACGGTGAATTAACGAACGTGCCTTTGTTCTAATTGTAAGCAGCGATCATGCTGATGCGCGTGATGTTTGCGATTGGGCTTGCTCGAGCATAGGTATGATCGCGAGCGACGTGTTTCTTCGGATAAGTCTTCATGCCCTGGAGTATCGCATCAATCTATTCTGTGTGTACGTACTTTGGCTGCGGTATGCTGTACTTGGGTGGCGCGGGCACTTCCACCGCCTGCGATCTCGAGGATTAGTTTTCCGACAGCGACGACGATGATTCTTGTGATTTATTTTTTCAAGTTGTTCATTGTGTATGTGTCGGTTGAATTGACTATTCGATATATCATTCCTTGCCTTGCATTGCATTGTTGTGTTCCATGCATCTGTTCATTCCAAAGTCTTTGGTCTATCTTCATGTAGTGATATCAAGCTTGATATAGAAGTTCAACAAATCCATCAAGACATCAGCGATACCCCCAAGCACTTGATTTACAGACTTCAAACTGTACTTGGCATATAATCTGGCACATGAATATACACCCCAGCGAGCTAGAGCACCGCAAATGCATATTTGCGTCCTCCACATCGACATCGCGTATGAGAGCTAACCCCAACCCTGACCCTACTTACCCCAAAACGAGGTTCGCCAAGCTCGTGTCCCATCACTGAGCACAGACCAGCCGAACCATTCTAAGGCAGGACAGACCATCATTGCAAGATTTCGTGGGAACAGGAAGCGTTTCATGATACATGTACTTTTGTTGTATACCATATTCCCAGGCCTACCCTACACGTAACTAAAAACAAAAGACAAGACGAGCGCCTACGCAAAATCCGAAAGAAAAGAGTACACAAGTCATACAATCTTCACCTTCCTCCCTCCTTCTAACCCTCCATTTCAACATCTCCATCACCATCGACCTCCTCAGCCTCCGTCAAAGGCATCAAAACATCGAAACCGCCGGTACCCATCTTGCCAACACGCCCAGCAACGATACGAGCACTAGGGTTTGTCAAGTCGTCAACATCTCCCTCCTGCACAGCATCGCGCAAGAACGCCAACGTCGTCTCGAAACTCATCTTCATGAACGGACTCGTGTTGCCGCGGTAGCCCATGCGGTTGAAAGCCTGGTACGCACCGTCGCGGGTCATGTAGTCCGCAATCAAGGTAAGATGGCGCGGGTCAACACTGATACCGTGACCGCCGAAGACGCCTTGCAATTCGCGCACGATGGCGCCGCGTGCGGCTTCGACACCATAGTGCGTGAGAATGTGGCCGACACTGTTGGTGTAGATGTAGTGCGGGTGGATGATGTGCTGGTAGTCCCACATGGCCTTCAGGTTGACACCGGCAGTGAGGACGTGCGCGATGCCGCTCTTGGAGCTTGCTTCTTCGTCGACGGCGCAAGTGGCGAGGCCGGGGACGGATTGCACGAGGGCTTGGCGGGCGCAGACTTCGACGAGGTTAAGCATGAGGACCTTAGCGGTGTTGGCGTCGTATTCCATGGTGAAGGAGCAGCTGGCGCCAGTGCGGTCGTCGAAGCTGAAGGCAACAACATCGTTGGTTCCCTTGCCACCGCGAATGCGGTTCTCGCGATCCTTGGCCATAGACTTGTGGTTCTTGCCGGCGTCTTCAGCTTCGGGGCTGGAGCGTGGGCTGCCGCCGTAGGTCTCATCTTCGGAAGATTCGTCGGCTTCAGGAGTGGCGTCACGTGCTTGGGCGCGAGCGGCGAGGATGTTCTCCTCCTCGTCCTCATGAGCCTCGTAGCCGGCTTGCTGGCGGTTGCTCTTAGACTTGTCGCGGGTAGCATCGTCGTCACCCTCGGCGTCGGAGTCATCATCGCCACCTTCGTTCTCAGCCTCGCCACGGCCGGACTGCTGCTCGACGGTGCCTGCAGACTTGCCGATCTCAGGAACGGCATCGCTCTTAGCGGAAGCCTTCAGCTTGCGCTCATCCCCACGCTTCTTCAACTCCTTGCGAGTCATAGCCTGGAGTTTAGGCAGGAAGCGGTGCTCAAGCGTCGCGGCGACATCCTCGGACGTAATCGCGTACTCCCGCAAGTACTCCTCCTTGGGGAAGAAATCGAGCTTGATGCGGTAAGTTTTAGCCTCGTCGTATGCGGTACCGGGGCCGGTGGACTCAGTGACGGAGACGGTGTCCAGAACCTCAGCCATGCTAAGCTTGCTGATACCCTTGGCGAACTTCTTCGCCTCTTCGACGGTGATTTCCTCATTCAGCCTGAGCGTCATAGTCGGCGTGGCAATGTTGGCTGCGGCAGTCATGACCAGTTCACGAAGGCGGGGAATACCGAGCGTGACGTTCTTTGCGGCGTGACCAGCCAAATGGAAAGTGTTGAGTGTCATCTGAGTCGAAGGCTCACCAATGGACTGGCCAGCAACCACACCAACAGCCTCACCGGGCTCAACGACGGAGCGAAGATAGCGGACATCGTTGATGTACTGGAATGTCTTCTTTGACACGGGACCATCGATGTTCTTCTTCTTGTCCTTGATGAGCTTGTCCGGGTTCTTGTCAATGTACTCGCGCTGCGCTGCGAACATCCTCTCGCTGATCGCGCCAGCCTGTACACCAGGGTGGTAGACTGCAAGGGCGGGATCGCTGGCCGCCAGGTCGCCGGCCTTGCGGTACTTCTTCTCCGCCGTCTTGGTGTACTCTTGAGCCTCGGTTGAAACGACCTTGTCGAAGTCCTCCGACATGTTCATTCCTTGGAACAAACTCATGTAGTTGTCGGCGGCGAATTTGAAGTTGTCGAGGTATTTCGCCTTGCAAACGTCCAAGCCGTCTTCGCCATACAGGAACTGCACGACGGAGCCATCCGCGTCGCGGACAGAAGTATCGTGCTCAACCTTCAAACCTTCCATACCCTTGATCACACAGCGTTGGAGGTAACCAGAGCGCGAAGTCTTGACGGCGGTATCAATCAGACCTTCTCTTCCAGCCATGGCGTGGAAGTAGAATTCTTGGGGACGCACACCCGTCAAGAAACGGTCGACGATGTAACCACCAGCGCGGACAGAGGACTCGAATGGCTTGAAACAGGGAAGAGTCTTTCCTGAAACCATGACTGGAACTCTGCGACCTTCCAAAACTTGCTGACCAAGGTTGCAAGAAATCTGGTTGGCGTTGACACCACTACCCTTCGCACCAGACGAAGTCATAAGTTGCATCTGGTTCTTGGGGAAGGCCTTGGTCAGGGCAGCAGGCAGACAGGCTTGGGTGACCTTCGAGGAGAGTTCTCGTGTCCTCGAGTTTGTAAGCTGATCAAGACCTTGCTGCTTCTCGTCGTCACGGATAACGTCTTCCAAACGGCGCTTCAGCTCGCGGCTGTCACTGGTGGGGTTCTCGTTCTCGAGCGATACGTATTTCGCCGCGACTTCCAGACCGACAGTTGCCGCTCCAGAGAGTGCATCCCTGCGCATGTCCTCACCTTGTCTGGTGAAGATCAGATCTTCAACACCACAAGAGTGTGCACGCATGTGCAACAGCTTAGTCAAAAGACGACCCATCACACTGAGAAGACGACCAGCGACGGTGTGACCGTATGCTTCGTAGACGCTATTGACAACACCGCCGCTTGAGGGACCAAGCTGCTTCTTGTCCAGCACACCCTGCATGAGTTCACCATCCTTGAAGATGACGACGCCTTCTTCGGAGTTGTCGCCCCAGAGCTTCTTGGGAGTGGTGGAAGCGCCGGTCATGCTGAGGCCCTGGTGGTCGGGAGGTGTGATGTTCTTGAGCACGGAAGAAACAACCTGCTTGCCCGTCCAGAGCGGCCTGGGCTTGATGATCGCAGGTGGTACTGTCTCTATCCTGCCACTAGCGCAGTGTCCGTTCTCGGGTCGGAGGGCGGCGTAAAGAAGCTGCATGTAATCCTCACGGTTGAAGAAAGTATCACGGTTTGACAACCAAACACCCATAGTGATATGATCCTGAATCAGACCTCTCAATGGGTTACCAGCGGTTCCGGAAAGGTACTGGTGGTCTGTATCGGCGATGCTGAGCGCCTCTGCACGGGCAATTTCGTTTTGAGGGAAATGCATGTTCATCTCGTCACCGTCGAAATCGGCGTTGTAAGTGTTGCAGTTGGCATAGTGCATGCGCAATGTCTTCTCTCCAGGCAGCACACGGGCGCGATGACACATCATAGAAGGCTTGTGAAGTGTAGGCTGACGGTTCATGATGACAACATCACCATTGTTCAGATGGCGGTGGACCTTCTTGGGCCTGGTGCCGCGAGTGCTCGCCGAAGGTGCAAGGAGTTGGTTAGCCAGTGCTGTGCGCTCCTCTGCGTTCTTGCGCTCAAGGTTGATCACTTGTCCAGTCTCGCTCTCAATAGCAATAGCGCCCGGCCAGACATGGGGTCCGTTCCGGACTGCTTCCTGCAGCTCTTCTACATTCCACATAGTGACAGGCTCGGGATATGTGAGCTTGACAGCGAACACTGGAGGCACACCAATCTCGTTTGTCTCGATGTTGGGATCGGGAGAAATGACGGTTCGTGCGGCAAAGTTGACACGTTTGCCCATCATGTACTTTCTGAACATACCCTCCTTCTTCTCAAGTTTCTGCTTGATACCGTCCGCGTTGCGCTTTCCGGCGGCGCCCTGGAGAGGGTTACGATCGCGGTCGACAAGACTGTTGACAGCATCCTGTAGCTGAGCCCACGTGTTCTCGAAGTCGGCGTACGTCCTGACGCGGTATCGTTCATCGCGTTCCTTTGATCCGGAGAGCTCGCGCTGAATTTGCGAGAGAACATCGCAAATGTTGAGAATGTTCTTGTAAAGTGTGTTCTCCTGCGCCTCTGCAATCTCGTCGCTGCCTGTGCGCGCTTCGGGGCGGAATCTGTTGGGCGGAACCAGGATGTCCTTCATGAAGAACATGTCTGCTGAGATACTACTCTTCTTAGTGTCGGCACCGTAGATCAAGCCCATGATTTCTTGCTCGTTCTCGAAAAGCTGTTCCAGTTGGGCGAACACTCGGCTCTGGTTCATGTAGACCTCGGTGTCTTCTTGTGCGGTTTTGGTGCCGGTGCTCTCTGCGGCGCCAGTGTCCATCATGTCGCCGCCAGCGATTTCAATCTCGCCCTCGCTCTCCTCCTCGGACTCTTCCTCAGAGGAACGACCCATGTCTGCGATGGCTTCGTCCGAATCTCTCTTTCTCTTCCGGCCCTGCTCTTTCTCTGCCTTTTGTTTCTTGTACATGACGACAACAGGATCCTTGGCCTTGAGGCCAGACTGAATCATCTTGTTGCGGTGCTCCTTCTTCAGCGGCTTGCGGAAGATTTTCACAAAGCGATCCTTACGGTATCCGTGGTTGATGCCCTGGCAATTTGAGCACTTGACGCCCTTTGTGATGGTGCCCATGAATTCCTGGATGATGACCCTCCGTGCGTTCGTCAGAGCCTCGGTCTTGTGCGTGGTCGCCCTGCCCTCTGCGCGTGCCTTTTTGATAGCTTTCTTCACGAAGCGATCTCTAGTCTCAACAAGCTCCTTTGCATCTCCAGGCAGGTCGTCATCGTCTTCGTCCGAGCTGGCAGCAGCAGTGGTCGTCGCCTTGCCCTTGCTGGCCATCTGAGCGGTGATGTCGTCCAGATCGGCCATTTCCTTGATCAATCCGTATTGCACCAGTCTAAGCTTGCATGCGAATCTGTTGACGTGCACGCGACTAAGCTTGAGCTTGCCACAGTAGATACATGAGGCTCTCAGCAGCCTGAGCACCTGGTCCATGAAAGTCGGGTGGTAGCAGGGCACAGGAAGCTCGATGTGACCGCAGTGGCCGGGACATTGGGGCGTCTTGAGGCCACATGTTGCGCAGTTGTTGTCGCCGAATTGGCCCAGCTCGGGAGTGTATAGTCCGCCAGGCACCGGGTTCAAGAGGGTGTCGAATGTGTTTGCTCCAGTGATGCGCTTCGCAGAGAGGGCGCGAATGTCCTTGGAGGAGAGGAAGTCGAAGTTCACGCCGGCCAGCTGGCTGGCTACGGGCTGTGAGATGTTCATGTTGTGTATTTATTAATTGACAGGTGTACCTCACCGTACACTGGTCTGGTGTTTCTCGTGCAGCTTCACGGCAGACTGGAGAGATAAATTCTCGAAGGCCGAGCGAGCTTAAACTTTGCGCACCAGCCACACTCCAACTCCAACTGTGGCTCAGCAGCCGCGGCAAGTCCCTCTCGCGCAAGTCGCAACACCAAAGTCGAGCTCGCCTGACGCAGAGACCGCGACTGGACTGAGTGCCTGGACTGACTGTTTCCAGCACCGCTCCTCCTCCACCACCTCACCGAAGATGTCGGGCAAGCGACCGCACGACGAGGCCGACCCGGACGGTGATGCGAAACGGGTGCGCTCCAACAATGGCTCGCCCGCGCCTGCACAGAGCGACATCGAGCGTAAAAGGGCTGAGGCCCAGGCCAGGATTGCTGCCATCAAGGCCAGGATGACTGCTGGACAACCGAATGGAGCACCCGCGATGACACCTGCCCAGGCGCCTTTGCCGCGACAGGCTCCGGCCTCGTCAGCAGCACCTAGCCCTCCACCAGCGGCCAACGGGATGGATGAAGCAGCCGCGAAACGAGCTGTGACTATGAGGAAGTTGGAGGAGGCGAAGGCAAAGATTGCTGCGGCCAGAGGAGGTTCGGCGGCGTCACCAGCTACAGGAGGTTTCGGTGCGCCTCCTGCACAGCAGCAGCAGGGTCCTGGGAGCGAGATGGCTGCTCGTTTGGCCGAGCAGAAGGAGGAGGCAAAGAGGAGAGCAGCAGAACTGGCAAACCGGAATCGGCAATCTCCAGCAGTGCCCACACCACCACCCAGGCAGGAAGGACGAGGTGCCAGAGGAGGACTGGGAATTGGCTTGCACCCTTCGCTCATGGGCGACACGGCAGCACCATCGAAAGCAAAGTCTCAACAAGGGCCCAAATTCAGCACCACCAAAGGAAATCAGCAGGTCGCAAAAGTCAACCCGTATCTTGCAACTCCCCAGCAAGATCAAGATGTGAGATTCGACGAGGAGATCTACGATCCTACACTGGCATCGCGAAAGGGCGGCGATCGCAAGACGAGGGATCTTGTTTTCAACCAAAAAGGCAAATTCATTGCTCAAGCAAATGCTCTCAAGCACCAGGCTAAGATGGAGGAGATGAAGAAAAGGATCGCCATGGAGACTAGGAAGACGGAAATCGAAGAAGCCGGCGATAGGGCCTTCCTTGTATCAGCGCCACCAGATGTGGAATGGTGGGACGAGGGCCTCTTGCCTCCAGATCAAAACACATACGAAGATTGGGAAAAGCCTGGCCGCAACAGGATAGAATCCGACGACACCATCATCACAATTTACGTGCAACATCCTGTACTCCTAAAAGCGCCACAAGACGCCTTCCAGCCCGCGCCAAAGCCAATGATGCTCACCAAAACGGAACAGAAAAAGGTCCGCCGCCAACGACGTATGGCAGACATGAAGGAAGAACAAGCCAAGATCCGCCTCGGCCTCGTCGAACCACCCCCTCCCAAAGTCAAAAAGTCCAACATGATGCGCGTCCTCGGCGAGCAAGCAGTCAAAGACCCCACAGCCGTCGAAGCCCGTGTGAATCGCGAAATCGCCCAACGCCAACACGACCACGACGAAGCAAACGAAGACCGCAAACTCACGAAAGAACAGCGCGCCGAGAAGCTAGCACAGCAACAAGCTGCCGACGAAGCCAAGGGCGTCAAAGTCTGCGTCTTCCGCGTGGAGAATCTTAGCTCTGGCAAACACCGCTACCAAGTCGACATCAACGCGAAGCAGAACGGCCTCCTTGGAATCGTCGTATTGAACCCCACCATGAACCTGATCATCGTCGAAGGCGGCGCGCACAGCATGAAGAACTATAAGAAACTCATGCTCAACCGCATCAAGTGGGGTGAAAACACACTGCCACTTTCAGCCGCCACGCCCACAACTTTCACCGGCCCTGCGGACGGGAAGGAGAGCAAGCAAAGCGCTGCGCGCGATTCGTGGCTTAATCCTATGACTGAGGATGGCAGTCTGAAAGATTTGAGCGAGAATAGCTGCCAGCTTGTGTGGGAGGGCGACGAGAGGGCGAAGAAGTTCAACCGATGGTACTCGCGGGTGTGCGAGACAGATGGAGAGGCGAGGGAAGTGCTGCGCAGGAGCGGAATGGAGAACATGTGGACGTTGGCGCGAAGCATGAACACTGCGACGTACTAGTAGTCCTGGTTGGCCGAACGTCCTATGCAGTTGTGGAACCCATATATGTATGAAACTCGAGAGGAGAATGATATGTAAAACAAAGTTCGCATGCAACCATCATTGATAGATGTCCAGCATCAGAAATTGTATGTTATCGAAACTAAACTGGTAGCCAGTTCAAGCTACCCGCATCGTCAACAAATCATCTGTTTCTTTCCCTCATCCCTCACTCCGCCCATGCTCCACGCCCGATGGTCGCTCAAGCAGGAAGAAACCGAGGTCAAAAGGGTATCATAATGTAGCCCGCGAGGCACAGTAAGAGGAACAAGCAAAAGAGAAGCGCAGCGAGATCTCCAAAGCAGAGCATGTAAAGCAAAAGGAGGCAATACGTATCGCTAGCTGTCGAACATTTCTGCCGAAGACTCGGTAAATGTTCTGCCAAAACAAAGACAGGAGCAGAGCTTAGACGATTTGTTCACACTGCTCTGGCATCCGCACGGTTGCCTCGTAGCCTGGCACCCCAAATGACCAAAGCCGCTCCAGCACCCAGCAAAGCCGTGGCTGCTGCTCTACTGGCGAAGTCTGGCAAAGCAGTAGAAATGAGCAGTGGCAGTAGGAGTAGGGCGGCGAGGAATGACGCTTGCTCCCACAGAGCATCGTTGCTACCACGGGCAGTAGACGCGTTGGTTCGTTTAGAGGTACGGGCGAAGTCACCGCTGCCGCCTGCCGGCACAATTAAATCGTCTAAGTTGTCCAGGAAGCCGGTCTCGCCCTCCCAGATCGGCTTTCTGTCTGCGAGGAAGGATTTGTACGCTGCGACCTCGCTCTGCTCTGCTGGGCGGGAGTCACGCACCGCAGCAGCGTAGTCTCGCAGGGCGGAGTAGTACTGTTGCTGTTTGATATAAATTTCGCCCAGGAGTTGCGTGCGGCGAGCGAAGATGGGGTGGTAGTTGGGATTACGTTCTGCGCGCCGGGAGGCGGGATATTGCTCGGGGGTGGAGAGCTGGGTATGCGAGTCTCCTGCTGGAACAGGATGGGAGGTGTATGTTTGTGCGATGCTTTCGTCGAGGATGCGGAGTTGGGCTTCTTTTTCGGCGAGTTCGTCTTGGAGGTGGAGAAGGACCCGATGGTGAAGTTGGGAGAACGTGCGGTAGAGTGGTGCTATGTGGGGTGGGTTGTCGGTATTGGAGTGGGAGGGAGCCAAGTGAGAAGCAAGGAGTTCATAGCCGGTCAATGTGGTTTTGGTCAGATCTGGAGCGTCTGGAGCATGAGGTGGGGACGCTTGTGGTGGTGAGGGTGTCGATCGAACTATCCTTGACGGCGCTGGCCTGTTGGGCACAGGTTGATGGATGTAGTGTTCGAGGGACTGATGGGTTGATGGCGTAGCATGATGCGGCTCGGGAGAATCTTCCCGAGGAGAAGTGTCTATTGCCGGTGTATACTCATAGGCGTAAGGGTGCTGAGATTGTGCCATGTGTCGTCGCATCTCTTCTTCTTGTTGTCGAAGTCGTTGCTCGTCATCCAGTACACGTAATGATCCATGGGATGATTGCCTGTGACCATCATTGAAGTCTAGTGCAGATGTCATCGTGGCCGTCGAGGTCGAGGCGATTGGCTCTTCGACCATCCGCTCACGTGAACCTTTGTAACTTCGCTGCTGGCGCGGACTACGCGCAGAAGAATCCACGCTGTTCATGTCGACGCGCGAATTCGAGAGGCCCGCATAATCTGAATCGTACTTTCTGCGAAGCTCGGCCACACTGACACTGCGGGTAGTTGTTGGTGATGGCAGAGTAGACCGTGAAGATGGCGTGTTAGAAACCTCGCTCGAGCCTGCGTCTGAAGGCTGGTATTGTGACGACGCCGATGAGACAGGCGATATGACTGGCATGCCATCATGTACGTTGGCAGTGTTGGTGACATCCTCCATATAGTCAAAGACGTTTGGGGATTTTCGCGGCATGTTGTTAGGCGCGGCTTCTGTCGCGGTTACCGATTCTCTAGAATGAGCTGAACGCTTTCTCTGAGGCAGGCCCTTCTTGCGGTCGTAGGACTGCTGTGTTATAGTGGAGTTGCTCCCACTTGATCTATCCGAAGCGCTGGTCAGGCTGGACAAGACTGACAACAACGATGGATTGATGACGGAGAGTGGCTCTGCTCGTCTCGATGATGTTATTGTTCGACGCTTCGTGGAGTGACGATGACCGTAATCGTTCTCATCCCTGTAGCGAGTTGCTCGGCTCTTCTCGTCCAGATCTCGTTTCTGGTCAGACCCGTGGTAGCTCCTCTGCCGCACGTTTGGATCTGTTGCTTCGAGTATCCGACTCAGTCGTGGAAGAAAGCGTCCAATTTCGCCTTGGGCGTTGCTTGTATGCCTAGGTTTGGCTGGTCTGTCCTGGTTAGTAGACTCAGATATGGACCGTCTACTTTTTCGGCGTCTCCTGGGTCGCTCTTCATCGACATCGACCCAGACCGAAGAGGTTTTGTTTCGCTCGTCCACGTCGGCTAGAGGAGCTGGTGCTTCCTTTCTAAGGCCAGGTACATTCCCAGTGTTTGCCGGCTCGCTCATGAGCTCTGAGACCACCACCTGTGGTGGCACATCCGAGGATGAGTGTCCAGACTATGCAGTAGCACAGGCGTCAGTTCGACAAACGAATGGCGGCCGGAAGGCGAGATGCCAATAGGGCGGTGAAGGAGACGGAACGAGAAGCGAGAACCCACTTACCATGCCTTCTCCTCCTCTTGGGTATCTCTACAGAGTGGAAATCCACAGCGTCGCGAACACGCCCGAGCAGCTTTCGTCAGCCATGCGGGCGAGGCTGCAAGCGTACCAAACAGAGGGGAGAGCAGCGCTCCGAACATGCAAGAGGAAATTTAAGACAGCGCAGAGCAGCGAACGCATCGTCTCGTCACGGCGCTGCAGGGTGGAGAGGAAAGGGCAAATGGGCGATGTACATGGCGACATGCCAACAATAGGAGGACGTCCGATGTGTCTCACAGCAGCAGCACGGCGGAGCTTGTGAAACGTGAACGACGACCGGGGGTTGGACGTAGATACGGCCGACGCCCCTGGGGTGGGCCTGTGGTTGGCGTGCGAGTGTGTGCTGGCGCGAGTCGGCGAAGCCAATTTGATCATGTCATGCAGCGGGTGCAGTAGTGAGGCGAACGCGGAACCCGACAGATGGGTTTGCCGCGAGCAAGCAAAGCGGCGAGTGCACTATTCCGTCATGTTTGCTGCCATCGCCAGCGATTGACGCCGGCCCTGCGCGTGGTATAGACAGGGATGCTCTGGCAGGTGGAGGAGGAGGAGGATGCTAACCGCGGGATCCCCACCCGACATCTCGTCTTGGCCGAAGAGCCGAAGAGAGGTAGTCAATATCACGTGATATCAAAACCTCCGGCCTCCGCGTTAGGAAGTTGCGCATTGGGGACTTCGTTTCGAGTCGCATGTGAAAGTAGACGGGCTGCCGTATCACAGCACCACCACACATCATGGCTAAAAAGGCTCTCGCAAACGACCAGATCGTCAAGCTCATTGTCGGCGCCGGTCAGGCATCGCCCTCGCCGCCCGTCGGTCCAGCACTGGGTAGCAAAGGTGTCAAGTCCATGGACTTCTGCAAGGTACATATTGGTCTCAGACAATACCCTGTATGATACCTCCTCACTCACACTATCGCAGGAATTCAACGCTCGCACAGCAAACTACATTGCCGGCACTCCCGTACCCGCTCGCGTGACAGTCCGCCCCGATCGCAGCTTCCACTTCGAGATCCGTACACCTCCCACCGCACAACTTCTCCTCGCCGCAGCCGGCGTCAAAGCCACGAAGAACAAGATTCGCGGTGCTGGCAATGTAGCAGGACCGAACAGCAGACTTGGTCAGGACGGCAAGGGCAAGGCATCTTTCAACCACGGCGCGGCGCCTGGAAATGCCGACAAGGGCTCTGTAGGCGAGGTCAGCTTGAAGCACATTTGGGAGATTGCGAAGATCAAGCACTCCGAGACGAGATTGAGCGGTGCACCATTCGAAGGAGTAGTGAAGAGCATTGTGGCGCAGGCCGGCAGCTTGGGAGTGAACGTGGTGCCTTGAGTGGTCAGGATCAGAGGGACTGAAGAAGAAGAGACACAAAGCCGAATCGTATACCGGCCAAGCAGCAGAAGATGGCCAGGAGCACGAAGGCCTTTTGATACCCGCGACAAGGAGCATGCGTGGAAGGAAGATCTGCATTTGAGCGAGCATCGAGAAGGGAGTTCACAGGTCCTTTGGATTTTACACGAATGCCCGTCCATAGCCGGGTCGGGACATGTACAGTACTGTATCAACTAGGAATATCACATCACCGGATCTATCATGCAAGCAGGTATGCCGGCGTGTTTTCACTCATCTTGCCATCAACTTCACTCCCATCAAGTCTTACAGACGGAAGTGGTGTACGCATCCGGGCATGAAAGACGCCAGGATAAGCCACTCAGCTGTCAGGAATCCTTGGTATCACGTTCTGCAGGTACGCTGCCCAGCCCATACCCAGTGTCACAACCAGCTACATGACGTAGTGTACCAAACCGGAGAAGCTCGACATCACTTCTCATTCATCAGGACATTCAGAGCTACTCTCAACCTCACTCTAACCGTCCCACTGGCAAGTGAGGCTAAGCACGACCAGTAGTGCAGTAACTGCTTGCCAAACGGGTTCGTGCATAAGGTATTGTCATTACGCTGGCTCAAGGCTGAAAGCAAAACAAATCTATCGTACAAACAAGCAGGAAGAACATCATAGCTTATCCAAAGAAGCCACTGTTCTTCTGACGATCGCTGTCACTCTCGCCCTCACCTTGGTCTGCGTCGTCCTGGCCACCCTTGCCAGTAAGGCCACCCCAGACACCCTTGCCAAGGGAGCCTACACCTTTGCCGACACCGCCGACAGTGGAACCAAGGCCGCCAACGACGTCTCCCTGGCCGATCTTGCCGACTCCACTGTTGAGCAGGTTAGTGAGTGTTACAAGCATGCTAGATTGGTGTGCACTTACTCGCCCACGCCGCCAGTGACGTCGGTGGCAGTGTCACCGACGCCCTTTGTCACTCCTCCGACGGCGGAACCCACTGGGCCGCCGCCCTTGGGAAGAGCGCCTGTTACGCTCTTTCCGGCACCTGAGACGGTGGAGCCGAGTCCCCTGCATACATGCGTTAGTAATCTGTGGCTCTGGGTACCTTTTGCTGGAAGGGTAATCTCTTGCGTGCCAAAGGTAGGCAGTTGCAAGGAAACTGGTACTTACTTTCCGGCACCCGAGACGGTACCACCGACTCCCTTCCCAGCACCTGCGGCAGTTCCCTTTAAGTCTCCCTTGCCTGTACGAAGAATTGTTAGTACTGAATACTCGCTAGACGTTTTGCTTAAACGGAGATTCGCACCAAGCGCGCCAGTGGTATCGGTGGCAGTCTTTCCAAGGCCTGCCGTAGTCTGCGATGCAGTCTTGCCGACGTTGCCGGTTGTGTCGCTGATGCCCTTGCCGACAGGACCTCCGATTGTGTTTCCTGCAGTTCGTTAGCAGGACGTAAAATCAATTCCGCTGAGAGCAGAGTATACGCACCGAGGTTCTTGCCAGTGCTGCCTACGAGCTTGTTCGCACCATCACCAGCATCGTTCACGGTCTTGCCTGCTCCAGAGCCAACGCCACTGACGGTCTTGCCAGTTCCCTTGGAGAGACCACCGACGGTGCCCTTGAAGTCCAGGTTCTTGGCCGCACCCCAGGTATCCGCGCCTGTCTTGCTGAGATCTCCCATCGCGCCGCTCGCAGTGTTGGTCACGTTGCTGCCCGCCTGGCTAGCGGCATTTGTTGCGCCCTTGGAAGCATCGCCTACGGTCTTGGTCGCGCCTTGGGAGGTCTGGTTGGCGAATTTGCTGAGAGGCTTAGACCTGTTCGATGATGGTTAGTCAAACCGCCGTTGTGTAAGCAAATCGAACAAGAGGATTGCACGTACTGCGAGCTGGTTAGTACTTGACTTCGTCAACAATACATCGAGTACACAACTCACCTGTCCACCAGTCATCGAGTCGAGTTTGCCTGACGATATCACATCAGCATGCGACACGTTTGCGGTTCACGCCCTAACACGAGATATGCTCTGCGCTTATGAAGGCCTCGCCTCATCCGCAGCTTTCCACCTGCTCGTAAGCCAGTCGGGAAGCCACTGCGCGATCTCGTCTGCGTGGCCATTCATATTCAAGTGTGGCTCGGACATACCTGTCGCGTTTCCGACGGTCTTGTTCACGCCTGAACCTGCAGTGTCGGTTGTCTTGTTGACTGTCTTTCCGGCAGTGCCGGTGGTCTTGTTCACTGCTTTGCCGGCCTGGTTGGTGCCTTTCTGGGCGGTGTTGCCGGCTGGATGATCTATCAGGACGTTTCGTTCCTTCTGAAACAGGTCGTATCTTCTCAACTCACCAGTGTCAATTCCCTTCTGGCCAGCCGCTCCAACTTGGGATCCAGCCTTCTTGACAGGTGCCGGTGCCTTTCCAGCAGCCGAGCCTACCGTCTTCTGCGCCTGACCAGTGACATTTCCAGCAGTCTTCTGCGCGGAACCGGCAGTCTTCTGTGCTTGACCGGTGACGTTGCCAGCGGTCTTTTGTGCGGTACCGGCGGTCTTCTGAGCCTGACCAACCGGATTGGAAGCACCAGCTTTAGCCTGTGAAGTAGCCTTGTTGGCAGTCGCCGCTGGGCTCTTCGCAGCACCGGTAGCAGTGCCAGCAGTCTTCTTCACAGTGTCTGTAGGCTTCTTGGTGGAAGGCGTAGGTGCTGCCTGGATGGGCTTCTTTGAGCCGATGACCGAGCGAGCGGGCTTCGTGGCAGAACCAGCAGTATCCTTCGCAGACGAAGCGGCACCGCTCGCAGCAGCGGGAGCCTTCTTCGCAGGCGTGCTGGCAGCTGATTTCGCAGTGCCAGTGGCTCCGGATGCAGCCTTTGCAGGGGTGCTCTTCGCGGGTGTCGATGTGCCGCTCTTCGCAGGTGTACCTCCAAGCTTCTTGGGAGCCTTCTTAGGTGCGGACTTCACGTCGTTGTCGACCATACTGATCTTTGACACGCCGTCTGTAGAAACGTCGCAGGTCAGTTGACTGTTCGAGCTATTCGTTGTAGAGCTTTGCAACACAGCCTCGGAGAAGAACTGGCTGAAAGCTTGATTGGTGGTGTGGATCGAGGCTAAGGTTGAGTCGAGGTATGGAGGTATTCGTGGCGCTCTTGAATGAGCAGAAACCCGTCGTCGTGCCCCGGTGTTTCTCATCCACGACCAGACCAGGAAATCGCAGCTTCCAGGCAAGCTCCTAACAGAAAGAAAGGCATAACATACCTTGCAACTGAGCCTGCTGTTTCTTGAGATCTTCCATCTTGACAGTAATCCAAAAGCAACACAGCAATTGAATCAGAACACTCCAAAGCATAAAACCAAGAGAACGGGGAACAGCTCCAAGAAGCTATATGTATTTTTGAAATAATGAGTTTACCGAGAGACAGGGAAGGGAAGAGGAGGCGCCAATGGAAACAGGTTTCCCAACCCCAGCAGCCGCGAGGCACACACGGGTTTGGGAAACGCGAATGGGATCATGATCGGGTGGCCTGCTGCCAACGTCATTGTTAGACTCCGGGACTTTTGACAGGGATCGCTCTGATCAGCTTGCGAGCTGGGAGCTTGGGGGAGCGATCATCGCCTTGCAGCTGGACCTGGGGCTAGACGTTATGTCATTGTTCTGGGAAAAGTATGAAATCACGTGTATGTATTTGACGTGATACTGCGAGCATATCGATGGATGAATGTCTTTGATATAGCAGACTCATTGTATGCGTGTCAATGTCTGAGACTTGCAGAATGATCTATAACTCTTTTCTCCAAAACCAGCTCGCTGCGCCGTATTTAGATTCGATTGCTTCTGCTGTCGATCTTTTGTGGGGGAAGTGCTTTCGCATCGTCTTTTCAATCGATGATACCTCATCGATGGCGGCCGATATATAGTCGTGATGAATACAAGTGACAGGCTGCCAACAATTCAAAATGTACGCATCGTGTGCGACCACCGTACTGTGCGTGTGGCATTTAGAAATATATCTACAAGATCTATTGGGGAAAACTGACTCATCGCAACAGTGACTAAGGCCTGGCGCCAATGGGTTGAAGTCGATTTGAACGGCTCATACTCATTGTCGGCAAATAGCATGATGTGGTGTCAACACGCATAATCTTCGCTAGAGCCAATTGCTCGGTTCAACCTGCTTCTAGGATTCCTTTGACGCCAGAAACCCCATATTCGAGGGTACCACGGAGAACCTGGAGTGGGACAGATAGGCACTTTTCAGGACTCGATTGATGCCCGTTGACCTTGTCCACGAGCAGCATCTTGCTCGGCAGCTCTGACCACACTCTGCTCAAATGCCATTTCATCTCCTTGATCAGCAAGGTAGGCAACATGATGTCTCAAGATGGGCCGCATCTCGAGAACAGGCGTCCCGTGATATGCTAGCATTTCCGAGGACCACAGCTATGTTTTGCTCACAGGCGAGGACGATGGAAAGCCGAGTTTTCGTTGTGGCTGTTGCCTGCTCTACGAGCTCGGACAGTGCGATGCTGTGTCGCTGAACGGTGACAGCAGACACGTTCGTGCAGCCAGGTGACTCTGCTGGCAGTCCAATTCTGGAAGCGTGAATTCAAGCTTGATTCCAACTCATGCAAATCACCTCATGAGCCCTCCCAGATCCCTCTCCATCCCTGTCACCCTGTCCTCCAGACCTCTCTTCTTTCTCTCCAACTCCCTGATCTCTTCCTCTTCCCTCAGCAAGTCCTCCTTTGTCATAGGAGCAACAAAGTCCTCTTCTGCCTGAGCACCCATCATCTCCTCGTCTTCCTCGTCATAGTCCCCGGCAGCAGAAGGCCTGTGCATCCTCTCTAGTTCTCTAGACTGCAGTGCCACCCGCCCTTCGTAATGCTCGATGTTGGCTGCGAGCTGCTGGTACCGCCTGTTGAGCTGCGCAATGCGTTCGTTCGCGCCTGGGATTGGGTAGACAGCTGCCAGCTTCTCTGCGCCTTGCAGTAGAGCCTCGACATTGATCTCGCCTTTTTGTCGCGAAGTTTCAGGCGCTCGTGTCTTACTGTACAAGTCACCGCCCAGCACTGCCGCAACAGCCTTGTTCTTGGGCTGTCGAGGACCACCGTAGACAGTAGCTCGTCGCTGTGTGGTAGGTGCTACTGAGCTAGAAGCGCTGGCAGTGAAGTCCGTGTTGGAAGAGCTTTTGGTGGTAGGAAGTGGAGGAGGAGCCAGATGGAAGAGTGCTCGCTCGTGAGCTTCCGTATCGCGAATCAAGGCAGTGATATCGTGGTTGGAGAGTAAGGCGTTGGTGAAGATTTTAGGGCCTTGGAAAGGGAGTTCGGCGATTGAGTTGGAGCACAATGAGATTTGCTCGAGGTGAGAAGAGAGAAGAGAGGCCATGGTGGTCGGGTTTGAAGGTGTTGCTGGTGACTTCCTACCGGTGTTTTGGTGTTGCTTGGGATGTGTTTACATGCAGGAGGCTTCGAAGGATGGCGAATGAAGCGACAATCGCTGAAGATATGTCGTATGCAACGCCTGCCAGATCCGACGGTTCTTTTCCTGTGTTGAGGATGCTCAATTTGTTCTAATATCCACATGTAATCGTATCAATTCGTGCTCTGTTGTCATTTGATGTGAGGACATTGAAGCGCGTCGCATCTTGGAGAGCAATGACGTCCGTGCGAGCATGGCGGACTGCTGCCGCAACGTGAGCTGCCTGCCATCATCATCACCACCACCGCCGCCGACCAGCAACACCACCACGCCGCCACCGCTGCACCTCCCACACCACACCCCCCATCGCCGCCACCATGGCCGACAAGATGGAAGTCGACGCTGTCGTCAGCGAAAAGCAGGTCGAGGCCTCCGGTCCCGCGCCTGCAAAGCCCACCGAGCGCAGTGCGTACTACCAACCGCGCCATCGCCGTGATACCTGCTAACAGAACCTCAGTCATAATCGACAACTTCGATCTCCTTGCCCAGGCCGTCGAGACATTCGACTCCCGCTTCACCCTCCGCGCCCTGCGATCCATCTCCACCATCCGCAAGGCTAAGGACTCACCAACCGCCATCCTCATAGCCCTCCGCGCAGCCTTCCCTAATGACAAGAACCCCGCAAGAAGGGTGTTGGAAGGTCTTCTTCCTCAGAACGCCGACGCAAAAGCACTCAACAGCGAAGGAAAGACTCCCAAAGACGCCGATGAGGAGCAGATTCCTGAGATCTGGTCGTACCTCGGAGTGTTGGTTCAGGTAGGATACCACTGATGATGGTCTGCGATATGTGCAATATACTGACAAGCTGCAGGTCTATCTTTACGACAACGAGCAGTACGAGAAGGGCGCCAACTTCAGCGATAAGTTCGTTGAGAAACTCCGCGACTTCAACCGACGAACGCTTGACCCCATCGGCGCAAAGGCTTACTACTACTACGCTCTCTTCCACGAGCAGCTCAACCCCAAGCCGCCTTCAAAACAGTCGCCCGTCATCAACATCAGGCCGAAGCTGCTCGCTGCGTTGCGTTCAGCTGTGCTGAGGAAGGACGACGACACACAGGCCGCTGTAACCGTACTTCTACTCCGGAACTATATTTCCACCGCGGACATCACACAAGCCGATCTCCTCATTGCACAGACACAATTCCCGAGCGCGGCCGCCAACAACCAGGTCTGCCGCTACCTCTACTACATTGGTCGTATTCGTGCGATCCAGCTTTCCTACACCCAGGCCCACGAACACCTCACATCTGCCACTCGCAAATCTCCCACTTCTTCCACAGCTGCCGGTTTCTACCAGCAAGCAACAAAGCTGCTTGTTGTCGTCAACCTCCTCATGGGTGACATTCCCGAACGCTCGCTGTTCCGCCAGCCTAACCTGGAAGCTGCCCTGCACCCCTACTTCAAACTTGTCCAGGCTGTCCGTGTCGGCGACCTGCAGGCTTTCGTCAAATGTGTCGAGACATTCGCGGCAGTCTTCAAGAAGGATGGCACCTACACTCTCATTCTCCGCCTACGCCAAAACGTCATCAAGACCGGTGTTCGCATGCTGTCCCTTTCCTACTCTCGCATCAGCCTGCGCGACATCTGTACACGTTTGGGTGTTGACAGCGAGGAGAGCGCTGAGTACATCACTGCCAAAGCAATCCGCGATGGCGTGATAGAGGCCTCTCTCGACCACGCACAAGGTCACATGGTGACTGTGCCGCAGCGGGACGCATACAGCACCACAGAGCCTAGCGAGGCATTCCACGCCCGTATCTCCGCTTTGCTTGGTATGCGCGATGAGTGCGTCATGGCCATGCGCTACCCCATGCACAAGCACCGCCAGGAGATCGCCGAAGCGACTAAGGCCCGTGAGCGCGAGAGAGAGTTGGCAAAGGAGATTGCCGAAGGTGACGTTGATGCTGAGGATGAGGACTTTGATGGCATGTGAGTAATCATTTCACGATGCTGTCAAAGTGAGATGAAGTAGAAAGAAGCAAGCAAGCACGTGTAACAATAGACAATTAGCAAATAGAGCTTTCGTCAAAATTCAAAACGTGCCACGACCTGAACTGATTCTCAACATTATACAAAAGTATATGTGTACCCACGAGTCGCCACTGGAAGGCGATAGATCGCTTTTACATCACGTCCAACGTCTTCATGCTGTCAACACAAGGTATTTCAAGAAAGCGTTATTGAATGCTATACTAACTACCTACCGATGGGGGAATATCTTCAGTTGCCTCGCGCACCCAAACGTCCTCATAAACCTCTCTGCGATCCTCCCATGTAAATGCTGCCTGTCTATGAAATACCGTTTCTCGAACAAACATGAAAGCTCAAAAAGCCGCCACCGTAGCATACTAACTATCCGTCAATCGTCACTCGTCATCCCCTCGCTCATTTCGATTCCGTCATTCAGTACGGAGAGTTAACGATGTCGTTCCTAGACAAATAGCTCGCCCTGCCTTTGCTCCTGCGCGGCGTCTCCGGCGGCGCCATGATACTCTCGCGGGTGGGTCTCTGCAGCGCGCGGCGAGCCACCATGTCGACCTCGTTAGGCAAAGCAACGACAATGTTCTTGTCAGAGCCAAAGCGGAAGTTGTCGGCCTTGACTTCTTCGGCGTAACGCTTGATGCTGTAGGGGTCTTTACGGCCGGCGAGGACCTTCTTGAGGGACCAGGTGACGACGAAGGGACCTGTGGCGCTGATGATGGTGGTTTCGTCTTTGCCTTCTCCGGTGTTGAAACGCGCTGGGGTGAAAGAGAGAGGAGCCTTGGTTTCGTGCTGGAATTGGGCGACGTGGGAGGGTGTGAGGGCCAGGCGGCGGGGTTGGGGCTTGGAGTCCTTTGCGAAGGGCTTTTCGAAGCCGAGCTTGCCTTCGTTCTTGCCGGATTTTTGCAGATTGTCAATGAGCAGAAGGTAGGTACGGGTTGTGGCGAGGACCCAGCGGCCGTCGGCGGAGACGTCGAGACCGACAATAGGGTCGCCGAGTGCTGGGAGGGCGGTCTTGGCTTGAATGCCGAGACGGTCGAACATGCGGATGTCACCCTTGTTGGATGCCACGGCGATGTAACCTTTTTCTGTGGTGGCAGCGGCGGAGAAGTCGTTCTTGCTGACGTATTGCTTGAGCTCGGAGTCGACAAGCTTGTTGCCTGCAAGACGGGGATCGATACGGTAGAGGGCGTTCTTCGAAAGACCGAGGAAAGTTTGCTCGCCGGACATCTGGGCGAACTTGCTCTCCGGAGCGAAGACATTTACGGGGATGTCGTCGTGGACCTTCCATTCGTCAACAATCTTGCCATACTCCAGGTCCATGCGGAAGAGGCTGTTGGGGTTGTCCGAGTTTTGCATGACCATGTCTCTGTCTTCCATGTGAAGCATGACCTTCTTGGGCGAGAACTTCTTGCCATCAGGTCCTGCGACTTGGTTGATGCTAGTCGAGAACTCCAGGTGGTTATCCGGCGTGTGCTTGAAGACGCCAATCTTGTCGCCACGGACGACGAACGAGCGGTCGACCTTGGCACCAACAGCAAGCTGACTGTTGACATTTCCATCTTTGTCGAGAGTCTCCACCTCGTCCTCGCTCTCATCCTCATCGTATTCCTCATGTCTCTGCGCATAATTCGTATCGTCGTATTCTTCCTCATCTTCCTCGTCCTCTTCTCTTGCCTCAGCCTCCCGCTCGTCATCCTTCTCGTCTTGGATCACGAGGTCGTTGAAAGCATCTAGAACATAGTCCTTCTCAGCGTCTTTAATCGCCTTGCCCCATTTCGCTTGGTTCTGGTGTTCCCAAAGAGCTTGCATAAGACCTTCCTGGAAGCGCTCCTCAGTCTCCCTGTCCTTGAACTTCAACAGCCATGAGTATGCAGATCCGTCTTCGGTGTAGTGATTGAAGATGAAGCTCAGGTATTCAAAGTTGAAGACAGGGTTGATATCTGGTATGACTTCCTGTCCAAGCCAATCCTGCTTGCTGCCGGCGATTTGGAGCCAATACTGCCAGTTGCCGATCTCGCTGACCTGAGTGTGCACTTGCTCGTCCTGGAGGACAAACGTGCCGCTGTTGAAATCGAATAGGTGAACTGTATGGAAAGACCGTCAGTACATTGGATTACCATGGGGATTGCAAGGGGAGCTTTTCACTTACGTTCAGCATGTTCGCTCGCGAGGACCTCACGGCTCGTGGGGGCAGTGCGAGATGTTGGTGCCTTGGTGGGAGTAGGATCGACAGCCGTAGCAGGCGTTTCAGCCTTCTTTCCAGAATTGCGTGCCATGCTGCTCTCCTCGTATCTGGAAGGTGTAGCAGGTGAAGAGGGCTCGTCAATGAATCGGGCAATAGGCGACGAATGTTCCAATGCAGGTGAACGTTGAGTCGGGCTCGGTGTCGGACTGGCGTCAGGAATGGCGGGCTCGTCCTCGAACTCAAACTCCCTCAACTGCTCCTCTGTGGCCTCCTCGTGTGGGCGTCTGTACTTGCGCTCGTACTGGCACTGGACAGCAACCAGCTCGAAACCCGCTGAAGCCTCCGGTCTGGTCGCAGAGTCGCAGACGAATTCAAACAAATCTCCACGGTCGCCACTCAAATCTCTCCAAGCAAGCACAGTCTCGCCCGTCTCTCTCAAGTCAACTCTTAATCTGAGATCCTCGTCCAAGGAAAAGACCCTCTCGTCCTTGTCTGCACCTGCAGCGTCCTGTGCGACTTCACCACTGTCCTCGTCGTCTAGCTCGGCTTCGCCTTCTTCGTAAGCGCGTTGGATGACCAGCTGGTACTGGAACTCTTGTCCTGTGCGGCGGATGAAAGCAGCAGAGTCTCTAAAGATGAGCTCGCTGTAACCTTTGACGGAGAGAGGGCGGACGATGTAAAATTGGCCCTGGGGCAGCTCGACGATGTTTTCTTTGCTGGCGTCGCCGAAGAGGTATTTGGACAGCGACTTGATCGCAAACATGGTTCTGTTTACGGCCAGGAAAGTGTGGGTGGTGACCAAAAGTGGGATTGTTTATCGCGGCCGGTTTTTACCCCGCGTGACGCTTTCAAAGGGTTGCTTGCCAGCTTGCTGCAACGCCACCCAAACGTTCACTTCAGCGGCTGCCTAACGGTAGCCTGGGACATAGACAAGAACGCATCTTGCATCGTGATTGACAGTCACATGCTTTGTTCGTCGGCGCTGCCTATATATTCGTCTAGTGTCTAGTATCTCAATCATTCTACCTATTGCTGCCAATCACATGCTTGTGGCTAATTTTTTGAGCACGAGCGATATTCACTGTCGTGTCTGTCGATAGAAGAATGGGCATTACGAATGTGTCAGTCTGATCTTCCTGGTATGTGTTTAGAACGTTATTATTATGTCCATTGTCTACTTGTGGATTACAATTATGGCCGCCCTTTGCTACAGTAGGGCGGCCTTCTCTGTTCAACTCTTTTTTGGCACTTCTCTGCACAGCATACACAATTCTCCTCCTTTTCCTTCTTTTCACAGGGTCGAGTAATGCCCGGTTCATTAGGTAGCAGTCATCTGCTGACTGGCGCTGAGATACCAGAATGATTAAACGGGGCTCCTCTCATCATCTGGTCTTCGGGATGTCTCGTCCGCCTCGCTCCCCTTTTGTACATGCACCTGAGCGCCTCTTCGCACAGGTGCTCTCATCCGCCATCGAAGATTTGTTCTTTGTTTCAGCTCTCTGGACTAGCGCCGTATTGCCCATCATGGCCCAAGAGTAGATGATCCAGAACATGATCGTACCACAAAAATTGTAGCTTTCTGCGTTTTCGTGTAAGACCCCGAGTGTATCCTAGTGACGTGCCGCTGGTTTGAATGGAAGTCGTTCGTTGGGTGATTCGTGTTGGTCGTGGTCTCGCATGGAAGTGGCATCGTTGGTGTCTTACCCACGTGTTTTGGAGTAGGCGTCGAGGAGCCGGCGTTTAAGATCAACACTCATCACAAAAAGTGACGAGCGGGCGAAAATCAGCCAAGACTTGTCAATGGCACCTAGCCCTTGACGCCTTCGCTGTCACTGCC
Source organism: Cladosporium austrohemisphaericum (assembly GCA_022813715.1). Taxonomy (NCBI): domain Eukaryota; kingdom Fungi; phylum Ascomycota; class Dothideomycetes; order Cladosporiales; family Cladosporiaceae; genus Cladosporium; species Cladosporium austrohemisphaericum. Next base: position 355,473 of record JAKLLY010000020.1, read on the forward strand.
GCTAGCCAGGGTGTCGCCCTCCCAGCTCTCGTCACCGGCCATGGGGCTCCTGAAACCAGTAGACGGGCTCCTCGAAGCAGGGCTGAAGCTCGAGCTAGATCCCAATGTCCACTCATCGCTGTCTCCATGCAGAGTGGGGTATGCCTCCTCATCCAGATCGCCTGCAAGACCGTATGCGAAGGGCTGCTTGGCCTCGCCACGCTCAACATATTCGTAATCCCAGCGGAACATTTTGCCGGGTTGCATGCGGGGCAGGAATGAGGACTTGGCGACGAAGTAGACGGTGGCACTGATGATGCCTCCTGCAACGAGATCGACGGCGTAGTGGTGGTTGAGGTACATGGTCGCCCACCAGAGCCAGAGGGTGTACAAGACAAACAACGGGCGCAGGCGCGGGAAAGTGTGAGCCATGAAGAGAGCCTCAATGGTGGCAGAACCAGAGTGCAGCGATGGGAAGGCGCCAAAGACCACAGGCGATGCAGTGAAGGTCGAGGTGTACAGATCAATGTTGAAGAGCTTGTCGATCGCAGCAAGACCAGCGGGCGAGCCTGGCATGCTGTAGTTGGCGGGAGCCAGACCGTACATGTTCTCGTACCATGGCGGAGCGCAAGGGAAGCAAAGCTGGATGGAAACACCGATAATGTTCATCCAGCCGAAAGCGCGAGCAAAGGTGGGAGTGGTGCCGGGAGGGCCGAAGATGAACATCAGGCCAGAGCAGACGAAAGGCGCGCCAAAGTGAGTGATGCCGTATGGCAGCCAAGCCAACACGTCGAAGAATGTGCTCTTGTGTGCGGAGAGGATGTTGCTCAAGTTGGCGCCATACAGAATGTTCTCAAGCGCTGGCAGGACACGCACCCAAATCGGCGGGCGGTACTCTCCGGAGATAAACTGACATGCGTAAAAGAAGACCAACCATCCTGCTATGGGCAGGAAAGGCAGGAAGAACTGGCGCGTCAAAGGGACCAACAAGCTGCATATTAACAAGGTAGCCACGGCGGTCTTTGCGAATGGTCCAGGGCTCTGGATCACGCAGAGGGAGAAGATTCCGAGAATTGCGAGGAAGATGTATTGCGCATCCCAGACGCTCCACTGGTGTGTCTTCAAGCTTCTGAGGGTGTCGGCGGGGTTTAACGAAGTTTCGAGGTGGGTGATGGAAGCCGTGGTTGCTTGGTTGGATCGTAGCCTTGTCTTTGTCGAGCGGAACTTGCGGCGTAGACGGTGCGGTATTATTGTGGGCAGGGTGAGAGGGAGTTTCGTGTAGAATCGCTGGGTCGAGTCGTCGTTGCCGACGGAGAAGTAGGAGGCGGCCATGATGTTGTGAGAGGCCGAGAGGAGGGAGGTGAGGATTTGGTGTTGGGCGTAAGCCGCGAGCGTGGCCAGTAGCGGCGCTGAGCTTGGCTGATGTTGTGGTCGCAGGCGGATGTAGAGCTACACGAGAGTCTTGTGGTCGCCGAGGCGATGGTGTTGCACAAGCTCAGCGTGGTCGCGGCGAAATACTGTGCAGTGAAGTTACTCGAGGGAGTAAGATGCGTGTAGGAGTTTGGTGGAATAGTAAGACAGTAGTAGTGAGGCGTTTGGGCGGCTGGAAGGATAGCGGTTACTGGAGCGCTAGTTCGATATTAACGCAGGCTAAGGAAATTGCATCTTCTCTCACGCCGAGCGATGTCAGACGTAGGGCAAGCGCTGGGACGTCGAGTCGCGGGAGCTCGGGAGAAAGGGCTGTGCTGTTTCAAGGCACGACGTTCTTTACCACCTATCAATGCGAATAAGTGATTCCACGGACAAAGGCGACTTCACGCTGCAGTAACGAGCACTCGACAGCAGCTTGCCACGGAGTTGCGCGGGAGACTGTCACGTCCCACGGACGCCCGTCATCACGGCATGGCCGGCAGTGCTCCTCTCAAACGCCAGTAAGATTGCGCCAAAGATCAAGCGCCCTGCGCCGTGACCTCACCATGTCAACAGCTGCCCAAGCCTCCAAGGCTTCCACTTGAGCTTCCATGTGTTGGCGTGCCACCGTCATCATCGCTGAGGCTGTGCTCGTCGCCTTCACGCATACATACATGTGCATACTCGAACATGCGGTGTGATCTTGTGTTGTGTCAGAGTACCATGCGACGCCCTCTCCCTGCGAGGACAGCATCCATTCTCTCGCAAATGATGCCTGTCTGGGATAGCTAGTGCACGACCCAATCTCCCAACAGTTATCTCCTAAAGAGAATTTCTCATTTTCATGCACGCTGACTTATGCACGAACATAATCTGCCCTCTCCGGACATTCGGCCGTCTCGCGCAGCCGGGCTCCGAGTTAGACTTCAACGCTTGCATCTCTGCCGACGGCGACCCGCGGCTTTCCGCACGAATCATCTCGCCGATCACTTTCGTTCTCGTATTCGACACGCGACGGGAACGCGAAGAGTCGCGAGGGATTCGCGCGACTCGGTCGATAGGCAGGGCGTGTTTGGGAGAAATCCCTATCCCGGTCAATGCGCTGTCAGCACACGACTCGGCTAGGTCGCTGTGCTCTGTCAGCCCAAGCTGTCGCTGTCACCTCCTGAGTAAGGCGGAACATGGCTCCGTTAGAAGGCTGGGGTGTCACCGTGTTCACCCCCCTTGCATACCGTTGAAACCCTGCTTGCTTCATGCCCACGTGAGGAGCCCATCGCGGCCAAACAACGTGACATTGACAGATGAAGTCTATCTTGACTGCATGTGGTTGCGGCAAATTCTGGGATCGCTCCTTTCCCTTGTGAAAGTCTGCCATCCAAGGCACATCGAATAACATTGTAACCCAAACACTGTTTGGCTTTGCGTCGCAATCGAAAGGTCACTATTGGGCGGGCATTTTCAATAGTTTACTTCTTGTTCATCGATATCGTTCTATATTTGTATCAGACACTCCGGTATGCTTTATCCGACTTGTTTACTGCCAAGAAATTCATGCAGAGCCAACTATTCGAAAAACAGTAGGCAGGCATCTAGATTTCCTGCTCAAAAGGTCTGACGATCAAGCCTTCCTTCGACAAAACCTCCTTGACTTGCTTCACAGTGTACTCGCCACGGTGGAACATACCGGCGCCAAGAGCGGCATCACTATTCATCAGCAAGTCAGTAAAAGTTGCCAGACAATGTAGGGTTACAAGTTTCACTTACACAGGCGTCTTCTCAAAGACCTCGGAGAAGTGCTGGGGGTTTCCTGCACCAGAGCTGGCAATGACGGGGATCTTGACAGCCGCCTTCACGCTGCTGATCAACTCAAGGTCGAAGCCGGAGTTCGAGCCGTCCTTGTCGATGCAGTTGAGAAGAAGTTCGCCGGCGCCCATAGCCTCCACGGAAGTTGCAAGCTGGATCACGTCCAAATCACGAGTCTCGCGACCGCCCTTGGCTGTGCATGCGTACCAGCAGTATCTCTCGCCGTTGGGGCCAGGGAAAGCTGTCTCAATCGTGTTGTGGGCGGTAGCAGAAGGCGAGTCGACGTAGACTCTCTTGGGGTCGATGGAAACGACGACCGCTTGTGCGCCGTATGCTCCGCTGATCGTCTCGATGGCAGTCTTGCCAGAGAGCTTCTTGCCAGCGGCCAGGTAATCTTCTGCAGCGTCGCATGCGTCCGAGCCGATGGAGACCTTGTCTGCGCCGGATTGGAAATAGAGCGTGGCGACCTCGAGAGCGGGTACAGTGCGCTTGGTCTCAGGGTCGAGTGTGTCGCGGATACCACCACCAATGGTGAGAGGGACGAAGACGGTAGCTGATGCCTGGCGAAGGACCTCAAGCATAGGCAAGTCTTTCAGTGGTGTATCGCGGAATGATGTGATGTTAAGGAAAGTGACTTCGTCGGCACCCTGCTCGTAGTACTCCTGTGCCTTGGACACGGGCTTGCCCAAGTTGCGGACATCGTTACCTCCAGACGCAGACTTCTCGCGCACGTCATACTGGTCGCCTTTGGTGACGACGAGGTCGCCTTGGTCATTGGCGCGAACGTCGAGACAAGCAATGATGCGGCGGGTCAGCCCTTGGGTTGGTGTGGTGGTGGGTGTAGGCAGAGGAGACAACTTGTTGCCTTCAAGGAAGGCCTTCAGGACACGCTGGCCAGCGGCGCCGGACTTTTCAGGGTGGAATTGCGTGGCAAGAATGTTGTCTTTAGCGATGGCACCGATGAACTCCTCAGAGCCATATTTACCAGTTGCCACCGTCCAACCGTCCTTTTCGAGCTCACCGGCCTTGTAGGGAGCAGCAAAGGAGTGGACGTAGTAGTACTTGCTCTCTGGTCTCATGCCATAGACGCTCTGTGATTTGCTTGTTTCATCGTTGGAAACGGTGTTGGCTGAGTTCCAGCCGATGTGAGGTACGCTCTTCTCCGAGTCGTCAAATCGCTGCAGACGTCCTTTGACAACACCGAGACCTGGAACATCTGGGTTCTCTTCGGAAGTCTCGAAGAGTGCTTGGATTCCAACGCAGATTCCCATGAAAGGCTTGCCAGATCGGATATGTTTTTTCACAGGCTCGACATAGCCTGCGTTGGCGAATTGTGTAAGACAGTGGCCAAAGTGACCAACTCCGGGTAAGATAAGTTTCTACAGTAACCACGCAGCCTGTCAGCAATCAGCAATCAATCGAATGGGTCTTCTGCGAATCCCTACATCGGCCTTCACTACATCTTCCGGCGATCTGATCCATTCGACTTCCCAACCAAGTTTCTCAATGGCATTGACCAGTGATCGGATGTTGCCCGCGGCATAATCGAGCAAGTGAACGGTCGGCATTTTGTAGTAATTCCCCTTGCTGAACGACAAGAAGAAGACTGATTATATATTGCACAGTATAGTCATATCTGAAGTTGAGTCAAAGCATGCCGAAACGATGATTGAAGTCCGTGCGTTGCTGCCAAAAATTTGACGGATACTGCCGAACCCTTCCCGCGTTCGCGAAAGCTTAGACGCTTCTTCACTTCCGATCTTGAAATCTCGTCTCGACGCCACGGTTGCCCTAGACAATACACTATTCACTCTCAACGCAGCAAAGATGGTCCGTCAACTCAAGCATCACGAGCAGAAGCTTCTGCGCAAGGTAGACTTCACCAACTACGCCTCCGACGCGAACCACCGTGGTGCAGAGATTATCCGCCGTTACTCGCTCACCAACCCGAACGACTATGGCTCCTACAACCGTCTCGCCGGTCAACTGCGCCATCTCGCGCACCGCATCGCTCTGCTTCCTCCTGAGTCACAATTCCGCCGCAAGCAGGAGGATCAGCTGCTCGAGAAACTCCACGACATGGGCTTGCTCGGCATTGGTGGTGGCGGCAAGGGCAAGCTGAGCGATGTCGAGAGGAAGATCACTGTCTCGGCGTTCTGTAGGCGTAGGCTGGGAGTGGTCATGACTAGGTTGAGGATGTCGGAGCATGTCAGCACCGCCAACAAGTTCATCGAGCAGGGCCATGTCAGAGTTGGTACTGAGGTAGTCACTGACCCGGCTTTCCTGGTTACGAGGTAAGAAGAATCTTCTCTGCTCTTTTGCGCAATCTATGGAACAGAAAAGTTGACTTGATATTCCAGGAATATGGAAGATTTCGTTACTTGGGTGGATTCTTCTAAGATTAAGAAGAACATCATGAAGTATCGCGATGCGATGGACGACTTCGATCTATTGTAAAGCGATGTTTTCCAGTTGCACTTTACTGGTACCGGAGTGTGAATTTGTCTTTGTTTCGATACCAACCGCCTGCGCAAGGGCCTCTTTGCTGCCTTATGGCCTGGTCACGACATTCACAAGCCGACCTACGTCCAGCGGGGTGTCATAGAGACCGAAAAACGCTCTTGACACCAGCAACTTGTGTTTTCCCACAGAAAACCCACGACACCGACACCGACTATGACAGACTTGGCTGCCGACACGCCGTGACTGTCGCCACACGCGCGAGAATGCTCTTCACCGAGCAGCTGAGCTGCAGCATTGAGCACCACTAAAAAACGCTTTGAGTCCAACGCATTGAGTCCAACGCATCGCTACACTTCGCACCGTCCGTCACATCAGAACCTTGTGCCGTCATGGAGGAGGCCTGGCAGCGACAGGACATTTCGCGCCCAACGACTCCGACGCTTCAATATCCGGAGACAGAAGAGCAGATCGAAAATGCGCTTGTCGCAATTGACGACGACATCATCCGCGACGCTCGTAAACGCAAAACCGCCCCACCGGACCTTGTGCCGTTATCACCTACAGCAGTCAGACGCGAAGCCAACAAATACTATCCACTCTTAACGCAAGACCGAGCACCCTTTCCATTCGTCAACCCAGCTGCTGTTATCCCACCGACCCTTCAGGAAGCACAACAAGGGGTTACTTATCCGAGAACAACACCACGCTTGCCGACTGTCGCTGTGCATCACCTCAGCGCCGCGCTCTCGAAAGTGCCGAAAATACCGAAAGTAACGACCGGAATGCGCCCACCAGACTATCGTGCCCAAGCAGAGAGAGCGATGGAAAAGTTATCGGAGTTGTCGGCGGCATCAGCAGCAAGAGGAACCGGTGGTGCTGGTGGTGCTGGTGGTACTGGTGGTAATGGTACGATGGGCCCTCCACACCCAGCCCAAAAGCGCAAGAGGGCTGAGTGAAACGAAGATGTTGAGCAGGTTTTCTTTGACGCGAAGAAGAGTCGCATGTAGCATAGACCATTGCTCAAAGAATGCGGCTACGCAATATTGAAATTTCTCATATTCTGTACTTCAGGCTTTACACTTTACCCTCCAATGCTAAGCCTCTTGCTTCTTAGTCATCTCCCGCAGCATCCCAATGTCGAGTGGCAAAGGTTGACCCATCCTTCTCCAAAATTAGCTTCGTCAACGACAACATGCAGTGTAAAGGTTGATAAACTTACCACGTAGCCCTCTGACTATGATCCCTCACATCGTCTCCCGTATTAGGATGAATCAACGCACTTAACGGTCCTCTCCAAACCACCAACCAGCTCAGAAACGCTCCAAACTGCGCAGGATCAAACACGTTGACCTCGAACATACCGATCGGATGCGGACCGATGGGTTTCTCGAATAGAGGGTAAATGCGCACTTCGGGAAATTCACGCCTGATGCGCTCATGTAGCTCTTTTGCGTATTTCGTCTGCGTAGATGAGGTTTGCTGGAAGTAAATGTGGATGTCGAAGCCGCCTCGGGTGCCGTTGGCTATAGGGTCTGGGAATGATTCGTATGCTGTTGACTTAGTGCTGGAGGCTGGGTTGATGTAGGCTTTGGCGTTGGGTCCATCGGTTTCTCGATCGCTTGAACTTGTCAGTTAAAAACAAAAAAGTAGGCCGGTATCTTGTAGCTTTACTCCGATAGCGATGGTAGCTTCTCATAGCCTTCGAGGGGCGAAGGGTAGGTGTAGAGACTTGGATCAGCCATCTTTGAGGCCAATTGAAGATTTGAAATTGACGACTAGAGATAGTTGGATCACAGGTCGTCAAGCCCTTTTGATGGATAAGTTGTATTTGAAAGCAGCTCTCAGTGGTTGCCACAACGTGCTATTTCTACGGATGTCGTCAAACGTTTCTTGGTCAGCGAAACGGAATCGCCCCGCATCAACAGAGTGCGAAGGTTTGCTTGCTTTCCGTCGCCTCCTACGTAAGCATTCATCACAATTATCTGCAACCTCGCGAGAGCATCAACATCTCGCTGGAGAGCCTCGGTCTTCTTATTAACGTGCCTACGTCAATCGCGACATCGGCATTTGAGCACGCATAAGCAGAAGTGAAGTCGAGCCAAGCTCCTTCCCTTCGGCCTTCTTTTCGCCGAGTCCAAACTCACCACTAAACCTCCACCTGTACCCTCCGCAAAGAGCCCCGGATTATTGCAGGAAATACAGTGGGGTCTTGACCGGGCACCAATAAGCATTCGCCTTCTGGAGCTTCAATGCTCCTTAGGCGAACGATATGGCCGTCCGGGCCGATCTTGTACCTCTTCGACTCTGTCTTACTTCCCCGCTGGGTCTCGTGGCAGTCGCATTTGCCAGGTACAGTGTTGTACGGATGACTCCGACGGCTTTTGAACGGCGGCGTGCCACGAGGCGGGAAAGGGTAGGCCATTGCAGATCGTATTTGATAGATCTGCGCTCCGTTCGGATTTCTATCTCTTCCCTCGTCCCTCACTAGATCCGCCTCTCTCATTGCAAGCGTATCAAGGTAATCTCAAGCACTTTTCTTCCGATTCACCCGAAGTGCACATTGATTGCTGGTCTACCTTGAGGACAGTCCTCTGCAGAGACAACACAACAACGCGAAGAGTCCAACAAGACCAGCTCAATCAACCAGCATGGGACCAGATCGGTATACACTGGGTGTTGCCCTCTTCGCCGCAATAGGCACATTCCTCTTCGGCTTTGACACAGGCATCGCGACAACGACCATCGCACACGAAAGCTGGATTAATTACATGGGCCATCCTTCTAAAAGTCTTACGGGTGCTGTGGTTGCAGTCTACATCGCAGGCGAGGCAGTGGGCGCCCTGGTTCAGACATTCATTGGCGACAGACTTGGTCGCATCCGCTTCATGATGCTCTGCTGCGCTGTCGTAACGGTCGGAGTATGCGTTCAGACGGCGAGCATAAACCTTGGAATGTTCCTCGCTGGGCGGGCCATTGCTGGCGCTGCTGTTGGCGGTATGGTGTCAACAGTTCCGATTTACCTCAGCGAGATCTCCAGCCCTCAACATCGCGGACTCATCGGAGGAATATCCGGGTGTGGTATAAGCTTCGGAACGATGTCAAGTAACTGGTATCGCTCTTCCTCTAGCAAAGAGATTGCCTTCAGTATGACTGACCTCGTTTTTCTAGGGTGGGGATGGCTTGTGGTTATGCACCGTATGGTGCCCTGCAGTGGCGGCTACCACTTGGCATTCAGATCCCTTGGGGCATCATCATGTTCATTGGCCTCGTCACGTTTATGCCAAACTCGCCGCGCCAGCTTATCAGACAAGGCAAAATTGAGCAAGCACGTATCGAATACGTGCGCATCCGCCGCGACCTGGCCAGCCACGAGGTACAAGAAGAGTTCGCACTTATGAGGGCCCAGATTGAGTACGAGATGATGCGTGAGATCAAATCGATCAAAGAGATCTTCCGCCTGTATCGGCACCGAGCCTTAGTCTCTATCGCTGTGCAGACTATGACAAGTCTGACTGGCGTCAATGTCATACAGTACTACCAGGTATCGACTACTCAACATCCTCTACTTCGATATCCTCGCTGACATTACTAGACGATCCTTTACAAATCGCTCGGCATTGACTCGACCACAATCCTTGCTCTTGCGGGTGTATACGGGACGTGTGCATTCTTGTCGAATGCCATAACCACAAAATTCCTCACCGATCAATGGGGACGGAGACCCATGATCCTCACTGGGTTGGCAGGTGTCGTGATCATCGAGATCTACGCTGCGGTCATGCAAAGAGAATTCCAGAACACCGACAACAAGGTTGGAAAAGGCTTCGCGGTTCTTGGAATCTATCTTTTCGTCATCACTTACTGTATGTTGGCTTTGGCTCTCAAAGATATCGAGATGAAGCGTGCTGACCGTGTGCTAGATGGAATGCTCAACTCAACCACATGGCTGTGAGTAATCTTCCAACGTGTCTCAGGCGATCACTAGCAGGCTGACTTTCTGAGCAGATACGGCGCCGAAGTCCTTCCCATGTCTCTTCGCTCCAAGATCATGGGTCTCGCTTCTGCATCTCACTTCATTGTGAACGTTGGTATCACAGAAGCAGGCCCCACCGCTTTCGCAAACATTGGCGAGGTAAAAATGAGCAGACGATGTGATCCGGTACAAAGCTGACCGTGCCAACAGAATTATTACTACGTCTTTGTCGCCTGTGCGGCTTTCTTCTTCGTAATGGCCTACTTCTACTTCCCGTAAGTTCAAGTCTTGCAACTCTTGCATATGGGCCCATGAACTCAGCACACATGATAATTCCAATTTATCTGAACACACGCTGACACGTATCGCAGTGAGACGAGACACAAAACGCTCGAAGAGATTGCAGCTGCTTTTGGAGACAAGGTTGTAGAGGTCGGCGAGCAAGAGGTGGAGGCTGAAGGGTCTGTATTGGAAGAGAAGGCCGGCGCACGCCACGTTGAGGCAAAGGAGGATGTTTAGACAAGCGAGCCATAGACGTAGTGGAAACCATCATAATATTCATAACGCATCATTGTAGGAATGTTGTGCCTCACTTCATGCTCAACGGACCAGCCATTGAAGTAGATTCCAACTTCAATTCGCGCACCAACATGTAGCTCGAAGACCAGGTCCAGCCTGATCAAGCGAGCCACACTTGTGCCCCAAAAAGAAACTCCATTCCTCCACAGTTGAGAGTTCCAACTTCTTTCCTGTCGCCTCAAGATAACGGTGACATGTTCCCATATCTCAATTGAAAACTGACAGGCACAATCGGATCGTCCTGCCTCCAACCGAAACATGATTGCGATTGAGCCGTCGCGTTATATCCCTGCCTTCTCCATAAGCCTCTCGCATGTCTTTTGACCGATGTGGTCTTGTTGAAGTCCAAGCAAATACTAATCATCCTGGAGTCATCGGGGCCAAACCTCTTGGGAGCATCCCAGTTTATGGGCCACACGTAATAATTATGATTTGGCTCTGAAGGCTGGGTGTGACTTGCAGTGCTTATGCCAGTAAGAGGAGCGCCAGTAAGAGGAGCACCAGTAGGAGAAGCACTCCTTGCCTTGATAGCGAGGGAATGTAGTCGACCAAGGTTGAGAGGAGCGCTCGTGCTTCTAGAGTTTGGTGAAGTGACCTCTAAAGGTGTGGCAGAAGCTTCCGAGGTTGCAAAAGTGGTTGGCATTGGTGGACTCGTAGGTTGCTCAGAGATGACAGAGGATTGGACGGAAGTCGGCGGCACACTCGTACTCGTCGACGTAAACTGAGAGACACTCGCACTGGGGTGTTTCGTGATCGTCGCGAATGCTGTTGCCGCCGACCATATAGACTCTTGGTCCTTTGTGACAGGCATGGTGCCGGATAGATCGTCCACAAACGCAAGGCGGTTGCCAGCTTCGTACTTGGCGCTACCAGAGAAGTCGTTGGGATCATTTCGAATCATGAGATCCACAGGGGTTACGGTGGTAGTGATGTCTTTTACAACCACGGCATTTTCAAATTCGATAGCGGTCGCTTTCAGCGGTTCGTCCACGCCATGTGAAGATGCAGCCATTGCCGCTTTTAAAACGCTGCCTAGAACGATCGACGAAGAAGCGCAAAGAGGCGTACGGCATTGGTCAGCGCCGCTGAGCTCGACGCAGACGGCGACTGTGAAGATGTAGAGAGAGAAGGTCAGTATGCGGATGTTCATGTTGACGACCCTCGCACCGATCCGCCACGATTGGATTGGGGCTGATAAATTATGAGTGTGCTGCGGTTGAAATGGGCCTCCTGAAAGGTTGTATCGTCGGTATTACGGGTTGTTGTAAGGAGAGAATGGTGAACTGGATGGTTTGGAGTCGGAGGAAGCGAAGAACAGTGTGTGATTCATGCTCAACAGGCATGACCATCTGCGTGGCCTGGGAAGACCTAGATCTGCCATGCGTGCTGTTATGGCGCAAGAGATGGACGGACACATGTGACTTCGCGACTGGATCTCAATGCAGAACACAGTCCGTGACTCTTGGGTTAGGATATTCCACAGACGCATCGAGCCCTGCACATGGAAGCTAAGAGGTCTTGATGAGCGTCATCAGAACAGAGCGGCACTGAGACGGAGCAAGATACTCATTTGTTGTGAAGAAGGAAGCAGTGTCATTTCTGCTAGGCGCCACGAGCTTGTGTTATTACTCTTACACCAGGAATGATTCAGCTGACCGAGGAAATGTTGGAAATGGGTAGCTGTGCATATGAGCAACAACCCTGCCTTCACCGAACGAGGAACGAAAACGGTAACTAAGACTCGTGTGATGTTGCACAGTTGACGGCGTATCACAACATCTCGAGGAGGCTGGATTTTGGCGAAGAAGCCGACGCGCCAAATCCTTCCGACGCGACTTCCAGCTCGTCTCGCCTTTCCCATCATTCTTCTATCACGGATATTTCTCCGACCTTGGCAACATCACAACGGCCTCTTGCCAGATCAGACATCCAAGACGCCAGGCCCTGTATATTCCTAAAACGAAGAAAGGCAGCAACGGCCAAAACCGTTGCTGCAGCCTCAGTGAGACCTCACACTGCGCAAACCAATCACCGTCAGAGCAGCCGGAACGCAGGCCTATAGCTACTTTTCCCTATGGATGGAGTTTGGGTTTCATCTGCTTTCAATATGCGCCATGTCCAGCGCTCGCAGATGCGAAGAACAGACAATCTCCAAAACAACAACCCAGCGTTGTGACAATAGCAGATTTACGGTAGGATGCGATTTTGCTTTACAACTGCTCGCCCTTGCTCGATGGAGTAGCATTACAATTCTTCTCTCTTACTCACGGCTCTCTACATCTCACATTCCATTCGGGTTCTTCTTTCTTTTTCTTTTGGTAGTCGCTCACCTAACGCACACTCACTTCGCTCAGCGCAACCTACTCAATTCCGTCAAACATTACCAACATGCTGTTCAAAGCCTTTATCTCTGTCGCCCTCCTCGGAGCCGTCAACGCCCTCCCTGCTGTTCATGAATCAAGGAAAGCCTCTCACCCTGATGGTCCTCATGGTGGTCCTCCGTCTCAACCTTATCGGGCTCCTCGTGGAGAGAAAAGGGTCGCTGATGTATGATGTCCTCCCGTTGCTACTTCCATGGACATGATACTTACGCTGGCCAACAGTTCGATAAGCTCGAGCCTACCCCTGCCGATGCCGTTGTTTCCATCGGCAAGTACGGATTGTACTATCAGGGTTTCGTCACTCTTCAGGCTGGCGTTAGTCACGAGGATGCTCCCGATAACGTCGCTGTCTATGGTCTGCACTCTGAACTTGAGGGTCCCTACACAATCTCTGCCGACTACGATGGTAGCATATACAAAGACTTCGACCTCAGCAGCCTGTACTACAGTTGTGCCGTGGTCACTGGCGATGGCGAGGCCACGCTCCCAACAGCATGCACTATCAGGGCGACAGGCTACGACGGGATGGGTAACTCTGTTGTTAGCCAAGAGTTCGAATATAATGCTCGCCGGCTGTCTTCACCGATGGAACAAGCCCAATTCGGTGTAGGCTTCTCACACATCAAGGAGGTTCGGTTTGAGACCTCTACTGCTGGTGACGAAATGGTGGCAACCATCTTTGACGACATCAGGTACACCGTCTACAAGAAGTCTTATGTCGAGGAAAGTCATCAATAAGACTCAGTACTGCTGTGAAGTGAACTTCGAGATTGGAACCAGACCGGCCGCAGCAGAGCAATGTTTTCGTTGAAGGGTGGAATTAATTTCGTACGCTAAATCTCTTTGATCGTCAGAATTCCATGTGTAACGTCTGGAATATTTATTAACACATGATCAATCTAATCTTCTTCCAATTACGTTTCGCTAATCAGTAGTGCCTTTTCTCCAACCTTTCACCTCCACTCCGATCTCCATATCTCCATCGCCCGGCTGCCTATTCCTCAGGGACGTCATCAACCCCACTTCTACACCAAGAACCGCCTTGATGCTTATCATTATTTATCTACGGCAACGCACCTTGTTGTAAGGATACCTGAGTCTTCATCTGGTCGTATCGTTTTCCTTCTGGCCATTTGGACATTCTCAAAATTCGAGGCATTTCGTAGCATCGTTCGACCATTTACATCAACCAAAGCTTCAACATGGGCAACAAGAGTGTGTCACCGAACTGAGCGATTGAACTCCATTGGTATTGAAACATGATCTGACGACTTGTATAGAGGTCCAATGCTGCATCTCCGTCGACATCGACGCCGTGGCCGGTTGGCTGGGCTCTTATGGCGGCGAAGACAGCACCAGCGATATCTCTCGCGGTAAGTCTGGCAGCGATCACCAAGACGCCTTTCATATCGCATCGCAGCTGCGAAATATGTTACGTGCCTAACACAGCCGATTCAGGCCTGTTCGCTGGCTCGATTGGCGTTCGTCGCCTTCTGAAGATGTTCGAGCGCTACAACATCAAGACAACATGGTTCATTCCCGGTCACTCTCTGGAGACATTCCCTGAAGAGTGCCGCATGATTGCCGATGCAGGACATGAGATTGGTCTGCACGGCTACAGCCACGAGAATCCTATTGCCATGACACTGGAGCAGCAGACTGCCATCATGGACAAGGTACGCTATGCGTCTTAACACGCCGAACAAGCATAATTACCACTAACGCCACAAACCCCAACAGTGCTACAACCTCATCACCGAATTCCAACACGGAAAGCCTCCTCGCGGTATCGTCGCACCATGGTAAGGAGAGGAAACTAAGATTCGACCCATCGCAGCTTGCTCTCTAATCAAAGCACTTAGGTGGGAATCCTCCCAAGAAGGCGCCGAGCTCATGCTCAAATACGGCCTCGAATACGACCACTCCTTCTCGCACCACGACTGCCAATGCTACTGGCTGCGCACCGGCGACAAGTGGATTCCCATCGACTACGAGAAGCACCCAGACCACTGGATGAAACCGCTCGAAAAGGGCCCCATGACTGGTTTGTGCGAGATCCCCGCCAGCTGGTATGCGGATGATTTGCCACCAATGATGTTCATCAAGAAAGGTGAGGACCCTCTGATCACTCGAATGGAAGGTCGAGTCCTGCTGACACAATGAACCAGCACCCAACAGCCACGGCTGGGTAAACCCTCGCGACGTCGAGGAGATGTGGATGGACAGGTTCAAGTTCTTCTACCGCGAGAACGAGGAGGGCTTCGTGTATCCCGTCACCGTACACCCAGATGTCTGTGGACACCCACATGGTTTGATGATGCTGGAGCGGTAAGTTGGACCTGACAGAGAGCATTTCTTGATGGGCGCTAACACTTCGACAGCCATATCGAAAACATTAACAAATTCGAAGGTGTCGAGTGGGTCACGATGGAAACGATCTGCGACACTTTCAAGGCGAAGAACACACCGCCAAAAGGCGCTTTGCTGCCGGCGGAGAGGGGTGCGATTCAGAAGGATCCGAACCTCAAGTTGAAGGTGCAGGAGTAAGTCGAAATAGATATTGCGAGCTGAGCTGGTTGGGTGGCGCTGTTGGCTTTGTCTTGGTTTGCAATGGATTCGGTAAAGGCAAATGATTGCAATGAATGAATGATGAGCCATCAAAGTCCACGAGATTCTGACGGATATGACATGTGCTGATGCGCCATGTCGCGAGCCTTGGGGTTGTGCCTTGGATTTCGGATGAAATCTTACAAGAATATGCCTGTCTAGTAATTCTACAGATGCCGCTCGCAGTCGTTAGCAGCAAAAAAACCACTCCCTTGCCCTCGTTTTCGTACATTCGACCTATACTCGTCCTTGCCATCTAGTACTTCTTCTCCTTGAGTTCTCTGAAGTTGCTGTCACTCTCCAAACCCTGCGAATCCATGCTCTTCTTCAGCTCCTGAGATTTCTTCAAGTTTGCCTCCGCCTGCTCTTGTCTCTTGATCGCCGCCTCCTTGTTGTGCTTCGCTCGCGCATCAATCTTGCCAACCTCGTGCTTGCCGCCCGGCAACACACCCTTCGGCAGTTTCTGGCCCTTCTTGCCCATCAGCGCACCCTCACTAGGAGTGCGCACCTTGCCTGCGCCCTTCTCGGTTCCAAACAACTCGCCCTTACCCGGCGCCACGCCTGCGCCAGGGTCGAGACCGAGGTTCTTCAGTTCAGCGACCGCATCGGCATTGCCTTTGGCGGCTTCGCGACGGAGAGTGCGACGGTGCAGTTTGGGGAGTCGCTGAGCTTTGTATGCTGCGAGACGCTCTTCGGGTGTAGGGATGGGCGGGCGGGACTCGATGGGCGTGCCGAAGGGAGTGATGATAGATGCGACGACGTGGTGAACGGCTGTGCTGACTTTGAGGCGGTGGAGATTGACTACGTCGCCCTGGTTGAGCGAGTTGTTCGGGTCGTGTACGAGGTGGTTGGTGTATTCGGCGAAGTACTGTGAATGACGAGTTAGCAATCACATTCTCTCGTAACTTTGGACTGACAGCATGCCGTACCTTTCCAATCTTCGGCTCATATCTCCTGCCCGCAATCCTCACACTGACAGTCTTGTCCATCCTGCCCGTCCGCACCACAACGCCGACAATGTCTGCGTGCTTTCCAGCCTTCTCCGCGGTCTCTCTCTCACGTCCATGCAGTTTCGCTGGGTCCACGTGCTGCAGCAGTTGAGGTCTGATAGTGTGCGGCAGAATCCTCTTGACCAGACGGTCGGTGGTGGAGAGCGAGTAGTTGCGCTGCTTAAAGCTCAAGGCCGGGTTGTACGAGGTGTCGTCCGAGGCTTCCAGAGGGACATTTGTAGGTAGCGCTTGCGCATCGACTGGTACTGGTGTTGCGTCTTGCGCTCTAGTCTGCGTTGTGTGAAGGCATCGCCGGCAGGTGTATTGCTCTGCTTGCTGGGCGACTTGCGTCCTTGAGAGCGCCCTTATGGGCAAAGAGAAGGCGCGAGCACTCATATCGAATACGAGTGTGCAATGCGAGGAGGAGAAAACGTGCGGGTGGTGGTCGTCTCGGTCCAATCGCCCTGCTATCTGCTCCAAGCCGTGAGGATGGACTTCTTGACCAGCGGGCTTCTCCTTTCGGAAGACTGCCGCAAGACGCTATTTAGGGTCAGGGTTGGTGTAGAATCTCCTCAGTACATGCATCCAGTCCTTCGTGTCACTATGCACTCACATTAATGGATGCAAAACATTGCACAAGAACACCAAGCAAGACTCCATTCGTTCGCTCTTTGCCTCCTGAAGCCATTGGCAAATGTGCGTTCTGAGTAGGTACAAGTCTCGTTCGACACGTCTGGAAGCCTTTCAACGAACGAAAAGCCACCAATGCACAGCATTCTTCAAACAGATGCATCAAACTCAATCCCAACCAAACCAACAGCTCTTCACGTGAGCTAACTCACAGAAGAAGCATCAGACGCCCTGAAAAAACCTCCGCGTCGTAACACCGCTGAGACACCAATCTGGCCCACCGCTGTAGTTCTATTGACCGCAATGCGCCAATAAACAAAATCCGACCCTGCTTTGTCCCTGTCAATAGTGATCTTTAATCACACGGCGAAGGTGATAGACCGTCCCTCTTCTTCTTGCTTCGATCAAAAAACTTACGTTTGGCTCAAGACTTGCCATGCGGCAGCCCGCGAATGCCGCTCCACGGCCCATCTTGTGGCTTCTCGGCGAGCCAACGCTCGAGACCAGAGGTATGGCCATGTGCAGAGCTAGTGGGACCGACGCCGACTGTAGCAGGACGTGCGTCTGTGATACCGGAGCCGTGTGTTGTTGTGGTAGACCATGTTCGTTGGGCCAGCTGAGATTGATACTGGGTCTGGGCCAAGGCAATATTATTGGGCTGTAGGGATGACATGGCTTGGTAGGTTCGATGAAGCTGAGAAGAGGCTTTCAGGTGACGATCTGATCTGATCGAAGGGCTAGTGACAATAGCAATGACCGGGAAGGCTTGAAGAAAAGACCGCCCAGCAGGCCTCGCAGTCGTTCTTATACTTTCCCATCAGGTATACCGCCCTACCGCGCTTCATTTGCCTTCGGGAGACAGCATGGCACGTTTCAGTGTACACTTTGGTTGTTCATGCAGGGCATAACAGCACGCTTGCCAGCTTTTGCACCAATGCACAACCGTATTGTGAGACGTGGCTTTTAACAGGTCCAGGGTGGGCAATGTTGGTCGATCACGACTGGCCATTTGGTTGGGGCGGGACTAGCTCAATCGCTACGATGCCTTGAAGTCCGTTCGATATGTTACAGCCCAATAAACAGGCGTCTGAGGTGCAGGCAAAAGGATACATTCCCTCGGTGCTTTCGACATCGCAACAAATTTGGCTTTCTGCAGGACGTCTTGCCCTTTTCATCGGCCCAGATGCGCAGTAGCAGCGAATCAGCGCTTGAGCATGTGTGTGTAATTCTTTCGCCCTCCGCGCAGAAAGCGAAGACTGAAGACGCTACTGAACAACTTGTCAATTGTCAGCTGAGTTGTTGCCGCTGAAGCTGTTGGCAGTACCTATCATGCCACGGTGTGAATTGTTGGGCCATTCCGTCAATCCTGCTCAACAAATTGCTGGTCATTTGATCAAGACCTGAGGTTCGCCCTGCATGGCGGATCGGTATATTGTAGCGGGCCGCAGCTCACGTGTATGATTACCTCCGTAGGTGGCGCGTTGCGGCTTAGATCCGCAAGCCACCCATGCGAGGTATGTTTTAGCGTTGTACCTTATGTTTGGTATCTCTGAGGCAGCACCTTTCAGCCTTGCGGTCATCGATCGCAAACATTCGTTCTGTTGCGACATGCTGTCTTGAGAAGTGATTCTGGTCTAGTCGCTGAGAGCCCGACGAAGCGGACAAGATGATCCAGTTGCCCGTTCATCCGGGACCCACCAATAGCATCGACGGCCAGGTAGCTTTAGGCTCTCGCCCTCCGACTACTGAGGATTGGCAACGATGGAGACAAACCATTGTGGCAAGATACAAGAAGCTTCCAGCTCGTATGTTCATATGCGAGATGGAAAGTGAAGGTCTGCGAGTAAGGTGAGCATTGCACAAGTGCTCAACAGCGCCTTAGTATCAATGGCCTGAACGAAGACGTTAAATCTAACGCTGTGATGCAGTGAGAAGATGATGCGTGATCACTATCGTCTGTGGGGCATCAATAACAAGAACCAACGACGAGCGGGAGCGGTCCAACGAACCCGTCGCGAAGTACCTCCTATCCCTCTTGAGGAATCAGGATCTTCTACGAATGGTGCCGTCGAGGATGGTCATATTCAGGATCTTGTTGTTGCATTTCGCCATCCCTCTGAAAATAGAAGTCATGGGTACTCATACTCTACCGGCTGTCAATGCTCTGCCAGTCACGCACAGTGTCGGTGCCATGGTGATGTTCAACTCCCGCAGAGCTTCACAACAAACACCAGCTTGAGAAGCCCGCTTCATCACACAAACGAAGCGCGTTTCCTGCACATGACCATGAAGAGCCTTCAAGATTGGTCAGACAGCCGCTGCTACTTCGACGAAGAGCCCACAGAGATCCTGTCACACGCCAATCGCTTCCACGATTACCTTTGGGACATGAAGAATGCGATACGCATACTAGAAGCCGAACGCATGTGCTCTCAAGCTTCTGTCAGACGGCTCAGCTTGGCAGGCGTCAGGCTTTTGGAAAATTTCCGGATTGCCTGTAGTCCGTTGGCTGTGTTGCTTTCCATGCAGCCAGTGATTGAGTTCAAAACAGGAAAGCATTCAGATGGTCTGCCGTGGGGTGGAGTGGCGTCGCAATTCCTTCTAAAGACGGCTGAAAGTACGTTTGCTCGTTCCCACCCGGTTCTGCTGCTCATGCAACAGCTGGCCCTCGGCGAGCGCGACCCTGAGGCACTCGCTGCGATCTACGAGGCTGGTCGCAACATCATCGGACGTTGGGCCAACAGAGATGCTGTGCTGAGGTTTCAGACTTCGTTCTTCCAGACCATGTTCACTCTCGGTCTGGATGCTGTATTCGATTCGGAGATTTACGTCCTCAGAGCGGATGCCAGTGACGAGGACCAAGTACCAGATGCTCGTGTTCTCTGCGATCTTGCGGATTTGCACTTGCGAAGGTCAGATTTCCGACAGGCGGCTCAAATGTCACGAGCGTGTTTGAGCGCCGTGCAGGCTCAGAACGGTCCAGACTGGATTGCAAGGAATAGCCTGAGGAAGCTTGCCTCCGCCGAACTGGCACAAGGTGATTACGAAGGCGCCGAATGCTCTTTGCGACAAGCGTTGGGGATGGTGACCATAAACAGCAGTGATGCTGCGCCTGTCCCTAGTCTCAGTTCGTCATCGATGATGGTGGTAGACGACCTGCGGCAACTGTACAAGCAATATGGCGAGCTGGAGAAATACGCAGCTCTACGGCTGCAGCATCCAAGCGCCTTCGACGACTGATGGCCCTGAAATTGAAGAAGCGGAGTATTAACCGCGAGGACAACCCGCAGAGCCTTTGATCAACGCGAGCGTCGATGGTGACTCAAGCATGCCGGGGAGCATTTTTCCGACCCAAGTAGACAGCGGCTCGAGTTTGAGAGCTTGGTCAATTTTGCCAGGACCTGGAGACTTGACGGCTATCATCGCCTATAAGTCGTTGCGTGGTCGCCGACAGAGAGCAATAAGATGGCGATCGAACGCCGTCTGCGTAACATGATCGTGTCTCCGACGAAGACGCACAGGCACCCTCTATCAAACGGCGTTTGGAGATGTTGTCGAATGAAGGGTCGGTGCTCCAAAGCCTGTCCGTCCCGAAAAGTCGCGTGGCAGATGAGATCAGCCAGGAGACGAACAATGCGGCAATAAAATCCAGGTACGCGGTAATAAGCAGAGCCTCAGAGTTGTTTGTTTAGAAACTCGCTCGTGGGTGTTTGGCGGCTCTGTTGCGGCGACGCCGTCAGCGTCAATCCGATCTTGTCCGCATTCCGATGGCTTTTCGTGATCCTAAGACAGTCACGTGGACGTGCCATTTCGAGGAAATGCTCGTTTGATCGGACAAAAGTTGCGAAAACAACGGGAGCATGGCCTCGTTAGTATGCGCATTGCTCGATTGAAGCATTGCCATCGACTGGCAGCATTAGCAAGATCGCATCTTTGAAGCCCCAAAAGCGCCCAAGAATAGCATGAGCTTGGCGGGCGGGGAATGGTGGATTACGGCGGACGAGTCGGTGCCGGAAGGGTGTGTTTGACGCCGGCCTCTTGGATTCAGCTCGTGTCTCTTGGTCAGCCTCGTGCGTGCCGGCGAATGCTTCCCGCCATGTGCCACCAATCTGACGGGCATTTTTCGTAGTCATCCTGATCACAGACAGCATCAACCCGTGGCCTGAGCAAGTAATCCCTCCGCCGCAACCCATAAGTAAGGCCGCTTCCAGTCCATCGTTGTTTCCTCTGTCCACCATCACCAAACAACCACACATTCCACAGCCGCACTACTATCAACTGCAGCAACACCAACACACCTATATTGCCCATCAATGAGTTGCACCAGAGCCATCGGCGCCAACACACTCCTGGCCAGGCAGTCCGCTGCCTCGGTCCTCAAGACTCTCAATGGCACCCACATCGCCAGCAGGGCCTCCAAGCCCGGCCTCATCTATGTACGGCACATCGCCTCGCCGCGCAGACAATTCAGCACAACACGCCGAACAGCCATGAAGGAGTTCTTCCCGGCCCCTGACGCACCGCACATTCGCACTACCGAGGCAGCATGGTCACATCCAGTCTACACTGAAGACCAGATGAACTCCGTCGTGGTCGCTCATCGCGATGCAAAGACCATGTCAGACAAGGTGGCAATGGCAATGGTTCGGGTCCTTCGATTTGGTCTCGATCTTGCCACTGGATACCGACACGACAAGGCCGTGGCGCTGGGCCAAAAAGACCCCAAAGCCGCCCAGCAAAAGTACGGCATGACCGCGCGCAAATATATGATCAGGTACGCCAACGCCACCACCAAAAATTCTTCGAAGCACACACCAACTAACAACCAATCCCAGAAACATCTTCCTCGAATCCGTCGCCGGCGTCCCCGGCATGGTAGCAGGCATGCTCCGCCACCTGCACAGCATGCGCCGCATGAAGCGCGACAACGGCTGGATCGAGACTCTCCTCGAAGAATCCTACAACGAACGCATGCACCTCCTCACCTTCCTCAAGATGGCCGAGCCCGGCCCATTCATGCGCCTAATGGTCCTCGGCGCCCAAGGCGTATTCTTCAACGCCATGTTCGTCTCCTACCTCATCTCGCCACGAACCTGCCACCGCTTCGTCGGCTACCTCGAAGAAGAGGCCGTCCTCACATACACGCGCGAGATCGCAGATCTCGACGCTGGACGTCTGCCAGAGTGGGAGAAGATGAATGCCCCGGACATTGCGGTCAAGTACTGGAATATGCCAGAGGGCAAGAGGACGATGCGCGATCTGCTGCTTTACATTCGTGCCGATGAGAGCAAGCATCGCGAAGTCAACCACACTCTGGGCAATTTGGACCAGAAGAATGACCCAAACCCTTATGTCAGCAAGTATAAGGATGAGGGCAAGGCGCATCCGACAAAGGGCATTGAGCACAACAAGCCTGCTGGGTGGGAGAGGGAGGATTGCATTTGAAGCACCAATCTGTTGACTCGGAGGCATCAGTCAATGGCGATTTCTGGTGTCTTTCTCTATTGTTTCGAAGCGTGTGCGATGCGCCACCTTCTTGTGATATGGTCTCTACTCATGTGAGCCTGGCGTGGCTCTTTTCGTTAGTTCTTAGTTCTTAGCAGCGAGGCGTTACGGGGAAACCTGGGTATCTCGCGCGTCTTGCATACATTACAGCAGACGACATGACTTCGGATCTGAATCGAAAGCATCCCAGCATCTCAGCATCAGTATCAGCACATTCAGCAATGCGAGCAACTGTCTCAAACGATCAGTCACTCTCATCATCTCCACTATCCCCAAAATCAACCAAACCCTTTGGCAACACCCTCCCGCCAGGCCTCTTCGCTCCTCCGCCCTCATTGTTCTCCTCGTCACCATCTTCCTCTCCCTCACTCCCCTCCGACTCCTTCATACTGACCTTTCCCTTTCCCCTCCTTCCCCTTCCACCAGTCCCAAACTTCTCCTCAAAGTCCCTCGCAGCCTCCAGCTCCTGCGCCAGCTCCCTTGCCTCCTTAATACTCTTCGCCTTCTCCGCGCTAAACCGCCCATTCATCCCAGCCTCCGAAAGCATAGACTTGAGATGAGCGATTTTAGCTTTGGGCGTGGAGCAGGACGCTAGTTCGCGGTGCCAAAGCTTGCGAATGCCGCACTTGACGAGCCAGGATTGGAGGCGTTTGATTTCTTCGTCATCTGGGGAGAGGTCTTTGCCTGCTGCTGGAGCTGTTGAAGCCTTTTTCGTTGTGGATTTTGCGGGTTTCGCGCCTGGTGAGGTGGATTTCTTGGGACGCCCGGCTTTCTTTTTGGGTGGAGGGTCGTCTATTAGGACTGACATTTCGGATTCGTTATCTGAGTCTGGGGCTGAGGACGGTTTGGGTGGTTCTTGTTCTTTGGGGTCGGGTGCGGGTGGTGATTGCTCCTTCGATGCAGCATCTGCCGGGGGTTCGTTGTCGTCGTCATTTGAGTCGGAAACGGAAGCCTTCTTCGTTGCGCGAGGTTTGGGTTTCGGAGATTCCTCTTTCTCTTCCTCGTTCTCCTCGTCCGACTCGACGACGGGCGACTTTGCCTTGGCTTTGGCCTTGGGCTTTGCCTTCGATTTAGGCTGCGTTTTGGCCTTGGGCTTTGCTTTCGCCTTGGTCTCGGATTTTGGCTCCTCTTCTTCGTCGCTGTCCCCATAGTCTTCTTCTTCCTCGTCCTCCTCTTCGTCTACCTCGTCCTCGTCCTCCTCAATCACAGGACTCTTCTTAGCCCTCTTCTTAGGCTTCTCGACCGGCTCCTCTGACTTCCTCTTCCGTCCCGCCTTAGGCTTCTCTTTGACCGGCGAACTCGGCTCCTCGACAGCAGCATTGATGATTTCTTTACTTCGATCTTTCCATTCGTCCTTCTTGAAAAAGTCTGCATCAAGCCCCAGTTCTTCCTCCGCGC
This sequence comes from Cladosporium austrohemisphaericum, assembly GCA_022813715.1. Lineage (NCBI taxonomy): Eukaryota > Fungi > Ascomycota > Dothideomycetes > Cladosporiales > Cladosporiaceae > Cladosporium > Cladosporium austrohemisphaericum. The sequence continues at coordinate 379,190 of JAKLLY010000020.1, forward strand.
GGGAACGCGCGATTCGGACAGTGATGTCTTGGTTGTTCTTGAGTGCATCGCGTACGACGCGTCGAAGTGTTGATGCGAGGACCGAGTCGTCTGGGTGTGTTGGAGGTGCGTCCGATAGTTCCGAGTCCGACATTTTGAAGGAATACACCGTGTACATGAAGGTGTTTTTCTATGTCAGACACAAAGTGGTGTTGTCCAGGCTTGTCTTCCTGTCAATGGCGGACGTGTGGTGAAGGAACGCGCGATTCACATGTCATCAGCCGGGGTTCCCCGCTTAGCTAAAGAGTACGGTACGAGGGTACTTGACTTGACTTGACTTTATCGAAGCCCTTCACTGTCCGGCTCGAGTTTGCTGCGAAGTGTTCAAGTTACAGGCGAGGAGGCTAACGATGATTTCATGCATCCAGTCTATCAAAGTTATCTCAAAACCACACTTGAAAACAAAACCATTGATAACTGAAGTCAAAGTAAAACCAGAAGCAGAAACGCGAATTACTAAACATGCAATGAGGGTATACTAACGCTCATCAACCCCTTTGAATCAATCCGCACACACTCCAAACCCTGTGAGCTTCATCTCTAGTCTTTACACGACGAGCAATGGAAAATGACCCTCATCAATCCATTCACCACTTGATGACGGGCGCCTGTTGTACACTTCCCTCGGCCGGCGGCTGTTGAGACGTTCCGCCCTACGAATCGCCACCAGCAGCCGGTGTGGCAGACGGCGCACCCTCGCCCTTCGCTCCACGCTCACCTCCACGGCCACCACGGCCTCCACGACCTCCACGCTCGCCGCGGAACGCACCACGGCCTCTGCCACGGCCACCGCGGCCGGACTCTGAATCGCTACCGGTAGTGGCACCACCGGCAGACTGGTAGCCACCGCGAGCCTCAGCGCCGCCACGAGCGTTAGGTCCACCGCGACCGGTGCCCCACTGACCAGCGCCGCCGAAGTTGCCGCGGCCACGTGCTCCGCCGGGGTTGTATGCCGCCATGCGCACGCCCTTGTGCTTCTCCTGAGTCTCCTTGGAAGGCACACGGTTGAGGACGTCGTGCATCTGCTCAGAAGTCTCGAAGTGGGCGATCCACGGGCCCTTGGCGGTCTTCTCGACGTTGGTGATCTTGGCCGCGTCCTCAGCGCTGAAGAGTTGAGACTTGACATCCTCGGCGTCTTTCAGGTCGTAGACGTTGGTGATGAAGATTCCCTTGGACTCAGGCTTGGGCTGGACTGGAGATTGCTTCGAGTCGGTGCCGTTTGTGTGCGCGCCGTCCCTGTTCGGCAGAGTAGCGGTTGGTGCAGTAGCACCGTTCGCAGTGAGAGCGGGACCGGAGGGCTGAGGAGTCGCAGGCTTCTGGGCTGGCGCGGGCGATGCTGGATTCTGCTGGGGCACGGCCTGCCTGGGCTGAGCTGCCTGCTGGAGCTGCTGGGCAGCAAGCGGCTGCTGTGCCCTCTGCTGAGGCGGCTGACTCACGGCAGGCTGCTGGTTGCGAGCTTGCTGCTGAGCATTTGGCTGCTGTTGGCCACCAGGAGTCGGCAGGTTGCCCGTGGTAGGCGGAACACTGGCGTTCGCGGGAGCCGCAGGGATACCCTGAGGCCTCTGTTGCGCCTTGCCACCGCGGTGCGAGAAGTTGAAGCCCTGAGCGCGCATCTCGGTACCGATGCGGCCCTGGTCGATGTCCAGAACGAGCCAACCGAAAGCCGCGTCTGCCAAGTTGAAGTTCCACATGTTCTTGAAAGCGCTCTCGTCGACCTGTCCGGTCTGAAGTCCACCGCCGAATGGGTTTCCGCCGCTCGCGACAGAAGGCATCTTGCCTACAAGGTCGACAGCCATCTGCAGAAGCTTGTGCTGCGATTCGTTCTCTTGGACCGCGGGCTCCACCTCATTCTTGACCGTTTCCCACACGTCGTTGAAAGAGGCCTTCGAGGCTGCGAGCTTGCCGCGATAATGATCGAGCGAAGGGTTGACGGAGAACTCGTTGTAGGAGCTGCCGTAACGGAAGTGAAGACCAGCTGAGATAGAGAAGTCGGCCTTGAGCGCAACGGACAGCTGGTTGAGAAGACCTTCTCTCGCGGGAGAAGCGTGGGTGACCAGAACACGGGTCTCTGTGGGGTCGTAAACGCGGTTGGCAGTGTCAATGAGCTCACCAATCTGCAAGACGGTTGTCCACATAGTGCCTTGGCCACCGGCAATGGTTGTGCGTCCTTCGCCGTTGTCGAACAGCTTGTGCATGACGACCGCACCACCGAGACCGAGCAGACGAAGCTTCACGCCACCAATGTCCAGTAATCTCGAGTGCGACTCGTCGATGACGTGTAGGTTGTCAATCTTGTACTCGCCAGAGCGGAGCTTCTCCAGAACGGAAACGTCTTCGCAAGCACCCCATACTGTGTAGACGGGAACTTCGAGCTTGTATGTTTTGTTGAGGAATTGAGGGAGCTCGGAGAGTGGGAGACGGTCTCTGAGGAAGCGATCCTTGACTGACTGTTGAGGTGCGGCGCGGGTGATCTCGGTCTTGACGGGCTCGTTAAGAAGAGGTGAGTATTGGGCGACATGCTTGAGGGTCCTGCACTCATTGATTAGCTCGGATCCGTGAAGGGCGCTAGTGTCCTCACTCACTTCTCGGCAATGCGCTCTATCGATGTCTCGTCGTAGAAGCCAAAGTCACCGGTGTGAATGATGTAGTCGGCCTTTGCGTTGCGCGCAAGCTCATTGAGCTGACGCAGGTGTCCTGTGTAATGAGTGAGCCCTCACCCTTGTATGCCTGCCTTCGTCCTCTGCAAAGCGTACCTCTGACATCTGCTATGCACAGCACGCGGGCATGGCCGACCTGCTGCACGCGACCTTGGTTGGGGTCGAGGGGCCGGGCGCCGGGCACAGGGCCTGAGGGCTGTGTCGCGCCGTTGGGAATGTAAGCTTGCGAGTAGGCACGCGGCTGGGAGGGAGGTTGCTGCGGCGTGGTGTCAGTGAAGTGCATTGTTGGGCGTGTGTTTGGCTAGCGTTGGAGGTATGCACGTACAGCAGCCATGGGTTCGGTTCGCGGAAACTTTTTGGGGGTATCGGAGGATGAAAGGAGAGGTAATTAAGGGCTCCGGCGTCGATTGGGCGGAGGCGGAGATGCAGGCGGAATGGCGTATTATGCGGTGGTGACGGGTGATGTTTGGTTGGACAACAAGGAGATGGTGGTGCGGCGACCTGTGATGCTCGGGGGTGAGTTCGAGACGTCGCTTTGGCTGTTGGTCGCGACTTCCCTTCGAAGCTCTCTTGCCAAGCTCGAGCCTCCTTGTGGCTGCCACTACGACGAGGGCGCCGCTACTGCCTACGGGGCACTACCTTACTGTGCACTTCACTTCACTTCACTTCGATATTGCTGCCTGGCAGCCTGCAGTTCACGTGAGCCAGCATGTGAATATTGGCCGTGCAGGTGATCTCGCGGCTGGGGGAGACACGCGACGAGCATTGCACCCTGACCCTGACCTGACCTTAAGCCGAGCAGCAACTCCAACGCGTCCATAACCGAGGCCTGCAAAGCCGCCATGAACCGTAGACAACAACCTCTCGTCCTGCTGCAGTTGAAGGCAGTCTGCTCTTTGCTAGATTTCAGGTTTGTGTGATTGCCACTGCTCACGTCTCGTTGCCAAAATGATACCTTGCGTACGACCACGCCTCAGCAGCGTATGTGCTACCCTCCTCACCCGGCGTGGCTACGCCTCACATCCAGCCAAGGCACGACTAAACATCCCGACCGACTTCAGTTCGACATCGGTTCTATCTCACACTTCTAAGGATGCTCTCGCGAATCCAGAGCTCTCGTCCGCAGCCCGCAATGGCACCACTAGCAGACAGAACCTCTTCCAAGCGGTCAATTCGGCAATGTCACATGCACTCCGCTCAGATCAACGAGTCTTGCTATTCGGTGAAGATGTCGCCTTTGGCGGTGTCTTCCGTTGCTCAATGAACCTGGCCAATGAGTTCGGAGAAGATCGCGTCTTCAATACCCCACTGACTGAGCAAGGCATTGCTGGCTTCGCAATTGGTGCTGCAATGGAAGGAATGCGTCCGATTGCTGAGATTCAATTCGCCGACTACGTCTTCCCAGCCTTTGACCAGATTGTCAACGAAGCAGCCAAGATCCGCTACCGCACCGGAGTCAACGCAGAGGCGCAGAGCTGTGGCGGCATGGTGGTCAGAATGCCTAGTGGTGGCGTCGGCCATGGCGCATTGTACCATTCACAATCCCCGGAGTCACTCTTCACACATATTCCTGGCGTACGGGTCGTTGTTCCTCGATCACCTGCCCAGGCTAAGGGACTTTTGCTTGCCGCAGTCGAATGCAATGATCCAGTCGTCTTCTTGGAACCCAAGATCCTCTACCGTGCCGCAGTCGAGCATGTCCCGGCGGAAGCGTACACACTTCCCCTAAGCAAGGCGGACATCATGAAGGAAGGCAAAGACGTCACAATAGTCTCTTACGGCACACCTCTCTACACATGCTACTCAGCCATCAACGCAGCAGAAAAGGACTTCAAATGCTCAGTAGAGCTCATCGATCTTCGCACAGTCTACCCTTGGGACCGCGAGACAGTCATGGCTTCGGTGAACAAGACCGGCAAGCTCATCGTGGTACACGAGAGCATGGTCAACGCAGGCGTTGGGGCTGAGGTGGCCGCTGCGGTGCAAGAAGGGTGTTTCCTGCGGCTCGAAGCACCGATCCAGAGAGTGGCAGGGTGGAGCACTCACCCGGGCCTTGCTTATGAAAAGTTCAATATCCCGGACGTTACGAGGGTATACGATTCGATCAAGACAGCGTTAGAATACTAGACGACTCAATTCAACGCTTCCATGACCATCTACATTCTCAGGATCAGGCAAATGTAGATGATAGCATGGCGAGCAGGTCGCATACTATCAAAGGATCGACTGTTCTCGACCATGAGAGATATCCACGATCATGCCAGCGCGGACGATAGCACGATAAGAAAGCAGCAAGTCTTCGACAGAGCGACTGCTCTCACAATCAGAACGTCTTTACGATTGCACGATTGCGAATGGTAGCACGTGTGACAGATGACGTGGAAAGCTTGAAGTAATGGGTAGAATACAGATCTACCAAAAGACACTGATTGAAAAAGCAAGTATTGCTTCATTCCCAAACTCCCGAAAAGCAAAATTCAGCCCATTGGACGAAGCCGGCGCGGTAGAATCGTAAGAAGAAAGGAGAAGTGTTCCCAAGTCGCAGTGCGTCTTGCTCGAAGTGCTGTCTTTCCTTCCAAAGACACCGAGAACCGCCATGGCGTAGAGCGTCGAGTAATCATGTCTGATCGGCGCCTTGCTCGCACTCGCACTGCGCTCTTCATGCCTGTTCAGACTCAGGATCATGCTTGCGCTCGAGAGCGAAGGCCATAGTCTCGTCGATCACGTATTCGACGAATTCTGCCAATCCCGCGGGCGCATCGGGTCGTTGCCTGGTCACGCGGAGGGAGTTGCGGAGTTCCTGCCTCAAGGTGGCGACGCGGATGTAGCCACCTTCCAGCTGTCGCAGCGCGCGGTCCAACCGGTCGAGTACGCCGATGGCCAGCGGATGTCCGGCCGCTGTCACCACGCGTCCGGATTGGTATTCGACTCCTTCGAGTACCGTTGCCTGGAGTCTGGCGATGCGCAGGTGGGAGTACCTGTTGGCGCTGAAGTCGATGCGGACGCGCTCGCGCTCGTTGAAGGCGACGTACGGGTTGCGGAACGTCTCGATGATGTTGACGTTCTGGCGGCGAGCGTTGGCGAGCCAGAAGCGCTGGCGGATCCTCTGGACCTTGTGGATGTTGTCGCAGAGGCCCGCGAACCGGGGATCACGACGGCGTCCCAATGCTTCGTCGGTCGCGCGTGCGGATGCGTCTGCGAGGCGCGCCGATTCCGAGTACTCGTAGAGATCGCGGAGAAGGTGGACAAAGTTGTCGTCGGTACAGGTATCGACCTCCGGATCCAGCGATGCAACCAAGGCAACGACTTCCTCGAGATCCGCGACGTCGTTGTCGTCGTACCCGTGCTTGTCGTTCTCCTTGAAGAGAGGAGTGCGACATTTCGGGCAGTTGTTGGCTGTGGTTAGCCAGTGGCGTGCGCATTTTTCGCCGATGACGTGGGTGTTATGAAGAAGAACGGCGCGTTCCCCCTCGTCGTTGGCCGGCTCGTCGGCCAGCTTGCAAGTGCGGATGGTGCAGCCTTCGTCGTCGTCCACAATTGCGCAAGCGTGGACGGGATAGGGAGCGAGCTCGGAGAGGAGGAACTGCTCCCGGGTGACAAGAGTGTCTGCTGCCATGGTCCCTGAGAAGAGGTGCTGTGGCTGGTGGGTGGGTGGGTCTTGAGAAGCTGGGCGTCAGGTGACTTGATGGGCAGATGTGAGTGCTGGCGCTGGTGTCTGCGGATCTGGAAGCTGTATGGTCTCTCATGGCGACGGGGATGGGCTGCTTTACGTTCTCTCTGCGGCCAGGGGAAAATGATCAAGGTTTGAGAAGTGAGGACATCTCTGCGAGTCACCGCGGCTCAAAGCGTGGATGATTACACTGAGGACGGCTTTCATAGGGTCTGTGAGGACAATATCAAAATTTAGATTTTGCTTACTCAGAAAAGAGGACATCGACATCCCAACGTCGAAAATGGACGTACACCTTGTCCATGGTGCTATCAGAGACAGAAGTAACATAAGCGGTACATCTTACCAGCGAGACACGGTACACATTTAGGTCGCATCTCTGCGCTCGTCGCTGTAGGGCCAGAGACTCCAGTAAAATGTGAGCTATAGCTCACCAGTTAGATAGGCTGCTGGGTTGAGCTGTGCTTCACTGCTTGCTGTGATCGTATCGAAAACCCCGGTGGGATGAGCGCTGTGCTTTGCCGGTGAGATGGCCTGCAAAATTGAAGCGCATCTTCGCGTTCGTTCTGGTAGTCCAAGTAACTCTGGCTCGCTGAGGTCTATGCCTCTCCAGCGAGATGGACTGCGAAGCAAAGCCGTGTTTCACAGTCTTCTGTGGCAATGTCGCAAAGCCCACTTTCAGACTAGCTTTGCCTTGCCAGTGAGAGGCAACACTGATGGATGCAAAGCTGCAGTCGACCACTGAGATGGAATCCGAAGTCGAATATTTTCTCCGAGGTTTCCGGGCTGTTGACAGGTATCTTGTTACGGTTGGGATGATATACGACCATGGAGACGCACTGTGAGGTTGACCTGCAAACCTCATGACACAAGAGCCCGTATGTGACCAGTGAGACAGGCTGGAGATAGAGCGGTATCTCTCTCTTCTCCTTGCTGATATCTAATGCTCTAGGCCAACGTTAGCTAACTTTGAACAGTGAGAACGAATCGCAAGTACAGTCATTTCTCTTTTCCCTTCGTGCCAGTATCATTGGCTCTCTATCATCGGCAGCTACATCTTGCCAGTGAGAAAGCTCGATGCCGGCTCCGTCAGTGGTGATATATATAGATTGCCAATGTCATATATATGCGGTTGAAAGGACGCACACAGATCTTGTATACACCACTGTGTCATCTAGATGGCGATTCCCAGTATCATACCCGGTGCTGCTCACCTGTCAGCATGGGTACCGTCGTCTGATCACTCTATATCCGACCAATTTCTTCATTGGCCAACTGTGAGTCTTTTCAGGAGCCTCAATGTACCAATGGACCATCTGGAGTCATTTCGCTTCGCTTCAGCAACAGGTCGCCTATATTTCAGACGAAATGTCGAAGTGTCGTCTCGCTTGCTGACCAGTCGGGGACACTATACCAAGCCTTTTGGACCCTCCGCGCACCCACACTCTAGACTTCTGACGAAGGTGATTATGCTTCGGCACTTGAGCTGCACAGACCGCAAACTACTGCGACTAGGCGAAAGATGCACTCGCTTCACGGGCCTGCCGGCATTATTATCATTGGCGTCTCTTCGCTCAGGAGTAGTTGCTTCTTCGGGGGAGAGTGGTCGGACGAGAGTGTATAAATGGGTGCAAATTGATTAAAAGAGCGGACGAGGCTCCGTAGGATGTTGATCAACTTCTTCATACATCATGCCTCCGGACGATGTGTGACATGTGCTCACGAGTGATAGGCGCTTATAGATAAAGAAAGAGGAGCAAGAGCTGGTCATGGAGTACGTATATCCTGGGCCTTATATGGAAGCGAAGTAGGGCTGACGACAGCCAATGTTGGTTCGGTCGATATCTCCGAGAAGGAGAAGCGGATGCGAGTTTATCTCACACTCTTTCCTTTCCCTCGGGTGGCGGTTTGTGCTGCTTCCTCTCTCGCCAACTACTGCCCGGTACTCTCTTTCACGAGGATCAGGCGTGTATGAGAGAGAACCCCGTCCGACTGCCGAAATAAAGTCGGCGGCTATTCAGGCGTGTTTTTCGCAGTAGTGGAGACCCCGTCTCCCCGTTTGCTCCTTTGAAGGGTGTTGGAGGCGAGGCACAGGCTTTCTGGGCGGCTGAGACGCCAGAGAGCAAACTTTAATATTCCAGCTCGATGGCGAACTCTTTGCATGGTGAAACAGCTGTGCATGGGCGTTCGGTATGGGTTCTTGCCGGGATCGAGCAGGTTGTAGCGGAAGGTACCTTCTGACAATCCATGAAGACGCACAACCCTTTTGGAAGGATGCTTCGTACGGTAGTACGAAGACCCGTGACTTTGGTCCACGTTGCAAGCGCGTGCTGGCCTGGTGGACAGCACGAGTCGGGTGTCGATCATTCCATTTCTGTGTCTCCTTTAGCAGGAGGACTCCGACAAGATTCCGCTGTACTGTACCTACTGCTAGTCTGCTGCCCTGCCCTGACCCTCCGCTCCATAGCGTCCACCACACCTTGCCGTGCGTTGACGAAGCACCTTCCTCCCACCATCGACTGCCCAATTAACTGTGAGCCACTCGACCGTAACACACGACTCCCACGCTCTGGCAGCGCATCCGCATCGAGCATCTTGCATAATCCGCACCGCCGCGCCCCTCAATCGCCGTCGCCGCCCTCCACACACCCGGCCCAGCTACCTACCAGGAATTCTCGTGCCTTGTTACACCAGCCACGCTGCCATTGACGTTCGGCTCACGGCTACACGCATTCTGCGCTGCAGCGCTTGCAACTTCAGGAAGGCGATCGCGGATCCGACATAGGGATTTGCGGCAGGAAAAAGGAGTGTCGGCCTCGGATTACATTGCAAGCAACTTTACTTGTCAACGCTTCGCACAGAGATCTCCTTTCTCTTCCGGCGGGACATGCGGTGATTTTCTCTGGAGCAACATATCGCCAGCAAGCCTTTCTTGGACCCAAAATCTGGCTTCGTTGCCGATATCCTGCGAGTTTGCAGAAGAACAAGGTCGAGAGGGCAATCACTGTACGTAGATCGTGGACTAGCCTCGCATGTTTGGCTGCTTTACATGGATGTTCGGGCCTCTACGTGTTGGCTGCAGAACAGGACGAGCGTTACGGTGATGGACAAGAATTGCAAACGCTGACGGTACATGATATTAGGTCCTTACTAAACCCACAATACCTCCGACTACCGCTCGATAGCGGTCGACCAAACACCAATCATGGGAAACTCTAGCGGCAAACCCATATGCATGACCGACGAAGTCAACCTCAATCACTTCCGTCTATTACGAGTAGTAGGCAAAGGCGCCTTTGGCAAAGTCCGTATTGTGGAGCGAAAAGACACTGGCCTGACGTTTGCGCTCAAATACATTCGGAAAGATGAGATTGTTCGCTCGGAAAGTGTGCGGAATATAATTCGAGAAAGAAGGATGCTGGAACATTTGAACCACCCTTTTCTATGCAATTTGCGGTATAGCTTTCAGGACATGGAGTACCTGTGAGTGATATTTGGAAGCAAGAAAAGGCAGGACAAGGCAAGCTGACATACGTGGCAGGTACATTGTGGTGGATCTCATGACTGGTGGAGACCTGCGTTTCCACATCTCGAGGAAGACATTCACAGAAGAGGCTGTACGGTTTTGGATAGCGGAACTTGGTTGCGCCCTTCGGTATGTCCACGGCCAAGGCATTGTGCACCGAGATGTCAAACCGGACAATGTTCTCCTGGACAACGAAGGCCACGTCCATTTGGCAGATTTCAATGTCGCCTCGGATCTCACACCGAACAAGCCACTCACAAGCAAATCTGGAACACTCGCATATCTCGCACCCGAAGTCTACATGGGCAAGGGCTACTATTCGGAAGTGGACTGGTGGTCACTGGGAGTCCTCTTCTACGAGTGCATTTACAATAAGCGACCTTTCGAGGCCAACCACCACGATGCACTAGCACAAGCGATTGTTAAAGCTGACCCAGCATTCCCGGTCACATCGCCACCTGTTTCAATGCCTTGCCTGCATGCCATCAGCAGTCTTCTGGAGAAAGACAAAACACAAAGAATAGGCTCTGCGGGATTCGAGACATTCACCGACAACCCCTTTTTCAGAGAGCTGGATTTCGATGCGTTGCTCCGGAAGGAAATAGAGCCAGTCTTTTGTCCGTCTAGTGAAAAGACAAACTTCGACGCAACCTATGACCTCGAGGAGCTTTTACTGGAGGAAGCACCCTTGGAAGCCCGAGCTAGGAAGCAAAAGCCTAGAGCGGAGCTGCGAGATGATGCCACACCCCAAGAGATTCGCGCGGACGAACTCCACCGCATGGTCGAGACCATGTTTGAACCTTTCAACTATACGCTTGTTCCTGAGAACAGAGATCCGGCAGCGACTGTAGATGCGGCAGCACTGGCCCAAGGTGAGGCACAAGCACCGCTGGGCCATGACAAAACTCTACCAATAGATGCAGTGAAGCAACATGATCAAGGGCGGTCAACGCCACCGCCACGAGCACATACACCAGGAGGCAATAATTCACGTACGCGCTCTTCGACGCGCTCCGATAACGGATCACCAACCATGTACAACATGCCGCCTCAAGGTCCACCACCACAGTCCGACCTCCCGCCGATTCCTCCCACATCAGACCCGCGCGCGCCTCGCGAGAGAAACACCCGCACAGTTCGTTACGAGGACACAGCACCTTCCGCACAACCCTCGACATCACGCCCTCCGCCTCGTCCTCGGGGCAGCACTCGTAGCACCTCGATGGGTGGTGGCGTCCAGGTTGTGCTCAACGAACAGGGAAGCTGGAGTGATATGGCGAATCAAAGCGCAGGGATGGTAGACGAGAATGCTCGAGATAAGAGAGCGGATCGTTCCCCTGGTATGTTGGGTCTGTTCTCAAGAAAGAAGGGTCGCGATCGTAGTCCGAAGGGTAAAGAGAAGGAGAGAGGTGTGCTGGGTAAGGAAGGTGCGAGAGTTGTAATCAGCTCGGGTTGAGAAAGACTCTTTATCTTGGTGCAATGGCCACCGAATCCAAACATCGCCCTCACAAAGCGACAGAATCGCTTGGCTTCTGATGATCCCGCGTAGCGGCATCGCAACCCTGGAATCAGATCTGGAGCTTTCAGAAGCGCTTGGGCGGAATTGTTCAAGACGCAATACACTACGTCAGACTGGTTCCGTGTCTTACCTGGTCACTTCGCGGATGAAGTGAACATTCCACCAAAGCAAGGCATTTCCGAGTGACGGACATTGCCTTTAGCACCAACCAGCCCTAGATGGCATCATACGAAGAACAACAAACGACATGCACTATACATCATCAACAATAATAGCGTTCAATTCGAGCATTGCATTTGATCTTACTGGAAGGGATGGAGGGATTACGGATGAAACTCAGGATACCTCGGACGGACACTTCCATTTCATTGTTCAACTTCACCAGTCGTTTCGCCGGCAGTGACATAACGAAGCACTCTTCTCTTTCGACTGGCGCTTCTGGACTTCTTCAACGGAACCGAGCCACTGCATGCATGGATACACCTATTGCGTCTTCTTCTTATCTTGGTTTTTCTCCCTCATTAGTCATCTTGTAAATATAGTACGCGAAGCATGGTCGGAGTACATTGTGTCTTTTTCCCTTGATTTCCTTGCAGTGGCGTCTATCCATAAACTTTCGCTGACTGCTCAAACCTTTGGCTATGGCACAGACGAGTGGTACGAAAGGCCCGGGTGTTGTAATCACTTGGTTTATTAAGAGTACGTAAATGTAGTAGTACTATTGGTGTGACTGTGAACAGCTGATCCCTCCTATTGCCGACAATTCTCCATCGTCAATGTTTAGGGCAGCTTCGCTTGTGCGTTATCGCGTCCCTCGGACTGGATATAATACCTTGCACTTCATATATAATTTACGAGGATAGAATTTTGCCGGCAGGTCTGGAAGTGGGCATGATTGACTATAAAGGAGGGCAGGGAAACACCCTCCGTCTACGCTCAGCGACTTGCTCGTTCCACATCAATCACCAAAGCGGCCATGGCAGGACTCATTCGAAGCGTTGCTTTGATATCGTCCATTGTTGGGATATGTGTTGCGGTCGAGAAGCATGGCTTGGAGGCTTTGGAGGCTAAGTATGACTATGTGATTGTTGGCGGTGGAGTCAGTGGACTGGTTGTCGCGAACAGGCTGAGTGAAGACTTCAGCAGTGAGTGATCGTCAGAATATCCTTTCGAGCTATTACTGACCCACGTGCAGAGACGGTACTTGTCGTCGAGTACGGCGAGATAGCCAATTCGCTCAACACCTCGGTGCCCGGCCTTGCATTGCGGACAGACCAGTCTCAGAGAACATGGGCGTTCCCTTCGACTCCCCAGGCACATTTAGCCAATCGTTCCGCTGTGCTACCTCTCGGTAGTGCTGTTGGAGGAGGCTCTGTCATCAATGGCATGGCCTATACTCGTGGCTCGGCAGCAGACTACGACACGTGGGAAGCTTTGGGCAACGATGACTGGAACTGGGAGAATCTGTATCCCTACTTCCAAAAGTCGACTACTTTCACTCCTCCCCAAGAGGAGTACATCCAGCAGTATGGCTATGAGTGGACTCCTGAGGCTTACGACAATGGACCACTGCAGGTTGGCTTCGCTTCGTGGCAATGGCCTGCTTCCAGTCAGTCGTCTCTTGAAAAGATACGTTTTAGGCAACATACTGATGCAACAGTTTCTTACAGAACTCGAAGCGCAGGCGTTGACTAAAGATGTGAGCTTCACTTACGCTCGTGACGGTGCCGACGGCGACAACACTGGTCTGATCTGGACCGCTCAGACTGTCAGCAGCTTTACAGGCGAACGATCATCGGCTGGAACAGCATACTACAATCCTATCAGCAACCGAACCAACTTGCGCCTGCTGACAAGGCACTACGCTGCGAAGATCGAGTTCTCTGGCAATGGCAGTTTGGCGTCAGGTGTACAGATCAAGAGTCGTGATTCCAAAAACGAGACTCGCCTAGTTGCCTCATCGAATATCATCCTTGCTGCTGGAGCTATCAACACACCAAAGCTGCTTCAACTGAGTGGCATCGGACCTAAAAAGCTACTGGAGTCGTTGGACATCGATGTTGTCGTGGATGCGGCGGGTGTCGGCGCAAACTTCCAAGACCACCCAGCGATGTACTTGAGTTACGAATGTACGGACTCTTGTCTTTGGGTCAAAACCAGCCCAACGCGTGGTGACAATTGCTAACTCAAAGTGTGTTAGATGGTAACAATACGGTCATGACGCCTGCGGTGTTCGACGATCCAGAGTTCTACGACGCTGCATGGGCAGAGTACCTCGCTAATCGAACTGGCCCGTTCACCTTTGGCCTTGCAGGCCGCATTGTCTTCGCATCCTTGCAAGATTTGGACCCCGGCTTCGAGTCAGTCGCCGACACATTGACATCTTCAGATCAGTTGGATCACCTTCCGCCTGCTTACGCGGAGAGCGCGGCTCTGACAAGAGGCTACCAGAAACAGCTTGAGGCCCTACAATCGCAATTTCTCAACCCGAAGGCTGGCGTGATCGAGATTTCATCTGGAGGCAGCGGCGCCGTCTCTGTTGCTGTGCAGAAACCTCTCTCGCGTGGAACAGCCCTCATCAACAGCTCCAACCCCGATCCCTCAGTGCCGCCACTCATCAACTTCAACGCCGGAGCGAACCCCATTGACTTGCAGATAGCGATTAGTGCAATTCGCAAAGTCCGGGAGTTCATGAGCGCCGAGAGCTTGTCTTCCCTGAACATCACTGAGGCTGTGCCTGGCGCAGCATATGAAACTGACGAGCAACTGGAAGCAGTGCTGCGTCAGTCACTCTACGGGCCAAGCTTTGCGCACCCAGCTGGCACAGCTGCAATGATGCCGCGCGACCTGGGTGGAGTTGTTGACAATGAGCTGAGAGTATATGGAACGGAAGGTCTCTGGGTAATCGACGCGAGCATAATGCCCATTCTTCCTGCTGCGCACACACAAGCCACAGTCTATGCTGTCGCTGAGTATGCGGCGGATATGATCAAGAAGCGCACCTGAAGACGCATTATCGAGTCGAATCCAAGGTTGATGTATCGATTGAGTGAGGTCCGAAAACGGAATATGCTCCCATTAGACAATAAATTTCGCACTGTACCTCGACGATGGGATGCATACCTCGCGACGGTTGGTGTTTAGAACAGCATCAGAAGCCTCAGATTTGCAGTCTACTGTTTGACGTTAAACCAAGTTCTCCGCGGTATCGAACACTAGCTTCGAGGGCATTAGAGATACAGATTTGCCTTCTTACCCATATTACTGGCAAGAAATAACCTCAAGTGTCAAAGGGCGTGTGCTCTTCGCACGCGAGTCGTCGATATGGAGATCAGGGCACACGACGTCGGTTGAAATCTATTAATCACTGCAAATTGGAAGATTCGTTATCATTACATGCCTGGTTTCCGCGGCTCTCAGCACATTTCCGCAATCGCATGGCAACCATCCTGTTTAAATGCAGACTCACTAAGCGCTTTTACGCCTTAGCCGGCGGTTCCAGGTCTCCGATAATAGGCCGGAGCATCTCAGGTACGATCTTTGCCGCATCGCCTTGGAAGAACCAGTCGCCATCCTCCCATCCACCAGCAGGCACATCGTGCTCGTCCATGTTGATTACGGCGACTCTTGCGCCACGCTGCCTAGCTTCTTCCACGTAGCCTGCCGCCGGGTAGACTTTGGCTGAAGTGCCTATCACCAAGATGAGATCGATATCTTCTGGCTGTTCAAGATAAGCTTCGACAGTTTCGAGCACTGAGAATGGCAGCTGCTCGCCGAACCAGACCACGCCCGGTCGTAGGATGTTGTTTTGGCACTTTGGACACTGAGGCAAGTCGTCGCGTGTGAGATTGGGCAGATCGACTTTGGCGTCGCTGATGTCGAGGTCTTTGCCCTTCTGTTCGCCTTCAGACTGTTCGCTAGCTACACCACGCGCTTCATTGGTGGTAGGGTCAATACCAGAGGTCGGAATCGCCAAAGCCGGCGTCACTGGGTCGCTGAAATCTACACGACCGTAGCCACAGCCGCGCTTGTCGGCACAGATGAGATCGAAAAGGGTGCCATGCAAAAGCTGCAGCTGTGCCCGTGGATGCTCGGTACGCTGGCTCAGACCGTCCACGTTCTGGGTCAGACATTGAAAGCCAGGCATCGCTTTTGCTAGCGCAGCGAGTGCATAGTGAGCTGGATTAGGCTGTGCCTGCAAGGCCATGTGACGTCTGTAACCGTAGAACTGCCACACCAGGCCTGGGTTTGCATGAAAAGCTACTGGGGTGGCGAGGGAGGTCGAGTTGTGGGTACGCCAGAGACCACCAGCACCGCGGAAGGTAGGGAGGCCAGATGATGCTGAAAGGCCAGCGCCGCAAAGGGCGAGGACTCGCTTGGAGCTTTTCAGGGCGTCATGGAAGGACGCCAGATCGCCTCTGAGGGCATTGAAGGAGGGCGTCGAGGAAGTCGAGGAAGAAGAAGCAGAAGAAGAAGACATCTTTCTTACTGGAGCTCGATGGGCTTTGGAGAGGTCAAGGAAGATGCGGGAGAGAGGAAGTCGGCTGTACGTATAGTATAGTGGCATGACAAGGCAACCATCACATGCAGGTGCAGGTTGAGTGCAACCCCGGTTCGATGGTGTTTGCTGCTTCACCGGCGGCTACATGCAGCTTAATTCAGTGTGTCACAATGAGCACATGTACTTGAGGCGTCATCGAAGCACCGGGTGTATCTCTCGCAGGTAGTACTGTAGTAGGATGGAGGAATCTAGGTCCAAGGTGTGAAACGCGATGGAGATGGTGGAAGCTTTGCGGAGAGAGAGAGACATCGGACTTGGGCGTTCCACACCTCTTGGTCTTCTGCACACCACAACCATGAGGAGGAGCCTTCTGCGGCCTCTGCAGGCTAGCATATGTCGCCCCAAGTTGCTTGCGCCATTCCGCAGTAGGCCTGCCATTCGCACTCTGGTCTCTGCCGCCGAGTGCCAGTTTGGACAGCCGCTCCATGAGACACATCCACATCTGATCGCGCCTGGCGATATCACACCAGGCATCTCGGCGCTCGAGTACCACTATAGACGAGCAGCGCTCGCGAGTAAGCTGCCCAAGAATGGTATCGCCATTTTGGCTGCAAACGAGGTCAAGTTCAGGTCTGGCGCCGTCTTCTATGAGTACCGCCAGGAGCCCAATTTCTACTATCTTACCGGTAAGGAGCGAGTATGTATCAACCAGCTAAGCGCGTGTACTGAGACCCAACATAGGCTTCAACGAGCCGGACTCAATAGCCGTCATCGGTATGTATTTGTTCCCTGTGCTCTTGCGCTTTTGGATGGAAACTGACGAATTCACAGAGAAGGGAGAGACCGACGTCGAGTATACATTCCACCTCTTCGTGCGACCAAAGGACGAGAAGGCAGAAATCTGGGATGGAGCACGATCAGGCGTGCAAGCCGCACAGGATGTCTTCAACGCGGACGAGGCGCAAAGCATAGACTCGCTGCCCTCGATACTGCCCCAAATCATCAATGGCGCGCGCGAGGTCTTTACGGATATTGGGACGTATGGCAAGAAGAGCGCTGTCGAAAAGTTCATTCAGGGAGAAGGCACAGGTGTAGAGGGCATGCAAAGAGCGCTCAAGGAAACTGCACGAGTGCGCCAGCTACGGCCGATCATGAACGAGCTCCGTCTGAAGAAGTCGGCTGCCGAGTTGGACAACATGCGTCTTGCAGGCGCTGTCTCTGGACATGTGATCACGGAAGCTATGAGGAACCACTACACCACTGAGAAGCAACTGTGGGCCGACCTTTCTTACGGCTACCGCTCACAGGGCTTGGACGGTGAGGCCTATGTTCCCGTGATCGCCGGTGGCCAGAATGGCCTGAGTATTCACTACGTTCGCAACGACTGCCAACTCCGATCAGGCGAGACCGTGCTCGTAGACGCCGGCGGCGAGTATGGCGGCTACGTCGCAGATATCACGCGAACCTGGCCGATCGACAAGACCTTCTCTCCCGCGCAACGCGAAATGTACACCATGCTGCTCGAAACGCAAAAGAGCGTTGTAGCGATGTGCAAAGAATCCTCAAACATCTCGCTGGACCGACTCCACCGGATGACCGACAACTTGCTCCGCGACGGGCTCAAAGACATGGGCTTCGACGTCTCGGGACGCAACATGGAACAACTATTCCCTCATCACGTCGGCCACTTTGTCGGTTTGGATGTGCATGACGCGCCGGGGTACCCACGAACGGGCGCCCTGGTCGAGGGCAACTGCATCACCATCGAACCTGGCGTCTACGTTCCCGACGACGATCGCTGGCCCGAGAGGTTCAGGGGATTGGCGATGCGCGTAGAGGACTCGGTGCTTATCGGCAAGGACGAGCCAGAAGTCCTAACTGCAACAGCGGCGAAGGAGATTGATGAGATAGAAGATCTGAGGGCCAGTAAATGAGCGCAATGTACAATAGAGATCTGTACCATACCTGTACAACAACATTACAAGAGATATATGGTTTCCAATACAGGAATCGTTTTTGGAAAGTACAAACATGAGTAACATTATGAACAAGTTAGAAGAACAACGAAAATCATGGTATCAACGTGGAAAAAAAGTCACCACCCAATTGCGGTCCTTACAATCCCACCAATGCGCCGAACAAATGATACCCCACGTACGATCCGCTCATGCAGTCGTGTCCATAGGATCAGTGTCATCCAGCATTTCCGAGTCATCATCATCATCAAGACCGACCCTAGTGCCCTCAGCATCCGGAGCGCCAATTGTAGTCCCGCCCACGCCGAGCGTAGTGTCTTTCATCTCAGTCCTCAACTGGGTGACATCAGGGTCTTCATCTTGATCCTCGTCGTCTTCCTCGTCCTCCTCAGCAGCACCGCCAGCCACAGTGCTTCCAACCTCCGTGGCTTCAGCGCCACCACGGGCACCGGTGGCCTCGGTCTCGTCTTCGGGCGCGATTTCAGTAGATTCAACCACAGTCTCCTCCGCGCCGCCGCCACCGCGTTCGAGCGTCATGACATCGTGCATTTGCTTGAGAAGTTGCGTCTGCAGCTTGGTTAGAACGTTGCGGCTGGTAGCGTCTGTTGCAGCTTTCGTGTCGACAGCTTCAGCCAATAACTCAAGCACGGTCTTCAGACGTTCGCCATCGCAGCCACCAGGAGGCAAGTGCAGACGACCTAGAACAGAGAAGAGGACCTTCTTCTCTTCTTTTGAGACTTGGCTGGTGACTAGGCGCTCCAGTATCGATTCCGCAAACAGATAGTGGGTTTCGCTGGCTCCGTCAGCAGCACCAGCGGCTCCAGCTGCCTCTGCAAATCCGAAGATCTTTCTTGGGTCGGTCCAGTCGAGGAGCATGTTGCCAACAGCACTCAACTTGACCATGCCATCTTCCTCCTCCTCAGCATCGGCCACCTCTTCGAGGAAGGCTTCTCTGACTGTAGCCAGCTTGGCAATGACAGGACAGGCAACAGAGACCATGCGTGTTGCGTTCTCAGCTCTTGAGTGACAGTACACCGGTAAGAAGTAGCTGAGGCTCTGTCGAAGTTGTGCGTTATCGGCGGTATCCGGGTCAAAGTATGCGACTACTAGTTGCTTAAGAAGGTCGGGCTCTGTGATAAGGCGGCTGAGCATGGCTTTTGACAGTGCTGTTGAGCCAGTAGATTGCACTGCAGGGTCGCCAGATTTGATAGATCGAGAGTAGGCCTTCAAGATCGGTTTGATCAACGGGTTCTCCTCTTCCTCATTCGCAGGCTCTGCGATCAGAGATGGATGAGTGATGAGAATGTCTGTGATGATTTGAAGTGCAATAGTTTGCAGGGCTGGGTGGCCCTTCAAGAAGCAGTGCAAGAACAATGTAAGGTTCTCTTCGGCAAGGTTCTGTGACAGGTTAGTAATTTATGTATTGAGATCTCATGAAAGTACGACTTACCTTGCCAAGGACACAGCAAAGACCCAAGCACACCAGACCTCTTTCACGAATTGGAGCCTCCTGACTCCTGACAGCCGGCACGACCAAATTGTTCAGCATGGTCACAAGATGCACGTTCTCCTCGAGGTCGCATTGGACGTTTTGCAACATGCATTGTGCAATATGCAAGCACTTCATGTTGACCATGATCTCCCGGATTGCCTTGTCTTCGTCCGCTTCTTCGTCCGCCTCAGCATTTTCGCCGTTGGGTCTCTTAGACTTCTTCGACTTTTTCTGCTGAGGCGTACCGTCTTCGCCGTCGAAGTGCGATGTAGCTGAATGGAACGAGTCCTCGGTGCTATCTGGCTCATCGTCTTCATCGCCCATGATTGTGTCGTGGACTTCGGCAACAGCTTCCAGAACAATGCCACAGAACTCGCGCTCGCCTTTGGCGTCTTCGCCACATACCAGACGGAGAACTTCCACGGCCATTCTTGTAGCCTCTTCTGGTAGCTCGGGTAAAGCCAGCGCCTCGCGCATGAGGCCGAACATCTTGCGGCGGCCGACTTCATCAGAATAATCGAACGTCTGTGCCATGTGCAGCATTTGATCGACGATGAATTCTCGTTGCACAGAGTCTTCGTCAGCTTCCTCGTCTTGCTCAGTCGCTGCCTCTCTGATCGTCTCAATGAGCTTGTTCAATTCGCGCTCCAGCAAGAAGCCGAACTTAGTGACCTCAGGGAGCTTCTCTTCGACCAGAACGTCCAGTGCTCTCGGCCCAGTGTAGCCATCTTCTTTGCCAGACGTCCTGCAGAAATCGTTGAAAGTGCGCGCGACGAACGCCAACTCCGGTGTGAGGTCCTCCCAGAAAGAGTCTGGGAAACTGACATAATCAACGTAATCAGGTCTTCCCTTCCAGAATTCCTTCATAGCAATTTGAGCAATGCCGTTCTCGCCACCAGAGTTGATAATGTCGATGCGCTCGAGAAGTTCGAGGAGCGCATCGAGCGAAGGGTCAGCTGCTTGGTTGTTCTGATCAGTCTGCGCACCCTCCTCGTCTGCCTGATCTGCTGGCATTGCGGCGCAGTCCTCGATCCATCGCTCCCTGAACAGACGTGCGGTCGCTTCCCGAACCTTTTCATCGCGATCACGCAGACCCCAGCGGAGCAGCTTCTCACGATGAGTCAAGCTCAAATGACGGAAATCACCAAGCGCAGGCAAGAGCCGCGCATAGAGCGCTCTTCTAGTCGCACCATCCAAGTCTCGCGCTCGCTCGAGCAGGTATGGAAGCACCTCTTTCGTCAAAGGCAGATTTAGAAGCAGATTTCTTCGCACTTCTGCGGCAGGATCGTTTTGAAGAACATCGAGGAGCTTCACCAACACGCCGTGGCCGCTTTCGTTGTCGGAGTCGCTGTCATCGTTCTGCTCATCGTCATCCACCTCTGCGGCCAAGCGTCCAAGTCCATATACAGCTTGTAGTCTGACAGGCGCCTCTTTATCATGGATGCGCTTGAGGAGGTTAAGTCTTAGCTGGTGAAACAGGTTGTCGTCCAGTGAGTCCAAGCTATTGATAATGTGGCTCGTCATCTGGGTCGCGCGGAAGCGAATTGTCTTGTCCTTCACTTGTAGCAGCGGAAGTAATGTGCTGAGCATCTTCGTTGTGAGCCTTGCAGTCGGCGTCTCCGGGACACTTGTCTCTTCAGGGTCATCCTGGGCAAGCAGCTCGTTGTCCTTCTGACTTGCTACATTGAGGAACGTTCCCAGGAAGCGAACGACGCGGTCTCCAGCAGGCTCTGACTTCTTGATCGCCATAATCCGCAATGTGCACCGCACAAACTCGTTGTTAAAATCCTCCTCTTCAAAGTCCTCATCTTGCTTTCCTTTCTTCTGACTGACAGGCTCGTAACAGCAAGCCTCTTGGATCTTTCGCAGGCTAATGACGCATTTCCTGTGGCCTGCTGTTGACTTTTGCGAGTCGCTAAAGACTGTACATATCGCGCGTCGAAGGCTGGTATCGACACCCTCGTCTGGTATCTCGGTCGCAGGTGAGCTGTTGCGTGCGGATGTCCTAGCTGAAGAGCGTGCGCCTCCGCGAGCGACACGTCCGGGCATGATCGCAAGTTGTTTACAAGTAAGTGAGTGGTAGTCGTGGTCGCGTGTTAATCATGAGTCGTACAGTCGTCCAGGTAGGAAAGTCGTTTGGGACGCGGTCAACCGTCAACAAACAAAGCGGGCAATCAGATAAGGCCATGGATCGAACTGACCCTGACATTTACCCAAACCCTAACCCACAGTTCAAGTTTCCAGTCTTCTATCATTCAATGTTGTCGTCGATACTGCGAGCCAGTACATGCGGTTCGGTGATTATGGTGAATTTCAGACCGTGGGAATGAATAGCTCCAGACATGAGAATGAAAGTTGTCGATGAAGCATCATTGTGGCTCCGATCCCGCAACTCAACGAGGCAGGCAATCATCACGACATACCATATGCATCACCGAAATTGCTTTGACATATTATCACTCCTGCCCAGATATTGACTACGAAACAATGCCACTGAAATGTGTACATGAATTGTCTTGCAACATTCCATACTTGCAGCCCAAGACAAAGGAATGGCAACGATAAGTCAGAGCCTTTCCATTTTCCATGACTACTTGAGTTTTCCATCGATTGCGCCGATGCCTGGGTAAGCGTAGAAACCCGACATCTCGCTTCAGAAAAGATCTTCCAGAATGAATATCTCCTTCACGTTCGGAGGATTGACGACTGTCATCTTCGGCCTCTTCTCCCAAGCAATATGCTCCTCTGTCGTCCTACCCCGAATCTCCTCTATCACATCGAAGAGCTCGCCGAGTGTTTCGGCACTGATCTGTAGACGCGTGATTGAACGATCTCGCCCATCTGTGAGCCGTGCCTGGACATCGTTCAACTCGACATCCAGAAAGATCTCCCCTTTCAGCGGTAAACTGGCAAGCTTCATCTGCCGCCAGGGCGCTTCGGGCTTCTTGAATCGGATGATCTGCTCCTCGTTCGGCCGCGGGTGTCCATTTGTGCAGAGGTCGATGGATAGTTGTTGTAGGGTTGCTCCGATATGATTCGGCCAGAAAGCATCGATGTTCTTGATAGGCGGGATGGTATTGGGCACGTGACTTGATAGCCATCTGATCGACGCCAAGTCTTCGCCCTGAATATAAGGATTGCTTTCTCCGATATGCAGCTGTTGCATCCGTTCTTGAATTTTGATAGAGCTTTTGATTGTCTCGGCGAACGTTCGATTCAATCTTTGAAGAATGTATAGTTGGATACCAGGGAGGGAGGTTATTTGTCCCAGCTGGAGGAGGATGGATTCGAGTAGCTCGGGTATGGCGAAGACTTGTTGGACAGGTCTGAGTAGCTTGATGTTGCCGTTCATGATGCCTGTCGGCGTTTCGTGTTGTATCTGTAGATCACCCATCCTCAGCTAGAATATTGTGGTGAATTTGGAGAATGTCATGTCGTGTGTTCAATTTCTTGGTGACATCAAACATGGACGATCTCGCTCACCCTCCACATTCCGTTTCTCCATGGTTCCACACGTTCCCCAGCAGAACCTTGTCGAACTTGTGTCAGCACGATTTAAAATTCGAGGGACTCCGGCAGCATGGAAGGCTTACAATCATTAATGAGGTGTGAACTTCTAAAACGTTCTGAAAACCCATTCGCGAAAGCGCCAAGCGGCATGCGCATCAAGACGCAAAATGCTGTCACCTTTCCTTGGATATCCTTTTCTTAATTGCCTGCGTCGGACAGCAACTTGGGAAGGAGTGTATGGGACTTCTCACTATACAGGCAAGAACAACCTTGCTTCCAAAGGCTCACTACCTACATACGTACCTTTATCTATGATTATCGCGGACTCTTCTGGTGGTCATTTGGCCACATGCAATCTGTAATCCCTCGGTCAATCACTTTTCACTTTTGACGCACGTGCAGCCAATCCTCCTTTCACATCGACGTCGGTGTCTGCTGCCCAGAGAGAGCATGTGAAAGCATGCGTCGCCTCAATGTGAGATGCTCATTACTGGTCGTTGTGATTCAGTACAATACAACGCAATACAATACTAGAATACAGGCATTGTCACGTGAATTCTGCTGCTCCATGCCTTGCTTTAAACTTCGGCGACGTCGGTCGGTCGCGAATCACCGACCACTGCAGCTCAGTGCTGTTCAAGACCATCCACCACTATTTAACTTGACTTATACGACCACGACGACACTATCCTAGACACTCTCGATACACAACGGCCAGTACTACTACGCGTCACATCCTGTGCAAATCTCCGCGAACCACTCTCGAGCGGGACCACACTTGAGCCAGCGCATAGCAGCACTGTGCGCGTGTCGTGACCTATCCAAGTGCTACCGCGACACCAAGGCTGCCGCATCCGCATCCGCATCTGCACCGAATTTTTCGGAGCTCAGGACTTCACATCTCCCACCGATATACTCGCCAAATCTACGACTTCACTCAAACCGCAAAGATGGCGTCGCAAACAGTACCGCAAACAGTACCGCAAACAGTACCGATGATCAGGCCGCACCAAATCGATTCGCTCCCACACCTCGAAGCCGCGCAAAAGGCACAGTACAAGGTTGGCCTTACCGGCCTGTGGAACGCCTACGAGGGCAACCCGGAAGGGAGCCCGCAGCGCAACGAGGCCAAAGCCAAGATTCAGAATGCCAGCCAAAAGATTATGCAGCAATTGAACCAGGGCGGCGTGAGGAAACCGGCTGCCAACTCTGCACCGCAGCAGGCGCAACAAGCACAAAGGCCGCCACAGGCTGGCGCGCCGGCTGGACAGACGCAGGGGGCGCAGCAGGGAGGCGCACAAGGGCAACAGAATCCTCAGCAAGTCCAGCAAACCCAACAACCTCAGCAACGGCCGCAGCAAGCTCAGGGACAGCAGCCTCAGGCGCCGCAGCAGACAGGCCAGCACGATCAGAATGCGCAGTTGCAGGCAACAGTGAAGAAGATGGTGCAAAACCTGATGGTCTTCCCGGAACCCACCACCGCAAATGCGCAGCAGTTCGATGCATACAAGGCCAATTTCCAGCAGTCGCTGGGGAACAGCATCTTGAAGCGAGAGCGTGCTCGCGGAGAGATTCCGCGACTCGAACAGCTCGAGGCGCAAATGAAGAGCAACGGCCAGGCTATGCCGGAAGATATGCAGAACCGTCTGAACAGCGCCAAGGCCGCGCTCGAGCAAGCTTCACGTCAAGTCACCGCCTTGGAGCAGAAGAACGAGAACAACAAGACTCTCTACAACCAGAAGCAGCAGAGAAACAAGGAGCAGCAGCAGCAAGCTCAGCAGCCGAACGGTCAACCGATGGCCAACCCGCAAGTGAATGGCGCGCAAGCGCAAGCTGCTGGCATGCAGAGGACAAATTCACAACAGCCGCAACCAAACGTGGGACAAGGTGACGTCAAGATGGAGCAGCAGCAATCGACGCCGCAGCCTCAATTCCAGCAGCAACAGTCACAAGTACCGACACCCCAAGCAGGCACGCCGGTGCAGCAACAACAACAAATGCCTCCCCAGCAGCAACCACAGCAGCAGCGACCTGTGCAACCGCAGGGTACCCCACAGAGCGCCACCCAACCTCAGCAACAATATCCTCAAAACAACATGCCTCAAGGCCAACAACAAAGGCCGCCGATGTCTCAGCAGCCTTCCCAGCAATACGGAGTTCCTCAGCAGCAGCATCAACAGCAACAGCAAACGCCACAACCGCAACAGCAGCAATATCAGCAACAGACCCCTCAGTCTGCGATGCAGCAACAGCAACACCAGCAGCAACACCCGCAGCAGCAGCAGAACAATATGCAGCCTAACCAGCAACAACAACAACAACCTCAGCGCCCTCAAGCCCTGACGCAGAGGGATGCGATGGCTCAGGCTGCGCAGTCATACACCAATCAGCAGCAAGGACCGAATAACGTCAATCAACCGCAGCAGCCTATGCAGCAGCAGCAGCAGCAACAACAACAACAACAGCAGCAGCAGCAGCAACAAAACGGTATGACTTTTAACAACCAGCCCCAATCCGCTCAGCAGCAGACTCCGACCTCCGGCTTCCCTTCAAACCAGCAGATGAACAGCGCGCAGACCAAGTTCCCGATTCCAAAGGAGCTTCGCATGGATCCTCGCACACAGACACCCGTCCAAGGCCCACCGTCGCGCCCAACGATGATGGGACAAGGCGGTATGATGAATGTGCCCGGCGTTCAGAAGCCTGCGCCATTCACGCTCGAAGGCGAAGGCGATCACGTTCTCTCCAAGCGCAAGCTCGACGAGCTGGTGCGTCAGATCACAGGTTCTGTGTCGCCACAAGACGGCTTGTCGCCCGAGGTCGAGGAAGCTGTTCTGTCGCTTACCGATAACTTCGTCGACAACGTGATTCAGAAGGCTTGTGCGCTTGCGAAATTGAGACAGGGACAGACGCTCGAGGTGAAGGACATTCAGATGGTTCTTGAGCGCAACTACGGCATCCGCATTCCGGGCTACAGTCTGGATGAGCTGCGTACGGTGAGGAAGTTCCAGCCGGCGCCTGGCTGGGTTGGCAAGGTGCAAGCGGTTCAGGCTGGAAAGGTCATGGGTGGCAATAAGGATGCCTAGGAGGAAACGAATAATGTGCCCAAAAAACGGAGATCGGATCGACTCAAGGCCAGATAACTTGGGTCTGACAGAGTGGGCAAAACTTTTGGACTTCAGCGATGGCGTTGGTGGGCGAGATTGATTTGCTTTGGCTGTACGATTATTCCTGGGAAACAAATTTGGGTGGCACTCAAGTAGATAGTAACATTGGGCCGCAGACAAGTAGCTGAAAGTAACGAATCGATACCGTCTTGGCTTAATTTCTTCCTAGGCAGTACTCCAGCGCTTCGTTCAAATATGATATTGCCAACCTAACTACCATGCAGCAGTCTATTTCAGACCTCACTTACACCACTGACGAACGAAGTCTAAGCGCTTGGCGGGGTAGCTAGCGCCCCTCCGTTTCACGTGCGCGCCGCGTTTGATTAAGGGTGGAGGTTTCCTGATTGAACAAGCGAGAACACGTTGTCTGCTGGGGCCGCGTAATGCGTTTGCACATGCCAGTGGCCACGGCGTTTGCTTGCGGCATTTAGCAGCAGGCTTGATAGCTAACCTTGTTAATCCTTTCTCTCCCCCTCACTCTGTCTGGCCTCACCTCGACACTTGGCGTGATCCCCTGGCAATCCTCATTTTATCAGTTTCAACCTCAATCGCGCTCCCGGAAAGGATAGTGCCGCCTCAATATTGCACCTCAAGCACATCCGTCACTTGCAAACATCACCACCAGACACCAACAGTCAATCAAATCTCCAGCGGCTAAAACAACAATGTCCGGCTTCGTCGAAAAGATCTTCGACTCCCTCGGAGATAACAAACACAAAAACGACGATCAATACCAGCAACAGCAGTCGTACAACAACGACTCTTACTCCCAATCCAACTACGGCGGGCCACCCCAGCAATCCTACGGCCAGCAACAGCCCCAGCTCCCACCTGGATGGGTCGCTCGCTGGGATGACCGCGAACAGCGCTACTTCTACATCAACGAGCAGACCGGCGAGCGTAGCTGGACGCCGCCGAGCCAGGGGTATGGAGGTTCGTACGGAGGCTCGCAACAGGGGTATCAACAGCAGCAACAGTATGGCCAATACGGAGGACAACAGGAGCACGAAAAGGAGAAGAAGTCTGGCCATGGCAGCGCTGCTATGTGGGGTGTAGGCGGCGCTGCGCTGGGTTTGGGTGCTGGTGCTTTGCTGATGCATGAAGGCGAGGAGATGAGTATGTCATGGTGGTCCTTTCCACTCTCCATGGTCATGATACGCTAACAATTCTCCACAGAAGACGACTGGGACGAAGACAAAGCCAGCCTCGAACGATCCGCCTCTGACTTCCCCGAAGACGCCGCCGAGTGGACTGGTCGTCGCGTCGGCGAAGCAGAGCAGATTCCTGAGAACGTGGAGCAAGGCTTCGATCGCTTTGGCGACGGCGTCGAGAGGAGGTACGACGACGCGGTGGACGATGTTCAGGATGCGCCAGAGAATGTTGCTGGCTGGGTTGGAGAGCAGGTTGGCGGCGTGCAGAGGTTTGGTGACGATGTGGGAGAGTTTGGGGACGGGTTGGGAAATGCCTTCGATCAGGGGAGGGATGAGGGGAGGAATGACTATGATGATTAAGTGAGGGATTATCGACATGAATGATGGTTGGTGCTGAATGTTGACCAGCGACTAGATTGGGCTGCTGGCATTCGACTATTGGCGTTGGAACCTGAGTACAATCGGCATTAGCGGCTAGCTTCTCCTAGCATAAGCAATGAATACCTGATATATGACAACAAAATGCAAGTGGTTGTCTGTCGACACTAGCAAACTCTCATGCCATTCATCGATCACGGAAAGCATATTGCATGTATGCAAATATGTTCTTCATTTCATCAGTGTCTGGTACAATCTCCCTGTTCGATGCACATGCGTTTCCCTCATTCATCCTTGTAACTCCTCGGCTTCAACGGCCGGAAAAACAACAGTGGTATCATCAACCGAAAATCCAAAACCTATGCCCACATTTCCATATTCATCAATCACCTCGAAATAGTCGGCTTGTTTCTCATATTAACACTCGGCGGTGGCGCGCTATCCCCGCCGTAGCCACCGTAGCCATCCTGGTCAACACCGCTGACGGGATAAGGCAGATTCCGTCTCAGATCACCCATGTTCATGAATGTTGCGGGCCCATTTCCTATCCTTGGACTGGGCTGAGTGCCGGCCGATACTGGTGAGACATCGTCTGGATATGGGAGCGGCGTTTTGGGTGGCAAGGGTGGAGGACCAGAAGGTTGTGTTGGCGGAGGCGGAGGCGCAGAGGTTGGAGGTGGCGAATAGCCGTCTGCGGAAGGTCTAGGTGGAGGGTATGTTGGTGAGATTGGACTTGCGTGTGGGTAGTTGTAAGTTGACGTGGCGGCGCTGACGGTGCGATTGTGGCCACTGTTTTGGAAGCTGTTGTGGGAGTAGTGATGATTGTTCTGAGATTGCGAGTACGACAGTTGTGTGGGCGTCGTAGCGTTGTCGTCGTTCGGATTGGGACTATTAGGTTGCAAATATTCGTCCGAAGTCACCACGGTGTACTTCATGTCTGCAACACTAGGGCGATGGTCATAGGATCGCCGAGGAGGAGACTGTGGAGCGAGGTAGGAAGGATCGCTGCCTGGGAGTTCCACAGCCATAGGATTGCTGGGTAGGGAGATCTGCGGGTTTGTATCTTGGCTAGGTGCTTGATCGTAGCCATCCTGCCAACTGAGACGACCGTGCTGTGCCTGGCTGCGAGCGGTACGATCCATCCGTTTCTTTGCGAAGTGCACGCGCGCAAGTTTTGATGCTGCGCCAATGTTGATACTCTGGACTTCGCTCTTGCCGAGATACATACGTGTACCGGTGCTGATGTCGCTCAAACGGTTCCACTCATTCATGCCGAATTCGCCTACGCCGACTTCTACGTTCAGGCGGTAGTAGTTCTCTGGGCTGACATGTCGGGCGCTGAGGTGTTCGTGGACCATGTATTCATGGGTGGTTTCGCAGCCTTCGATCTTGGCAATCAAACGTCGTCGTGCTTCTGCAAAGTCGCCAATAGTGCCTCCCATAAAGCCTTCCCACCATTCGGACTGCTTTTCTGATGTTCCTGCAGGGCGCTTGCCTGTGCCGATGCTGACGAAGACACCAACTTCGCGCCCAGG
Organism: Cladosporium austrohemisphaericum; assembly: GCA_022813715.1. Classification (NCBI taxonomy): domain Eukaryota; kingdom Fungi; phylum Ascomycota; class Dothideomycetes; order Cladosporiales; family Cladosporiaceae; genus Cladosporium; species Cladosporium austrohemisphaericum. The sequence goes on from JAKLLY010000020.1 coordinate 408,311, forward strand.
CCATTCATTTATTACAGCTTCATCCAGAACCTGAGGCGCAGGGTTGTACTTTCCAGCACCCTCGTCATGATATATCGACTGACCAATTTGTATTGGCTTGAAAGCAAGACCAGTTGCCGAAGTTGCTCTGCCAGCTTGCCAGATTGAGCAGTTTACATCCGATGCTGGCTCCTTGCGAGAATCATATGATCGCAACATGATTGAGCCCTCAGTTGATCGTTTACCAGCAAACATCGCCGTCACCGCCGTCTTAGTCCTGGTCTCTCTGGCGTCATACAGCAAGGCGTTCGCATTTCCCCATCGTAACGATCCAAAGTTCCTGGGTGGGTTCACCGGGCTCATGCCGACCTGGCTGTACCGGCTGCTTTGGCTCATAGTCCGTGAAGGTATAGTCTCCGGACCGCTCATGCCACTCCGAGGCGAATCTGGAGTCATAGGTGTCGCATTCGCAAGAACATCATTGCCTTCAAACTCTGAAATGGTATGTTCCCGTACGACCTCGCGGATCGCCTCTTCCAACTTGCTCGCCTTGAACAAGGTGCTCTTGTAGGGTATGCCAGCAAATGTCTTATCCGTCTCAAAAACTCTCCTGGTTAGGCGCACGTACAAATCCTTGCAGGTGTCTATGTCGAGTCGCAAACGGCCCAGCATGAGGGCTATCAAGCCGCCAGTTCCAGTACCAGCAATAAGATCGAAGTGGTCGGCAGGTTTGGGTATTTCATGGCGTTTCGGCGCGCGGCCCTCGATTTCGACAAAGGTTCGGTGCATGAGCTCTTGTAAGATAATGAGCATGGAGTATCCGCGCACTCCGCCGCCATCGAGCGAGAGGATGCGCAGAGGCGGGCCTTTGGTGGTGTCCTTGCGGCGCAACCGAGCGGGGTCGTCCATGGTGGTGGTGTGCTGTCGGCGCAAGGGCCGGGGTGCGGTGAGAGTTGGCCAGTCGCCCTCGCGAGCTGCTGAATCGCAGGATAATACGGCCGCCGGTCGCAGTGATCAAGAGCGGGTAGCGGGCAGATTGTCGAGTTGCAGCGGTTCGAGGCGGGTGTTCCGCTGTTGCTGATATGAAGTGTGTGATGCGCAAAAGTTGCGGGCGAGAGTTGGCCAGCAGAGGCTGATTACTAGGTCTATCCGGTGAAGTGTGCAGTGGCCGAGTCGCGATCGCAGGAGGGATCCCCTCGTAAGGCAAGGTAGTAGAATGGGGCTGACAACACGGGTGTCGGCGTTGCTTGCTGGGCTGCAGCTGGGCTGGGCTTGGTGGTGAGACCCTCTCGACCCTCTGTTTCGACAAGGCCTCTGCGAGCGTCAGGTGCTCGTGGCGGCTGGAGGATGTAGGTAGTATGTATTTCTGGGCATGCACTGCGCATGCGAGTCGAGCTCTCCTGATTTTCAGCCGGCGCACGCAAGGCAGAGAGGCTGGGTATGCCCTTTAACATGCTGGTTCAGAAGCTTTCCCTGCCCGAGACAACCATCATCATCGGCCCAGCAGACGACAAGCTCCACAGAAAACCGCCATTTCGCGTGCAGGATGCCTGTGGCCATGAACGCGCTGTGTGGCTGAGCCTACTCGATGGGCAAGGATGTCACAGGGAAGCACGTGAAATCTTGCTTGCCATCCCTGTCTTCCATGACAACAGCGCCATCTCTACGGGCAGAACAATGTGGCTCATGGCTGCGAACGACGCCAGTAGCTCGTTTCATCCCTACGATCGCCGCCGGAAGCATACGTAGCCCACACGGCAGGAACCTTGCCGACAGTGCGGAGAGACACCCATCCGCTCACCATCGAGATGTTCCTGCATTGCCTGGATGAAGATCAGAGCATCATGTACCTCCTACGAAACGAGCAGAGGCTACGTGATGCGGTTCTCGACTTCTCCAGCACCTCTCTACTCCACCTGAAGATATTTGTAAAGACAAGCAACTCGCGAGACACGTCTCGATCCTCCATTGGTTCGCTGTCTTGCTGGCAGAATGTCCAGTCCTGCTGCGGGGACGTCGGCAATGCTCGAGAGTATCTTCATGTCTGACTGGCATCTCAATGGCAAGATCCATGAAATGAGGTAGCAAGAGTGTCTGTAAATAACACAAACCCATCAAGATACGTGTATGGCTCTCACGACGGTAATCTATCTAACCTGTGGAGGATTCCGAGCCAAGTCAAGATAAGTAAGTTGTCGGATGACCATCCGGCCGCCCTACATGTACTTCGAGCATGCTTGCCGAGCTATTAGATATCCCCGCAGTCGAAGAATCACCCTGGCCTTGAACACGTTCGAATCAGAGTATCCATGTACGTCTCTTAAACACCAACGAGCATATTGATATTAGTCACATCCATCATCGGGCATATTTGCATTGACGATACAATCACCCGGCAACATGAAGATCGAATCCCTCTACATATACCCCATCAAGGCCCTCCGCGCCCAATCACTCGAAACCGCCACTTGCACTAAATATGGCTTCGCCTACGAACGTCGATTCATGCTCCTCGAAGAGAAGGTCGATGCCGAGACCAACAGCAAAACGTACAGAAACATGCACGTAGCCCACGACCCAGCTGGAACTCTGTTCTTCCCTACTCTGCAAGCACCATCCTCGGCTGATGCAAAAGACGGCTCTATCGAAGTCCTCTTCAGCCCGCCCAAAGACTCCGATAGGACAGAAACAAGTCTTACCATCCCATTAGAACCAGAGACAGACGATCTTGAGCAAGTCGAAGTCACCATGCACCAGAGCCCAACGAAAGCCTACCGCATGCCAGCCAAATACAACGACTGGTTCTCTTCCTGCTTCGGATACACTGTAGTCCTAGCCTACCTGGGTACCAACTACCGCCCAGTCCTCATGTCCACCTCTCCAGACCAGACTTCTACCGGAAGCAGCTGGCTTTCCTCCCTCACATCAACAGCAACCTCCTACCTCCCCTCCCTCTCAGCCCTCACTCCTCAATCACCATCCCAGAAAGAGATCACTTTCTCCGATTGCGCCCCTTACCTCATCGTCTCCCGCACTTCCATTGAGCCCCTCTCGGCCCGCCTCCCAGAAGGTACAGAAGCAGACATCACCAAGTTCCGCCCCAATATTGTCGTCTCCGGCGCCTCTGAGCCCTGGGAAGAAGATTTCTGGGGCGAGCTCGCTGTAGGAGACTCTGGAGAATCAGGCGTAGGCTTCGCAGCCGCACACAACTGTGCACGCTGCAAGTCGCTCAATATCGACTATGAGACTGGTGCGCCGGGTAAGGGTGGCGAGGGAAGGCTGTTGGCTGTGATGCAGAAGGATCGTAGGATCGATCCGGGGATGAAGTGGAGTCCGGTGTTTGGGAGGTATTGCTTCTTGACTGGGTCGGGAGACGAAGAGAGGGAGGTCAGGGTTGGGGACGAGGTTATTGTGAAGAAAGAGAATGAGGAGAGGACCAAGTTCGGTAAGTCAATTACAACCTCGATGATGACTTCCTGGAAATGGAATGGTTACTAATATGTGCACTATTGCAGATTGGAAGGGCCTTGCTACGACTTAAATCCTAGTGCTCGGAAGTGCGAAAGTCGTATTAGGAAGTGTACATGAAGTATGCTCTTCATGAGAGAACGATCAGCCTCAAAAGGCAGTTGTCTCAGCGGTCAGAGCCGAGACGACGGCTGATCTTTGCGCAAAGTCCGCGGAATGGGAGATTCTGAGAAGCGATATGCCGTGGCGAGCACATGGATAGAAAGAGGGGTATGCCAGCGATAGTTTATATTGGAGATACTTGAGATTCAGATCATGGGAACCCGCATCTCATTGGTAGCTAACCATGATGACAAAATAATGCCTGTTGAAATGCGCATTGCGAATCGTGAAATAAGCCTGTGTTGGGACTGATACCTCGTTGGTGCCGTACCCAGATGCACTATGCATACTGTCGCAATCACTCACCCCTGTAATCTCCCCATTCATCCTCATACGCCACCGGGATCTTGGCCCTGGCAGCGTTGACAGCACCGCCATACACTCCCCTCCCACCTGAAGACTTGCCGTGATCCCAAACATCCCTGATGCCGTTCAGAACTTCCTCTGCGCCTCTCAGCTCCCTAACAAGCACCGCACACCTGCCCTTGTCGACTTTGATCCCCTCCAACAGCTCTTTGATAGCTCCCAGACCAACCGCAAGCTTCTTTGTCGCCAGCCGGACATCCTCCATCCCCATGCTACCATCGTACCTGCCACCGCCCCTCTGATTCTCGGCACAGAAATCCCTGGAAGGAGGCTCTGCATCACGCATATCCTCGATGGCACCCAGGAGGCGAACGGCTCGCGGGGCGAAGTATTCGTTCTTGTCGTCCGGTGGCGGTACGTCCGAGTCGCCGTCTTGCCAGCCTTTGTAAGAGACTTTCAGCGTCCAAAGGTGCGCACGCGTGTGTTCATCGGCGTAGGGCAGATACTGCGTATCAATCACGAAGTCGCGTTCAAGCCGCTCAGCTTGACGAGCTGCATAGCCAAGAGCGTAGTACAATGTGCGCGCAGCTTTGGAGAACGGTATGCGTGCTCCACTGCTGGACGAATGCTCTTCGCGACGCGGGTAGGACGCAGGGCGGTAGATTGGTTGAGAGAAGTCATGGATGGGTTCGGAGTATGGAGAGAATGGGCCTGGGGGCATACCCGCGCCGGCGAGAGGACGATCAAGTCTGCGACGCGGTGAGGGAAGGTAGGTGTCGTCGAAACTGGGCGGCATTACTGAGCGAGGAGCTCGACTGAGGGCGAGGCTCCGCAGCTGAGCAGCGCGGGCAAAGTCTTTGCGGGTACGAAGAGGGAGGTCGAAGTGAGCCATGTTGTGTGTATTGTGGTGACGGTGGTAAGGATGATGTGGACGAAATGTAACTCGCGGGTCTTTTCAACCTCGAAGGATCCGAGTGATTGCTCGTTGATACGTTTGGTATTGTTATGGACGAGACAAGCTTTGCTTCAAGTTTTGCTTTGCTCACTCGTCGCAAGCTTCTAGACGATAGAAGCGCACCTCCAATTGTTACGCAGGTCGGTCATGTTGAGGTGGCACTCTCGGATGGCATGCGCTGTGCGTTTGTTGCACGAAGAATGTCGCTGCCCGAGGTAGCAAACATTCTGAGCGTGGAGATGAACCAATAGTGCAATCCACGATCGGAAAGGCCAAGTCCAGACACCGTAAACTGGAAGTGGTATCCTGTCGAGCGGTTACGTGTACCTCAGTGAGACTCGCTCTAATATCGAAGACTGTCGTCGCATGATTGTTCTCTTTATTCAGTGAGATACAAGGATACCATAAGGCGATCTCTGCTCCCTTCCTGAAGGGCCGTGGTATGATCGAACACTGCCACTGCACCAGGATTACTTCTTGCGGTGAGATGCAGGCATATGTGTGGCAATCTCGACAAACGATGCGGGACGAGGCGGCCCGGTGTTTGCAATGATTAGAGATCTGTCATGGCGATATGCCCTCGGTGTGTGGCGCTTTAGCCCCTTGATATGGTGGCCTCTGCGTTGCAGGTGACCAGTGCTTGCACGTCAGTCCGTGCTGGGACACACCTGGCGTAGGATGTATCAGTGTTGGCGCATGTAGGCTTGGGCTCAGCCTCCAATATCCTCAGAGCCGGAGTCCTGGCTAGGTGAGTTCGCCATCAAATCCACCCACTCGGATCTTGCTCTCATATTTCCAGCCTCCGCAGCCTCTGAAACATCCTTGGGCACTTCGCCCAGGGGAACATCCACACCGCTATCGGGCGTTGACCCTTTCGATTCTTCCCGCGAAGAGGGATTGCTCTTTGGTCCCTTCAAGTCGTGGCTTGTAGGGCCTTTCTCCACCCGTCGCATGAGTTCAGTTTGAGCTTTCGGGCCTCCATGCCATATGCCTTCCTGGCGCGGATTTTGTCGCAGCAGAGCGAAAGCTGCTTGGCGAGTCTCCGCGTTGCGACAGCGCGAGATAGCCATCCATAAGGGGTCAGTGACCCATAGTGAGCATGAGAAATATGGCGTTCCCGCATCGCCAGCGGTCAGTGTTGGGAGTGGCGGGCAGGAAAAGTCAGCGAGGACTTCGCGGGAAAGATCAACGATAGCACGGAACTCGTTGTCGAAACCGTCATATGCTGCGGGACCTGCACGTTGATCGGCGGTAGCGAGCATTGTGCCAACGATCTGATTTGCTTTCAGCACCATTGCTCGTTTGCGGTCCATATTTGAAAGACTGGGGCCGTTTTCGGCCAGCCAGGATGAGAAAGCGACCTCCCATTGCGCATACCAAGGTCCATAGCGCATGGTCTTTTTCGCGTGCGTAATTGCATGATGGTCTGCTGGGGCGTCCGGCTGGAAGCGTTGCGAGTAGCGCATATTGCTGTTCATGGCGGTGTGCAAAGTGACGTGTGCGTGGTCCAAGTTGTATATGCGGTCTATTGTGGGCAAGGGAGGTACGGAGCTCGTTTCGTCGGTGGCAGGGCGATCTCCTTTGCCTACAAGCGCAGTTGCTTGTACTTCGAGACGCTCGACAAGAGGACGCAAAAGCTCAATATCGTCTTCTTCTGCGCCAAAGTGTCCAGGATTTGGGCGGTAATGGGCTTCCATAAGTGCTTTGCCCTGGAGGGCATGCCGTACAGCAGAGTCGCAGTGACCTTGCAATGACTCGAAGCAAGTGAACAAAACGCATGCAATAAGAGCCAGTTTCGAAACGGGGAGACTTTTGGAGCCACGAGTCCCGTTGGTTGGGGAATCCGGTTTTGTTGAGCCAGTCAGATAAGCGATGGACTGATTGCATTGTGTCAAGGCAAACTCGACAGCCTGGGCCTTGGTCTTTTCGTCCTGGAAAGCGCCTCGGAGAATAGACTCGTGCAACGAACCGATGGCTGAGATCGCATGGCAAATGACAGGTTCTTGGTAAGAGTACTGTATGCATCGCGCCCAGAATGCGTTCTCGAAGAATCCAGCCATCTGCGGAGCACTGAACGTCACAAAGAAGTTGAGGGAATGCCGCTCGCGCCAGTTGCGCCTCCATTGAGTGTCCAGACGGATCATGCTGAGATTGTTGGAGTCGGGAGGTACGCCATTCTCTCCGGTACTGCTGGCGTGGTCCTCTTTGTCGCCGTTGGTGTTCCACTCAGAAGACATGGCCATCTTGCAGCGTGGGTTCCTGGGATCACATGGAATGCCTACCATTAGGCATGGTATGCAGCCTGTTGTCATGACCTCTCTTCCTGCAAAAACCCGCTTGCGTATACTGTTGTGTTCAGAGCTAGACCCATTGCTGTAGCGCTCGCTGTCTCCGTTTGAGAGTTCGCGCCCAAGTGAAATGCCCTCTTTTCCTCTTCCACTCTTGCTTGTCCCATTGGCTTGAAGTCCAACATCTTCATCCCAGGCTTCCACGCCCTCCATCGCGTTGAGAGAGTTTTGCGAGGTTTCCGAGGCAAGTCCCGGGGCATTCACCCACCGCATGGCGGACTCGAGATTTGGCGGGTCGCTGTCGTCTCCGTCTTGAGGTATAGTATCTGTCGCCATGCAAATGCAACTTTTTGACTTCGGATTCGCACTCGGCTGTGTATCACAGCCTCAACCCATTCAAAGTATGCTCATTGCGCCGAGAACCAGGTTCCGCATTTCATATGCCGGGGCGCGAAACAGATGGGCATGGGCTTCTCCTCCTCGATGGTGGCTGTTTTCGTGGGCAGGGCGTGCCTGTTCCAGTACTCGTAGGACAGGAAGGAACAGCATGACTGACAGCGACAAGGCTCCGACCAAGGCCCAGGCGCTATCGTAGCCCACGGTCCATAGCGAAATAGGGTTCCAAGCGGGATCCAGATGTCTGCTCTCTTTAAGGACGCGATCGGCGCACATGGCGATCGTTGCGGAATCCTTCGAAGTTTACCGGTATGTGCCGGTCTTCATCTGTCCGGAAATAGCGATGGCTCCGACTAGCCCAAACCGACTGATCACCCAGAGAGTATTCAACGGGGAAGAATGAATCGGCTCTACGTTGCAATGGGAGAGGCGTGGCTACCTTTGGCGCAAAGATTTGATACAATCGGCGAGCTTGTGATACGATACAACGGGCAAGAGTGACCACAGCACGACAAGTCAACAAAAAAGCACGCTCCGATACACCATTTGCTATCTTAAATCAAAGACTCTTATCGAGAAAAACGCCACCATCCTTCTCACCAATACCTATAATCTATCCTGCAACAACGCTTTTTCGTCAAACCGTGCTGGGAATCAACAGGCGGTCCTCATCATGCAGCTGACACTGATATTGCTCATCTCAAACAACAGTCCTGAACCCACTTCCGCCTCCACCAACGGTACAGACCTCGCAGACCTTGCAGGCAGTGCCGCGGTACTTGGACAAGTACTGGGTGCCGTCGAAGGGGCAAGAGACGGCGGGCTCGCCGCCAGGGTAGATGGGTGTGTGGCTGGCACCGCAGATGGCGAACTCGGCAAAGGTGTCGTACTCGACGTCGATGGCGTCTGTGGGCTGGCGCTCGGCGATGGCCTTGAGTTTGCGGGCCTGCATTCGAATGGTTAGCTGCGTGCATTACATTGTCGGAAGGTAAATTGTTAACTTACGGTATCCTTGAACTTGGCATTGGTACCGCGCTCAATGAGTGCGTTAGCAAATCCAAGCACGCTGCCGAGCTGCTTGTTGCGGTTGGCGAAGTTCATGGCGGAGAACCATGCGAGTGTCTGATGCTGGGGATCCATTGCGGGGACGGTGAAATAGGCGCTTAACTCGAGGGCACGCTTCTTGGTCTCGTCATCAAAGGAGCTCAGGTCTGTAGCACCGCCGATAAGCTGTCTGCGCTCCAACTCGATGGACATAGCAAGCACGTAAGAACCAGCGCTTTGGATCGCGGCGGCAGCCTCTTCGGCTTGAGATGTCGAACTGGCTGCGTTGACCATGAGGAGGTGGAGAGCCTTCTTGAAAGAAGCGGCACCGTCCTCAAGCTTGTTGGCTTTCATGGCGTTCTTGCCGGCGACGATCTCACCGGTGAGCACAGACTCAACGTCGCGAGGAATGACAGGGAGAATGCGGCGAGAGTCAGTTTCGTTGAGTGTTCGGCGAACGTAGTTCACAAGGGGCGGCATGCCGGCGTTAGCTGGTAGCAATGTGCGTGATGCGGAGTAAATTTCGAGGAAGCGGTCTTCCAAAGGCTTGAAGTTGACAGCGCCAATCTGCCTGTTGAGGAGGTTCATGGCAGTGTCGAAACTGCCAGCCGCTGCGTGATCAGCCGCAAGTGGCGAGTTTCGCACCCAAAGGTCTGCCTCGCTGCTGCCTGCGCCTGTATCGGCGCTTTCGACATTGACGAAGTCTTCTTCGACATCTGCCACAGCATCGTCACCCATATCCCAGCCAGCGGCGTCCTCATCCTCGCCATCTTCGAGGTTGCCATTGGCATCGGCAACTTCTTCGTCGCCCATGAGATCCTCTTCGTCGTGGCCATTGATGTCCGCCGCTGCAGTCTCGTCGCCTTCGGCCATCAATGCCTTCTCGAACGAGCTTACACCAGACGACTTCGAAGGCCAATTGCCTTGATATGTGGGTACGACGGCTCTAGGAGGTGTTGCTGGCTTGCCCAAAGCAGGTAGATTCACCTCTTCTTCTGAGAGGCCACTGGCTTCGAGGATGGCTTGCGCTTCCTCTTCAAGGCCGTGTGACTTGGCAGTCAGATACGCCATCGGATATTGGTCGACATCCTTAAGCATTTCGATGCGGCTCTGCACGTCGCCGAGGTATAATGAGTTCTGGAACATACTGGTCATATCGCCTCTGTGCTCCGCGATCTTTGCCATACGGTTGAGCTTGTCGTGGTCTCCAGTAGTGAGGTACAAGAAGGAGAGCTTGTCGAAGTTGCGCAGCTTCTGGTATGTCATTTCCACCACTTGATGATTTCCATGTGCCAGTGCCTCATCGCTGAGGCGCTGCCAGAGTTTAGGTCGGTCAAGCTCCTTCGCCATCTCAACGGCAACATCGAGGTTACCACATTCGATTGCAAGCTCGAAGCGGGTCTGCGGGTCTTGCACAAACTGGAGAGCAATCTCAGGGTAACCCTTCTTCTGAAGGTAGGAGATGATGCTCTGTCCAACCAAGCTAGAGGTCTTGATGATGTTGAGCATCTCATCGTAATGGCGTTTGACGAGGGCGAGCTTGAAGCGATACTCAGTGGGGTCAATGGTGAGGACCTTGGGTTTGGCAGCCCGGTCAAGGCAGTACACGCTCTTGCCCTTGATGCGTACAAGGTAGACGGTGTGCTCGAGAGTGCGGACGATACCGTTATCGCCGTTCATGAGGGTGTACTTGATGTGGTTGAGGGTAGAGTAAAGGAGCACACCAGCGTCGTCCCAGCATGCGCTCTTGATACGGATGGTCTCGTGCAAAGTGCTCACCTGCTCGAGAGATTTTGTGACGATGGTAACGTTGTGTTTGCTAAGCAATGCCGCGTACAGACCATCAGTTGACCAGACAACATATTTGACGCCTGCAACAGCAAGCTCTGCAAGCTGCTTCTTTTGTTGAATATCGTACAGGTAAACGTGGGTGGCGGTGATGAGGAGAAGGCAGCCAGTGCCACCGAAGACCATATCAGTAGTGCCATGGGGCGGCTTGATGGTCTTGGTCGTCGAGTTCGAAAGATCCTTAATATCGACCTGCTGATTTGCTTGGTTGAACACAGCGAAGCGGTTACGAGCAACAAATACAGCGGACGATCCAGATCCGCGCATGGTGTTAGTAGGCTCGACGGCGCCGGAAGCGTCCCTGGGGAGGTTCACCAGCTCGTATGAGCCACCATCGGACGGCGACGTGACGAGAATAGCGCGCTCAGCAGGGTTATACGAAAGAGTGCGCGGAGGAGACCAGGGACTGCCCAGCTTCTTCAGGGAGAGCATCGACGGGCTCTCGACGTTCTTCGTGAAGTCATATGAGCGAACATGCTTCTCCTTGTTGATGAAGAAGAGCTGGTTCTGGTGAACGTTGAAAGCCGGCCTCTCGCGTTCAAGCTTGAAAACCATCACACCGTTGTCGTGACCAGCAGCGAACAGGTTGATCTCTGGGTGGGCAGCGATCACCCAGAACCGGTCGTTCTCGCGCTTGAAGCTCTGAACAGAAGTGCGCTTGTTCAGGTCCCAAACGCGAATCGTCTTGTCCTCGCCCACAGAGAGAATCAGGTCCTGATGCGGGTGGAACAGAGCGGCTGACGCATTCTGGAAGTGTCCTCTGCAAGTGTCCACCTCCCAGGCCTTGGTCTCGCTCATGCGCCAGAGTTTCACCAGTCTATCATCGCCAGCAGAGATAATCAAAGGCAGTGTCGGGTGGAAAGAGACCCAGTTAACGCCCCTGTCGTGTCCTTCAAGAACAAACTTGACCACCGCATCCGTGTTGCCAAACATGTCCGCCTGGTTTGCCTGTGAGCCCCGCATCTGATCTTCAAACGACATGGAAGTCGGTGCCGAGTGTTTCTTGCGCAAGCCTGAAATATCCCATACTCTTACGGATTGATCCAGGGAAGCCGAAACCACGAGGTCCTCCTTGGGATGGAATTGTGCGCACATGGTGTAGTGGTTGTGGCCGGTCATGGTGCAAATGAGCGAGCGATTTTGCCAGTTCCAGATTCGAATGGTCTGGTCATCGGAGCTGGAGATGATCCATGGCAGCTCAGGGTGGAAGAAGACGGTTCGCACGTAGTCGAGATGTCCATTGAGAGTGAAGAGACACCTCCTTGTCTGATAGCTCCACACCTTGATCTTGTAATCGTCACCGCCTGACACAAAAATGGGCTGTGTCTTGTGGAAGTCGATGCCTCTAACTGGTCCATCGTGCTCTTCGAAGCGGTCAATGAGGGTACCCATGCGGTAGTCCCATAGTTGGATGGTCGAGGAGTGGAGTGAAACGAGGATCCATGGTCGCTTGGGGTGGAAGGCGATGCCCTTTGCTCTGGAGGATTTGGATTCCTGTGATCGCTTCAATCAGCGCCGTGATCCGCGTAGAGCAACAGGGAGGGCATACTCACGAATTTAGTGAGCATGTTCGGTGAGGACTGCATGTTGGGCTAAAGTGTGGGAGCCAAAGCTCCAGGCATTGGCAATGCGCAGTTCCAACAGGCGCGCCGCGGTAAGGAGTGTATGCGTGGGAGTAGGAGTGGGTGGGCGGTGGTGAGGGCGATGGTTGCAGCAAAGGCGTGTTGTTCTCGACTGGAGCTACGTAGCATGAGGCCCTGTACCAGACAGCCAGCCAGCCAGCCAGGAGGAGGGATCGCTGCCAAGGCCAACGGCTGCGACTGCTCAGGCTGCCGCCGAGGACCCCTCGGACTCTCCTTTTTCACAACACCATTGATATGACTTCGAAAGTATATATTCATTTACATCGATTCGCCCTGTGGCAAATACCGTTATGATCTGATGGTTGGCGTGCATTCATGCTCACATGTTGCAGAATGCGAAGCAGCACTTCCTACGGCCTTCAGTATACGTTATCTCGCCCCTTCTGAGATACACCTTGACAATGGCAAAAGGCAACACCTACCACCTCCTGCACTCGAACACCAAGCTAAGTCACGTGTCACTAAACACCATTGGTGCGTCTCCCGTCGGCGACGGTTGCAACATATGCACAGCGTTAGCTACTACTGCACGCTCCCTTGGCCGCCCGCGCAAAATGGGCCCGAAGTTCTCCGCCACCCACATGCATACACAAGTTGTGACTGAGAGCTGACAGCCCACCTTTCTCTTCCTCCGCATCCTCCTCACTACTGCTGCTGTTCCCTACCATTCCTGGGCCTTCTTCCATATTGTAGGCTTCAGCATCGCTCCGTTGCTGCAGCCAATCACCACTCTTCCGGGGTATCGCTGCCTGATAGCCGCTGCGAACCATTGATGCCCAAAGCAAGGAGCCGCCTGAATATACTCTTGCGACCGCGACCTCTCGCCTTTTCCGTTCCTCCCATCACTTGTGCAGCCTGACTTGCGGGCCGTCGGTAACCTTTGATACCGTAGGACAGCAACGCTCCGTTACGAAAGTACTTAAGAAAGGTTGAGACCGCCACCGAGCCCTCCATCTCTCCAAGCAGTAGCATCATGATATTGCTTGGATTGCGGCGGGAAAACTACATCATCAAGCACTACCACTGGCCGCATCTGGGAGTACCAGCTCCTCCCGACTGCCGCTAATCGATAGTTGTGATACTATCTGACTGCGATCGGCCGAATTGCCGCTTATTAAGCGATGGAGACGCTTCATCCCAAGTCGGGCTTTGCATCACAAACCAGCCTCTCTGGACACAACCCACCAGCAACGCCACCATACACGCCTGCTAAGCCCAAACACAAGCGTCGCCTGGAGAGATCTGACTCTCCTGCGTCGTCGATCCATCCAACCGAGACTAGTTCACCAGCGAAAAAGGTGCTCAAACGCACTGCTTCGGACAGCCTCATCGTCGTTGAGTTACCCGACGGCGAAACTAGCTCGCTCTTAGATGTCGATATCGACGTCGAGGTCGAGGTCATATCCCCAGCAGAGCTGGAAGAAGCCGAAGAGTACTTGATTGAGAGTGAATCCGAGATCAATGGCGCAGACTCCGGCCTTGAATCGGACTCGGACTCGGATTCAGACTCTGGCATCTCCGAGAAGTTCTCCAAGCTCAACTGCGACGAACAGCAAGAGGAGAAAGAGATGATTGAAGCGCGCTTGCAAAGACGACTGAGCAAGCGCTCCAGCTTACGCGTCTTTAAGCGCCCACACAGCCAGAGCGCAAATGGCGACACTAATACTACGGACACTGACGACGAGGATGAGCGTAGCGGCGACGCAAGTATCAGAAGGCTTAGGCGGCGTATGCTGAGCCCCGTTGGTGGACCCGTTGACTGGGAGGATGGCACAAGCTCTCCTGAGCCAGCTAGGACGTCGGGCCTGGTCGAACAAGATTTAGAGCTGGATCGAAAGGTGCAACGGACGTACGCGTCTGTCCTGAGAGGTGACTGTGACGGACGAGTTATGGACCAGTAAAGTCCATCTTGATTTTCGAACGGAAGTCGTAAGCAAATCACATTGCAGCACATCATTTCGTGCAAGAATGTGTCGCACACGAACATACCGCATCACTATAATGGTTACTACCAAATTTGCCGAAATTACCGTCATACCATTCCAGCAGGCACGGGACCGCAATTTGAACGCCTTCGACGCTTCACGGAAGTCAGCCGCCGAGGTTGCTTGCGAGTAAGCTTACTTCACGACGTTGACGGGCTCATATGGCTACCTACTCCGAAGCGCGCATGGTTGAACCCGACGGAATTATCATCACCGGGATCATGTCGGCCGAGACTACAGGTAATACTTGCCGAAAACGCCACACATCGCCACCTGGTACCAGCATGGTCCTAGTGTGTCAGGGTGAGGCAATACGATGCAGGAGAAGACTTGGACAATAGTCGCAAGAAGTGATGCGAAAAGAATGTAGCAATTGCAATGCTCTCAATACAGCATGCTCAGGGCGTTTCATCATCGCAGGAAATGGCAGCTGAAAACAATGCAATCGATCGCCTTCATCACGCTGCAAAGCTTGGTATTGCTAAGCTCAGCGAACAAATGCTTATTATTCCTGTATGTCAGCCGCGTGGCACGCAATGACTTCCGTCCCAACTAATCACAAGTCCGAACGAATTTGTTGCACAAAGATATTTGTGTATTACAAGCGTCGTGGCGCAGGAGCTCGCTTGCAGAAGTTGGCCGCCCTATTTCGAAGTTCTGCACGCCAAAGCCTACCTCACTCCTCGCTAAGCTCGATCCAACCGTAGCGCTTACCAGGCGCAGCAGATATGACAGGTACCCAAGTATATGGTAAGAAGGATCTCACACATGGCTAAGGATTGCTGAATCCTATAGGTCGCTAGGTTTTTGTGCGACTGCGGCGCTAATTGGAAGGCCTTGCATGCCAATTCTCACATCAGCAGCTTCATTTCGGGCCCGGCGGCCGCAAGAACCGGGACAACTTATTTGCGTAGCATGGACACCTCGTGCGTACCTGACATCAGCCTAGTGTCGGTGCCAACATGCCAACGCCACAGGATTATACACTATAACAGAAGACGCTGTTATCATGCGACGTGGTATAAGAGTGAGATGCCCTCTTCTTGGGTGCATCTTCCTTCCTCCTCATCACACAGCACTCCAAACTCTATCCAACCTACCAACTCTTCCAATCCGCCTTTTTTTTTGTATTTTCCTTTGTATCTCCTTCCAGTTATCGCACGCTCTTTGCGCCGAGAACAATCACTCCAATCGTCCAGTCTAATCACCCCATCCAACCAGTCCAAAAACACAATGTCTGCCATCATGAAGATCGCCATCGCCGCCCTCGTGGCCGGCGCCGCTCAGGCCAAGCCCGTTAACATCGCTTCTGCTCCTTCCTCGGTCAACACTGCGTCTTTCGCTTCGCTCGCCAAGGCCTCCTCGACCGCTCTCTCCGTGATGGAGGAGTCCACCTCTGCTCCTTCTTACACCACCGGCGGCAGCAACGGCAGCCAGACCACTGGCTTCCCTGACTTCGTTTCGGCCACTGCAGTTGCTTCTGATGTTGCTAAGCTCGCCAAGAGCATCAACTCCGACCTCCTCCAGGTCGACCGCCTGCAAGAGTTGCTCTCTGTCGATCACGATCTCAAGACTCCTCTCACCGATCCTAAGGCCGTCCACGACGCCATTTCCTTCGACTTCAAGACCGCCCCCAAGGGTGGCGATGGTGGACGTATCCTCGTCGCTAACGAGGCCAACTTCCCCTTCGTAAGTGTGAAAATGTAAACCCCTAATACTCTAGAAACTTTGCTGACTTATCCCCTTTCAGCTCGTTGGCGAGGGCATCGCCGGTGCCGTCGCCTTCATTGAGCCCTGCGGAATGAACTCTCCTCACACCCACCCCCGCGCCACCGAGTTCCTCACCGTCGTCGAAGGCCAGCTCGAAGTCGGTTTCGTCATGGAGAACGGCCTCTTCAAGGACGCCGCCAAGGAGCAGCTTAACGCGCTCGCCTTCCCCTTCAACACGACCTTGGACCAGTTCGAGGCCACTATCTTCCCTCAGGGCAGCATCCACTTCCAGTTCAACCCGACCTGCGAGCGCGCCATCTTCGTAAGTGCAAATGCCAGAATCCGTACAACGTCTGAGACAGTCAGCTGACCTGAGCTCTTTTCTCTGTACAGACGGCCGCACTCAACTCCGCCGACCCCGGCACCAGCCAGATCGCCCAGAACTTCTTCACTCTCGACGAGAAGATCGTGGACATCACCCTTGGCGCTAAGAACAAGGTCGACCCGAGCAACATCGACCAGTTCCGCGCCAACCTGCCGACCAACCTTGTCCGCGCCGTTGACTCTTGCATGGCCAAGTGCCATTTGTAAGCGGTTTGACGCTCGCATGAACGACCATACACGACTGAGTGGGACATGACTTGAGCTAGAGCTTCACATTGATAGACACTTTGGATTTGGGGCGTTTTGTACTGCATGAGCATTTGATTTGGGGATTGCTGTTTCTGATCTTCGGCGTGACATTTTAATTATCTTCGCTTCTTGAGGGGATGTATTTGGTGGAGGTTGTCAGTAGAGAGTTAACACAAGAAAACACTTGCCACAGTCTTTACCGAGAGTTTGAATCCTGCAGTTTTTTCTGATTTGAACTTCGTATGTTAAAATGATTAGGTGATACTTGATCGATCGAATACAGGTAGAATGGTCTTTCTAATAGGCCCGAGCTTCCATTGATGTGACGCGCTGATCTGATTTGAACGACTCCGTTCTCCGAGAGCCGACGTCGTGGGAACTTCTTCCAAGAGCACGGCATGTAAGCAACATCTTTCCGCGCACTTCCAGCCAGCACATTAGAGTGTATAATGCAGCAATGCTTCGTCGCGGCAATGGGTTGAGCACGGCATTGAAGCTGCGGTCGTCGCCGCTATACACCAAAACCGCATATCCATTGGCAACATCATCCCTCCTCACCAGCAAGCGTTCCTACGCTTCAACAAACACCCACAGCCATGACATTGCCGTCCTAGGCGGAGGCATTACAGGCCTGGCCACAGCATATTTCATCACGCAACAGCTCCCGCGCGCCAAAGTCACTCTCTACGAATCCCGCGATCGCATCGGCGGCTGGCTGTCGAGCAAACGAGTAGAAGTAAACGGCGGCAATGTACTCTTCGAAGCTGGTCCGCGTACATTACGCCCGCAGGCAAATGGCGTGCTTGCGGCTCGTTTGATTCAAGAGCTAGATTTGGGGAATGATACTATCTTCACGCAAAACACCTCGCCTGCCGCCATGAATCGCTTCCTATACTACCCTGACCGTCTGGTGCGCATGCCACATCCTTCCTACGGCTTCTGGGAAAACTTCCAAAACGTCTGGTCAGAGCCTGTATTTGAAGGAGCACTCTGGGCTGCTGCAACGGAGTACTTCAAGAATGGAAGGGACAAGAGCATTCAGGACGAGAGTATTGGGAGTTTCTTCTCAAGAAGATTCAACAAGACGATGGTGGATCGGATTCTGAGTGGTATGATCCACGGCATCTATGCGGGCGATGTGTACAAGTTGAGCGCGAGGAGCCTGTTTCCTAAGCCTTACCGGGATGAGCTTACTACTGGGAGCGTGCTTGCGGGCTCCGTGAGGACGATGTCGGAGGGAGTAGAGATGACGAAGGCGGAGGCTGCGTTTTTGCAGGAAATGAAGAGTTTCAACTGGGACCCTCTGCTGAGGGCGACATTGAGGGATACGAGTGTGTTTACTTTCAGGGATGGGCTGGGTATGCTCGTGGATAAACTTGCGAGGAAGCTGTGGGAATCTGGCAATGTTGAAGTCAAGACTAGCACACCGGTGAAAGCCGTCAAGCTCGCAGAAGACAAGAACGGGGTTGAGATTACGTCTTTCAACTCGCCAGAGCCTGTCCGACACGATACCGTCATCTCGGCGCTTTCTCCTGCGCACCTCAACGCTCTCGCGCCAGCGAATACGACTCTCGCGCCCGAGACACCCAGCGTAACAGTCATGACCGTGAACCTCTACTACCAGCAACCGAATATGCACCCACCTGGATTCGGCTACCTGATCCCTCTCGCCACTCCCTTCGAGCAGAACCCCGAGCGAGCATTGGGCGTCGTCTTCGACACAGCTTACTCACCTTCCAACGCCGACACCGATACAACACAGTGGTCATTCAACGATATGGAAGAGCTGACTCGCCAGCGCGCCGCTGGCCGCATGATCAACGTCAATGACTACGGCTGGCACAATTTCCCCGAAAAGCCGGTGGTGCAAGACCAAGTCGAGCAGCGCGGCACGAAAATCACAGTAATGCTGGGCGGACACTGGTGGGATGGCTGGCCTACGTACCCCTCAGAGCAGGAGGGTCTCGAAATGGCGCGCTCTGTCATCTCGAGACAACTCGGCATCCACCAAGAGCCCGAAGCCTGGGCCGCGAATCTGCAGAATGATTGCATTCCTCAGTACACTGTCGGTCACGAGGACCGATTGAAGGCTGCACACAGCAAGCTCGCCAAGCAGTATTCTGGCAAGCTGAGGGTTGCTGGCAACTGGACGCAGGGCGTCGGTGTCAATGATTGCCTGAGGAGTGCGTGGGATGTTGTCAAGGGACTGAAAGAGAGGAAGGATGACGCCACTGGGCTGGAGAATGTAGGCAGTCAGGAGTATGTGAGGTTGATGCCGGTGAGGGCCGGGAGGCAAGGTGAGCAAGAGGAGAAATAACGGTTGTTGATTTGGCCGTGTACATATAGCATGCGTCTCAAGACGATAGATATTGTAAAAGCAATTCGAGACAAGAGTGCGGTTCGTTGGCATCCACAGTAGGTGCTCTCGCCTCAAGGTGTAGCTCCTATCTAGTCGACCAGCTCACAAGGGTAGCAGGTTACATACTTCTCGATACTCTAGGACTAAGATCTTTTGGATCAGGAATGAGTCGTCCGAACGATGTAGTACGTGTATTTAGACAACAATTGAAAGTGATGTCGCCCTGATACTAGTGGAAATTGTCAGACGAGAAACGACTTTCAAATCCTACGTGTATCTGCTATACCTGACTTACTGTAGACATTCATGCACATTCCTTGGTGTCGAATCACATGCACACTCCCCCAAGCCGCGCCATTCTGTGCTTTGTCCTTCTCTCGAATTCGGCCCTCCGTAGCGCATCTTTATGCCCCACCGTCACAACTCCGTGCCTCCAGGCTATTGACACCACACCGCTTTCGTAACCCTCGACTCCCCTATAACACCGACCAATTGTTGCGACATACATATACACACCATGTCAAGACGACCCGCGGACCGCTCGGCACAAAACCAGGCCACCCTCAAGCAGCTGGTCAAGCTCGAGTCCAACAAGACATGCGCTGACTGCAAGCGCAATAAGCACCCAAGATGGGCATCCTGGAACATTGGCGTCTTCATCTGCATCCGCTGCTCTGGAATCCACCGTTCTATGGGCGTTCACATTTCTCGTGTCAAATCGGTGGATCTCGACAGCTGGACGGATGAGCAAATGGCTTCGATGCTGCGTTGGGGCAATGGAAGAGCGAACAAGTACTGGGAGGACAAGCTGGCTCCCGGACACGTGCCTAATGAGGCCAAGATCGAGAACTTCATTCGCACCAAGTACGACAGCAAGAGATGGGTGATGGATGGACCAATGCCGGACCCGAGTACACTTAGTGACGCATCAGCCGACGATGACGTTCCTTTGAATGTGGTGCGTGAGAAGGCAACAATGGAAAGATCAGGGAGCCTCAGGACTGGATCATCGAGTGTTGGAAACTTGCCTCAGCCTCCCAGGAAACCGCAACCGCAGGTGGATCTGTTCGGAGATATGGAGGAGGCTGCACCCGCAAGGCCCAGTACAACAGAGCCGGCTGTCAGAGCTGCTCCTCCTAAGGCGACAGCAGCACCACCTAAACAGACCAGGCCTGGCGAGAGCTTGCTCGGCATGGACTTCTTTGGCAGCACGCAGTCTGCACCACCGAGGCCATCTTCCGCCACTTCTGGAATGACAACACCTGCTGCTCCTGGTAGAGCTGATCTCAAGAACTCCATCTTGTCTCTCTATGCGTCAGCCCCAAAGCCAGCAGCACCATCACCGCAAATTCAACACAAACAGCAGCCTTCTACGTCGAACATGGACTTCTTTGGCGGCATGCAGTCGCCACCTGCACAGACACAGCCCGCCGTAAAGAGCGATCCGTTCGCTAGCATGACCTCCTCGAAGCCGGCTGCATCGAAACCGCAATCGTCGAACATGGATCTCTTCGGCGGCATGCAATCTCCACCCTTGACTTCACCTGTTCAGCAACAAGCCAATTACAACAACTTTGGTGGAATGCAGTCTCCGCCTCCTACCACCACCGCACCAAAGCCTCAAGCTGCTGCTCCAAAGCCTCAAATCAATGCCGACTTCTTTGGCGGTATGCAGTCGCCACCTTTGCCGACAGCGTCAGCATTCTCCGGAATGACCTCTCCCACTGGCGGCGCAACAACTCAAAAGAGCTCGCTCAGCGGCGGTAGCTTCTTTGACCCCAAGCCTGCTCCGCCTCCCAAAGACTTCTCGCCACCTCAGCAGCAGCCCAAACCCGCTGCCGCTCAAACATCGAAGAACAGCACTTTTGGCATGGACTCGCTCTCGCTTTCTGGCGCAAGTAACCCTTGGGGTAACGACAACGCCTGGGCCCAACCCGATCCGGCACCTGCACCGGCGAAGACTCAACCTGCAGCCGCACCCGCTCAAGCGCCGCAGCCAGTGCAAGACGATGATGACTTTGGCGGTTGGAGCCACGCCAGCCCCGTTGCCACTCCAGCCGCCGCTTCGCAACCCCAGGACGACTTCGGTGGTTGGAGCCATGCTAGTCCTGTCAGATCCAACGCTGCTCCTGCTCCGGCTCCCAAGCAGAACTTTGGAGGAGGCCAGGACGACTTGTTCGGCAATGTTTGGGGTTAATTGATGGTGATGATTCAAATGAGCGGGATGAGGTGTGCATTAGCGAACTAGCATGAATGAAAGAACATACAGCCCAGGCGGCATGAAAATAATTCCACCTTAGATGTAATGCCGGAAAACTTACACGGTGGAATTGATATGGGAAGATTATTACTGCTGTACAGTTGTTACTTTGCCCAAGCGTTTAGTCAGCTATAGGTGCTCATTCCAAGCCAATCTCAAACGGGTGTACATTCAACCACACATCCCAAACGCCCTGCTTTGTCCATACAATCTCAAACCAGAAACTCCAAAGCGCCTTGCTCAAATCAAGTAAATCCACCACCCACCTGCCACCTCAAAAGATTCCCCCTCTTAGCCACATACCCACGTATTTTTCCTCCCTCTCACCAAAACCAACTCAAAATCCACCAAAGCACCACAACCGTCGCAATGATAATGCCCGCCAGCTTCAGCACCGCAACCTTGTTCCCCTGGCTCGCCATGACTCCCAGCCTGCGCGCGCTGCCTTTGATGCTCGTGGTCATGTTGGAGAAGGACTCGGAGGTGTTGTCGATGACGTGCTGGTCGCGCGCATTGTCGTAGATGTCGACGGTGACGGAGCGCAGGGCGGAGACTTTGGCGCTGAGGGAGGCGAGGGAGTCGTTGTTTTGTCTGTGGGAGAGGGGTTAGTCTTTGGAATCTTGGGTAGTGTTGGTTATGAGGGTGGAAGTCTTGGCTTACCGTTCGCGCTCGTAGGCTTCGGACATGGTTGTGGGTTTGTAGTTGGTTAGGAGGGGTGGTCTGGTGGTTTGGATGTCGGCAAGGATGGATTAGGCGAGGGCGGGTATGGCTTGCTTGCTGGCTTTGTTCAGGGTCGCAAGTGGTATTTGCTTGTGAGAGCGACAATAGGATTGTTTGTCTCTCGAAGGCTGAGCGGGCGGTATTATATTTGTCCTTTCGTAGTAGTTACCGTCTAAGGTAAGTCTCGTCCAGGCCATGCCCGACCTCTCTCCACCGCTAAGCGTGACCGAACTCTCGGCGACTGCGCCCTCGGAAAGACGTCAGCGAGTGCTGCTGCTTGCTGTTCCTCCACCATTACAACGTCCGCCGCTGGTCTGACTACTCACGCCTACCTGGCAGTTCTGCTGCCTTGCACCCTTCCTTCACTCTCTCTCCCTACTGTCTGTCCTCGAGACATACTCCTGCTTAAAGCAGTACAACGCCCATCATGCCGCCCTTTATCAACAACCCGTTGCCGTCGTCGATGCGAAGTGAGTACCGACCCGATTTCTTCCTGGACTTGCGAACTGGCTTGGCATAAGAGGCAGCAATGAGTGGGATACATGGAAGGCGAAGCGATTCAAGAGCATTGCCATGGTCTACAAGATCCTGCTGCGACAAGGCATTTGTTTGCTATCCGCTACCTGCGACCTCGCCAACCCAACTATCCGCTCTATGCCGCGGCTGTAAGCCGAAAGGCAGCTATAGTCGCAATTTGTTGTTGCAAGTCAAAGGCAAGCACAACCAAGCTAACCTCCATTCTCAGGCGAATGTAAGAAATGCGGTCGCATCCTCGCATCTTTCGTCGACCCCAAGCAAGCCTTTGGACCCGATAAAGTCATTCCGCCGCAGGTTCTCGCCAACGCCAAAGGTCTGGCTATTTTGACCGTCTTCAAAGCTGGTTTCCTGGGCAGTGGTCGTTTTGGAAGTGGTGTCGTTGTCGCGAGGTTGGCCGACGGGTCTTGGTCGGCACCCTCCGCTATCGGTACCGTTGGTGGAGGATTCGGTGGACAGATTGGTTTCGAGCTTACAGATTTCGTCTTCATTCTCAACGACGCCAGTGCTGTAAAGACGTTCGCCCAGGTCGGATCGCTCACACTTGGTGGCAATGTCTCGATCGCTGCCGGACCTGTTGGACGCAACGCGGAGGCTGCCGGTGCCGCTTCACTCAAATCCGTCTCTGGCATTTTCGCATACTCTAAGACCAAGGGTCTCTTTGCTGGTGTGTCGCTGGAGGGAAGTGTATTGATCGAGAGAAGAGACGCAAACGAGAAAATGTACAATCGCCGAGTCACCGCGCGCGCATGTCTTGAGGGAGCTGTCCCGGTGCCACCGCAGGCAGAACCTCTGACGCGCGTGCTCAACTCTCGTGTCTTCGCTGGTCGCGGTGTCACGGCGGCTGGTATGGACAGTGCCATGTACAACGATGTTCCGGTCTACAACGACAGCCAAGACGATGTCGTCTGGCAAGGTCGCACAGGAAGCGCATACGGAGAGGGCGTTCGCTCAGACCGCACCGGCTCCATGGCTGGCACACCAACAGGAGCTCGGGCAAACGACAGCGATTACAACTTCGCACCAGGGCCCCAACGAGCTTCGACATGGCAAGACGACCCTTACGACCGCGCCAGCAACCGCTTTTCACGCGCAAACCCCAGCGAAACTTTCGACCGCTTAGAAACCGGCCGCGGACGTTCCTCCACTTTCGGCGATCAAAGCGACTACGTTTACTCAGACAGCAAAGGCCCTGCACCTGCAAGACCCAGCGGTCCTAAACCCATCTTTGGCGCAAAGACAGGAAGCGCAGGACCTGGTCAGGCCATCGCCAAGTTCACATTCGACGCTGATCAGCCCGGCGACTTGGGCTTCAAGAAGGGCGAGATCATCACAATCGTCAAACGCACCGAGAGCGCAGCAGATTGGTGGACGGGCAGGATAGGTGACAGGGAGGGTATCTTCCCGTCTAACTATGTCGAGACTGTTTGAAGTGCTGCAATTGAAGCTTTGAGATGAACAAGAATGAAGCGAGCGAGTCAGTGGGCACATATACCTTTACCTTGTTAGCATGGCGTTCCGATTGGGGATTCCTGGAATATCGAATGGACCGGGTTGACGAGGTCGCGCTGCCGAGAACGGGTCTGAACTGCCGCGAACGCCCAGCAAGAAGTTGTGGATAGTAGTTGTTGATTGGTACAGTATCGACACACGGTTGTTGCTTACCTTATGATTCTTACATACACGATTTTACGAGTGACAATTCTCATATGCTACGGCTCCCTCTGATCAGCGTGGCTCAGTGTTGCCAGATACAAGATCACTTTATGCACGTGTAACGTCTATACCATGACTATGGAAGGTTACTATCACGCGACACTTGATCCTAATGCTGGGTGTGATACAAAGACTTTGTCTCGTGTGTATTGCTTGTTGGTTTGTGAGCAGTAGCCGATTATTGGCCGCTTTTGGATTAGCGCAAGATGGACTTTTGGCTCCTGATCGAGACGACATGTCCATTGAATGACGACTTCATCGCTGCTTTCTTCGTCTGTTAAGCCCATTCCTTTCACTGTTGGCGTTCGGCGTAAGAGTTGGCACCTCTATCACATGTATGCAATGGAGACCGTTGATCCGAGTCTTTTCCCGCCACATTTCATCCTTCACTCCGCGAGCACGGCCTAAGTGTCAAGTTACGCCTCAACGAAGAGCTTTTCATCTCCAGAACGGCAAATTTGTCTCTTCAGACGACTCAATTGAAGCACAGCCAGATTGGGCCGACGAAGCTGATGACACAATGGTCGCGCACGAACTACTTCAACTGCAGCAGAGATTGGGCTTGGCCCCTCCGGGCAAGAAGCCTGTCAAGGATAGCTTTCTCGTCTGCATTGACTGCGAAGCGTACGAGCACAATCAGGCCAAGATCACTGAGATAGGTATGTCAAGGACCTCATTGCGTGATCCGAATTCGAAGCTGATTGTTCAGGTATCTCGGTCCTCGACTCTCGTTCGGTCAAAGGCGTTGATCCCGGAGCAGACGGCAAGGGCTGGTTCAAGCTGATGAAACACGTTCACCTGCGCCCGATCGAGTACAAGAAATTTGTCAACAGAAAGTACATCAAAGGCTGTCCGGATTACTTCAACTTTGGCGAGAGCGCTTTCATCCAACTCAAAGAAGCTGGTCCGATCATGGACCGCATCTTCGCTGATCCGAGCCGCATCCTCGAAGCTTGTGATCTCAAGGCTGAGATCGCAGACGTCTCCCCGTCGATCATGCTCGTTGGGCACGACCTCAAAAATGACACTGAGTACCTGCGTCGTTTGAACTTCGCCCCAAAGCATGTCGACGGGCAGATTGACACACAAAAACTAGCACGAATCTCAAAGGCACAGCCTCCTGGGTTGAAAAAGTTACTTGATGCTTTGTCTATCAATCCCCAAAACCTGCACAACGCTGGTAACGATGCTGCGTACACCCTTCAGGCGCTTGTTGGGGTTGCGGTGCAAGAGCATCGCGATTCTGGAAGTGTTGTCCGGACCTTGAGGGCTCAGAAGGCCGCAAAGGACGCGGAGAAAGCTGCTAATAAGGCGAACGAGGGGCGGACAGAGACGCGGAAGGATGGAGTTACCCGTTCAATAGAGGCGGGTCGAGGCAGCGAGACGGCTGCTCGACGAGCATTGGAGGCTACGCAAGCGGAATCAAACACGGCGCAAGATGCCGGGAAAGCTGCTCAGCACGCAAAAGTGGCGCAGAAGGCAGAAGGTGCTCGGCAAGAAAAGGAACCTCCGGAAGCTGAACTTACCATGTCCAAGGCGTCAACGACTACCAATGGATCAGCAAAAAGAAATGCCAAAAGGTCAAACGTGCTTCCAGCATTGGGCAATCACCCTACCACTCGACCTGAAGAGTTTCGACGCCAGCACAAGGCTGTCGTTCGGAAGGTACGTTCGGAAAGGGGCGGCTGAGCGCTCGTTGATGAGCACTCCACTCGAGGGCTTCCACCTTTGCGGAATCTTGAGACAGGCAAGTGTACGATACGCTGGGGCTCTCCACCCTGCCTGCAACTGCCCGAACACCTCCAGAGGCAATCAGATGCTACAGGTGCACAGCAAACACCCTCCGCCCCATGTTCCGACATCTTCAACAGCGCACAAGCCACAGAACACACCTTTAGGTGAACAAGATACCCACATGTTAGATACTAGCTAAAACAAAGAAACAGAATCTCCAAAAACCGTGCTTTCACACCCCTTTCAGGAACACAAACTTCCCATTCACTCACAGCGATATGACGTGGCAGAAGGCGGGACCGGGACCTACCCGCCGCCGTCCTTCTGCCTGGCATCTGAGGCGGAGTCGACTTCACATTTTGCGATCCTTCATAAACCCCATCACGTTCGCACTTTGACATTGCCATTCTGTCGTGCCCACATCACTTCACATTGGCCTAGAGCCATTGCCATCATCAAGAATACTTCACCAAAGAGGCATATTGACATTACTCCACAGCTTCGCGAGACCGCTTTCAGTCCCTATTCGAGGCGCAAGACTCGGTGCGCCTCGAGGTGGTATGACTCAGCCTACTACCACCAGCGATGGCGCTGTAGCCTCCTCCATGTAAGTATTAGAGAATACCTTCACCGTGCTTTTGTGAGCAGAGCGCTAATAGTCGTACAGCTTCCGCTTCCTTGACCTGCCGCCGGAACTGCGCAACAGAGGGTAAGAACATTGATATCAAGCACGGTGACGAAGGGTTTTGCTAACAGCGTTATAGTATGTTGATGTCCAGCTCCTTCTCCGCTCGACCAGAGAGCTTGCTCTTCAATTCTCTGCATGACTACTGTAAGACTAACTCACCTTGTTAGTCTACACCTTCGTCCAGCACTTGTCTCCGTTTGAAGATGGACAATTCACCATCACAAACAAGGACCCTTCGACCCTGACTACTTTCCCGATCAATCCGACCCCAAGTATCCTTCAAGTGAACCGCCAACTGCGCATCGAGACCAAATGCATCTTCTTCAAGGAAAACCTCTTCATCTTCCACGCCGACAACATCACCTCCGTCACGGCCTTTCTCTTCGACTTTGTCACCTGGACTCACATGTCACACATCCGCCGTCTCCATTGCCACAACCTTGACGAAGACGTGCCCACCGAGGAGGATCTCATCTCCTACAGTGTCATTCTACTTCTCATGGAGCTCAAGGTGCTCAAGTGCAAGCTCTGCATCCACTACGAATTATTCTGGGACGATCATATTGGGTGCAAACTGCGCGAGAAGATTCGTGAGCTGATCCAGGCAAACGGCATCACCAAAGACGACGTGCAAGGCAAGGATGTATCAAAGCTTGAGACCGTTGTTAGACACACTGCGGTGGCTTGGCTCTCTGACTTTGTGGACGACGAGCGCGAGGACAATGACGAGGCGTTGATGAGGTGCACGGTGTGTGAGGAGGACGAGAACGGCGAGTTGGGTCTTCCTCCTTTCTTGGTGTCGCCGGGCTACGAGCGTAAAACTGCTGATGATGCATATGGAGAGGACGGAAGTGATGCTGCTGGGGGCAACAAGGCTGCCACTCGCCAGTTCTGCATGGTCATCTGACTACATTACTGTTCAGATCGCGACCATTACTTGTTCACTTGATCAGTACGGAACGACTCGGCAGCACAAGACAACAACCCGATTCGACTGCATATCTTGGGAGTGCAGTTGGATATCAGCATGAATAATGGTGAGGACTTTGCTTCGTTAATTTGGGAGGGTTTCGACGCCGCGAGAGTGTGATGATTACTTCACTGTCAACGAGGAATTCGGTGTTGCAAGACGACGACTCGATAGGCAGCGGAAGACTTGGTTTACAGGCGCGTGATAGCATGGTCTCTATTACCCTAATGGCAAGGACACTGTTTGCCCGATCACCACAATGGTTTCACAATATTTTCCAAGCCCCAGCCCGCCCATCGTCATCATACTATCATGTCAAAGTGAAGCAACCCGTAGAGTCAGGGGCCAAATAAGCTGCAGTGCATATTTTGACAGTGAAGATTCATCTGGTGCATGACGATATAACTTGTGACCCAGCGCGTCCCCGCAGCTGGCTAGCCCAGCGCTTCATTTACCTCACTTACATCCGCGCTTTGCTGACCAAAACAACCTAAAGTCTCCTTTCCCAGAGCCCCAACGCCACGTACAAGAACATCGCGCTGTCACAATATCAACGCCTACTGAGCCCTCGCAACACACAAAAGCGTCGTAACTCAAACGTCTATTTGATCCACACCGTCAGCGCAAGCTTGGATACTTAACCATGGGTAGGACTTTGGAAACAGCTCAAAAGGGACCAGGTGGCCTCTGTCCAAGGTCACCAGCACGGCTACGTGGGATTCCGATACTCGCCACGATGGAGCCGCTAGTGCGCGCCAAATGGGACAAAGATTACATGTCGGACGAGGACTACGAGTCTTCGGAAGGAAGCGAGTCCGACGAAGACGACGAGTCGAACAAAAATGACGAATCGCATCAATCATTGAGCTCCTTCAACTTCCTCGCACTTCCACCAGAGCTTCGAAACAGGATCTATGAGATGTGCGTGTACGTGCTAAACTACATCGCCTACGACGAGCGAGACTGTTGCACGTGTGTCAAGGTCGCATATTCAACGGAAGATGTGGATCACGACAGGCCCTGCAGGTATCGCCAGACTTGCGCACGCGACCGTCATGAGAACCACCGATTCCGTCCAAGAGTCCGTGGGCCCTACTACGCATTCTCTTACAGCAATGATAGCAACCGCGAATCATTCCGACCCCCTATCCTCGAGTCCAACAGCCAAATTCGCAAGGAAGCGGTGCCAGTATTCTACGCTGTGAACGACTTTGTCTTCGAAGACTGTGAGGCACGTTTTATCACACGCTGGATCTTGAACGCGGTCCAACCAGAACATCTTAAACACCTCAGATCGATCACTTATAACGGCAACATTCGTGAAGTGGTCTCCTACAACGGCCGCGTGCATCGAATTGTAGAAAGTGCTGAGGTCACTCATTCAGAGACAGTCAACCTCTGCTCCGTCATGATGCTCATGCAGCTCGGCGTGCTGGGAAAATGCAAGGTCAGCATGGTCATTGATCATGCCAAGGAGCTGCACGTGGCATGCAACATGCACAAAATGATCAAGGAAATGGTCCGGCGCAGAGACATCAACAGAAAGCATGCACTGAACGAAAAAGGAGACCTGGACGAGGTCGAGCTCGCGGGTCTCGTTTACGCCGTCTCGAGAAGATTCGCGAGATGGTACCACGACATTCTCTCTGAGCGCGGAGAAAAGGAAGCGAACTGCGCATGTTCTGCACAAACTGCTTCCGGACACGCACCACAGGTCGTATCAGAGCAGCTTGCCTCAGCCCTGGAAAAAGACGACCACACTGCGGTGACCGAAGCTGCCGCTTCCGTTCCTTTGCTTCTCCCGGGGCAGGGCTCAGGAACTCTGATCCTGGAGGGCGGCAAAGTCGAGCTGAAGGTCAACTGGACTGCTGCGCAATGATGGCTCTGGACCAACTACAGCCCCGACGACCTCCTTCACGCACACGCAGATGCCCTCTTGTCCGACCTGAAACTCTGCCTCACCTCGGAACTGTAGATATATTCCTTCTTGTTCAGATTCGGTAGAGCAAGTCAAATTCTGGAGGCAAAACTTCTTGAGCGCAAAAGCTTGTCATTCATGTTAGCAGGGGCTTTGGCGTATACGACAAATCTCCAAACGAAAGGAGCGTGACTGCAGCGATGTGAATGGGTGCGAGTTCTGGAGATGGAGATGGAGATTATGGATCGTTCTGTTCTATTGTCTTGCTTTTGATTTTGATTGTTTTGTGAACCGTGTTCACTGATTTCTCGGTGCATTCGAATGATTCGGTCGACTACAAGCTCTGACGGTCGGGGCACAGTTGAAGCGAACTCGATGAGCGAATACAGATGTTACGGTTCGGTCTCTTTGGTGTAGCCATCCAATCTTTGACAGAGCAATCAGTATGATTAATAATGGTTCTTCGCTTTCTTACTCTCCGTCGCCGATCATACATGACTGGCGGGTTCGATGCTAACACACAGTGTGTGGTAAAGCAAAGTAGAGTACGTATCAGAGC
This sequence comes from Cladosporium austrohemisphaericum, assembly GCA_022813715.1. Classification (NCBI taxonomy): domain Eukaryota; kingdom Fungi; phylum Ascomycota; class Dothideomycetes; order Cladosporiales; family Cladosporiaceae; genus Cladosporium; species Cladosporium austrohemisphaericum. Next base: position 438,186 of record JAKLLY010000020.1, read on the forward strand.
TTTGATCGGAGAAAGCCGCATTGAGATACGAGATCATACACTCGATATTCGGGTAGCGTCAGTGTATGTTTGCTGGTGATTTCGATTTATCTGTCTTACGCAATCACATGACAACTTAGAATTCGACTCTGTCTGAAGATCGCATATCAATAACTGCATAATGGTATCAAAACAAGCACAGTCCCAACAATGCTATCAAGCTCAACCGAGCGCACTTTGCTTACTCATACATCTTTTACCATCTCATAGCACTGCGCTTTTGGAGAACTCCATCACCCTCCGCTCCTGCGCACGTTCCTGAGAACGACACCAACATAATCCTTCAGCGTCTTGTTATGGCTCAGCGCATCGAACAAACCACGTCTCACTTCCTCATTAAAGAAGGAGCCGATCAGTCCAGCGTCATCCAAGCCATCTGCGTTCTTTTTCTTCTCCTCCACTTCACCACCCATGGCCGCGCGGACACTGTCCTTGGAGTTGGACAGGGTCTTTGGCATGAAGCGAGCAATATTCCGCAGCACTAAGGCGGCTCCTAAAGGAAGTCCAGCGGCGTCGCCAGTCTCATCCTGGAGTGTGGAGACCATTTGCCTTGTGCCTTTGGGTGGCTGAATAGCTTGATCTGAGCTATTTGAATCGTGGCTTTTGGCGGCGTCTGTGGGAAGATGAGTTTGAATATGGCGTGCAAGCATCGCTGTACGCGACACTGCACCATCAGTCTGGAAGTCGTCGGAAGATCGTTTGCAGTCCGCCCAGCAGCATCGGTGAGTTTGCTGGTCGCCTGCCGCAAAGTCGAATCCGTCTGTGGTAGTAGCATCGCTGCTGACGCCGTTGGAGAGACAGTTCGGCTTCGAGTCGATGTCCATCTCGTCTGCGTCTGGAGCGGGCGAAGCCTTCTTCTTGGGTGTGAGACTCAGGTGGTTCGCGCAGATGTGTTTCAGCATGTCTCCCGAGTTGCGGAACCATTCGCCACAAGTTGCTTCCCGTGTAGTTGCAGCAGTCACGGCCCCTGTCACGGGATCACGCTGCGCCTCAACAGGTATCTTCACGTTCCAGTGGCAGCGGAGCAGTTCCTTGCCCTTGTCGAGCGCTCTGCTACCGGGGCTCATACCAGTCTCGACGGGAACTTTGCGGGCTCTTATGCCCCTAATAACGTACTTGTTGCCGTGGGCGACCTGTGCTGTCGCGCCTGTAAAGACCGCAGAGACATTCTTGATGAACTCACCAGCAATTAGATGCGGGTGGGTGGCTGCAAATGGTGCGAAAGTTCCCTGGTAGGCCTGCCAAAGGCTGATCTGGGTCATCTCGGATTTGACATCAGCCATGAAACACATTCTAAGCCACTCGGATGATCGCTCAGGTTCTTCGAGCTTGAGCAAAGGCTCGACAACGCTTCGCGAAAGGCGCGGTACAGGTGGGATAGTGGTCTCAGTTTCTTTTGACTCGGACTTGGCTGCGTGCTTCTGCTCTCGAGCGTCGAAAAGCAGCAAGCGAGTCAGCTGCCGCGCAAGGTTCTCTGGGTCGATGTGTTGCAAGAGGTTGTCCACGTTGTCAGCGAATGATGTGTATTGCATGAGGAAGTCCAAGCAGGCGCCGCGTAGCTCTTCGTCCTCGATAAGTAGCCAAGTCTGGGTCTCGCGCAGCGTTGCTGACGGAATGTCCTCGAGTCGTTTCGGCGGCGGTAGCGACATGCCTAGGCGGGCAACAGTCTTCAGCGCTGTGATAAGAGTACCACGATCAGAGCTTTGCAGTTGGTCGATCAGACTTTGGTAGAGGTCGTCTTGGGTGTTCACGTCGCAGTGGCGTAGGACTTGCTCTGCCGTTTCGAGAGCGTAGTGACGAAGCTCGGTCGTGCACGCGCGATCTGGCAGGTTGAGAATCACAGTAATCATATCCTGAATCTGAGGCATGGCTGCGACATATTTCGCGTTGTCGTCCAGCATGCACATGTTCCTGATTGCAAGAGCTGCTTCGTTGATGCGGTTCAGCTGGCCGAGGAAGTGGGCATCTTCGACGCTATCGTCTGTCAGAAGACAAGCGCGGGACTTGAGCTTTGCGATAATATTTGGCGTTCCGGTAAGACCATTCAAAGTTTCGTCATCCATCGGGAAAGTATCGTCGTCGAAGTTGATGTCCCAGTCGATGTCGTAAAATAGGCTGCTGACTTGTAGTACTTTCCTGACTAGAGCGTCTGCGAGTCCTGGGAACTGGACGAACTTGTACTTGTCGCCACGCTCGTGGGAGATCTTCACAAGGTGGTGCAGCGCATATTCCTCTTCTTCTGGGATGCCCGACTGTAGAGCCATCTGCGCGCGTACGTAGATGTTCGGGCCGATGAAGCCAGTACCAGGCAGCATGATGTTCCTATACTTGCGTGCGAGTGGTCCAGCGTTGGCCTCGGCTTTGCGTTTCCGCTCGTTGCGGTAGTACTCGGCGTTGTTGGCCGGAGTTGTCACAGGTTTGAGAGTGAGCGGGTAGGACTGTGAGGGCTCGTAAGAAGCAAGTGTTGATGTCGCTCCGTTGGTCAGAGATGACGAGTTCATGATTCCGTTGGTTGTCGCGCCAGGAGTAGGAGACGCGTTCACATTGTTCGACTGGCCCCTCGTCTGACGTGCTGCAGTGAGGTCAGGCTGGAAGAGTACTCGTTGAGGAGGCTGATGTCTGAGGCCTCGGCTTGAGCGTCCAGCTCCGCTGCCTGGCTCTTCGGCCATTTCTGGCTTCTCTTCTTTGTTTGGTGTAGTTTGACCCGGGCTCGCGTCACTTGCGTCGGCGGCTTCCGCTAACTTCTCGTCTCTGGTTGGCGGCTTCGCAAAGTTCTCAAGTGTTCTTCCCATGACATTCCCGCCCTTAGCTGTCACCTCCTCCAAGATCTCTTTTGGTGGGGGCTCTCGATGCCAGTGGTTCGTAATTTCGTATGCGACGAGGTTTTTGTAGTAGACCAGCTTCACTTGGAAGGCTTGTGCGGCGGTGTACGGGTTCTTTCCTAGGAACTCCTCGGCGAACTTCCTCCACATCAACGGTTTCGCCTTTGTATCCGACACCAAGTCATAACCACCCTCACTGACAACGCGATGGTAGAGTTTGAGAAGATCGATGTGCCTAACGCCAATTTTCGGTTCGGGTTCGAGACGGGTACTATGTTTGCTGTGGTTAGCACTGTCTTGCGACTACAAACGCATGCCTCGATCTCGTCATATGACATACCCGCGATTTTCGTGGAAGGCTTCCAGCTCTTTCATGAACTCCTCGCGCTCACTCGTGCGCTCGATGGACAGCCCGCGTTTGGGTGCCATCTTCGTGAATGGGCTGCGCCGGCAGGCTGCAGTTCCGCGCAGGTCGCACAAGCTCCACACCTCACTTTAGTTGCAAACAGATGAATGAGGCGACAGTCGCATCACGTGCGCGACGTTCACGCTTCAAAGGGGTCCAGCAAACAACGCGAAAGAGTGTAAGTGAATGGCTCTCGTCGCGTCCCTGTCGCAAACTCCAAAGTTGGAGTTGCTGCTCGCCTCGCTCGCTAAGCCTCGCTAGCTGCGGCAACTCCCGCAGAGCCTCGAGACTCGTGGGGGCTGTGGACTTCACTCGTCTTTCTTACAACATCAACGTCCCAACTTCGTCGACTGTACGCCCAGGCCGGATCCAACATCCTGCCAACCGCGGCCTCATATGAACCATTACATGTCCTGAGAAAGGACGGTTCGTCCTCACAAGCGACACTGGCTCTACTGAGCCAGCCGCACGCAAGTATGGCTGCCGACATGTGTGTCGCTGTCGTCAAGTATTCGTACGCGAGTGGCGTGAAAGCCGATAACACCATTCCCTGGACTCATGTCATTGCCTCTGATGTGTACCTCCTGCTCAAGGGTGAAGATACTCACATACAAAATGGTAAACTGTCGATGCAAGTGATACAACGCAACTCCGTACTTGTAGGCGTTCCCTATCAGATCCTCTCCATTGTAGGGTCGATTAACGCGGCATCGTCAGGAAATCATCCCAGCCGGCGATCTCATCGACCAAGCTATCGAAGCGCGGCACGGTTCACAGCAAGTCGGTATAAGGCCGCACATCGAGCAGCTGCCAATCTTTTGCATTCACAAGGACAACTTGCTCGCATTCAGATACCGCTTACCAGATGGCCAGGTTACAATATGCGCAAGTCCAATGGTTTGTACGTTACGACTGACTTCCATGTCTAGGCTCGTCGTGTGCAATTCCGTTTATCTTCTCTCGAAGAGAGTACCCACATAGCCGGCATTCTGGAGAGACGCGGCATAGAGTTCCAACAGCAGAATCAGCGCCCACGCACGGCACGACCCTTGACTGCACGTCCAGACACAGCAGGCGCTCCATCGCGACCTTTAACCTCGCAGACGTTGAGCCCTGCAAGCCACGTCCCTAACGTGTCCGCCGCCACTACCAAAACCAGTCCTTTTCAGTTACAAGCGCTGGAAGCGGGTGGACTATCATCTCAGCGGTTTGGATCTACGAGTACTGCGCCCATCGACCAAATGCATTCGAGCCGTCCTTCGTTCAATAACAGCACTCACGGTATCCCGCTGCAACCTCCGCCTCGCACCACGACTGCCCAAGGCCTGAGCGGAGGCCATGACCATACTTTCTCCATGCCAGGCTTACCCAGATCTCATGCGGGTGCATCGCAATATTTCTCGGGTACCACGATATTGCAAGGCCAAGAAGCGTCCGATCTACCTCGGGCGGCGTCAACATCAGTTTCTGGAAACACGGGGTTGGACTACTCTTCAAGCTTCGAGAGGTCTCTAGCACACCAGGTGTCGCAACTTAGTGACACCTCAAATACTGCTGAGCAAGATGCCGGAACACATCAAAGCGCCACTCGCAATCAGACATTGCCGTCAGGCTCAACCCTCCTTCCGTCGATCCCTGAGACGCTTCGTAGCAGCAGCCCGTCATCTAACGATCATCACGGATCCTCGAGGCCTGTGACTACTGCTTCACTTCGCATGCCGGAAACTCTGGAACACGAGATGCCTCCTCGACGAGAACTTCCATTCAAACGTCCAGCAAGCCACCAGAGTACAAGCTCACGCCCGAGCACTGCAGCAAAGTCAGACCCACATTCCACTAATCCTGGTGGCAGCTCGGAGCCTACTACCATTCCCTCGGCTTTGTCGCCGAATAGGAAACCCAACACGGTCCGTCCAGCAACTGCTACCACGCTCAAGAGACCTATTGCGCATAGTTCTGCGGACCCGGTCAAGAATGTGCTCGCCGTCGAAGCCAGACCACAGTCCCACGCTTCCCTTTCATCCAAAGTCTCATCCTTTGGGACGATCTCCAAGCCTACTAAGGAAACTCATTCGGACGGTCCGGCTCGCCGCCCAAGCAATTTGGGTGAAATGCTACGCGTTACCAAACCACTTGTCGAGCGCTCGCCCAATAGCAACAAAGTCGCGCGCTTGGACAGTCTTGCAGATGCGCCGTATGAGCTCGAAACGCCACCTGGGTCGTCTTCGTCGCCTCACAAGACTAGCACCACGGTGGTACCTTCTTCGCCGAACAGAGCGGCTGGCCACCTTGCGTCGTCGCCCGGCAGAGCTAGTGGCCAAGTGGTCCCAACCTCGCCGCTTCGCGCCATGGCTGCTGCGAACGGCCCTGTCTCCAATACAACGACCGCGCTTGCACGACCGTCTGAAGGAGAAGACACCGCTTTACTCGCCGACTATGCCGCTCAGAGTCGGGAAGATCGACAGACTACACTTGATGAGTTTATGGTGTCGAAGCTTGAAGACCCCAACTTTGCCGTGCTTTGCGAGGATCTCGACAGCTGCTGGAGAAGGATCGCCCTGGGCTTGTGAATTTTAACTCAATGCCCTATTTTGCTTGTTTGTTGCGTCAATTGCTCTGGAAATTTTCTTGGAATGCGTTAGCTCGGCGTACTTTGTTTCATTTTCTGTTCGGAGTTGACGCAGAAAGAGAATGCATATCGTCTAGCTATAGGTCGTGAATATAATATTAATAATGCGTCAAGCAAGCCCTTCGCTTCTCAACATCCCTCGTCATTAGCCGAAATACTCGGACTAGGCAGCTCCAACACCTCGACCTTGACATCCGCCTTCTTCACAACTTCCAGCTCCCGCTCACTCATACCGATCGCACCTCCAGGGTGATTCCGCTTGAAAACTCCCCGCTTGCCACCGCGATGCATTTGATCAGCCACTGTCAACGCAAGCATGTCTGCCACAGCAAGTGCTACGGTCGTCGAGGTCGTGGGAGCGCTGACGCCGAAACTCTCTTCCTCGCTCACGGGCACAGGAGCAGGGAGTAAGATTCCTGCAGCTGGTGACCGGTCGATAAGTAATGGGCAGGAGGAACGGGAAGTGTGTGACGAGAGAGCTAGAATTGGGGTTGAGGTGGGGATGTGAGGAAGGAGGTTGAGGAGTTCGGGCGTTTTGCCGCTGTAGGAGATGAACAGCAGGGTGTCGTTCTGCGGGTTGTTGTTAGACTAGTGCCTCGTTGATGATTCCTTCGGAGCTGGAATGTGAACTTACGTCTCGTATGTCTCCTAGATCTCCATGAGCAGCTTCACAGGCATGCATGAAACTCGCCGCTACGCCCATGGACTTGCACGTTGCCACGAGCTTTTGCCCGATATAAGCTGACTTGCCCACGCCACAGACAATCAGCTTGCCACGCTCATGCTGGCTTTGCACGATAGTCGTGACGGCCGATTTGAGATTTCGTTTTACGGGTGCGCTGGTCCGATACAAAGCTGTTATCGACGCGAGAGCAGCTGCTTCTGTGGCGAGCACGTGGGCTGCGTGGCTAAAGATGTCGTCGTTTTCGTCTTCTTCGTTGGAGGCATCAGCACCGCTAACTGTGGAAAGCGGGTCCTCGTCTTGTTGAGGAGGTGTCAAGAGATCGCCTTCCAGACTGGCCGTTCGGCGCCTCTTGGACGGCCGTGGTGAAGTCGAAGGATCCATTTGTGCGTGTGTCGTTTGGCTGAGAGTAGTTGGGCTGTGAGCTTTTGTTGAGCTTGGGCGTTTTTCGAAAGTGTATGATGACATGGTATTTCCAGTCCAGAGTTGTATATAGAAAATGGCTAGGTGACCACTCCCTCTGTGTATAAGGCCGTCGCAGTTTTGGGTGTGTATATTTCGTGTAGATAGGTAGGATGGGAAAGTCTAAGGCAGTGGATGACGACAACGAAACGCGCGCAGGAAGACACGACCGTTTAGTTCACCGATCAGTCAGACGTCGCCGCGACATGCATGCGTTTATCAGGCCAGGGCGCTATAATAGTACATTGTGCGGGCCGGATGGCGCCATTTCTCGATCTCTCTCCTGGATCGCGGAGGATCCCGGTTATTAGCAAGGATAGATTGCAAGAGTCACAGAGAAGACTTTCGTAGAGCAGCTGGAGCAAAGTCTGGTTGGAACGGTGAAGAGTAGGTGTGTAGTCAAGTATATTAGCATTTGTGTGAGATAATCTAGGCGTCATACAATCCTCCGGCGCAGCGGTCCAATTGCTGCATTCCAGCCCTCCCCAGGTGCCAGAGAAGCATGTGGACAGCGAGACCGGTGCTTAGATCAGCCACGTTTCCATGCAGAGAGTGTGCTTTACCATTGCCAGTTAGACTGCAGGCTGGTTGAGGTTGGAGTGAGCAATTTGACTTTGCTGGCGTGATCGAGAAAGTCGGAAGAATTAAGATCCCGCTAGCCGATTGCTTGCTGATTACATTATCAATCAATCTGCTTCTACGCACGTACTTCGGTACACGGGGAAATGTTGATTGTACGACTCTCTTGGTCGCAATAAACTTCAATCCTCCATCTTCACTGTATCTTTGTCAAGTCTGGCATTCGAATTTTGGTATATATATATATGTCGTTTCTCATCGCTTCAAGGCCTTCAAGCTGTCCAGCCCACCCTCGAATTCCGTTACATCGTACTCATTGGGATACCTCTCGATGATCTCGCTCAGCTTAGCTGACTGTTCCAATTGCTCATCGGTCAGCTCCTCATATACATCCTGCATCATAGAGCTGAGGGGCGGTCGCTTCTCTTTCTCAGCTTTGCGGTACGCTTCCAACACGCTCTTACGGGCACCGCTGCGCAGTTCTTTCTCCTTCTCCTCGTCCCAGATACCCTTGCCCTCCATCCACTTGCGAAGTCGAGTGATGGGGTTGTCTCGTCTCTTCCAGTCTTCGACTTCGACTTTGGCGCGGTAGGCGAAGCTGTCGTCTGACGTGCTGTGGTGGGAGACGCGGTAGGACATTGCTTCTATCAACACGGGCTTACCGCCGTCTGAGAGTGCGATTTCTCTCGCACGCTTGGTGGCTTCGCGTACTGCAAGGATGTCGTTTCCGTCGACGCGGATCGTGTCGATGCCATAGCCTACACCTCGACTTGCAATGCCATCTCCTCGGTATTGTTCGAGTGTAGGCGTGCTGATTGCGTATCCGTTGTTTCTGCAGATGAAGAGAATCGGACATGATCTCGTCGCTGCGATGTTCAATCCAGCGTGGAAGTCACCTTCACTTGCGGCACCTTCGCCAAAGTAGCAAGCAACAACTCTCTGGGTAGCCGTCGGGTCCAAGCGATCTTGCATCTTGACGGCGTATGCCGCTCCACTCGCCTGTGGTATTTGAGTAGCCAGCGGCGAAGATATGGTGTGCACCTTGTACTTCGTCGAGCCATAGTGCACAGGCATATTCCTCCCTTTGCCCGGGTCGTTCTTTGTAGCGAACAATTGCGCCATGAAATCATCCATAGTGAAGCCGCGGTGTTGAAAGATGCCCGTCTCGCGATATTGTGCGAAAATGGGATCTGCAGGGTTCAGAGCTGATGCAGAGCCAACTGCGATTCCTTCTTCGCCAGCGCTGACCATGTAGAAGCTGACGCGACCTTGTCGTTGGGCGTCGAACATGATCACGTCCATTACTGATACCGTGACCATGTCCTTGTACAATCTGATCGCTTCTTCATCTGAGATATCTGGAGCGTGCGCTTCCTTGTCGACCACCACGCCGTCTTGATCAAGCACGCGGTATGTGGGCATGGCATCGTCTTCCGTCGCTCGATTGAAGCTGAGGTTGGTCGTGAACTGACTGTTGACCGCACCAGGGAAGTGAACACTTAATCACTGTTAGCTCCAATACCCCTTACACATCGTATACCATTGCGTTCATACCGATCCGAGCCAGGCCTCTGCGAGACCTTGCCCTGCCATCTTCGCTGGCATACACTGATATTTGGGCGTACTCTGGACGCTACCGCCCGACGCAATGGTGAAAGTAATTGCTTGGACGCCATTGTGGCTGTCCAACGAGGTACAAAGGTCACATTCCATTCAGCAATGGGTGCAAGACAGAGGTGTTTTGTTGTCGGTAGGCAAGTGACCCGCCAGTAGCCGACCACGCGCTGGGTAGCCCGGCTTTATGCGATTGCGGCTCTGTCTCTGGGGAAGTATTTCTGGGGCTGCTCTGGGGAAGCCGAGGTAACTCAGCGTTGGTGTTGATTGGGTTTGTTGCTTACCTCGAGAGATGTCAACGGCGACTGGGAGACACGAGTCGTGAGAGTATACATGTTGATAGCAAGAGCCTATCGATGTTTTTGAGATGGTTTATTTAGCTAATGAAGCTTTAATCGGGGTATCATCGATGTGTGACTAGATATCACTATGATTTATTGAAAGTGCATAGCGGATGTCTCCTAATCACCGACACAATCTCCTTAACATACGAATGTAGTGCAAACTCAAGACTTATAGACCAAGGAGAGATACAAATATTACTCGACATATTCCTAATGTACGTATAAACCACAGAACACATGATGCGAACTCTGCCAACGCATTTCAGGAGCTAAGACTCGTTTATCTCAAGAATGGTGTATCCCCAACCCCAACCCTAAAACGACTGAGATTCATGTTATCTGGAATCACCAACATCCAGCGACAAACGAATAGATCAGCAATCATGGTCGATACGTGTTAAGAGTAATCCCCTGTTTATGTTCATCACGCGATAAATATCTGTACTGGGATCGAGGCAAGTCCTCGTGTCCATCAACGGCGATGAATATCATCGGTCTTGAGAGACGTATCTACGTACCTGTGGGGATACCACAGCATGTAGTTGATTGCTCATCTGACGAGAGATGTAGGTACATGTATGTGTTCATGCAAGTCATTTCTGCACGACAGTCTAGAGACGAGCGAGCTCTTGCTCAGCGCATGTGGCGGGGCGAGGCAATAACGTCACGCGGACTTCGTGGCCAGTAGGCGCAGCAGCAGACACAAGGCTGCAACTTACCAGGGTAGTGTGGTAGTCTACTGTACCATCCTCGCCGAACCATTACCTCTCACTACCTTAATACCCTCCCCGACTGCTGCCTCGAGACATTACTACTATGTTTCGCACCCAGCAGAACCCCATGGAGGAAGCTGTCGGTATGCAACTCCCCTGCCACTGCAAGGCAGCAAACATCCGCCTGCTAACACGCTCTACCTTTAGTCAAAGCAACCGCCGATGATCTCGTCAACGAGGACTGGTCTCTGATTCTCGATGTCTGCGATCGGGTCGCCGCCTCACCCTCAGGCCCAGCGCAAGCCGTCTCCTCCCTCATCAAGCGCCTCGCCCACCGAAATGCGAACGTCCAACTCTACGCGCTCGAACTCGCCAATGCGCTGAGCCAAAACTGCGGCCCTGAGCTGCACAGGGAGCTTGCCTCTAAGGCGTTCACCGATGCGCTACTCCGCCTCGCCGCCGACCGCAACACCCATGGTCAGGTCAAGCAAAAAGTGCTGGAGCGGATGGGCTCGTGGTCGGAAATGTTCAAGGGCAGTCACGAGCTAGGAATCATGGACCAGGCATACCACAAGCTGCGACAGACTCAGCCGGGACTTATGCCACCGAGCAAGCCAGGAAAGAGTGCGATTAGCTCGGAAGACCGTAAGAAGGAGGAAGACGAGCTGCAGATGGCTTTGGCATTGAGTGTGCAAGACTCGACCAAGTCTCAACCAGGCCCGGCACAGGCAAACGGATCGGTGGGAGACGACAGCCAGCCACAGCCTGCACAGGCTGGAGCAGGCGCACAAGCATCGGCGCCTGGCACAACAGCAGCGACGGTGAGTCGGGTACGGGCACTTTACGACTTCACACCCTCCGAACCCGGTGAGCTTGCTTTCAAGAAGAACGATATCATTGCCGTACTGGAAAGTGTATACAAGGATTGGTGGAAGGGCAGCCTGAGAGGGCAGACCGGTATCTTCCCGCTCAACTATGTGGAGAAGTTGCAGGATGCGACAAAGGAAGAGCTGGAGAGGGATGCTCAGATGGAGTCGGAAGTATTTGGGGAGGTTCGGAGCGTTGAGAAATTACTTGCGCTCCTCAGCGTCGAAGGCGGAAGTGGACGACGAGGCGAGCGCGAAGAAGAGGAAATCGCAGACTTGTACCAGCGGACGCTCAGCATTCGACCTAAATTGGTTGAGCTGATCGGAAAGTATTCGCAGAAGAAGGGTATGTTTGGACGCTGTTTACGAATGTTTGGGACTGCAGGCTAACACTTCATCAGACGACTTCACTCAGTTGAACGAGAAGTTTATCAAGGCCAGACGAGACTACGAGGCACTCCTCGAGTCCTCGATGTCACAGCCTCAGCATTACCACCAGCAACAATACCCCATGCGCCACCACCAGTCATCATACCAGCTCCCTCAGCAACAGCAGCAGCAGCAACCTCCCTACGGTGGTCCCGGCGGCTATCCACCTCAAGGGCCACCCCAAGGCCCACCATCCGCAGGATACCAAGCCTACAGCGCACCAAACATGCCCCAACAGCAGGATCAGCAACGCTACTTCTCCCCAGCACCTGCTGAGCAGCCACCTCAGCAAGGCTTCAGCAGTCCATACCCTCAAGCCTCAGCACCACCCGGTGGAGCTGCGCCCTTCCACTTCATCCCAGGCGGCGTCCAAGACCAGCCGCAACCACCTCAGTCTTCGGTCGTAGGCCGTAAGCCAACACCCCAACAAGCAGCCGCAGACCCCTACGCTGCTCCCAGCGCTCCTCCAGCCACCGGCGGTTTCCAAGGCCAAATTCGCCCCGGCAGCATCCACACCCTAAACTCAGGCAACCCTCAGGAGCTCGCCACAGGCGGCTATGAATCGCCTGTTGACAACCGCAACTCAACCATCATGCCCTCGGCCGTCGGTGGTTACGATCCTTACGCACCACCACAGCAGCAACAACCTCTCCCGCAGCAAATGCAAAACATGTCTCTCGAGAGCCCGAGCAGCATGTACTCGCCTCAGCAACCCCAAATGCCGGAACACAGCGCTCCTCTCCCGCCACAGCAACAAGCACCCCCGCCGCCTCAGGGTGGATATCAGGCGTACCAGCCTTATCAGCCTCCGCCGCAGCCTCAGGGTCAGCAGGCTGGCGGTGACCCCGGCGATTATTACAGATAATCGGTTTAGTTGTATCTAGTCTTGGTGCTTGACTGACGACTGGAGTTTTTGTGGAGGTTTGAAGGACAGTGTATATAGCATGTATACCCCCACAATTGCGATGTTTGTCGATGTCTGATCTGATCATGTTTGCTTTCCGTCTCGAATTTCCACGTATTCTGGTTATGCCTGATTCAGTTCCTGGCTCGCTCTGTTTTGATGTTGTTCCTGGTGGTTCGTCCGATGGTGTATCCGTAAGCAGGGAGGTTCACCCTCCGTTTGAACGAGTAAACTTCTTGGATTTGGGCGGGAAACCCTGTGTTCTGCCATCTTCCCAATGTCCGATCGACCTTGGCTACCCCGTTCAAACTTCTAGAATGTACGAGACAAGAAGAAAGGTAGCATGGGGATGTTATGTTTAGAAAATATAATTTCATAGAGTAAAAAGAGAGGCTTCGTTGTCTGCCTATGGGCAAACAACCGGCCTCCCAAGGGAACCAAGAAAATCGTAGCTCTTTATAGATCGCAGAACCTTCTTCCTTCTACTCCTTTGCGTTCTCCGTCAAGCTCAACTCCCCGTCGGCATAGAAAAGCGTGCCCTCTGTGCTCCCGCTTGTAATGAACACCCGTCCGTCCTTTCGCTCCATAACGCGAATCAATCAAGAATGATGTGTTTTGATCGCTCTATGCTTTTCTTCTTGTCTTGTGGTTGATGCAAAAACGTTCTCTACAAGGGCAATATTTATGCCTTCTGCTGGTTCTGCGAGAGGTACTGGTAGGCGAAGAAGGCGAGGGCACCACCGATGAGGATGACGGCGTAGAGGCCGACGCCCATGTTGGCTTGGCTGGCGCCGCTGTTGCCGGTTGAGGAGGAGGTGGTCTGCTGCTGGGCCTTTGCGGGAGGGTCGTTGGCCTGGTTGGAGGTAAGAGTTAGCTTGATTGTGCGATTTGGGTGGGTTGCGTCTTGTGTTCATCTTCCAGAGCGGATGTTCTTCTGATAGACTTTTTTTCTGTTGCCCGGTTTTCTGTTTCTGTTTGCAAAGCGGCGCATGCGTTTTATATATTTGCGCAACAGCTGGGGAATATTTTTTGGAGGGACCTACACCGCGCTTGAGAGTACCGACGAGGAGACCCTCGAGAATCTCGCGAGCCTCGTCGCTGTGGCCGACGTCTTCGAATGCTTCGGTCGAGTCCTGGCCGCCGACGTCGAGGAGGACTTCTTCACCACCGGGGTGCTCGTCTACGAAGCCTGGAGAGCGCAAAGGTGGTCAGCTGAGGCCTTGGTTTGGGCGGAGGAAGAGGTGATGCCTAATTGATTTTGCGATCGGCATATACAGGAGGCAACGTACTGGTGCAGTTGTAGACCTTGTCGTGGATGACCATGTAGAGGTCTTTCTTTAAGAGGTGTTAGTTCCGTTGTTTCTCGTCTGACTGGACACGAATGCGTCGGATGGGGAGGATTACCTTGGAGGTGTGCTCGGACACATCGCTGAAGGTGAATTCCTGAGACATTGTGGGAGCAGGTGAAGTGGTATGAATTCGGAGAGAATGCGTTGGCGGAGTGGTGTATACAGGTCGAGTGTGGTGTGGTGTTGAGGACGCTGGCGGGTGTATGGCACGATTATGATTGCCAGCGGGCTTCAGGGCGGACTTTCGTTACGTGGGGTTCAACTGGAGATGCTTGCCTTGCCGGTCATGCAACCGACTCGGCCGATTATTCGCCCTCGGCGTTGTAGCCCTGCTTTGGGAAAGACAACGCGTCTGATGTGCAGCAGTAGAGCAAGACTGCCTTACACTATTACTGCCAACCAGACAGCGCTGCTTTCCGCGCTCTATCTCAGCAGACACCGATCAGGCAATTCCTTCGGCTACTGCTTCCCACGCGTCTGTCTGCGAACTATCCCCGGCACACCACACCTTGCCTGCTTGCCTGCCTGCTTGCCTGCCACTCCCGCATTCTGTTCCCTGCTGCGATGCATGCTCTCCCCCGCCGTGCCATAACCCGCTGATGACATGGACGCGGACTGGAACGAGGTACGATCCACTCGCTTGGCCTCCTCATACCATGCCTTGCCCTACATCTCCCATCCTGTGTACCACCAGTGCTGACACTGGCATCGTGTTGCTGTAGGCCGCGAGGGTCCCTCTGCCTGGTCCTACGCCCAATGCCCCGTCAACACCAGTAACCACCTTTGCCTTCGACCCGCAGGAAGAACTGCTGTGGGCAGGCAACGAATATGTAAGTGTACATTTTCTCTTTACAGTCTTACTCCCACTTTTAAATCACCACCTCCTTCATCTCTCGTAGCAGCCTCTCATGCTCACGTAGGGACGCGTCACTTCTTTTTACGGCGCCGAATTGCAAAAATACACGTCCTACCGCGGCCATGTCAGCCGCGACCACAGGACTTCTTCGAATAATGTACCAGTAAAACAACTTCTCTTCTGCGATCGTGGAGTAATTTCAGTCTCCCACGAGAGCGTGCATTTGTCCTCCCGGAGAGGCCTTGCACAATGGCATATCAGCCTACCAGACATGGAGAATCTCCGCTGCATGAGTTTCACTGGCAAGGGAACAGACGAGATTGTCGTAGCAGGCTGCCAGAAGCAGCTCTACCGGATCGATGTTGAGAAAGGCACCGTCACCGAAACACTTACGCCTGCGACACCTGTCCCATATACGATGATGAAACGTGCCGGCAATTGCATCTGCGCAGCTGCCCATGATGGCTCGATCTACCTTCTCGACCTGCGCACTCTCGCCGTACTGCACAGCTGGAAAGCGTATGCTGGGTCCATCAACGACATGGATGCTAGAGGAGACTACCTACTCACCTGCGGCTGGGCTCCCAGGCACTACCAGGGCTTGGCTCTCGAGCAACTCGTGAGAGTGTACGATCTCAAGATACAGAAACCTGCTCCACCGATTTCATTCCCACCCGGAGCTGCCTTTGTTCGAATGCACCCGAAGCTTTCGACTACGTGTACCGTGCTATCCCAAGCTGGTGCCATCTACTCTATCGACATCTTGAACCCTGACGTGCCAATAATGCGGTTCGCTCAGACGTTCGATGCTCAGCTGCGTGGACTGGACGTTATGCCTTCGGGTAAAGGCTTCGCCATGGCCGATAGCCATTGCCAACTTGTCCTGTGGGGCTCGACCTCCAAAATGCAGTTCCTTGAGTATGGACGACCTACCGAGTTTGCCGACCCTCAATTGCCAGCGAGGCAGCTCGACTGGTCGCCTGATACTGCGCTCAACTTGATTGGCATGCCTTACTACAGGGACATGCTGCTCTCGGTCTGGTCAAGTACTATGGTCCATGAGGTCGGCGCACCACCACCCAAGATCGACTCAGCTGTGCTTGCATCTCTGCAGAAGTTCCAGACCGGTATTATGTCTGGTGAAGTTGGCGTGAACCCCAAAAAGACAAGACGTTACCAAAAGGAAGACACTCGCGCAACACAGAGATCACGGCGGCCGCTGGCGCCACCCAAGTTTCTCAGCGAGAAGCCGCGCGACGAGGTGCCAGAACATGAATCACAACGTCGCATGAGCGAGGATGTTGCAAAGACGTTTGCGGAACTCGCTGTAAGCAGTGGGACGGCATCGAACGTGCCCGTCTGGTACCAAGCTGTCGAGATCAAGTACAGCAAGTTCGGAATCGAAGACTTTGACTTTGGCTATTATAATTACACGAGGCATTCGGGCCTCGAGACACACATTGTCAATTCATATGCCAATGCCCTCTTGCAGCTCTATCGCTTCACACCGATGCTGCGCAATCTGGCATTACATCATACAGCCAGGGATTGCGGCTTTGACAATTGTATGCTTTGCGAGCTCGGATTTCTCATCGACATGCTGGAAAAGGCCAAAGGCAAGAGCTGCCAAGCATCCAACTATCTCAAATCGTTGAGCAAGCTGTCTAATGCGTTCGCACTCGGTGTCCTGGAAGAGCACACCATGAACACACCACTTGCGGTCATGATACAGAACCTCAATCGCTTCCTTCTCAAGACCATGGAAGAGAATAACAGACTCATCACTGGCAGCTCCGAGCAAATGCAGTACGCGTTCGGGACCACTGGCTACAACGTCAGCCAATGCGGCCATTGCAATTACGAAGCTTCACAACCTCAAGTATCATACAGTCACGACCTTGTCTATCCGCCCAAAGTGCCAAAGCAGTCCCCTCGAGCTATGCGACAGTACTTCTCTCAGGTACTGAAAGCATCCATCGAACGTTGCGATATCCAGCGCGGCTGGTGCTCGAGATGTCAAGGTTACAAGCCCATAACATCTAGGAGAGTCGTCCACGCGGTACCAGCAGTATTGACATTGAATACTGCGATTCACACGCCTGAGGCGAAACAGTTGTGGGCTACGCCAGGTTTCTTGCCCAAAGAGGTGGGCATCATCGTTAAGGACGGGTTGCTCTACTGCTACGAAGGGCAAGACCTGCACACTCACCTTCAGCGGCGAGCATTCGACATCACAGTGTACGAACTCGTAGGCACCGTTGCTGATATCTCGACTGGCGACTCAAAGAAATCGCACATTGTGTCGACCATTGACACTAGCTTATCCGAGCCAGACGCCAATCACACCGAAGATTGGCACCTGTTCAACGATTTCATGGTGCGTAGTGTCGGCCCAGAAGACGCACTAGGGTTCGATCCGCGTTGGAAACTTCCAGCAGTCATCACATACCAGATCAAATCCATGTCGCATGCAATCGACAACAGCTGGAAGTCACAGATTGACACGCGCGTGCTCTTACGCAGCGTCGCCCAACCAGGACTCACGACTCCGAATGACTTCCGCGCCTTTAATATCACCGACTCTCTCCCTGGTGTGGGCACGCATTGCGCAATCGATGCCGAGTTCGTACGTCTGCTGCGCGAAGAGATTGATGTTGGAGCCGACGGCTCACGTACGATCACACGCCCTCACCGATCTGGACTGGCTCGCGTTTCTGTCCTTCGTGGCGACGAACCCGAACGCGGCGTGCCTTTTATCGACGACTACATCTCCATTGACGACCCGATCGAAGACTACTTGACCGAGTTCTCGGGCTTGCGACCCGGCGACCTTACCCTCGGCTCGAGTCGTTACGTCCTGGTCAATCTGAAGGTCGTCTACAAGAAGCTCTGGGTTCTCCTCAATCTCGGCTGCAAGTTCATCGGACATGGCTTGAAAAGCGATTTCCGCACCATCAACATCCACGTCCCAGAATCGCAAGTCATCGATACACAAGAACTCTTCTCTCTTGGAAACCGTGCACGTCGCAAGCTTTCCCTCCGTTTCCTCGCATGGCTTCTTCTGCGCGAAGACATTCAGTCATCTGGCCCTGAAGCAGGCCACAACTCGATCGAAGATGCCGCAACGGCGCTGAAGCTCTGGCGCAAGTACCTCGAGTTTGTTGACGCTGGTATCTTGGAGAGCATGCTGGATGAGATCTGGGTCAAAGGGAAGGCGTGCGATTTCAGAGTGCCTGCGGAGAGGCTTGGGAAGGGCGGCAATGCTGGGACGGAGAGTGCTCCTGGAACTCCAAGAAGGAAGTTGAGTGGTGGGTCGAGAGTTGGGACTCCGGGGACTGGTGGTGGTGGTGTTGGCACGAGTGGAAGAGAGCTGTTTGGGAGTCCATTGAAATGAGGGGAATTGTGTGCATTGGATAGGGGACGGCATCAACATGGAGTTGACGGGAATAGATTGGGGGTTAGAAGGTGTTTGCACGTCCAACGAAACGTCAATCCCATACATAGATCGAGTAACCAAACATCGAAACACTTGAGTTGCATTGTCTGTATTGTTCAATACATTTAACGTGCATTGCCTTCGAAGCAAGTTCATCGGCGATGTTTCCCCCGACCCACGATTATGCCGCGGAGGCTTCCACGCCCATCCTTGCGGTGGCTGGAAGTGAAGAGTGGTTAGGCTGCAAGGTGACGTTGGCAAACCCCGCAGAACCGGGTCGACCGAACGGCTGGCTAGGTAGTAGGGAGCTTGCTCTAGTGGCCGGCAGATCAGGGCAGGTTTCATCTAAACGGCGCGCTTCCTTCTCGCTTCCTGCTTGCTTTCTGCCCTCATACAGACCCATTGGATAATCGTTGGAACACATGTACCGCGCGCAAGAGACATGGACAGCCGGAAGCAGCAGCAAGCTGCTCTAGCTGAGCGTCTCAGCGCGCCGAGACGTCCTTCGAGCAGGCCGTCTCTCTCGCCTACGCCGAGCTCTTCGGGAGTGCCTACTACTGGAAGCCCCAGCACCGCGAGAACTGCTGCTGGCGCGAAGCCTAGCACGCCTGCGAAGGGATCGACTACCACCACTAGCAGTAGGACTACTACTACGCCAACGACTGGGACGGCAAGACCTGGCAGCACGCTTGGGAAGTCGACTGCTGCTGCGTCTGGAAGGCGGACTAGTACTTTGCCTGTGAGGCCTAGCACGCCTGCGAAAGGAACGACTACCACTTCTGCCAAGCCAGCGACCTCCACAGCTACAAAACGTAGCAGCATTGTGCCTCCGACAGCATCGACTACCTCCCCGGTCAAGTCGCCTGCGAAGCCCGCTCGCGCGGAAACGCCTGTTCGACCAACGAGCTCAGGCTCACCAGCAAAGACGCCCAAGTCTCCCGCCTCCACCAAATCGTCACTCAGAGAGTCCCACGAAGCCCAAATAAACGAGCTCAAGGCAGCACACGACGCCGAGCTCGAGAGAGTCCGCGCCGAAGCTCAAGGTCACCAAAGACGCACCTCCCAGCTCGCCTCGGTCGAAGAGAGAATCGCAACAGTTCAAGCGGCCTTGGAAGCAAGTCGGACCGAGTACTCGACCAACGAAGAGCAGATGAAAGCGGAAATCCGGGAGAAAGAAGCCGACAGGCTCGAGCTCGGCAGGGTGGTGCAGGAGCTTCAGGAGGAGATTGACAGATGTCAGCTCAAATTGGATAAGGAAGCGAAGGAGCAGGCGCATGAGAAGAAGATCGCTCAAGATTTGGCTGCGCGCTTGGAGGTGCAGTTGAAGGAGGTGAAAGCAGAGGCATTGGCTAAAGCTCAAGAGCTGGATAGGCTCAGGGATAGCAACACTGCTGATGTGCAGACGGCTTCGGAGGAGGCGGAACGCTTGCGCCAGGAGCTTGAGGAGCTGAAGACCGAGGCCTCGGCTAAGGATGAGGAGATCGAGAAGCTCACAGCTGCCAGTAACGCGGAGGCAGAGACTGAGACAAAGCACTTGGAACTCCAGAAGGAGCTCGAAAAGCAGAAGCGCGTGGCTCAGACGAGATATGATGAATTGCGAATCATCAAGGAAGCCAATCACGCGTTGCAGAGCGAGATCAAGGAAGTGCGGGCAGCCCATGGCATTCCCGAGATTGAAACACCTATGACCGAGACCTCTGAGCGCGAGCTTGGAGGTGGCAACTCAACGATCGAACCGCAAAACGATGCTTTGAAGCTTTTGGGCCTCCAGCTTGAGCACGCTAAGCGCGAGGCTGACGGCCTACGTGATACTGTGGCCGAGCTGCAGGATCTTGCAAAGAAGTACGAGGACCAGCTTCGCGATGAGCAGGCTCGAACTGCTGAACAGTCTAAGGAGCTGGAGCAGGCTAAGACTGACCAAGAAAAGAAGCAGCGAGAGCACGATCAGACCCAGAACGATCGGGCTAACGATCGGGCCGATCTGCAGAAGAAGCTGGAGGACCTCCAGCAGGAGCTAAAGGAGGCAAACGACAAGTCGCAAAAATCCGAGGAGCATACGATCCGCATCGACGAGTTGGCCCGCGAGAAGTCCGAATTGAGCTCCAAGATCGACGCTTTGGAAGCGACGCTCAAGGATGCCGAAGACAAGAAGTCGGCGCTCGAAGAAGACCTTACATCCCAGCTCGATGCTCTCAAGAAAGAACACCACCTTGCGATCACGACAAAAGACGACGAAGCGACGCAAAAAGCGAACGATGCCACTCGCGAGTACGCAGAAAAGATCAGTAGCACGAACGAAGAGCACCACGATGCGTTGGAGCAGCTGAAGAAAGCACATGCTGAGAAGCTCAAGGAGCTTAGCCAAGATCAAGAAGCTGTGGATGACCTCAAGCAGGAACACACTCAGAAGCTCAACGATCTTGAAGCTGAGCACGAAAAGGCTTTGGCTGGGTTGAAGAAAGAGCTTGATCAGGCAAAGAGCGAATTCAGCGAGGTCAAAGAATCTGCTGAATCACAGAAGGAGGAGCTCTCGATCAGGTCCAATGGGCTTAGCTCTGATCTTGAAAAGCTCGAGGCCGACCGTGCTGAAGAGGCCAAGGAGCTCTCCAAAGCACGCAAGGAAATCGAAGAGCTTAAGCGCCAGCATTCTTCGAAACTCGAGGAGCTCACCAGTGAACATTCTCAGGTTCTGGAGGACCTCAAGGCTAGTCACGCTGATAAGATGGCTGAGCTGTCAAGTGGAAATCAGGATATCGAGACGCTAAAGCAGGACCATGATCGCAGTCTGGATGAACTCAAGCAGGAGCACACTCGCAGTCTTAACGAGCTCAAGCAAAAGCACGAAGCTGCATTGCAGAGCGTCAACGACGAGAGCGACTCGAAGACGAAAGAGCTGGAAAACAAGCAATCTCAGGCCGAGACTCTGAAACAGCGGCATTCTGAGGAAATTGAGAGCTTGAAGAGTGAACACAATACCTCTCTGGAGCAGCTCAAGACCGAACACGCTGCGAAACTCGACGAGCTATCGAGCAATGGCGAGGAAGTCAATTCGCTCAAGGAGAAGCACACCAAGGACCTTGAGGATCTGCAAAGCGAGCATGCTAGCGCACTGGATGATCTCAAGTCTGAGCACTCATCTAAGATCGACGATCTCACGAAAGACATTGAGAGTCTCAAGCAAGGTCATGAGACGACGGTTGATGAGCTCAAGAAAGAGCACGCTGCTGCTTTGGAGAAGCTTGATAGCGATAAGGCGGGCGAGATCAATGGTAGTCAAGAGGAGATTGAGACACTTAAGAAGGAGCATGCCAGTGTCGTCGAAACGCTGAAGAGCGAGCATGCTGCCGCTCTGGAGAAGCTCGATAGCGATAAGGCAGGCGAGATCAGCGGTAGTAAGGACGAGATTGAATCGCTTAAGCAGGAGCATGCTCAAGCGCTTGAGGCGCTCAAGAGTGAGCATACTAACGCGATTGAATCTGCCACTGCCGATCACACTCAGAAGATCAGCGAGCTCGCAAGACAGCAGGAAGCAAGCGATGCGGCTAGCCAGGCACACACCCAAGAAATCAGCGACCTCATGAGCGAGCATGAAAAGACCCTGGACGCGCTGAAAGAGCAGCATGAGAACCAGATCGCTGAGCTAGGCAAAGGAGAAGCGGACGTCGAGAAACTCAAGGCTGACCATGTGGCAATGATGGACACACTTCGCACCGACCATGCTGAGGCTCTCAAGATTCTGGAGACTGAGCTCAGCAAAGCACAGGAGACTGCCACAGAAAGCCAGAATCAGCATGAGCAGAAGTTGAGCGAACTGGCCAAGGCTCACGACGAAGCGTTGAAACAGCTCAAGCAGCAGCATGCAGCTCAGATGGGTGAGACTTCTCAAGCAAGCGAGGCAGCAGCACAGACACTCCGCAAAGAGCACGAAGATGCGATCGCTTCATCGAACAGCGAACACGCCGAAGCGCTTGACAAGCTAAAGAGCGAGCATAACGACACTCTCAGCAAGTCAAGCACAGGTCATGATGAAGCTATTGAACAGCTCAAGAAGGAGCATGCAGAGGCGATGAGCCAAGCTGTTCAAGATCACGACCGTGCCTTCGAAGATTTGAAGTCGACGCATGCTAAAACGCTATCCGAACTTGGCAATGGCCGGGACGAGGTCGAAACCCTCAAGCAAGAGCATGAAGAGGCAGTTTCTAAGCTCAAGCAAGACAGCGCAGAAGCGATGGAGAAGGCCGCCGAAGACCATAAAGTAAAGCTCGATCAACTGAATGGGGTCCACAAGGCTGCTACGACAAAGTTGAATAAGCAACATAACAAAGAAAGCGACAAGCAGAAGAAGCTTGAGAAGAAGCTCAAGAGCGAAATCGGAGAACTTCAAAGCTCGGTCGATGCCGCACGTGCCGAAATTGAGCAGCTCAAGGAGAAGCACAGTAACGAGGTTGCAGAGCTCCGAAGCATGATCGATGCTGCGCACGGAGACATCACATCAGAACTGCAGGTGCAGCACAACCGGGAGCTTGAAGAGCAGGCCCGCCACCACGATGTTGCCTTGAAAGAAGCGCAGGCTTTGTACAGTCAACGCTACGAGACCTTCGACAAGCAGGTGAAGACCCAACAAGAAGAGCTTGAGGCGAAACACGATGCCGCCCTGAAAGATCGAGAAGCGCGCCATCGCGAGATTCTGCACGAGGAGATTCAAGAGCTGTCGAAGCAGCTGGCTATGGCTAATGACCAGGAGACAGCGCTTTACAAGCAGATCGAAGATCTGAAGGCAAACAGCGAGCAAGAGCAATTGGACGAGCTCCTTAAAGTCCAGGGCGAGCTCGCTCAGCGGGATGCTGACTTCGAGAAGCAGCTACAAGCCGCTGTTGATGCTGCGAACGCGCAGCAGGCGTCGAATGTGCGCGAGCTGCAAGAAGAAATCTCTGCTCTGAAGGACGGCCAGGAAGAAGTCTTGAAAATAGCGAGAGACGAAGTTGCCGAGAGCCACAACGCTGAGCGAAAGCTTCTTGAGGACTCCCTGTCCCATCAGACAGCAGAGCAAGAGTCTCTATTGCAGCAGGCTTTGGACGAAATGGCTGGAAAGCATACGACAGAGAAGCAAGTGCTAGAGGAAGCCATTGCGCAATTGAAGGAGTCTCACGAGAAGCAACTGCAGCACAGCCTAAAAGAAGCTTCCGAACGCCACGCCGCAGAGCGCCAGTTCCTCGAACAAGCCCTCTCCGAACGCGAGACTGAGCACGCCGAAGCTCTTCAAGCCGCCCTGGACCGCCAACGACAAGAACTTACCGAGAAGCACCAGATCGAAACCTCCCAGCGCGGGCTGCCGACCGCCAACACCGCGCCCACGATCATCTCCGAGCTCCAAAACAGGTCCCCAAGCCTCTCCCACCGCGCAATCAGTCCGACGTCCACCTTCCGCCGCCCCAAACGCCTCTCCGTCAGCCGCGGCTCTTCCGCCAGCGGTCTCACGCTCGAAGGCACGCTCGAAAGCATCCGCGTGCAAACCGAGCAGTTGTTGGAGCTCAATGACGATTTCATCGCTGAACGCAGACGGTGGTCCAGCAGGCTTAGTCACGCGAGAAGCAGCAGTGGCACTAATACTACTGAGGGTTTGATGGCGAAGCTCAATGGCATTGAGGTTCCGGAAGGTCAGAGCGCGCTTAGAGTTGCGACTTAGAGAGGCGTTGTTGCGCGCTGGATTTGTGGGCAGCCGGAGTGAGCGCTGAGATTTTGTGTACTGTTAATTTCTTTCTTGTGACAGCGTTCTAGCGCGCGTGTCTTTGTATTGCTACTCGTGCGGGTGAAGTTTGGATTGTTACCGCCAATGGTGCACCTTGAATATGAGACCGGTTAGGAGGACACCTTGTACTTCGGACTTGGTCGTGGTGGTGTTTGTATAGTAATTATGCCTTTCGATCCGAATTGAACCAATGACTTTTGCCTTTACAAGAGCTGTCAAGTCTTCAACAGTTCTTTTGCGATCTTGAAACGTTATCAGGTGCAGGTAAGCTAGTTGCTTTTCCTTATCTATACCCTGGAACTACCCTTGCTCGCGCCTTGCGGAGATCGTCCGCCATGCATATTCGTAAGTATTGAACGAGCGAATCATCATCAGCGATAGAAGCGATGCAGCTAATGTTTCCGAGATAAGTGAGAATGGGCGTCCTCCGTGGAGCTTGTCTTTGCGAATCTCTCCCGGACCTAGCGGTTCGACTTCAAGAATCACTAGTGGAAATGCTTTGGAAGCGAGTCGTAAACGAGCAGGCCTCTGAATTCTCGATAATCTTGTTGGTCGATTGGTGTGGGAACATGGTTATTGAGCGAGGCGAGTATCAGAAACTCATTGCTATCTAGATCGCCTATTCGCCACTCATGATGCATCCCACCTCGGCATGCATTGTACTGATAGTGCAGGCACTGATCAGGAAGGTCCTGTCGAGGCATTTCGTAGAGCTGATCCCTTGTCAAATATTTACTACCAACCTTCATTCCGCTTGTCTCTGTCTTCGCTCTCATTTGCCCCATCTGTTGTACCCGCAAATCAATCGTCAAACGCATAAGATGGCGGACAAATATCCCGACCCAGCCTGGCCACCCGGTACCATCAGATTGCAACAGCTTCTCGACAATGAGAAAAGTCACAAAAGAGCCAATATTATCCTCCAGCCGAGACCAACGGAAGATCCAAACGACCCTCTGAACTGGTCCAGGACGCAAAAGCTCATCAACTACGGCCTGGCGAGCTACTACGCCATGATGGTATTTGCTTTCATCAATGCTACTTCTCCTACCTGGGGTCCGATGGGAGATGAGTTGGGCTTCAGCAGCAAGACGTTGACAGATACGTATGCCATTGGCTGCGCGACACTCTCACTCGGCGCTCCTATGCTCATTCCGTTTGCGCTGAAGTACGGGTCACGACCCGTGTACGTTATTAGCAGCGTTGCACAATTTGCGATATCGATATGGGCGGCCAGGACTGTGACCGCGGGCGATTGGTGGGGTGTCAATGCCTTGCAGTGCTGGCTCGGAGCTCTCGCAGAGGTGCTTATCCAGATGACGGTGGCGGATCTGTTTTTTGTTCATCAGCGAGGGTTGATGAACACGATCTATATCTGGTTTTACAACGTGGGAAGCAATCTGGCCGTCGTTGCTTCTGGCTTCATTACGGACAGTCAAGGCTGGCGGTGGGTGTGGTGGTGGTGTGCGATATTCTTCGGTGTTCAGTTCTTCATGTTCTTCTTTGGGTTTGAAGAGACAAAGTTTGCTGTGGCGCCGGTGATCGAAGGTCGCCCTGCGAGCGTTGTAGCAGAGACGAAGAATCTATCGGGCTCGAAGAGTGAAAAGGAGACCCCGGCAGCGCCAATAATCCAGATGCCAGTGACAGACGTCGAATCTGGTGTCCGTCACAGTGAAGAGCAGACCCGGAACTTGAGCGTCGCCCAAATCGACCCAAACATCCCGAGGAAGACTTACTGGCAAAAGCTCTCACTCGTGAAGACCACGCCGGGCCCTTGGTCTCACTTTCTCCGACACTCCTACCAGCCTTTCATGATCCTGATCTCCATCCCAGGAGTCGCGTTCTCTTCTCTCGCGTATGCCATCCTACTCGCCTACGGCACGGTCATGACAACAGCAATCAGCACCTACATGCTCGACCCGCCCTATGAGTTCTCCGCCTCTCAGATCGGCCTCATGAGTTTAGCACCGTTCATCGGTAGCACATTGGGATCGATCATTGTCGGACCATTGAGCGACTACGTGGTCCTTGTCTTATCCAAGCGGAACAACGGCATCTATGAGCCTGAGATGCGCTTTTGGTGTTTCCTGCCTTTCATACCGTTCCAGTGCGCCGGAGCATGGTATTTTGCCTACGCTCTCGCTGACGGGCGGCATTGGGCACACGTAGCTGTGGCGTACGGCATTTGCAACTTTGGTACGGCGCCGCTAATGAGTC
Organism: Cladosporium austrohemisphaericum; assembly: GCA_022813715.1. NCBI lineage: Eukaryota > Fungi > Ascomycota > Dothideomycetes > Cladosporiales > Cladosporiaceae > Cladosporium > Cladosporium austrohemisphaericum. The sequence continues at coordinate 464,282 of JAKLLY010000020.1, forward strand.
TGGCTTTGACGTATATGCTGGATGCGTACAATGGTAAGTGATTTTCGCTCCATCTTGGATAGGATGATTGCAGTTTGCTGACTGACCATATCACAGAGATTGTCGGCGATTCACTTACGGCACTGACCTTCCTGCGAAACCTGTTCAGCACGATCTTTGTCTTTGCCATGCCGGCGTGGGTCGATGCCGTTGGTATACCCAATGTTTTCAACACCATTGGCGCGATCGCGCTGTTTGTGCTTTCTTGGGCGGCCGTTTTCATTTGGAAAGGAAAGATGCTCCGGCACAAAAGTGCGAGGGTATACTGTTATTATGCCACTAGGCAGTTTGAAGCAAGGCCTCTGAATTAGCGACCCTTGATCTTCTTATGGTACTTACGATGCTAGCAATAGCGAACGATTAGACGATCCGCCCCTGTCCCTCAGAACCCAAGCGATGAACTGTAGCAACGATATACCGTCATGAGTATAATGCGTCCTCCGCGTCATTCTTTGTCGAGTCCCTGCGAACCATCCCCAGTGACCGTCTTACCGTAGATCTTAGCCACATGCTCCACATCATCCCAATCTGCCTGCCAAATGCTTAGAATCTCAAGCTTCCATTTCGTACCATCTCGCTTCATTCTTCCGATCAGGCGGCACATAATGCCATCAGCTCCGGCCTTGATGAAAGGACTACTGTCCTGATCCCACAGTTTGCTCTGGTCCCATAGTTCAAATGTTCCATTGATAAACGGAGGCTTGTCGTGGTACAGATCATTAAAAATGAAGTGCTGCTTTCGGCTAGGCTTGGGCTCTCTCCATGAGCTAGTCACGCGAGCATATAGCTCGAGGATCAAGTTTCGGTTGTTGCGCACAGCCTGGCAGCCAGCATTCAGGGCTTCACCGACCCGAAAGCAAGTCCGCAGCGCGTTGACGTTGGATACGCCGAACAAAGAAGATCGATCCATGATTGGCGAGGGAAAGACCGTTCGGACGACGGGTCTTCGGCCGTCTTGCGGTAGTTTGATGGCATCTTGTTGAAGTCAGTTCATGATTCTGTGATATGCGCAACATATACTTACCGAGTATCCTTCGCTCTTCTTCCGTCAGCAGCGCGCCGCCATAGTCATCATTCTCGTGGGTGTCTCGAATGTTCAGCTTCCGAGGGCGTGCGGAAGGCGACTTGTCGTGCCCATTGGATTTCTCGATGCGCTTGGTAAGCTCGATTATATCATCGTCGTCCTCGTCGATAGAGTCACCGAAGTCTCCAGAGTCAGACCTGAGACTTGAGCGCTGACTGCGCCGCGGTCTTTGCTCGCTGGGTACGGTTGGAGAATCTGATCCTGCCGGCGTCGGAAGCTGTGGCGTTGGGACAAGCGAGCGTGGAGTTTCACTGACGTTCTTCTTGCGAATTTGCTTTGTGCTCAAGAGTGGTTGACCGATCTCGATACCAGAGTCGATAGAAGAATGTGCAGCTGAGCTCGAATATAGGAGTGAACTGCCTCCTGCTGAGCTCTTGACGGCTTGCATTGTAGTTTGGGCCTGAGATCGTTGTAACTAGGGAAGAATGTCAATGGAATGCGAAACACGTCTTTATCTGACAATCTATGGTGCGTGTGAAGTCCAAACCATGCGATGTGAGTCGTGACAGATTGGATGTTGTAATCACGCGGGCACTTACACTGCTCATTGAGGTTTGGGGCGTGAAGACTGGCATGGACCCTCCTGAGTTGGAACCGATGATGCTGCCCTCTGCAGCTGATCTCGAGCTGTAACAGAAGCCGTCAAGCTTAGACTTAGACGAAAGCGATACCGCTTGAGACTCTGTTGAAGAATCATCGAGCATTTTGGTACCGTTCACATTGGGTGAATCTGCCGCCACTGTTGCACCGACGCCAGGCTTCGTGGTAGGCATGGTCGATTTGACATTGCCGCTCTTACGGCGCTTTGATCGGGGCTCATCATTAGATGTATTGGTCCGCTTCCTACCTTTGCCGCTGATGCGTTTCTGGGTAGTGTCCTCGTGAGCGTCGTCGGCCGCTACCTGGTTCGCGGTCTTGGGCGTTGCAATCTTCTTGCGAGCTGGCTGTCGGCGCTTGGCCGTCTTTTGCTCGACCGGTTGTGTTTCTCCATCGCTATTGGCATTGTTCGCCGTTGGAACCGTCTTCGCGATAGTATGAGCGTTGATAGGCGTGAATCCAGGCATTTTGGTAAGGACGAGTTCTTTCGCCGGTGAGTTGACTGATGTGCACTGCCTGAATTTTCATTCCATGGCGATGATGTGCGATATGTTCCAGGGGGCTGTGTAGCCGTACATGTCTATCATGCGATGTAAGTCTGTAATGGAGAATGAGGTAGAAGACAGCATCTCGCCGGAGTGAGGTCGTAGCCACCGCGGCCATGGAGGAAGGAGCGACCACATGGCATCGCCTCAGGCTCAAAGCGCCCGCCAACCTCACCTTTAGATCCCACCTTATCTCAACTCACCCACAGCCACACCACAACACGTGCTCTAGCTTGGTGTTGTTATCGCGAACATTCTCCGCGTCCAAAGACACACGCCAAGCCGCCGCCAGCGACGACCATCTCCACGCTCTGCCAACTTGAGGAGCCTGTTCCGACGTCCTCCACTTCTTGCTCCGCCACGTCATCACGCGACCTTGTTGTCAGGCAATACAGCTGCAGACATCGGATTCTCACATTCCCCAGCGAGTTGCCGTGTCATCATTATTATTGCAGTACTATATCACCTTTCGGACTGTCCAGCTTGGCTATATCATCCTTCGCAAGCACTCTCCGTGGATCGGCGTCCAGCATCCCACCCTGCGGCCCGGACCTGGTATCCTCTCGCGTACGCAGCCACGGCTCGTAAGATACCGAATATCACTACAGCCCTAAGAATCAGGATCGCTTGCGATTGCATCTGTTAGACTCGCCTTGGGAGAACGTTCACCATGTTCAGTAGTTCGGTAGGTAGCCATTGGTAGCCGCTCGTACATTTTCAGGTTACGACCTTCAGCAACCATGTCATACTAATGCTGCTGTCCAGAGAAAGCCATACTCCGCTGTCACGGTCCAGATCGACCGACTGACCAGCGAACAGTTTGAGGAAGACGACCTGAGCGGGATCATTGACCTTATTGAAGTCATTCGTATTCAATCCTCAGGCCCCACCGAAGCGGCAAGAGCGCTGCGCAAGAAGCTGTTCGTATCTGTGTGGTTTGCTGTGGGAAACAAAACTGACGAAGTACCAGCAAGTACGGCAATTCTCATCGTCAGATTCGCGCACTCGTCATTTTGGATGGTCTGATACAAAACGCCGGTTCTCGCTTCCAGCGTGCTTTCGCCGATGAACCGCTTCTTGAACGACTAAGGATTCTCGCTCGTGACGATGTCGCTGATGCTCAAGTGCGCCAGAAGTGTAAAGTTCTTTTCGTTCAATGGGCAAATGCCTACAACAAAACACCAGGCCTCGAGCGTCTTGCTATGCTATACAAAGAGCTGCCTAAATCATCTCGTCCCGTGGCTGCAAGACAGAAGGTCCTGCAAGAGGACGCGGCCCACGACTCTGATGGCGACCATTCTCCGTCCCCATCACAGGGACGATCTCGTGCAACATCCAGCGCCACCCCGGCGAGCCCAGCGCATCGTCCGGTAACTCTCACACCGACGACTTCAACCTCATCCAGCTTCGCGTCAAAGCTATCGAAGAGCAGAAACAAAGATCGGAGCGGCACGCCTTTCAATCTGTCCAGGGAGAAAGATAACATGACAAAAGCCATCGCCAACTCTTCGATGGCTTCGACCAACCTTCTCAACGGCTTGCAGCTAGTCAACAGAGAAAATGAGCGTGTCTCTGACAACCAGGAAGTTGTGCGTCGATTCCAAGCCTGCAAAAAGCTACGCAAGGAGATCCTGCGCTATATTCAGCATGTTGAATCCGACGAATGGATTGGCAGCTTGGTCAACGCCAATGATGAACTTGTCAAAGCCCTTACTGCGTACGAGATCATGGACCGTAGTGTTGATGACGACAGCGACAGTGACGCCTGGGAGCATGCGCCGCCCGAGGCTATGCGACCGCAACCGGACGCTGCAGCCGGTGCCGGCGCAGACGAGCTGAGAGGTTTATCTTTGAACGAAGCACCTCCGGCTAAGCCGCCGCGCCCAGCGGGTATCCCTATGCCTCCGCCACCTACTATGCCTACCAAGCAAGCGGTAGACTCACCTGACGAGGATGATGATGACGACAATCCATTCGGCGACAGCAATGCTGCACCCACGCCAAAACATGAAAGGCCGGGCATGACGTGGAAAGAAGTATGAGGGTGTTGATGCTGAGTCATGCTTACCGGGGGTACCGGATTTTCAGTGCCAGACAGCATGATGGAAGACGTGAGAAATATGAAGATGAGATATGAGTCTGACATGCCAGGCCTTTGACGGCCTATGAGTTCGTTTTTCATTAGATCATGCTGCAGCGTGCGAAGTATACGAACAGTATCAATTCTTTTGCAGCGCAAGTCTGAAATGTATGTTACAAGATATGCTTACACGTGACCCTTCCCTACCAATACGCCGGCACATACCCCAAATCATCGCCTTTGTGCCCAGGTGCAGGCTTCGGCCGCCTTCTATGTACATTGTTCCGCCTGCCGGCCAGGAACAGGGCCTCCATCGGCGTATTAGGCTCCCCAAGAACAGCAGCGTCGCCATCCCAATCCTCCTCGTCATGCTGTCCGGGGATCAACCAGACATCGTCATCTGCAGGTAGATCTGGAATTTGCAAGGGCCCGCAAACTTTCACGTTGGTGATCTCAACAGCCGTAAGCTGCATCTCGGCTGCTACCCAGGCTCCGAACTGCTTGAGGTCCTGACAGGGTGCTGCATCGTTCGAGACGAAGTAGATGTTGATGAGGTGCAGCGTGCGTAAGGTAGAGGCGTGGGAGTGTAGGAGCTCTTTGAGGTCGGATAGCTGGATGCACCAGCCTTCTAGCTCAAGGGTTTTGAGTTGTGGGAAGCGAAGTTTGGAAATGAGTTGTTTAAACGGGCGGAGGACTTGTGAGTTCGCCTGTTGCAGTGTTTCAAAGCCTTCGATTGGACCTTTGGCGCCGAGCGCGAGGTGTTGCATGGTGTCCGGGATTCCGCTGAATAACTTTTCGTAAGGTTCTTGGTCAAATGTAGCTTCTGTAAAAAGGAGTGGCAGACGCAAGGTTCGGAGACCTGCTAGCATGTCATCCCAGATGGGCGGAAAGTTCATGTCATCGAGTGATATAAAGTGCGGCTCTTTATAGGTTGCCAGTGGCTCCTGTGGGAATGAAACCATTTCGTAGAAGTGAGGGCCAAATGACACCGATCGCAGCCTAGGTGCCGTGCGTGTCATTAACAGTAAAGAACCGAGAGCCTCGCTCGTGCAGGAGCCGTGATCTAGTGACCAGTGCCATCTTTCCGGCTCAAGCATATTGCCGAAGAGTCGTGAGCAGAGCTCTGCATATTCTTCGCCGCGTCGCGCAAGACCACGATAGTCTGTGAATGTAACAGATCGGATTTTCGGTAGCTTCTCCACGGCTCGTCTGAGGACTAGGGCATAGTCTCCTGTGTCCACTAGGCTTTCATGGAAGTGAGCCATGCGTTTGTATCGAGGAAAGCTTTGATAGCAGCCCATGCGGAATGCATCACCACCCGCGTCTGCAATGCTTTCCAACGCAGCATTCTGGCCGTCGATCTGGTTTTCGGACAAGTCAGGCTTGTAGGTGTCGAGAAACGCGCTCGCGTCTCGTTCTGAGGGATCGCCATGATTTCGTTCCAGGCTGGCGTAGAACTCGCTTTCTGCTTGAACCCGGCGTGCCCACTCCTCGTCTCGGAAATGTCGAATGTCCAGCTCCTCTGCTTCCTCGCAGGCTGCGATATACTCCATCATCTCGGTGGGGTCATTCATCTCAACCTCGTTGAACTTCCAAAAGCTCAAGTCGTACACGAGCGAAGTCACATGGCGACTGAAGTACGGGTGGCACGCGACTTCTTGAAGCTTTGCAATTTCTGATAATCTCTTTGCGAAGACTACTTCTGTGATGAGGTAGGGAGAACTAGCTTCTTTGAAGGCTTTGCTCACGAGACGACAGGAGGAAATGTCACGCCTGTCCTCGGCCAAGTACTCAAACACTCTGGCTAGCAATTCAGGAGGTATAGAAAAAATTGACGCTGCCATGGCTAGAGCAAGTGTAACAGTCTGCTACACTCTCAGTGGTAGTGTCTATTTTCAATCTTGAACGTGAAGACGATAGTGCAAGCGATCGGCCATCAATCGCTCTTTGCAACAATGCTTCGCCCTTCGCTCTCGGTGTGTTGTTCGATGGAATGATTGAGTCGCTTCAACTCGCTCTCGGATTGGTGCATGTAAAGGCAAGGCGGTGCAAGTAGTAGTGGTTATCCGAGTTCCTATTGAGGCAAAAGATCTTGAAACAAGCAAGTCCCTCGGCCGCAGTTGCCGCAGCGCCTCGTGGCTCAGCTTTGGTGACGTACGTAAGCTGAAACTGGACTTCGCAAGTGAATGTTGGAACATCACCTCGACAGGTACTTACACAACACCAACTCTAAACCTTCGCAAGCTCCGCACGCCACTCTTGCCTGTCGTTGACGCTCTACGGCATCGATCTCGCACGCACCGCACCCCAGCTTTCACGCGCAACAGCACACGATCCGCCACAACCATGCCGCCATCCACTACATCCTCGACCTCCTCCACCAAGGGCCCCAAGGTCCCCATCAAGCAATCATGCTGGTGCGGCGATGATTGCAGCTGCTGCATCATTCCCTGCACGGTCATGTAAAACGAGCATGGCAAGCACGACATCACTTCCTGCCTCGGAACGCAAAACCAACTTGAAGACACGCCCTGGTGCCGGAAGACCCCGGACGTGACAAGGATGGCACAGAACGAGCTTTGAGAGAGAGGCAAACAGAGAAATGGCATTTAGGACACACGGCGTTTGAAAGGTTCATGAGTTTTGAAGATACTCCACATGCAGCACAAGTGTTGTAGAGGCGTTTGGCGGGATTGGGATTTTTGTAAAAGAGCGGTTCGAGAAGGAGGGAGGAAGATGTTTCTTGAGTATTTGTATGTATGCAACGGCCTCAAGACATCCATTGTATATTCCAAAAGTCCCAAAGCGCCGCGGGACCAAAGGCTCCAAAAACTCAGTATATCGCTACCTCCTACCTAATGGCCCGTAGCATCGACTTCTCGCACCGGACCTGAGCACACTCAACGACTCGATAGGACTGACACCCAATCCAAAATCAGAAAGCACGTCACACTGAAATGTGCTACTAATAATGCAATGCTCTCTCACACACACGCACACGTCTCACGTAGCGCGACCTCGACCTCGACGTCGACTCACATATCACACCTTGCAAAAAGGCAGACAACCGGCTCCACACGGATTCGAACGCAAGATCAAAAGAACCAGCACTCCCCACTCGGAGCGCTGTAAGAAACCTGGTGAGGTTTGCTTGCTGGATTTGGGCAGAGCGGTCTTGGATCTAGGTCAGAAGCTCCACTTTTCCCGTTAGACCACGGTACTAGGCTTGGCTTCACAGTGAGGTTCCCAGACCCTCGCTGAATGCTTTGCTGACTACTCGCGCTTTGTTTACGTCAAGGGCAACTTATTTAATTTATATAGGTACGTTCGATACGCAGGCTTCAGTGTCTAAGCTCGGTGCGGCTGAGGTCGAGTGAGGTGAAGTGAGGTGAGGTGGGATGCGGAGACTTGCCACGGTTCTATGAGTGCTACTAAGCTCTTCACTAGTATTATGCCATAGATCACTGTTTCTGTCTCGATTGCTGACTGGGGACCACGATCTGATCGATGTGAGCATCGTCTTTGGCCAGCAGGAATCATGAACCCTCGGAATAGCTTCTCATGGATGTGGAAAGACAAGAGAAACAGAGCTTCAATGCTAGGATCAAGCGTAATGGAAGATGAATGAAGGCCATTTTCCTTCTCACTGGCCGTATATACATACGCGCTAGTATGTCACATCCCTCGATACCAAACCCGAAAGGCCTCGATCGTGGGACTGTGGTCCTCTATATTTTACATAGCTCAATGCAAATTCGATATCTTGCTTTGACGAGCGATCTGATACGGCCAACTAGATCCAACGTTCCCAATATATTGCACTTTTAGTTACCTACAACTTAAGGTACATAGCTGCGATATGCTTAACTACGAGCCAATCGGTGGCACTCGGAAAGCGCAGCGGCTTTCAAGCCGAGTGTGTGTGGGGTAGCAACGGACTTAGACCTCACGCTGGTCGCACGTAGGCGCTTGCGACAAAGCGAACAAGCATTATTCACCAATGCCCTGACTTAGCAGGGAAGAGCATCTTCGTCTTGAGCATGCAGGCATGCTTCCACGTCTCGGACGCGATCTCGACATCATCGCAACAGCCCAGTTCAACGCCGGCACAAGCTACCACCAATAACACCTTCAACGCGCCTAAATCCAGCTTCACCGTAGCGAATCTCGAACGTCGTTTTGTATGATGAACTCCGTCAGCACTCTCCTACCGCCAGGCTCTGAGGCCAACCAAACGCCATCCAAGTCCGCGAAGAACAGAAGCCTTTCAGACCCTCCCGCCGCCCTCGCACCTTCTCCTTCCTTCCACGAGAAGCTCCGCCGGGAAAGTAAAGACGACAATGCCGTACCTTCCACACCGAAGACCGCACGACGGCCCGATTTTCTTGCTCGTGGCTTGAGCCTTCAGATGCCCAGTCCTGCTCAGCTTTCAACAGCTGCACCTCTGAGTCCGCGGTTGGAGCAAACAAACATACATTCGTACATGCAATCGCAGAGCCAGACCGGCAGCCCTGCGACCTCACTCCCACGGCACTCACGTGGACTGGACTTCTCACGTGCCTGTACCAACTTGCACCATTCTACGCTTGCAGAACAGCGTGAGCCGGATTCCTCGCCTGTCGCTACACAAAAGGCAATGAACATTCCTTCCCGCAAGATGTCAGTGAGCTCGATGGCACTGGACTCACCAGCCATGATCCCAGGAAGTGCTTGGGGCTCTCTCGCGCCGGAACGCAGTACCGTGAGCAGCTCGGTTGGTAGTGTGAACATGCTTGGAAGTGAGAGTGAGAACAGTGACAGCGATGAGGATGAGAGCATGGGAGGCGACGACGAAGATCCAATATTTGCTACACCTCAAGTTCACAAACTGCAGAATCCAACTGCTTCTACACCCTTTAGCGGGCCGCTGACTCCCGGAGGATCAACATGGACAAGCGGAAGTGCCTTTTCACCTGCAGCACAAAGCCTCATGAAAACAATTCGTCGGTCACGTCTTCACAGCAAGAACCCCAACAAACCCAGAAAACATTCGAGCAGCGCCAGCAACAGCGGCTACAGCTCAATGGCATCCCCACGAGCAACGTCACCACCACCAATGCGAAGCATCGAGAATGGAGGAGGATATTTTGGCTGGAGCAAGGCTGCGAGAAGTCGGCGGGAAAGCCTCGCGCTTGGGACAGACGGACCTCATCTTTCGAGTGGCAACGACAGTGGCGACGAAGGATTAGGTGCCCCGACTACTCCAGGCGTCATTCGGCGAGCTGTGACACGACGTGGCAACCTGCTTCCCAAGACCAAAGGCTTTGCTCGCGTTCGAGCCGCTCTGACCGAGGAGTCGCAACCCGTCGACACTGAGATCAGGCGAGAGTCAGAGACCATTAGGCAGGTTCGCGAAAGAGAGCCTAGCGTCGCCGCCGACCTTGACTTGAAACCCCGCCCGCATACCGCGACCGCTCCGTCATCGCCAAATCTACTCCCTGCTGTCCCTGAAGCCGCACAAGAAGACTTTGGACGTGATATGGATGGCGACATAAATAACCACGAAAGAGGCCTGGGCATGAACTTTGCCTTGCACGCGCACCGTAACAGTGCCGGCACTGGATACTGGAACCGCTTCGATCCGTGAGTCCATTCCTTGCCAAGTGCAAAGAAATGAACTTATTTGCTGATATCTGATCTAGGTCTATGCGTACACCGCCACCTCCCAACTTTAACAGACAGGGGAGTAGCATGATGTCCGACATCAACATGGACTCCCCTCTACCATCCGAGAATGGGTTCTCGATGAGAATCCGCGGCCGCGCTCAGTCTTCCGCCTCCGACGCTTCCGAAGCATTCGGCCCTACCATCAGTAACAACAGCACAGCCGCCGCCTCCGGCATGACCGACGACATGCACCTCAACAAGTTCAAACGTCGTCGTGACGACGACTTCGATATCGCCACCGTGAAGCGCCGTGCCGTGTCTCCCGGAATGAGCACTCAAAACAGTCCAGTCCTCACTCAATCACCTTCATACCGTGACTCGAATGGTATCTGGGGACAGCCGCCGGAGAAGAAGAAGGAGACTCAGTCTCAAAGCGCTAACAGCGACACTTCGCAGAGTTCTCACCAGGCAGGCTCGTCACGTCAGGGTAGTGGGTCGGGGCCTGGGAAGAAGTTGGGTCTGCAGGGGATGGTCGATACCAATGATGGGCTGATGAAAATGAGTATTGGTTGAGATGATGAGATCTGGGGTTTGAGTTTTGATTTGCTTGGTTAGCGAGGTGTTTGGCGCGTTCATTGCTATGTTCCATCGGACCAGGCGAATTATCGGATTATCGATTTCTAAGAGTGAATATGTACGATTCAAACGATAACATTGATTATGTATCATGTTGACTTGGATTTGGTGACAATGCTTCCAATGGCACATCTTTGCTTCCAATGTTGGCGACACAGGCTGGTAGCGACGATTTTGTAGTGGCATGATCGTCTTATGTTCTCCGAGGGTCGGGATTTACTCACAATCCAGCATGATTATTGTTGACTTTGAGCATTATACGGTAGGACCCAGTTCAATATAGCGCTGTATTCATCCGTCATGACATATTCGCACATAGAGGTAACAAAATCAATCAGACACATCAACGACATGATATGTGAGGTGGGAGGTGGATTTACCCCAACCCTAACCCTGCTATTTGCAAGCTTCACGCTATACCTTCCTCATATCCATTCGAGCGACCTCACCTCCAAACATCCCACCATCCCCACTGCATTGTTGGCATTGCAGTCCAACGCAAACGACCAAGAAACCACACGTACAATGGCTTCAAAACAAGCAACCGTCGCTTCGTTCGTCGAATCGGCGCCGCCGGGAGAGGTTGGTAGGAGATGCCTCCCGATTGAACCAAGATTAGAGCTGACGTATGCAGCTCTCCAATGTCGTGGCTGGTTCGTGTTCTCCTGAACGATAACCCCAAGAACAGCTTATTGAGTAATGTTCCAGATATCAAGGCTTTGGCTGGTAACGACGCGAGCTTGCTGCAATCTCTGGAGCCGGCATTCAGGAAGTACAATGAGGAGCAGTACGCTACCGTGAAGCTGCCTGGAAGCAGCGAGGCGGTATGGACATGGACATTGGTACAGACTGATCGCGAACGGTGTCTGACCAAGTGTAGGTCATTGTGAGCGAGCACAACTCGTTGGGAGACAACCGTTACTTCGACTCGGCAAGCCAGACGTCGTTCCAAGTGGAGCATTCCTCGCAGGTAATCCTTGCCGTCGCCCTCATATACCCTTTCTCCATGATCTAACAAGTACCAGACTGCATCCGGCGCTCAACAACATCCTCTCGAATCGTCCAACGCCGACCTCATCCGCTCCCTCCAAAAGTCCTTCTCCAAGGCCACCGCCGAACACTTCCCTTCGTCCACCGTCGGAATCTACCCCAGCTCCTCCGATGACAGCGTTTCAATCCTGCTTGTAGCCAACAAGTACTCTCCTCAGAACTTCTGGAACGGCCGCTGGCGGTCGACTTACAGCCTGTCTCCATCGGGTGGGCTCAGCGGCTCTATCAAGGTTGATGTTCACTACTACGAGGATGGCAATGTCAGGATGAGCACAAGCAAGAGCGTAGAGGTTGCAAATGCCAGTGGCGCGGATGCTGTTGTCAGGGAGATTGCAAAAGCAGAGAATAAGTTCCAGGAAGAGTTGAACAGGGCTTTCGTGCAGCTGGCCGAGGGAAGCTTCAAGGGTTTGAGGAGACAGCTCCCTGTCACTAGGCAGAGAGTTGAGTGGGAGAAGATCGGTGGTTACAGGGTATGTGTCATTCCACCCACGTTCCCAATATTGCATCTACTGACAGATTCAATAGCTCGGCCAGGACATCGGCGGTGGTCGCTCGAAGTAAGTGTTCAAAGTTGTGAGCGAGCATGCGATTTGTGTACATATGGTAGATGTCCCAGCTCTCATCACCATGGCACTTCGTCAGAAATACAAAACGAGTTCACGAGTCCCCTTCCCCCGACCCAAGTATTCAAAACCGATTTTGTTATGCTGTCCGCTCCGCCCGCCTTCGAACCAACGTCACACCGGGGTATGTCGCTCACCACACAGCTGAAACAGAAGTTGTGCAGTGGAACATGCTTGCAGTGCGCACTCACAAATTCTCCCGCAGGTTGCAACTCACTGGGAAAGATACAGCTACTTTCAGTGGGAGTAAATGGTCCTACCACACTGTCGTCGAAACTGCTGGGCAAATCTACCTGTATTTCACTGCTGAGGGTTGTCTTCAATGTCACGGGAGCTTTTGATACCGTCCCACGAGTTCACTGAGACCTGCTCACTCACCAGAACCACAGGTCGCCGTCACTGGTAGCGGGAGTTCCCTTCCACCTTGTTGCACCGGCGGCCGCGCGCATTGCGTCTGTTTGTTCTTGGCGTGATCACTGTTTGTTTGGCTCGCGGCTCCATCGCACCTTCCCCTCGAAACTCACCAGCCGCAGTGACCTCACCGGTCCACGCCACTTGGTTTTGCTTTTGTTACATCGCACCACGCAAGATCCCACACAGCGCAATTCTTGACCACGACAACACGCTTCTCTATCGTCAAACACGCTTCTCGCACTCATCGTCGTCGCTCAACGCACCTTTCGCACACACTGTTCGCAAAATCCCTGTCCTCTCCCCGTGAGATGAAGACTCGCCCTCATCACACCGCGTGACCAGCTTCTCGAAGATGGCGAAGCTCAAGAAGCCATGTCCGAACTTCCAGAAGGGCACATGCCCTTTCGGCGAGATTTGCAAGTACAGTCATGAGCCCACACCCAAGGTCAAGAGGACCGAAATGGAAGAACGAGACAGCTGGAGGAGCGGGACCAAAGGAGGTTCCAGAGGCGGAAACAATGGCGGTACCAAGAAATGGCTCGGACTCAAAACAAAGCCCTGTTCCGCTTTCGCCAAAGGCCAATGCAACCTTGGCGATGAATGCTCTTATTCTCACGCCACGCTTGACACCATTCCGCCATGCCACGCTTTTTCCCAAGGCCACTGCCATCGTGGCGACCAGTGCTTCTACTCCCACGAAATTGTCACTCCATCTCCAGGTGAAAAGGGCGCCCAGAAATTTGAACAACAGGAGAAAAGCGGCCCCTCGGCGTACGACCAATTTGTTCAGTGGCGCGTCGATATCAAACAGAACAAGCGGGACATTCAGACTCGGCGAAATGTTGAATGCTGACTTCGAGGCCCTCACCGACGATGCGATGCACACCGTTTTCAAGAACCAACTTCTGCTGTTCTTGCAGATCATCGCGAACGACAACGTGCTCTCTTCCTCAATCCTCGAGGCCCGACATGCGACATTGCCTAACTACCTCTATGGAATCAATGGAAAGCGCTCCGTAGCCGTCTATACCGCCGCAATCCGCGCCTTGACGTTCAACGAGCAGCTATCAACTGACCTGGAGCCATGCCTTATCAGTCTCTCTGCAGTGCTGGAGGTGAATGGATCTGCTCAGGTACATGAAGATCTCCGCGTTACCGCTGAGAGCATGGTTGGGCTTGCAGACGCTCGTACGCTAAGCGGCAATGCTCTCAAGTACCATCGGAAAATGTGCTCGCGCCTGGGCTTGGGTGGAAACATCATTGCCGCCGAGAACAAGAAGATCGAGACTGATTCTGGTCCAAAGCCAACCTTTGAGTTAGCGGTTGATCAGCCAGGCAACTTGTCTCAGAAAGGCCCGAGACACAGCAACGATTTTGAAGATATCAATGATATTCAAATCCTCCCCACTATGGACGAAATTATCGGCGATCGCGCAGAGTATCTGCCCTACAGCGATCCGTATACATAGCATCTGCCTGGTGTGGCCAGACTCCTCGACAGGCAATTCCGCTTGATACGCGAGGACACTGTTGGACAGCTGCGCGATGCGGCCAAGGTTGAGCTGGGCCGTACCCAGGACCCTTTCGCACAGCACATGGCAGCCAGGCATGGCGGTGCTCGAACATACAGCTACCACAACGTTCAACTTGTCGACGCTCAATTTGACGAGCGTAATGGGCTACTTTGTGTCTTACAGTTCACTCAGCCTCGCGAACTATTTGGCAAATCCATGGTCAAGCGCAGAGAATGGTGGGAAGAGTCCAATCGCTTAGCTTCAGACGCCCTCATTACTCTCCTGGGCTCCGATCAAATTGCCGTGTTCTTGACCGTTGTCTCCGCTGTACCCGCGCAACTATCAAAGGGCAAAGATCCAACAAAGACACAACGAGCCATTGAGAAGCGTTGGCCGCGCGCCGGGAACGAAGAAGTCGGGCATGTTATTGTGCAGCTGGTGGACCACTCAGAGGCAGACATTGAAAGCATGCTTTTCCGTTTTGGAATTGGCGGCGAAGATGTTCACACCAGACTATCGTTTTCTCTACTGGAATTCCCTGGAGTGCTTCTACCTGCCTTCCACCATACGCTTAACGCTCTCCAACAGATGGCGGTCTCCAAAGATCTGCCATTCGCTGACTTGCTGGCACCCATGGAAGTCGGGGAAGCAATCAAGTCGGTGGACAAACCAGCATATGCACGCCGCCAAGGCTTCCGCTTCGATCTGTCGACTCTATCGATCAAGGGCGAGACCATCGAGCTAGACGTGAACTCACCAATGGACGCCGCCGCACTCAGTACCCAGACATCTCTTGACAACGGCCAAGCTGAGGCACTTATTTCGAGCCTTTATCGCGAGTTCGCTCTCATTCAAGGTCCTCCTGGCACTGGAAAAAGCTACACTGGTGTTGCGCTGATGAAAGTCCTTTTGGCAAACAAAGCTGCGGCTAAGCTGGGACCTATTTTGTGTGTCACTTTCACCAACCATGCACTTGATCAGATTCTTGAACACTTGGTGGATGCCAATGTCAAGCAGATCATCCGCATTGGTTCACGCTCCAAAAGTGAGCGCTTACTTCCTTTGAACCTTCGAAATGTCTCGCAGAACGAGAGCCTCACCAAGATGGAGGGAAGAGAGCGCTGGCAGTACAAGAAAGATATAGAAAAACACGGCAGACTTCTGAATGAAGGCCTTCATGATTTGAGCATGGTCACATCTGAAGCCGCAATCTTGTCGTTTCTGAAAGACCATTGTCCGGAATGTCACGCTCAGCTTTTGGAACCGGAGGTCGACGAGGATGGCTTTGAGGTCGTGAGATCGAGGCGTGCTCCCGAAGGCATGCAGGCATGGCTGCAGGGCCATACGCACCCATCCCAAGATGACGGTCGATTTGATCTATTCGCGCTCAAGCCTGCTCAGAGGCACCAAATTATGTCAGAGTGGAAAGAAGAGATGATGGAGCCCATCAGGAGGTCTATTCTCGCCAACCTCAAGGCATACCAGGACGCAAAAGCTGGCGTCGACCGCATCCGAGCCGAAGTCGACCATCGAGTGCTCAGCAATGCCAATGTTATCGGCGTGACAACGTCTGGATTGGCCCGCAATCTCAACCTCCTCCGCAGACTCAACAGCAAAGTCATCCTAGTGGAAGAAGCTGGTGAAGTTTTGGAAGCCCATTTGCTCACAGCTATGCTTCCCTCGATCGAGCATGCGATCTTGATTGGTGACCACCAACAGCTGCGACCCAAGGCACAGAACTACGATCTGTCCTGCGAGAACCCTCGTTCACAGGTCAAGTTGGACATTTCACTATTCGAACGTCTTGTGCACCCAGAAGGACCAGAATCCACAGGCGCTCCATACGTCAATCTTGAAGTCCAGCGTCGCATGCACCCTTCCATCTCGACGCTCATCCGCTCGACCCTATATCCCAACCTGAAAGACTTTCCTTCTGTTGCCAATTATCCAGAAGTATCGGGAATGAGGCGCAGGCTGTTCTGGCTTGATCACAGCCATCCCGAGGATGCAGAGAAAGAAAGCTCTGACTCCACATCCCACACGAACGAGTATGAGGTCCAGATGATCTTTGCCATTGTGAGACATCTGGTTAGGCAAGGTGTATACAAGGCTTCCGATATCATGGTTTTGACGCCTTACCTTGGGCAATTAAGAAAGCTTCGTCGGGCCTTGAGCAGCTTCGCTGAGGTCGTCATCAATGACAGAGATATTGATGAGCTGGCTCTCGGAGGGGACAACGGCGACGATGAGCAGGACGTTGATGATGCCGTCAAAGCGGCGGAAAAAGCTCGCCTACCACCTCGCCTAGGTGTTCACAAGAGCACGCTCCTTCAGTCATTTCACCTCAATACCTTGACAACGCTCAGGGAGAGGAGGCTGCTATTGTGGTCGTCGCACTGGTCAGGTGCAACGCCGCACGCAAGTGCGGGTTCCTTAAAACCGCGAACAGAATAGGGGTGGGGTTGAGTCGTGCCAAGCATGGAATGCATATCGTGGGTAACACTGAGACATCTGGACATGTGGACATGTGGGGCCAGGTCCTCGACATGCTCAACAAGAACGGAAACGTTGGAACGAGTCTTGAGCTATGTTGCCCACGTCACCCGGATACGCCACTACAGATCACTACCCCTGACGACTTCGCAACTGTTTCGCCCGAAGCCGGATGCGACCTCCTCTGCGGGCAGCGTCTTCCTTGTGGTCACGCTTGCGTGAACAAATGTCACTCTGATGGTCTACACCAGGCCGTCTATTGCACAAAGCCTTGTAATCGAGTCGAAGAGGGTTGTAATCACACCTGCCCATACGAGTGCGGCCGCATGTGCGACAAGAACTGCGAAATCACCATTTCCAACATCGACGTCAAGCTGCCTTGTGGACATCGCGTTGACCAGCTTCCGTGTTGGCAGTATCAGGATGCAAGCAAGGCCAAGTGCTCCGTATTGGTGGAGCGCACTGTTCCTGGATGCAACCACAAGGTCATACTGCCCTGCCATGTCGATGTGGACGTGGATTACATCTGCACTGCCATGTGCCGTGCTCCACAGCCTTGTGGTCATGCATGCACGCATCAATGTAGGTCGTGCCGCCCTCGCGAAGGGACGAAGATAATTAAAGAGGAGCACGGTATATGCAGGCAGCCGTGCGGTCGCGACTTCACCAACTGCAAGCATTCTTGTCTTGCCACCTGCCACGGTGAAGACCCATGCAAACTGTGCGATCAGCCTTGCGATGTTCAGTGCAGCCATGCAAGATGCACGAAGAAATGCCACGAGCCGTGCTCACCGTGCGCAGAGGAGGAATGTGCCTCTTGCTGCCCACACGCAAAGTGCTCAATGCCTTGTGCTGCGCCTTGCGATCTGATCGTCTGCTCCCTGCGATGCCAGAAGCTTTTGACGTGTGGCCATCAATGCCCATCTCTTTGCGGCGCCGATTGTCCCAGCGAGACATACTGCCAGGCTTGCGCTCCGGACTCCATTAAGAGCCTGCGAGCTGACCTCATCATGTTCACTACGTATGCTGAGGTCGATTTGTCCGAGAACCCTTGTGTCTTTCTACCTTGTGGCCATATCTTCACTACCGAAAGCCTTGATGGGCTGATGCAAATGTCGGAATACTATGAACTAGATGATACGACCGGCATGCCAGTTGCCCTCAAGCCTACTTCAAAGCCATTCTCGTACGAGGAAATTAAGACATGCCCAGACTGCCGCGGCTCTCTTCGCCTCATACCAAGATACGGAAGAATCGTCCGCAGAGCACTTCTTGACGAATCTACCAAAAAGTTCATCACTTGGGCAAACCAACAGTATCTTGAGCTCGCATCGATGATGAAGTCTCTCCAAGAGCGACTGATCGAGACCCGGGCGACATTCGCCTTGCCTCCCGTCAATGTTGCTCTGGTCCGCGACTCCCACGTCAGCACACTGGCCAGATCCACTGGTATTCATGGGCGCTATCTTAAACTGGCAAATCTGCGCCGCAAGATCGAGGGTTTCGGTCGTAAGACTGCAGCGGAGGAGCAGCCTTTCAGACGAGTTCGCGACATCGTTGAGAGCCTCCGACGTCGCCGCCTACAACATGGACAAACTACTAAGGCCTTCGACTTTGATCAGCTGCTGATTCAGACTCGGGGCTCACTTCTGGCCACTTCTCTGGCAGTCAGATGCGAGATCGCGGCAATAGCTGATTTCATCGGCGTCTTCTACGGGCAGCAGCAACAGCAAGGTTCACTTCAAGCAAACTTCGCCGAGCTTCGGGAGGTCTGTGAGGCTCTGACCGATTCAGCCGAGGCCACCTCCAACATCCTTCAACAAGACGAAGGGCACATCTTCTGGGCCCACCTCGCCGGATTGGAGTACGAAGTCATGGAGAGTCGTACTGGCAACACCGACCCGATGCTTGAGCACATCAAGACTATCGCCGATGCGCACCTTGACAGTGCAGAAGAGCTGTGCGAGAAGTACCCAGGCCAAACTAGCAACATTGTCGACGAAGTTGAAGACGTCCGGCGCCTCCTGCACGAAGCTGGGTATCAGAGTCAGATGAGAATGGTCGTCGCTGCCATGCAGGGAGAGTTCCGTGGTACTGGACACTGGTACCGCTGCGAGAACGGACATCCGTTCACGGTCGGTGAATGCGGCATGCCGATGGAAAGCACCCGCTGTCCATCTTGCGGGAGCCGCATCGGCGGTCTGGACCACCAGTCGGCCGAAGGCGTTGAGGCTGCTGGAGACATCGAGAGGGAGTTTGGAAACCTGAGGGTCGACGAGGAATGAGAGGAGTGCGACGTGGAGTTGTAGGCTCGCCGTGGTTGAGTTATTCGCAGTGTTGAAAGGACCCTCGGCAGTTTTGTACCATAGTGGCATCGTAGTTCCAATGAATCAACAGGTGTTTAGTGAATGTTTGACTGTCAAAGCACGTGTTCGCGATCTCATCGTATCAAGTACCAAGTGCACTTCTCACTGGCACAGCTGAGCATACAATTTGAGGATGCGACAGGCCACACTGCATGCTGAGGTGAGATGCTGACTTGGTAGCCATAGAGACTGCAGCTCGGATTAAATGATGGCATGGCGAAAGAAGGAGGGCATTTGATGAGGCTCTTGTAAGATCGATGTCAAGGTAGACATGCTATTCTGGAAACTTGAATTACGATGGGTATGAGAAGAGACAAGAGAACACCGTTGCTGATATGTGCTTACAGGTCCTTGGGATGCATTCCAACGTTCCAATGGACAGACACTACGACGAGATCCAAGGATGGCATCGATGGTACACACAGATAGCCATCTGCAGTAGGAGCCCCTCAACGGAGGAGCTTCTCAACAGACAAAATTGAAGGGAATTGATAGAAAGATTTTGCAAGGACGAGGCAAAGACCACAAAGGCGGAGAGGTTGGTGCGTCGAAATGTCTTGCGGTCAAGACTGTATTTCATAAATGACTGTGATCTAGCACAACGAATATAGTGAGGTAAATGTTAAGCAAATTTGCCAGCATTTCCTCAGTATGGGCCCTAAACTTTCTTCCACCACATGTGTACCACCTTTAGTGTTTGTCAACACCATCATCACTGCTCTAAGAAGAGAGAGTGAGGAGACCGGGACGGTACGGGAGAGCATCGTAGTCGGCATCCGCGTTGGGGTCACGGCCCTGGTAGAGAAGCTGCAGGTTGCAAGCGTCGATGGGACGGGTCTGGTCGTTGCCGCTCCTGATGAGGTCACCGTGGCTGATGTCGTTGGTCCAGGTGGCGCCGGAGTTGGCCTTGCCAGCGAAAGGAGCAGCCTCATCGCCAGCCTGGACGGTCCACTCGCCATCGAGGGAGGTGGCGGTGAAGGAACGGAAGTAGCGTCCGTTAGAGCCCTGGGCCTCAACGATCATGAGGTACTTGCTCTCGCCGTAGGTGTAGACCTCGACGGCCTCGAAGAGCTTCTGGGGAGTGTCCTCCATGATGGTCTCGAAGGCGGTACCGAAGCTGCCGGGGAACTCGCCGATGGGCATGCTGGCACGGTAGATCTTGCCGTTGTCGCCGCAGAAGAACAGGTACATGTTCTCGCTGTCACCGATGACAGTCTGGTCGATGGCGCCAGTGTCGGACTGGATCTGACCCTCGAACAGCGGCTGGGCCGATGACCAGGAGAGGGCATCGGTCGGGTCGGTCGAGGTGCGGTAGGAGAAGGCGGTCGGGCCCCACTGGTGAGCGAGGATCCAGGTGTCCTTGGGCTCGAAGTAGAAGAGGGTGGGAGCGACAGCAGTCTCAGCCATGGAGGTCTGAGCGGCGGAGCCTAGGCCAGCAAGGTCCTTGCCGACAGTGCCAAAGGCCATAGAGCTGTACTTCGCGTTGGCATCGCTGTAGGTGGCGTAGATCAGGTACTCGTCGTTGTAAGGAGCGCCAGTGAAGTCCTTGAGCGAAGTCCAGCCGCTGGAGGGCTGGGCAAGAGCATCGGACGAAGTCCAGCTGTAGGTGGTAGGCAGGTCGCAGGACTGGGCGGCAACCTGGGTAGACGCTGCCAGCAGCGCGGCGCCGGTCAACAGCGCGGTCTTCTTGTTCTCCCTGGGGCTCATGATTGCAACGAAGGTGGTAGAGGTGGCTGAAGATGGTAGGGTATTGGTTTAGGGCAATAGAAGCCCTCGTCAGGGCAGAGCATCTTTGTTATAAGCTCTTCTTGGAGTCTGAGCATTCGGAGTCGCTTAGCCTTCGTAACAATGGCGCTGTTCACCCCGGCTTGGAATCCATCGTCGGCGTTTCATATTCATGGGCTTTTTCCGCGTTCGGCTCGTGAACCGGCGAGACTTGCGTCACCCTGTAGCATTACCCGGAAGTGAATGGCCGGACTGGATATCCTTGCACAAGGTTTGACCGTTCGTTGCTGGACTATGGAAACTGGCAAAATTGCTGTAATGTTCATGGGTACTTTACCCGCCTCAAGGGCCGACGGCCAAACAGTGTAAAAGCGGTGTGCCCAGGTATTTCCAATGTAACTCGAGGAATTGGCACGGAGAATCTAGAGTATTTGTTCCGCGAGGTTGATATCTTGGTGACACCGAAATGATGGTGATGTCGATGGATACCGGCATTCGAAAGTAGCTTTAATATGTTGGAAACTCGCTGCAGTTTCTGAAGCCCCGCCAAAAACACGCCCCGATTTCTGGAACGCCGACCTTCAAGCAGCCATCGCAAGCTTTACAATCTATTCGATGTCTTGACCATGCTTGGTGCGGCCATACCGAGTCGTCGGACATTGACTCCATGAGAGTGTTTCAGTCAGAGGTGGATTATTGTTATTGATTGAAAAGGTAGAAGTCCGGAGCAAAGTGGTTACGAGGTCAGTACGAGGAGAAAAGGACGAAATCGCTCGAAAGGGCTCAAACAAAAGCTCAAGGGTATAAGCATCCAATTTGTTGCCAAACTACCTATACATGCGTCTAATTGTATATCTGTCTTGGCTTTTTGCCTTGCATTGCCTGCCTGTATTCCAAGCATCATAGTAACAAAAAGAAAATTTCCCAACTCTCAACGCCTTGCCATTCGCGTCATGATACAATAATGGAGGCAGAGAAGACGAGAGCCAGACATGACTACTCGTTCTCAGTAACCTTCTTGACCGGATGCAAAAGCATGCCCGGCAGACACATCCTTCCCTTACCGCCTACCGCCTCTTGTTGACCGTGGAGATTCAGCTCACCTCCGGTCTCTTCCAGCTGTTTGCCGGTGACTTCGCGAAGAGGGCCAACATCATCCTTATCTTGCCATCCCAGCCAGCGCCTGTATAGCGTCTTGGGGAATTTGGACGCGTAGTACCAACTCCAGCCCTGGAAGTTGTATTCGCGGTCATGGTTATAGACACTGTCTAGACGCTCACCCCATTGAGCAGTCTCGTTGCCGTCTGCGTTGAAAATGGCGTCCATGTACCAGCCAGGCCATTTGCGGTCCGTCCAGATAGGATGCGGCGCGTAGACGGCTTTGAGACCGTGGTGCAGGGCGACGGTGGCGGGCCACATTTCAGCTTGCATGGCGCGACCAACAAGGTTCTCGAGGTGCATTGCGTGCAGCTGGCGACGCGAGAAGCGAGACAAAGTGTTGATGTAGACACGGCGATTAATCTTGATGAAATCCGGGTGGTCGAAATCGGGGTCTGCATCGCCGTGGAAGACAGGGTGAACGCCCGGGATGAAATTCCAGATTTTGCTGCGGTAAGACCATTCGGTTTCCTTGGGGTCCCAGATCGGCTGCAACGTGATAAGATCGGCTTCTTCACCAACGCCCCATGTGAAGGCATCGTCCGACATGGAGTGCGGAGGCTTGGGTCCAATGGGAGTCTGAAGTGTAGTGTTGTAAGGCTGGGGTCCCCAGACCGGCTCCATGCCATCTTCTTTCATGGCTTTCTCAATGGCCCAATCGGTATCGTTGAGCCACTGCGGGTATGTGCCGTGAGCGTCAGGGAAGTAGAAGCGCTGGTTGCGCTCCCACATGTACTTTCTCGGCGTGTTGCGAGAGAATTGCGCCAAAGCTTCAAGGAACTGGTAGTGATTACCAGTGAATCTGGCATCGGTCTCCCAGTTCCACACGTAGTCAAATTCGGGGTGAATTTCCATGAACCACTGAAGAGGCATGAACTGGTGCCAATATACCTGCCAATCGGTGACCTTGGGGTACCAGCTCTCCATGATGCCTTCATTCCAAAGAATACTTATGTCCTGGAGTTCACGCGGCACGGTCTGCTGCAAAAGATCTTTGCGGACTTTCTCGTCGAACAGATTGGCATGGTTGTCCTTGATGTTCACAAACAGGAACACCTGGTACTCACCGCCAGACAGAAGTGACAGTTCCGTGATGAGCGCGCGGATAGCCTGCAAGTCGTTCTCCGTGTATGTGTAGCCTTCCCACGTACGAATAAGCAGGGCAGTCCTGTGATGATGCTGCGGCTTGTTGGCAGGATTGGTATCCTCCTGGACCTGCTCGATCGACTCTTTCGGCATATCTTTGATGGGAGCTGTGTCGACCGCGATGCGCGCCTTGGGTGCCCAACGCTCCTTATTCTCGACAACACACTGATCTTGCAAAGTACCCCAGCCCACGTTGTCCCAGTCCGGGTTTGAGAATGGCTTTTGCCAATCTTTGATTTCTGCGCTGTCTTTTTGGCCAAGTCCGTAGGGTCCATAGCGGTGGTAGCGATCGAAGCACTTGCTCGTATCAACACCAGCCACATCTGCGTCGCCAATAGCTACCGGAGGGAAACCATGTGGGAGCGCAGAGAAAGCCTTAACGATATCCTCGGCGCTTTCATTCAAGCGTTTTCCGCGGGGACCTACACAGGGCACATGTTTTCCAACCCAGTTCTTCTTGTATTCGGCGGAGTCGTACTGAGGGTAGGGCAGATATGGTTCCAGTTCCACGTTCTTCTCATCCTTTAGCCTTTCGATGCCATTCTGAATGTAGAAATCGTTGTCGAAGTCGAAGCCTTCCCATCGATTCGGATTGTAATCGCTGTTGATATACTGATCGTAAGGAGGCCAGTGGCCGCCTTGCGGTTTCTCAGGCCTCCAAGGCTGGATGAGCTCTTGAATCTGAGCCTGGACCTGCTCATAGGACTGATGAGGCAACGGCTGTGGCGTGTGTGTGGCAGCCTTAGCAGGCGACTGCTTGGAAGATGTTGATGAGCTGTGCGCAGACGAGCTCGTAGATGAAGCCGCGGCATAATCCACCATGCTCGACACTGGCGTGTACTTGTATTCCTCTCCGTGCGCATTGTAGGCTGCATCTTTGTGTCCAGCTTTTGCGGGCTCTTCGAACGGCACCTCCAAATGCTCGGCCGGCGTTTCAACGTGTCCATCTGCTAGGCGGTCCACCTCGTTGCTAGACTTCAGGTTGGAGCTGTCGTACTTGGGCAGATACCCAGAATATGAAGGCGATGAGGAAAGGTAAGCGATCGCAAATAGGAAGACGAGCACGGCTACCAGAGCCAGCCGTCGCGGCGATGTAAAAGGTGAGAAAAGCATCGCTCTGTTAGATGGTAAATCGTGCCGCGAAGGGTATCTCCTAGTGGGATTATTATTGTGGCACGGCGTGGTGCAAGGGCGCCTAGTAGGGCTGAGTGTGAGCGCTGTGTTGAAGCAACATGGAGGAAAGGCTGCAAGAGAAGGAAAAGGCTGGTCCGGACTCAGTGTTGTGCTGGGAGGAGTGTCTGGTGCTGCTCGAGCGATAGAGAGAGGCTCGACTCGACTCCTTGACCCCCGGTTGCGCATCCACTCGATCGACTTTCTGGGCAGACGTTGTGCTCGCCGAACCCTGATCTTCTTAGCGCAAAACCCAATCTCCACGACAGCTGTTTGACACTATCCCCGATATGCCTTAGCATCGATGCACGCTCTCACAAATTGTTTGACTGAAGTGAATTGATGTATCACACGTCTCATGTGTCACTAAGAACCTACAGGCATGGATGCAGCAGACTCCGGCCACATTGGGCCTGAAAAGCCTTTGCCTTACGGTGACGGCTCTTCGAGTACTGAAGAATACATCGAAGACCTGTTAGATTTCGCTGGATCCAACGAAATATTGCAAACGCTGTGTGGCGGAGTGCACATTCTGGACTTTTTCACCAGCACGCCAGATCTTTATTCTAGGATTTTACCGCAAGAATGGCGAGACTTCTTCTCGGAGCACGATATCATGGACATTCTGGACCTCCTGATGCGGGAAGACCTGAACGAAGACATGACCCAAAATTGGCGAGAGGGGCCTAGTCCGCCAGATTCGCTATTGAAGTACATATGTGCTGTGCGAAAGCATCTACTCACAAGGACACCTTTCTCATCACAATGTTCTCGTAACAGAGCAATGAAGCCTACGCAAAAGCTAGCTCGTAACGTGGCCGTGGGCATGAACGTCAAGAAAGTGCACGAGGTAGGCATATTTGCTTCCTACGTTCACAATCTCACTTCCTCCATTTCCGACGCAACTGGACATCCCATATCACATCTAGTCGATTTTGGCTCTGGACAGAACTATCTTGGTCGTGCCTTGGCCTCTCAGCCTTATGATAGGAACATCGTTGCGATCGAGAGCAGAGGCCACAATCAGGATAGAGCTATCAAGTACGATATCATGGCCAACTTGAGGCAGAAGGAAGAGGGCGTGATGCGAAACAAGAAGGCATGGCGAGCTGGCTTGGAGGAACCCGAAGCAGAGAGCATACCACCAACGCCACCTCCAGAGAATATCGGGCAACCAAAAGAAGCATGCGAGGACGATGCATGTGCGGAACCAGACATTGAACCTCAGGCCACCGTTCAACTCTCAGCCGAAGGTAAAGGTACGATCCAATACGTGGAACATTGGATCTCTGATGGCGACCTCACAAATGTCCTCAACCAAATCGTCGACCCAACCGAAGCCAAAAAGAAAATCACCGAAGAAACCGCGTCCCACCCACCTCAAGAATCAGAACCAACACCATCAAACACTCAAAAACCAGCAGCACCCCAAGAACACACCCTCTTCCTCAGACCAACCCAGCACCCAAACGCAATGGTCATCTCCCTCCACTCCTGCGGCAACCTCCTCCACCACGGCATCCGCAGCCTAATTCTCAACCCCTCCGTCCGCGCAATCTGCCTTGTAGGCTGCTGCTACAACCTGCTAACCGAACGCCTCACACCTGCAACCTACAAGCTTCCCTCTCTCCGTCCCGCCGCTCACGCTCGTGTTGAAAACGAAGCAATGCGCGGCGATCCGCACGGCTTTCCCATGAGCCAGCGCTTCTGCGAGCATGAAAGCCCGAAGAGTGAGAAGGAAGGCACACCAGGCGTGAAATTAAATATCACAGCGCGCATGATGGGCGTTCAGGCGCCTTCAAATTGGACAGCCAAAGACAGCTCTGGCTTCTTCACGCGCCACTTCTACCGCGCCCTCCTCCAGCGCGTCTTTCTCGACAAAGGAATCGTCCCTCCACCCCACGAAACTCCCAACACAGCCTCAGGCGGAACGCCCATCATCATCGGCTCTTTGCGAAAAGTCTGCTACGCGTCGTTCGCATCCTACGTGCGCGGCGCCCTTGCAAAATTGACTCAGTGTCCCGAGCGTGGGGAGCTGTTCGAGGAGAGAATGGGCAGCATGACGGATGAAGAGATTGAGGCTTATGAGAGGGACTTTGCAAAGAGGAAGCACGACCTGAGCGTTGTGTGGAGTTTGATGGCGTTCTCGGCTGGAGTTGTGGAAAGTCTGATTGTGACGGATCGGTGGTCATGGTTGAAGGAGCAGGAGGAGGTGAAGGAGGCGTGGGTGGAGCCGGTGTTTGATTATGCGATCAGTCCGAGGAATATGGTTTTAGTGGGAATCAAGAAGTGAGGATCATGGGAAATAAATGTTTGTGGCGAGGGGAAGGAAGGCCATTTCTCACAGATCTCAACGCGAAATTCGATTACAACAACAGAGTTGGGTATATACAACTTATACAGCTTCGCCTTCCGCTTTCAGACAGTTACAAAATCTTAGAACTCGCCTCGTCTGCTCTCGTTGGCCGGACCGAGTGATCCAGCTCCCCACACGCCAACCAAGCCCCAGAAGCCTACTCTCCAGCCTCTCACCAGTCCAGCTGAACCCTGTCCCTTGCGGATCCTGAGCATGCCCTTCGCGTCCTTAGTCTTAGTCTCGCCTTCGGAGTACATGATGCTGTAGACAGTACCGCCAATACCTAGGTAAGGCGCGGGCTCGATGATAAGCGGCAAGTCGCGGGAGCTTTCTCTGAGGTAGTTGACCTGCGAGCGGCGGACAATTGTCTCGAGTGGCAGACGAAGGAAGAGTTCGGCGAGAGAAGTGCCGAAGGAGGCGAAGGACCAAAGGCTTGGAGAGGTTTCGGGAGCGACGTTGAATTGACGGCGGAGAATCTGAGGCATCGAAGTCGAGAACGCCTGAGGGAGGGAGTGGTAGAGTGCTGTTGGGAGCCAGAGCTTGCTGGGTAGAAGCAAAGAGGGCAGGCGCTTGAGGTTGCTAAGGACACCACGGGGTGGGTGGGAGGCTGGCGTTACGATTAGACGTGTGCGAACCAGGTCCAAAGGTGACAGAAGCAAGCCGCTCAGGCAGCTCGCGAGCGCGACAACGACTAGACTTGCGAGTGGCGAAGGCGAGTCTGAAAGATCCAGTCCAGTTGTGCCGGCACCCGCGGAACTGCTGATGCCAGGTGATAGGCCACCATTCTCTGGACCTCCCAGGTCAGGAAGACCAAACAGCGCCAGTAGCAGTGATCGCAGGAACGAATCCGTTGTCCTAAGGAGAATCGAATATAGGAATGTGCAATTAGTGGCCCTCCACAGGCCAACTGCGCCAGATGTCTCGTAAAGTACTGAGATAGCATGCATAACTGAGTCGCCACGCTTCATCAATAGCTTATACTCAGCCTCGTCGTTGTCACGTCTACTGCGGGAGTTGCGAGAAGGTGTAGGTGTAGGGTCGGGAGACGGTGAAGCAGATGGCGGTGTCCTTTGGCGCTTCCTGGGAGACCTGCTCCTAGGTGCGTTGGATGTGAAATAGTTTGGAACATCGTCGTCGCTCGCCTGCGAGCTTCCTTCAAGATCCTCGTCTGTCTCGCTGAAAGATTCGTATGCTCTGTCTCTTCTGCGAGAGCCTTCGCCTCTGCGGGAAGACTGGCGCGGTGATGTCCTTCTCTTCCTTGGCGTTGAGGCGGCGACTACGCTTGGAGGCAGCGAGACTTGCAGGATGGTCTTTGCGACATCAAAGGGCTGGGCCATCAGGCAGCTCGCATATCGCCAGGCCAGGGTATCCAGGAGTTGGCGTGTGTTTGTCCATGCCTCGCCAGCTGATGAGCGGAAGTCCAGGTCCAAGTCTGGCAGGAGATCAGTCGCGTTACTCTGATATGAAGGTGAGGGGCGCGGTCCTCGTGGCGTGGTGGATGTCTGGGCAGACGCGTTGTTAGGCACAGCGCCAGGAGCCGGGCCTATGGAGGGTGGGATGTAGTATGGTCGCAGCGGGTTGGGCTCTCGCGACGCCAGCGTAAAGCGATCGTTGCGGTCCATGATGAGAGTGTTGCTTATGCCAGCTCACTGCCACCAGTGTCGAGCTTGGTGGTGGTCAGGTGTGTGTTGTTGTTGCTTGCTTGCTTAGTATGAAGGCAGCTTGAGACGAATCCCCGATGATGCCCTTCTCCGAGATCGCCGCGAAGGCAGCGAAAGTCGCTGACCAGTGCACTGGAACTACTCCAAACTTCTCCGTTCCCAAGACTCGACACGACACATTTCACTATACCGCTTTCTCACATCGCAGCAACACATCTCATTCCTTTCGAAATGGCTCAAACACCGCGATTCGCCTTGAGCGCCCTCTCCACCTGCTCCCGTACTTTCCGCCCAAGTCTTTCCTCCAGGACCAGCCAATTCATTAATCCCGCCCTGCGCTCAACACAAACCGCACCAGCCCGCCCTTCAGCATTTGCACCCACAACGTCGCGAGCCTTCACAACCTCTTCGCCCAAATACCACGCACACCTGACTCCGCCCAAACCCGGCGAGGAGCGCAAAGTCACTTTCATCGAGAAGGATGGCTCAGAAGTCACCTTCGAAGTAGCCGACGGCGACAACTTGCTCGATATCGCGCAGTCCAAAGATCTCGAAATGGAGGGCGCATGCGGCGGTTCTTGCGCCTGTTCGACTTGCCACGTAGTCGTGGAGACTGAGGAAATGTTCGACAAGATGGAGGAGCCTAGCGATGATGAGAACGACATGCTGGACTTGGCCTTTGGACTCACAGAGACATCAAGGCTGGGCTGCCAGGTATGCATGAGTAAGGAGCTGGACGGATTGAGGGTCAAGCTGCCTAGTATGACCCGCAATCTGCAGGCTAGCGACTTTGGAGCGTAATTTGACGGCATGGAAGAAGCAAGAGATAGGAATGGCATCAGCATGTTGAGCGGCGTTGGTTATGGCGGCATGCTTGTACAGCTAGCGAGGCGCAACAGGGACCGGCTACCGACGCATTCGTGCCCACGGAACAAAAATACTGTATACTATATAACATATTATATGACGCCTCTCCGAGCGACAAGATCTCACATCGTCTCAAAGCCGGGGCTCCTGGAGATCAAAGATTGGCAAAAGATTGGCAGAACAGGGAACCAGTGGGCATCAGGAACGACATGTAGTTGACGATGACACAGATTCACCCTGTCCACATGCAGCATGCCACGCTGATCGATGGCATCACACGGATCACACGACACAAAAGGACAACACCATAAGTCTAGTTAATGTCGAGACTATGAATCAAATATTCCAATATGAAGCCGGAGAACCATCGCCACATTACCAGACCCCGAATTCTCCAGTAGAAATGTTGATGATTCCGTCAACCCTCCGTCAAACAGGATTATATCGAATTCACCATAACTTCAATGTCGACCGCCTTCAACTGCACCGCCTGCCTCGAATCCCTCGCCGGTTCTCACCTCAAAATCGACTCCAACCCTCTTTGCCACCCTTGCTTCCGCCAGCTCTTCACCCTCGCCGTTGACTCCGAGGACTCCTACCCAGCCGCCTGGGCCGGAAACCCTCTGTCAGCGGCCCGCTACATTCACATTCTGGGAGCCGACCTAGTGCAGTCTTATCAAGCAAAAGCCATTGAGTACGCCTGCCCGCCGCAAGAAAGAGTCTTCTGCTCCCGCACCGACCCTCCTCGCCAGCCAGACAAGTGCGGCACGTTCGTGGGCAGATGGCAAGAAGCTAAGAACTGTGTGAGATGCGCGGCATGCATGTGGTACACCTGCCTGCGATGCGAGGAGAGTTTCTCGACTGGTGACGTTGCTGGTTCAGAGGCGGAGATTGAGCACGAATGCGACCCCAAGAGAGACCAGGAACTGGAGGAACGCGCTTTTAAGGGCTTGAGACAGGGCAAGGATTGGCAAGTTTGCCCGAATCAGAACTGTAAGCGCAGAGTCGAGCTGAGCGACGGATGCAATCATGTACGATGCGTTTGCCGCACGCATTTCTGCTTCGTTTGCGGAGACTTCGTCAAAGATGGGAAAGGGCACTGGCGAAAGATATCCGGATGCCCTCGTTTCGGCCAAAAGGACAGTGAGAGGGCGATTTACGATGAGAATGATGCGTGGGATGATAATGGCGATGTTGACGATGATGAGAGAGCCAGAGAAATGCAAGCAGGGGAGGATGGAGAGGCGGCAGCGCTGAGGAGAGCATTCGAGGTGCAGTTGCGGATGGTCGAGGAGATGAGGCGGGATTTGGAGGTGGCGGAGGCGAGGAGGTTGGAGAACAGGGAGAGGGAAAGTGAGAGTGCTTTTGGGCCTAGTGAGAAGCACCGGCGTAAGCGAAGACGGCGCAGGAGACCAGAAGAGGTCGAGCACGCCCATACCCAGCGATCAGAGGAGCGCAGACATGCTAGGAGATTTTATCGAGATTCATCGCCTCCACCAGAGACAAGGGATGAGCATGAACGCCCGAGACGCAGGAGAGGACTACGAGAGTTCTTGAGTGACGCCATCGACCGGTTCGAAGAGACTATGGCTCGACGCGATTGAAACATGTCTTTGCAATCTACGAGGTAGCGCAGTCTAGCGCAATCTAACTTAGATGCTGCAGAATCGAACAACACGCCTTGATGTGTACCGACTCACGCTGGATTTCCCATGGCGACCGCATCCAATTTATTTTCCAGCATGCGATGCAAATGACCTTTTATGCATCACTTCTCCACGTCGTAAGCAGACCCCTGTGCTGTAGATCCGGACATCGTGCGTTGTTGCTTCCTCTCCTTGCGGTGGTGGTACTTGTCCTTCGCTTCATGGAACAAGGCGGTGGCGAAGTGGAGAATGCTATGGAGTGTGTCAGTCACGGGGTTGCAAAATAAGAGACAACAATTAGTACTCACGTGCTGATGATGGCGGAGATAAATGTCCCCCACGGCAGATTGCAGTTTTGGTTGCGCGGAATCGCCTGGCTGGCAGGACCTAGACCAGTGCCGTCTTCCTGACGACAAGGAGCGCTGGAACCGCCTCCGGGTCTAGTAAGAACAGCCACAGCAATGAAGGCCCCAACGAAGCAAAGATCGAAGAACATCAGTGCCCATCGAATGAGTTTCGGCTTGCGTTCTAAGAAGCAGCTGAGTAGCATGGCGATGAGCGTGTAAAGTATTGCGGCAGCGAGGATGCCGACGACGGCGCCATTGGAGGAAGTGAGACGGCCGCGGCCCTCAGATGGGTCTTGCTGAACGATCTTGACGAGTCGAGATGCGAAGAGGCCGATGGAGATGACTGGAGACAGGAACTGAATGAAGCGTATGATACGTTGCAGCCATAAGTTGACTCGAGATTCGCGGAATCGCTCGTATGCTCCTTTGATGCTCATGGCGAAGTGTGAGAGTCGAGTAGCTCGATCTGGATGTTTGTAGGACAAGACAATTTCGCGCGATAGCAGAAGCCCGTACTGGAATACTGTGGCTTTGAGTCTTTCTTATAGCCATAATCTCTTATGACACTACTGACGGGACAGTGTCGTGGCCGCCTTCGATCGGCCACCACATCCTCCCAACCAATGCATGAACGCAGTATCAGCGGGCTCGCCTGATGACCCATTCATGGGCATGCCCAGTGACCATTCTGTCATTTCGGGAGCTCAAGAGAGAGGAACATTGAGCTCTTCGAGTTTTCATTGGTTACCAGCAACACTGTTTGGCCTTGGTGTGCCGTGTTGTATCCACATTGCAGCCTTGTGAGGCGTATCAACCTGTAGATCCCCAGAGACATTCCAAAAGGACTTAGATAGGCAGGTGGGCGATCTTTGTACCGCTGTAGGACGTACGCAACACCCACCGTTGCCGCTCGTTGCAGCGATTCTTGTGAGCTTTTCCATCGTAGTTACATCGCACTGCCGATTTTGTCTATGCGTTATCTTCGCTGTTGACACCCGCGCACATAGAAGGCCAATCTACTTCAAAGTTTCAGTCGTGCTTGTAGTTGCGAGAGCATCGTGATGCGACCATTAGAACAAAGATGCCATCATTAACGCTGAACTCCAAGAATGACGATGCTGGAAGCTTCGGCTTAGCGTTCAAAAACAAGGCCTACTTGCCGCTGTTGTAAGATGGAGCTAGGCAATATAAAGCAGACATTACAAGCTTACCGGAGATCCTCAGCCGCATCTTGCGATGAGGTGAACTTTGCTCCGAGACATTAGAGTATCAGGAGTCAGCGTCATGCCGATCGTTCAACCCAAGCTTGTGATCTCAGCTCTCCTGGCATGAAAGTCACCTACCTGGGTACTTCATCCTGATAGCCTAGACATGATGCGATACGTGATCATTGTTGAAGTTGGCAGCAGGCAACAAGATCGACTGATGCAAGTGAATAAAACATGATCGCAGTACCTGTGCTAGATCACTCTATGACACCGGTCACTGCTCCTACCTTACCCTCCAACCACAATCTTCCTCCTGGCTTCCTCTTCTTCCTTGCTGAGCCCGACTATACCAACAAGAACATCGTCTCTACCATCAAACGCCACCTGCGGACCCGCATAGCCATGCTTACGCTTCCAGAGGTAGCCCAACGCAAGCAGTATTGTAATGCCACCCACCATTACGCATGCGTAGTTCATGGTAGTCGCATCGACGGGCTGGGAGTAGGGAAACATGTAAATGATGTCGAAGACGATAATATAGGCACTTGCGACGCTGAATACGATCGGACCCCATGGACTGGGAATATAGAACTAGCGGTCGTTAGTACTTCATTGACAACTTGTAATCGGAAGGAGTAGCAAGCGGACTGACCGGTCCAGGTCGCACGTATTTGCGTGCTGTGAGCAAGTGTGGCAAAATAGCGGAAAGGTAAGAAAGCGTGGTTAGGATGGCAAAGGTGCCCACAAAGGCGTTGAACGCAGTGGCAGAAGCAATGTAGATGCAGCCGAGGATGGTGACAAGGCAGCCGCACACGATCTGAGCGTTGAGAGGGTTGCGCCAGCGCCCGGAGACATGTCGAAGCCAGCCTGAAGCGGGTGTTGCGTCGTCGCGGGCAAGAGTCCACAGCATGCGGCCACACACCACGTAGGCACCGGGTATGGCGACCAGGAAGTCGAGCAGGAAGATCATGAGTAGGCCCATAGTGCCTGCGTTGCTGCGTGTGGCTTGCTGATACATAGCCGCGAGGGGAAGGGATACGATGTTGGTAGCGTAGACTTCGTCGAGGGAAGTGATTCCATACAGCTGTCGTAGCCGGTCAGAATGAAGAGTGCTGGTCAACCGAACCAAAACTTACAATTGCAATGAAGAAAAAGAACGTGGTCAAAAAGCCTGCACCCAGCTGTGCTGCAATGCCTTTGGGAACATTGATGCGTGGGTTAGGAATTTCTTCACAAAGATGGCAGACGCCGTCCGTCGTACCAATGGCATATGCTCCGTTCAGCATTCCCGCAAGAAAGACAAATCCGGAGCTACTGTAGCCCGTCAGATTGGAGAAATCCGACCAGACGAATGAATTACTGGCGTAGCCTGCACCAGTTGTGGAAGGCATGATGGCGCATACCATCACAGTTACGAACAGGAATGCAATGCAGAGCATCCCACTGGCGTTCGCAACTCTAGCAAGGAACCTCTGTCCGAACATCACGAGCAGGTTGTCGAACCAAGCT
Source organism: Cladosporium austrohemisphaericum (assembly GCA_022813715.1). Classification (NCBI taxonomy): domain Eukaryota; kingdom Fungi; phylum Ascomycota; class Dothideomycetes; order Cladosporiales; family Cladosporiaceae; genus Cladosporium; species Cladosporium austrohemisphaericum. Next base: position 498,162 of record JAKLLY010000020.1, read on the forward strand.
ATTCCCAAGAAAGCGAAAAAGATGTGCCAGCGCTCGGGCACATAATCCGGATGGTATAGCGAGTACATCGCAACAGCTGCGTTGGCCCCGAAGAGGCATACCGATGAGGTACCAAAGATCCATGCGAGACTGTTCCACCAGCCGCCGAACCATGAACAAACACGCCCATACTTGGGACCAGCGGTCACAGATGCCCAATGATAGACATTGGCCGAGGACGGTATCGCTGAGGCCAATTCCGCGAGAGAAAGTCCGATGAAGGCGTAGAAGAAGGTGGCTGCCATAAGACCGTAGAGAACACCGGGTCCGCCACCATTGTAGAGCGCAATGACTAGACTGCCGCCCCCAGAAGCCCAGGCGTTATTGTTCATGATGCCAATGCAGCAGATGCTCCAGACGCTGAAGGTGCGGTCCAGCTCTTGGACATGCCCAGACACGTTGACATTGTCCCCGTTGTCGGATGGCACATCCTCCTCGCTGTGTGCCGGGTGTACGGCAGGCTTCTTTTCGATGTCCATGTTTCGGTGCAAGCTTGCTTAGTATAGCAGAGAGAGATAGACCATCGCAAAGTGGGTATATTGAAAGATTGAATGAAGGAAAAGATGGGGCGCACTGGTCAGCCTCATACTTACAACATATGTTGTACCACCCCTCAGATGCTCGGCAGACACCATCTAGCTTAGATACCCCTGCAAGTCTGCAAAATAAAGTGCGATTGTACCGATTGGCCTATCGCTAGCAGAGTCTCGGCCAACATCTGCGCGTGCAGATGCATATGTGGCTGCACCGTCGATGATGCGGAGTCGAGTATTCCATTATTCGTTGCTTACGCCAAGTTAGGAGATTTGCTGCGAATCGGCGCTTATGGAAAAGACACGATGAACGTAACAGGCCAGATATAAGTTACCTCTTCGGCGAAGGCGGGTTTACCATACCCCAGTCGGTATCGTAAGGAGGAGATAAGGAAGAGAAGCAATGCGGAGATAGAGTTCAATGCTGGAACTCTACCTTCAAGGTGAAGATCCCGCACGGACGTTTACCTTCCGTGTCAGGTGCCTTCGGAGAGATCCGTTGATAAGAGATATATCGCTTATAACACAACTACGAGGTGGACAAGATTCGTTCAACTTGCAAAAGTTGGTAAAGACAGCTCTTTCTTGCCTCGGACTTAATTCTTAATAGTGATGACGAGATTTGGCAAAGTGAACTCGATTGTTCAGGAGCTAGAGCGGATCTATGCGGAGACACATGTGCACCCAGGAGGAGGGAAGGAGGTACTCTAACCCTACTGTCCCCAGGATTCGCCAGACGTCCTCTCTGGTTCCCAACGTTGCTACTTTACCACACAAAAAGTTGGCATCGCTATTACCCAATAGGACTCACGGCGAAACCAAAGCTTCAAATAACAAAGTCTCGTCTGATAGCTATCTAAATGCACCAGCAGACTCGGAGAGATACTGCGCTACCGGAGCACTTGGCGGAATCATCACATCTGCGCCTCCCTTTGAGTACTCGTAGACGAACCTCGCCTTGCCAGGAAACGAACCACTCTCTGGGATGCGGTCGAGGCTAGAGCGCTGGGAAAGCAACAACCATCTCTCGATTTCCCTCCGGCAATTTAATGCATCTGTCTGGCCCCTCTTCGTGGTGCAACCACACCTCGCCCTTATCAAAGCACACCTGAATGGCGGTTGATGCCAGGCCCAGTCTCAATCGCTACTCATAACTCACAGGAGCTACCAACTTCTGTTCACCGGCTCCAGGATGCTCCTCTGAATGCCCTTAGGCATTGCACACCCTCTCGTTCTCGCTCTCACTCTACCTATTCATCATTCTTCCGTTCTTGAGCCGTGCAGTGGCTTGGTCCCATGACCTCCTGACTGTGCCCTCGCCTTCTCATACTTCTGAAACAGGCTGTTATGATGGGTTTGGCATCGACATTGATCCATCCTCCATGATGAAAGGATCGCCCATGGACAAAGGAAACTGACCGCTTTGTCGCAGAACTTCGCACTCTCTCCGGTAATCATCAATGCGTTGTCGCCACCTGCCATGCGGCACTCCCTCCATCCAATCATGGCCTAGACCTAGCGGGACAAGCGGGATAAGTTGAGGGGGATCATATGGCCCCGGCCCACCATGCACACTCGTTGGGGGCGTTCGCTTTCCAGAGGTCGGAAGCTTTGACACCCACCCGTCGACATGGTGTTTGCGCGGCTCAAACCTCGCGATGATTTCTTCGTCAGTGCAGCCGACGCCGTCATTTGGCCGTTTCTCAAAACCCCAGGTCTGGTCGATTGGGAATCGGTTGATTATTCCAGCGTCCCGTGCAGCTCTCTCCGCTAATTTGAGGTTCTCTTCTGCCTCTTTGAGCTCTCTGGTCTTCCGGTCCAGCTTCTTAAATAAGGCGTCACCTTGTTCGGATTCCGAGTCCGGATGCGGGAGCTGTTCAATCTCCTCCTCACTGAGCTTGCGGCAATCATCAAATTCGTCTTTGGATTTGTAGTAGTGGTCTTGGGCAGCCACAAGCTCGGCTCTGAGATCTCTTTTGGGTGGCGTGCTTCTGGCCTCCTGCGCGGGGGGTGATTCATTCTCGTGAGGCGGATGTTCAGCAGGGTCGGCGTTAGACTTGTTGGCCCCTTGCTGACCTTCCGTGTCAGTTTCCGACACCGGCAATGCCAAAGCATACTTCGAAGGCGGAAGAAACCCGGCATCAACCAACGCTTTCTCAGCGTGCCTCGCTAGAAGCTCTTTGTGCCAATATAGCTCCAAGATGACGTCGTTCCTGTCTCTCTGCAGCTCCTCCCGTCGAGCAAGTTGCTCACCACCTTTCTTGGCATCTTCTTCTGTAAGATATCCTCCTTCCGATACCTCTTTCTCGGCTGCAGTCGCTTCCGCCGCAGGCTGCACTGCTCTGTTCAAATGCTCAGCGAGCACGCTGGCCTCATCATCCAGCCCACCAAATACAGCATTTCTTTCTTGGACGATGGCTTCCAATTCAAGCTCAATGCCCTTCAACTTGCCAGAATTTTGACGGCATTGCTCATAGGAGTCTTGGAACTCTGTGCTATCCTTCAAGCACTGTGGCATTGAGCTGTGTTGCAGTTCCTCGTCAAAGTCGCCAAGTCGCGCCTTACGAGCTTCTTGCTCATGGATGAGCTCACCAATACGCAAGTCGAGCTCAGGCTCACTTGCTTCCCGTTGCGCTTGATGCCTTTCGAATGTGCGCACTTCGTCGTGAAGGTCGTCGCGCGCCTGGCGATACTCATCCGCGGCAGGCACATCCAACAAGTGTCGTCGGCTGAAGTTCAGCAGGCAATCAAGTGTCATTAGCTCCGCTCTGATCTTGTCCTGTTCCGCTTGCTTTTGTCGTAAGGCCCTCGATGTGAAGATGACTGAGATCAGAGTTTTAAGAAACTTCTTGTCCAAGCCATGAGACGGCGGAGATCCGGACTGTGGTGTGTCTTGTTCCTCGATATTGCCCTTTGGTGTCTGGGCATCATTAACTTCCTCCGTATTCGCTGTTTGCCTTTCTCCCGGCACCGCGGATTCTGCGTGCTCGGCGCCTTTTGTGTCGGAATTGCCTGCGACACCGCCGGACGCCTCCGAGGCTTTATTCTGCATGTCGTTCAGTGACTCTACAGCTTCGGCGGTTTGCTGTACGTCCATCCTCCGCCTTTTCGCAGGCCTGGAGGGCTCTACCGATTCGTCCCTCTTCCTTTTGGAGCTCTTGGTGGTTCGATTCAATGCTTGCTCGTTCTGGCCATCTGCGGTATCCCTGGCCTCCACGTCCTGCTGCACGCTCACTCGTTGCTTGTTCCCGGACTCCGTGGGCTCTCCCGGCTCGCTCGTCTTCTCTCTGGAGTCATCGATGTTTCCATCTTGCGATGTGGGTTCCTGGGCAATCGCCGGTTCTTCAATATCAATTTCTGGTTGAGCAGTCATCTGTCGCTCGTTTTCGTTTCTCAACAGCTTTGCCGATTTTCTTCTCATCCTCCTGGATCCTTTGCTGGCGTGGACGATCTTTGCTGGCTGCTCTTCTCGTTTGACACGTTCGGCATCCACCGAGGAAACCTTGCCGCCCATGTTTCTGGACGTCGTCTTCTTTCCAACCTTGCTGGCCACCGTGCTCTGCTGGCCCACTTGGTTTGGTTCTGGAGCCTTAGCCGCGATACGTTTCGAGCGTCGTGGTTGTCCTGGCATTTCTTTTGATGCTCGAGCGTTGTAAATCTTGGAGAATGAGAGCGAGTGTCAAGAGCTGGTCGCCGCTGGTGAAGGTGAGTGTGTGCCGACTTGTTGGTGCGGAAGAATTGTTGGAGGTCAGAGGAGCTTTTGTGCTGGTGTTTGATCGGAGGCTGTGTCATAAAGGTGAAGGGCCTTTAGTGAAAGTCTGGGCGGGGTGGCGGGGTGGCGCTTTGTTAGTGAAGCGCGACGCGGCTTATGCGATTTGCTTCTCTTCACTGACCAGCAACACACAAGTCACTTCTGTGTAACCAGCTAGCCGAGCTCCCGCCTGAGGTGGGAGCGCGTCTCCCAAAAGCTTCGACTCATGGCTTGCCAACGACAACAATCTCGAAGCACCGCCTTCAGCAAAACTGTTCTTCGCTTTGACCTTCCTTCCCAAGAACTCTCACCCCAACACCTCGCATTCGTCTCTCGACTAGCCCATGACCGTTTGAGTCGAGTACCGTACGCAAGAAACGCTTCCTTGGTCTCTCCGTCCCGCCCGGCGAGTTGGCAATGACGGGTGAGCAAGGACGCGGCTCCTGGCGCGGCGGTGGGCGTCCACGCGGTGGTGACCACTATAGACCTCCCCCAGTTGACGCGAATACGGTGCCGTTGGGACCTCGCCGGTCCCTCAGAAACCAGGCGCCCTCATCTTCGGCGACAGACAGCAGCTATGCAGGAGTGCCCCCGTCGTCAAATACTCTTGCTACTGCTGCTGCTGCCCACGATCTGTCGAGGGACTTCGTCACTAAGCGTCACACAGCTATTGAAACCACCTCTGCGATCCATGATCAGCCGGCTTCACCTCACAGCTCACTTGATCCTTCCAACTGCTCTGTAAACAAGCGCGCCCGATCAGAGGAGCCTACGACCGAGCAAAACAAGCGTCAGAAGACTCGCACCGAGAACAAACCTACACCGAACGCATATCATCAGACTCCGCCGTCTACCAGCTCCCCTGAGCCTGATCTGAGTGGCTTTAAGGACCGGAGAAACAATGGTCACGATGGCGCAAAGCCTCTCCGCGAGACTCCAGCCCCGTATCCGCAAAGCAATAGAATCGGACTAAGCCCCAAGACTATTGAACACGCGCAGCCTGCCTTTCCTCAGCCTACCTCTCTTTCTGCCAACAACGAGTCCGAAGCTTTCAATAACGAACAGCTATCGGCAAGCAAACAACTTTCATCACCGGAGTTGTCAACTCCAAGTCCTTTCAACTCTCAGAAAGACACCGAAGCAAGAGCGCTTCGTCGCACTTCCATCAGCCCGGGCCCTGAATGTGGCTCAAAACGTGAACAGGAGTCCCAAAAAGCCTCTCTCGAGTCGCTCCACGGCTCAAACTCAAACTCAAGATCGAAATTATCCACAGAGTTGCCGCAGCTATTTCCCAACTTTTCGTCAAAGCCGAATCCAAATGAAGATGAAGACTACCGTGGCCTTGGACTCGATGCGCTCAAAGTTATTGAAGATCCAAGAGTACGGCAAGCACTTGGAAAATCACATGCCGGTCGAAGCATCGCTGCCTCCCGGGATTTGATAGCCGAGGTTTATAGCCGCAAAGCAGAGATTGATTATGACCCCAAGCACGGCTGGATGAAGGACGCCCAAGCCAGTCGGGCAGCAGGTTCGACGGAGGTTGGAGTAGTCGCCGAGCTGTCCATGCCTCTTTTTCGGGGCAATCCGACACCCTCGAGTTCAAAGAACCCATACCACTATCCAGCACCCGACGGCAAAGAGGTCGACTTCAAAAAGGTACCAGGAATCATTGTCTACAATGATGAAGACATCAAAATATTCAAGCCCTTCACAACCAAAAGTGGAACAGATCCGCAACACCTGAAGTCTTCTAAATCCCTCGGAAACTACGTGCAGGTCATCAGAAGCCCGGAAGAGGATCATGTCATTCCTGAACAAGGTGTTTCCGGCGTGATCTACATCAAGACCAACGATCGTTATGGTTCCCAATGGGACGTCGGTGGACCCAGGCTCATGCACAAGAAGGAGGAATACCGCCATCCCCATGGTACGGCATACCGCTACCTTGGTGTTCCCAAAGGCCACAAAGACGTTATGATGATGCAGAAAATCGCAGAGTCGTGTTTGGAGTCAAAGAAAAAAGCACTGTGGAAAGGGCATGACGCAAGGCTCAAGAACCCAAAATTGTTCATGGAGTATAGAGACGAGGAGCAAACGGCAAACACCACGGTCGTCGAGAAGGTAATTTCAACACTTGTCGATATGGTCGTTTTGTTGCATTCAACTAACATTTTCCAGACGAGGCTGGGCCCACGAGGCCTGGGTGGCGACATGAACGGAGGGCGCCAGTACCTCCAGGGTATTGGTGTGCCTGAGGCTGAACTGGCCAACCACATGGGTAAAGGTGCCTTTTTCAAAGGTTGAGAAATGAGGATGGAGGCGGTGGAAGGCGTTTGTGGTACCGAGAAGACGATGGTTGGCTCTGAGTGTTAATAAGGAGCTAGTCGAGATCATTGTCGAGCTGGGAAATATCAAAGATTCAGCGTTGTTCCAATGAGGAGTCCCAACGAACTGTGGTCATGATTGAAAGTACACCTATGCTTGTTATAGAGATGTTGTGAGCGCGTTACGACTCAACAGACTCACACAGTAACTATAGCCAAAGATATGTCTATGAAGGTTGATGGGACGCTCTGTATGTATTGCGGCCATCTCAGCGGACAGAACAGAGTGTAGTGTAAGCGTGACCGAAGAACTGCCCATACTTGCTGCGGAGATGCTTCAACTGCAAAGCGACCATCTCGATGGCCGAATGCTAATGAATGGCAATTTTAGCTAGAGACTTGACCACATTGGCTACTTGTCACGCATTACGGTTATCTCGATGGCTAGACGCCTGCATGTATGTCGCTGAAGAAACAACGAGGTTTGACGGGGGGATTCTCACAATGCTCGACGGCCATCTCAATGGCCGCACTCCAACGTGATGTAACTACGGACGAAGGTACGAGCATTTCGTCGAGGACTTTTCTAGACTTGATGGCCACAGCACAGTGTTATGCGCTCGCAGCGAAGATACAAGATACATACAATGTCTCATTTTCCCTTTCGTCAATATAATATCGCTCTCACGTTCTTCCGGCACAGCTCGTCGTTTGAAGTCCTCGCTTAAGGGCAGCTGAACGGAACTCGTGATGGCGCAACCCAAGCCCTGATATTGCGCCATACATTAATGCAGAAAGTCTTGTCCTAGTAGCTTTGCGTGCTTAAACACAGCCAAGGTATGTTAGTCGCGTGCAGCATTGTAGCAGCTATCTCCGCTCCATAGTGTTGGCTACATTAACTAGCACGTTCGCTCTGCCGGCTCCCTCGACGGCAAGCTTCCCTTTGACTGAACGCCAGTTCCTATCCCGATATGATCGATACCACCCAATTGGCCGACAGCAAACAAGCGCATGGCAATGGCGTCGAACTCAGCACTCGATCTGCAGAGCAGATGCCACCAGATCTGACCTCCAAACCACGCCGCTCCTTCCGCTCCTTCATCTGGGATACCGACACCCACCTCAAGTCACCAGGAACAACGCCTACTCCTCAAACTCGACGCCGCCATTCTTACCATAGGATGTCTAGGTTTCTTCATGAAATACTTGGACCAGGGAAACATGGCAAATGCCTACGTCTCTGGCATGCAAGAGGATCTCAACATGTATGGCAACGAGTACACCTATGCCGGCAGTGTGTACACGGTCGCCTATGCTGTCATGCAAATTCCGAGTACGCTGATCATCCAGAAGGTGCCTCCGAGCTTGTGGCTGGCAGGCATGGAAGTCTGCTGGGGCGTATTCACCTTCGCTCAAGCTGGCATGAAGAATGTGGGCCAGTTGTATGCCTTTCGGTTTCTAGTTGGTCTGTTCGAGAGCTCATTTTTCCCGTCTTTGCTCTACGTACTTGGAAGCTGGTACACCAAAACCGAGCTGGCGAAGAGGGTGGCGCTGTTTCATATGACGGCACCGCTGGGGAGTGCATTCGGCGGATATCTTCAAGCCGCGGTCCACAAGACTTTGGATGGATCACATGGCCTTGCTGGATGGAGATGGCTGTACATCATCTGTGGAGTGAGTAACACCACTGCCTTGCTTTTGACACCGGTAATCCTTGATGTGATGCTGACAAAATTGCTTCCAGTGCATGACTGTCCCGGTGGGAATCGCGACGTACTTCTTCCTCCCGGATACGCCGTACACGACGAAGGCTTGGTTTTTGTCCAAGGATGAGCGCGACTTAGCCGCCGAGAGAGTGCAGAAAGCAGGTAAAGCTGCACCAGCCAAGATCACGCTAGCAACCTTCAAGAGGATACTGAGTTCTTGGAGATGGTATGCCTTCGTGGTGGGCTATGTTGTAAGCACCGAATGAGGACGTCGTATGGCATCTCCAGAATTTGGCTGATGTTGAACCAGTTGTACGGCTGCTCTTGCGGAGGTAACGGCTACTTTGCCATCTGGCTGAAGTCCGAAGGGCACTCCGTGGTCGACCGAAACATTATGCCGACTGGAACATCTCTGATCTCAGCGGCTTGCGTTGTCCTCTGGGGTTTCTTGTCGGATTACACGGGAAGCAGATACGTGTGGCTGCTGATACCGATGGTGAGTTTGGCATGATCTGAATCTCGATTTGTAAAGACCGTGGCATACTGACCGGACTGACAGGTCCTGAGTCTGGTGCCGAACGGCATCTTAGCGGTCTGGCCGGCGAGTCTGGCGCTCAAACAATTCGCATTCTTTATGGTCAATATTCATTTGGTGACCGCTGTGTTGTAAGCTGAGAAGGAGCCCAGATACCCGGTACCCTTATGTCATAGATTGGCGGCTAATTCAATCATAGGTACTCCTGGGCAAACGAGGTCTGCGCATCAGACAATGAGGAGCGGGCAGTTGTCATCAGCAGCATGAACGGCTTCCAATATGCGGTGGCCGCATGGCTTCCAATCGTTACCTTTCCTCAGACGATGGCGCCCAGCTTTCGTGAGTCGCTTTCCACTTGACTTTAGAAATCAATGCTTACCCATTCCGTAGGCTACGGGTTTCCGACCACTTTCGGATTGGTTATTGCGAGCATCCTCGGCGTATCTGTCATCAGATTGTTCATCCTCCGAGACACGAGAAGGAATGCTAGAATTGCCGGAGAGTCAGTTGTGAGCGCCTGAGTGTTTTGAATCTCCTTGGTGGACGGTGGCTTGTGAATAGGTAACAGAGGTGCATGCGATTGTTGACCCAAGAGGACTCGCATCTGGGAGTGGGCATCGGTGGGCAAGGTGCTGGGTTCTACAAAGCTCAGACTTGCATAACGAAGAGTCCAAAGAGTTCCAGGTCACGAACATCGAGTAGGCATATACATGTACCTTCAGGCTGCCAAAAGTGTATGGTGGGCCCATCGAGTGCCGCAACAACGCAAAGTGTAAAGTAGTGATTGCCTGGGGAGGGTATAATCGCTATACCTCGACCATCACATGCTCAGCAATAAAACCATGCAAAGTGTACAAGACACAAAACAAATGTAGTGCTGTACTTCGTGCAGTGTCGAGCTGGGGAAAGTGTTGTTGGTAAGGTCCGTGCGTCTATTTACTTCTGTTGATATCCTCGGCGCGCTACCAACATTGAAACTGGACATCTTCTCACTCTCCACCACCACACCCACTCCGCCATACAGCAGTACTAACAACAGCATACCATCTCGCTTGCAGTGCAGCAAGGAAGTTGTGCATTGCACCAAGCGACAGCGAAGATGGCTTTCTCTGCGAGCGGCCGCTTCAGCAGCGAATACCACACAGCTTCCAGCTTCGATCCTCAAAACGAAGCTCTCAATTCGACCGTCGCATTCAACGATAACACACAAGGAAGTGCCGACATGAGCATTGAGATCGGACGCGGCGCGAAGCGAACAGCAAGAGAAGACGAGCTCAGCGAGGACGGTATCTTCACCTTCGGCAGCGATCAACAATACGAGATGACTGGCACGCCGCCTTTGAAGCCCCGGGACTCCAGTGTGCGTAAGAGTGAAGGCACGTTGAGGCGTGACGCGACGGTGCGGAAAGCTTCGGAGGTCGCAAAGGCCAACGAGAGCGTCAGCGGCAAGAGACAAAACAGTCTGGCGGATGCTCTTAAGACGAACGCGGATCACACATTGGACGACACGATGCAGCCTACCATCACAGTTCCCGCCAGGAACACGCGTTTTACGCGCTTCACAAACCCTGCCAACAACAACGGCGCGCGCATTCTTTCTGGCTCGACTCTCGAAGGCTCGAACCCCGAAAACAAAGATCCGTCCCGCTTCAGGCCCGCGCAGAAAAACACGACTGTACATTCCACCGGATCCTTCCTTATTCCAGACATCGACGGCATGACCCAACTCATTGGCGGCACACCAGCGATGCCTCGATCGGCAAAGAAGAGCTCACGCTTCACCCCTTCTGCAAGCTACAGGATGCCCTCGCGCGGTAATGCTGCTTCATATCTTCCTCTCGACGGTGTTCCTGTTCCCGGAGACGCCAAGCAGGTCTACACAGGCGTGGAGGAGGCAGTTGAACGCATCAGGCAGCTTGAAGACGACAAGGAAAACTATGAGGTCCTCATTACCGATCTTCGCGAGCAGCTTGAGAGTGAGTCGAGGGTACGCCGCTCTGCGAGTGCGCTAGGTTCTGATGCGCAAGGCACGAAAGACCAGTGGCGTAGAGAGCGAGCGCAATTACAGAACCATGCGAAGTCTCTGCAAGATCGTCTCGACGTGTCAGAACATCAGACCAACGTTCAAGAAGCTGCGATAAGGCGAGGCGCGCAAGAGCGGGAGGAAATCATTTCACAGGTGACGGATGCGATTTACAATTCTGCTGAATTGAAGGCGGAGAACGAGGCATTCCGCGAAAGTTACGCAGCATTGCGCGAGGAGAATGAAGACTTGAAGCAGGAAGTGGCTGATTTGCGGGAAGAGAACGAGGGCATGAAGGCGCTTATGGCAAAAGCAAAGAAGTCCGACCGGTCACAACAGATACCTGTCAAGGAGATGGAGGATCTTACCCTGGAAATCCAACAGAAGAAGCAAAAGAGCAAGAGGCGTAGCTCTAGAAAGGCGGACAATGTCCGTGGCGTCGACAACGCTGATCTGACGCAGCGCAACACCATGCAAGGCGGCGAGTTCATGTCATTTTCTCAATTGGACGAGAGGGCTCGCGACAGCATAGCTCTTGTGGTTCAAAAAGAGTTGCAGAAAATCCAAGAGACCGCCAAAGCCAGGGCCCAGACTGCCACCCAGCAGCGCACCACCTCTGAACAGCCCAAGACCCGGAGATCGACATCGCAATCTGGTACTCAGGCTGGCAAATCCCATGAGCGCCGTGTCTCAGCCTCAGCTAGCAACAGACGTGCTTTCTCTGCTCCTGTGGAAAGCTCTGCTAGCGAAGGCGAGTCGGAGAGTGAAGCAGAGCTCACACAAAGGACAAGAGGCACCCTGCGGGACATGACGCTTCCTTCTAAGAATGCCAAACATGTGGAAGACGACACCGCCAACCTCACGAATCTTAGCAAGGCGTCTCTCGACCAGGTCAACATTAGGAAGTTCTTGGAAGAAGAAAGGAGGCTCGAGCGTTCAAAGAGACACTCTTCTGCGCCGCTTGGTAACGAGCGTGAGCCAACCTTGAAGAGAGACATCACGAAATCTGCTCCTCTACGCAAATCATCTTTGAGGGATATCACATCAGGTCTGCAGCTGGATGCCACCGGCAAGTTCAGCGTACGGGGCGAAATCGATGCTCAGAAGACATCAAAGACTGTTCGAGTCCAGTCGCCCCACGCGTCTGATCTCACCGTGAATCACACTCAGCAGACGGCTGGCGTCGAAGATGCGGAGCCATCCGTGATGAGCAACATTACCCGACGTCGTCGCCGCGCTGCGGTTGCAGGTGCGGATGATGAAGTGGAGGTTGGCGAGACGTCAGCATTCATCATCCCTGATATCACGATTCACAACGCTACAACAACCTTTTCGGGTGCAAAGACGTTCGCAACTGTCAACCACAAGGCAGGCGAGTGCACAATCTGCGCAGAAGTCAACGGAAATCACATCGACATCCCGCTCCCCGTTCCAGTATCAACACGAAACTTGGGCGAGGACGCTACTCTGCGCCCTGCTTGGGCACCGCATCTCTCTCTTGCCCACGTTCTCAAGCAACTCGAGGACGAAGTTATTCATCTCAAGATCCAGCTCGCGAAGAAGCAAGCCGAGTACAATGCTCACGACCCGGCCCAAGGGCGTCGCAGACGTGTCAGCCTAAGCGCAGACCTCGACAAGCTACAGGCTGATGTCGATAAGCGTAGCGAGATGGTGTACCGCCTTTACGACGTTGTCGAAGCACAAAAGGGTTCTTTCGAGGACGGCAATGAACAGAAAGGCACCGCATCAACAAACGACAAGCACACAACCGAGCACGAGATCGAAGAAACACTGCAATCGATTGGTATGGACCCAGCCGAGGTCGCTGGCCGAATCGGTCGCAGCGCTCCAGACGTTCCGGAGGGGTTGCAGGAGGAGTATAGTGGGGACGAGAGCGAGGAGTTGCCTTGGGAGGGACTGAGCGATTCCGAGTAAGCGTCGGTGGTACGAACTAAATACTGTCAACATTCGGTAGAACGAGAGCAGCACCTACGATAGAAGCGTTTCTTTCTGCTTGGCGCTTTTCTGGCTGTTCGGGAATAGCGTTTTCTATACCTTTTGAGCGTATGTATTACCTGTGGAGAATGCGCTGTTCATCTTAAGAATCGATTCTGTCATTTATATTCAGTCCGTTCTCGGTTGTATAATCGTTGTGAAGATACGTGGAGACTCGTTGGTGGCGTGCTTATGAAACTTGCTCATATGCGCGCAGGTGGTCTACCATGATGGTTAGCATCGCCACTTTGGTACAACAGCTCTCCTCTTTGGCATCACAATTGATACAACACGGCACTTCTGCAGACAACAATTCATCATTGAACGATAAATCCAAGTACGTCGCTGCAAGCAAGATCCTCACCAAAAGCCGTCGACTTCACTAACACCCAAAAAAGATCTTCTCAACCACAACTCCACCACCACTAACTCCCCACCCTCAAAACAAACAATGTCCTACACCCTCCCACCCCTAGGCTACGCCTACGATGCCCTTGAGCCTCACTTCGACGCCGAAACAATGGAAATCCACCACTCCCGCCACCACCAAACCTACGTCAACAACCTCAACGCCGCCATCGGGCCTCACGCAGACTTTTCAGCCCTCGCCGTCGACGATTTGGTCTCCAAACTCGACTCTATTCCTGAAGATGTGCGCCGCGTCGTTCGGAACCAGGGCGGTGGACATGCGAATCATAGCTTCTTTTGGAAGGGATTGAAGATAGGGACGGAGTTGAAGGGCCCGTTGAAGGAGGGGATCGAGAAGACGTTTGGAAGTGTAGAAGCTTTCAAGGCGGAGTTTGAGAAGAAGGCTGCGAGTGTGTTTGGGTCCGGGTGGGCTTGGTTGGTTGTGAGGGAGGGACAGTTGAAGATTGTTACGACCAAGGACCAGGATTCGCCGCTTATGGGGAAGAGTGTTGTTGGGGAGGCGACGGGCGTACCGATTTTGGGGCTGGATGTTTGGGAGCATGCTTACTACTTGAAGTATAGGAACAAGAGGCCGGATTACATCAAGGCTTTCTGGAGTGTTGTTGATTGGGAGGAGGGGGAGAGGAGGTTTGAGGAAGTCAAGAAGGCCGGGAAATTGTGAGGTGCTGTGGTAATCTGTTGGGACTAGGAGTCTCTGCCTTGATACAGTACGACTGCATTGTCCCGATTTGCAACCATCGACGGCCCATGATCCATGAGGACTTCCATGATCTCGACAGTGTAAATGTCAATCACTCGGCCTCGACGGTGATCAGTCGTCGTGAGTATTGAATTTGCGCCGGCACCGTGATCTAGCAACATCTTCACTACCCTCCCAGAGGGAAAGTAGCCTTTGAAATCTCTTCGGATTAGGGTTCGTTTGTCGGGCCAACAAGCTCGTTGTAGAGGTAGGCCGAATTCGTGGTTGGCAAACGTCAGGTCGCCTGGAATGTCTACGCGAGCGCCATGTTGTAGCAGTAGCTCAACAGCTCCGAGATTGCTATTCAGAGTAGCAGCTGAAAGAGCGTCGTCATGCTGCCGACTTCCAGCATTGACATCGGCGCCATGGTCGATTAAGAGATTGATGAACATGCGCGATTTAACCCAAAACGGCAAGTGTGCGGCACGTTGCAAAGCATTCCTGTACTTGCCTTGCTCGCCATTGATGCTATTGCTTGCTCCATGTTTAAGAAGGAGACGCACCAATGGCACGGTACCAAACCATACCATCGAACTCTCTAAAATGCTGATGCCTTTATAATCCAGTGAGTCTGCATTGGCCCCGCGGTCGATGAGTATATTGGCAAAGCGGGGACTGTATTGGGCGACGGCTAAGTGAAGAGCAGTACGACCTCGACTGTTGCGGGCACAGACGTCCACAGTCTCGGAAACTCGCTGCAAAATTCGATCTGAGTTCTTCCAACCACCGGACCTAGAAATGACTTCCAGTGCGTTGAGCATGCCCTTTTCAGTCGAATACCGCTTCCGTAGAACAGGTATATCCCCAAGCAAAGTAGCCTCTACGATGATAGTAGCCAGAGGTCCCTCAAAATCAGTAAAGATTGACTTGCATGCAAGTCGCCATCGCCTTATTGGGCGGCCCTGGTCAAATCGACTGAACAGTACATTCTGCGGCAGTTTTCCGTCGCTTTCCAGGAAGTGGGTGATAAGGTCGTCGAGGTCCGCGCTGTTTGAAAGATTTCCAGCACCCACGACGTGCTCGTCGAAGAAATCTGCAGCATAGCGTATGAGTGGATGGTCGAAAAAAACTTTTACTGATTGTGCTGAAAGACCCTTGTGTGCATAATGGGTTGGGTGAGGTGTGACAGGCACGCTGAGGCAAGTGCTCTGTTCGCTAGCTTCTCGTCGAAGATATTGGATAGAGAGTGCAGAGATTTTAGCGGACTATCTCCTCCAGTGAGGTATTGCTGGACCGAAAAATGAAGAAGACGCACAAAAAAGCCAGAATCCCGACGAGGTTCACTGGGACTGATTCGACTCTGGTGTTCTTTGAATTTGACCAGCAGGTTCGAACACAGAGTCAAGATTGAATCTACGCTGTACGTCCCGACCTTTTTGAGGCTCCCTTGTGCGTCAAAATCACCGAGTGCGCATTCGAGCTCTTCGATTCGAAGTGGGCGACGTGCGAACACTACCCATCGCAAGGCCTTCAGCGCAAGAGAGCGAACCCTCGGATGGCTGCAATCGATTTGTTGCAGATTTCGGAAATATGTATCATCCAGTCCGAGTGGAAGGTCCAAGAGTGCTTCGCGGATCGTTTCATCGTTTCCGTGAACGCTGACTGCAGCGAGATGTTTGATCTGCAAAGAGACCCACAGAAACCTACATTGTTGTTAGTCGCCAGAGTAATATACTCAGACCAAGAGCACGTACAAGCCCTGTGATTTTTCACTCAGCTCCTTGATCACCTCTTTGACGAGTGAATCAGAGCCTATTCTGAGACATATACCGTCTCCATCATCGCGCATGGCATGGACCTGTTGCCGGACGAATCTTTCAATGTCTGATTCGTTGAATGAAGTCTCCAATGCCAGACGATGCATTCCGTCCCCGAGGAGGCCATCACTGATGTCGATTTCGTATCTACTAGTAAGCAGAATTTTTGCGTTGATCGGGAGTCGCATGACCGCCTTGAGAAATCCTATCAGCTCGAGACGGTGTGAAGCCAGACATTCGTCCAATCCGTCGAGAATGATGAACAGCTCTTCATAGCGTTCTGCGACCGCAATGAAATCACTTTCGCTACCCACAGAGCGTGACCCATGTTTTTGCTGGAGGAGGTGAGACGGTGGTTTCGCATGATCGCGGCAGAGCTGCTTGAGTAACGTCCGGATGAGATGTGGAAGATCCTGCTCTTCGGCCTTCCTGTAGTTGTAGTACATGAAAGTGACGCCGTGTTGCTCGTCGACCATGCGTTTTGCAAATACATGCTCCAGAGCGTTAGCAGCGAGAACCGATTTTCCCATGCCGGGACCACCGTAACACCACAAAAGCGAGGAATCGTCGGATGAAAACCAGGTTTCGAATTCGGGTCGGGCGAGGAGCCATTGTGCAGTTCCTGGCTCTGTCTCTGCATACTTCTTCTCGTGAAATTCTTCATAAGAATCCTTGGAGAGCCAGTTCAAGAAGCCCTCTTTTTCTGCAACTGCTCATCGTTAGCCGTTCCCTGTCTGGAAAAGGGCACCGGGGTTGTCAGCGATCTTACCTTGCCGGTGCTTCTCAGCATCAGCCGTGGCGTTGAGAAGAGCGTCAAAGGAGGCGAGTTTCAACTCATCGGTGTGGTGCTTTAGATCGAGTATGATTGATGCATACTCAGCCTCAAACGGCTTCCACTGGACTCGCACGAATGTCGAAATTGTCGCCCATCTTCGAGCTTGACCTCGTCTGTCGACGTAGACGGCGTATGCTTTCTGGCAGAAGCCGAGAAAGTCTCTGTAGACTCGGACTCGGGCTCGGTGTAAGGCTGAGAGCTCTCCTGGTGTCTCTGTCCAATCTGTAAGCGCCTCAAGAATACCAGCAAAGTGACGTATCATATCAGAAAGCTTGGTGAAGTATGTCAGAAAACCAAGGGCGACATCAAAGACGACTCGCACGGTCCCGAAGACGATGGTGGCAATAGGATTTGCACTTGTAGCCGCAGAGACGACGTCTGTAAGCTTCTTGAGAACACCAAGACTGAGCTCCATGTTTGTTGCGCCCTTGCGCAGCATAGAGCGATCTGCATGGTCTTTATCGGCAGCGCTGAGCTTCTGGAAAAGACCTTCGTTCGTGAGAGTGTGCTGTCCATTCTCAAATGCTTCTCTCGCGCGGGGAGACAGGCTCTCGAGGTGATCTTTGACGGCCTCCGAGAGAGCTGAACTGACAGCGGGACCATGTTCTTGAGCCTGGCGCTGCGGCAGATCTAGTGCCGTAGGAGCAGGGGTCGCGTCGACTCGTAGAGGACTCTGATGTTTAGGAGCTGGAGAAGCGGGCCTTGCAGCATCCTGACGTGTGTTCGACCGCGAGCTCGATCGTGAGCTCACGCGCGACCACCTCTTCTTGAAACGCTCCATAGCGGCAAACACCTTGGTGAGCAACAAAATGGAATGGACACGGATAAAATCTGCCTCGACGGTCGAGGAATCGAACAGCTGGTGCTAGCGCATCATTACGTTTCCCAGCCCAGGTAGGGAGCTCGCCTGCATGGTCAGCAATATGTATGCACAGCCTCAAAACGCCACCGAGTTGCCTCGTGCCAGGTAGGGAGCTCATCCCACGTTGTCAATCAAGAAACCGGATTTTGAGGACTAATTCGCGGCTGAGCTGAATTCGAGTCTGAGCTGAGCTTACGGCTGAGCTGAGTTCGCAGCCCAGCCTTGTGCAAGAAGCTGTAGCTGTATACAAGCTCTGATAGTCTTGCCTAAAGTGATAAGTAGTAAAGCGGCTACTATCGTTCTTTCCTGTTGTGTGCCTGCAGCCGTCAGACTTGCGTTCATCTCCTATCGCATCGACTACCAAACAATGCCAGCTCAAGCCCCCAATGAAGCTGCCCAAAATGCAAACGAAACAATCTCTACATTGACGGATCGTCTCGTCGCCCTTTCACTCAAGGACGGCCGTGCCAAACCACGTTCGTACTTCGCTGCGCGGGTCGATCAATCCGCGGTAGACGACTGGAACGCCTTCATGCGACGAAGCAACGCCTACCACTCCGTCGGCACAAGCGGCGAAGAAGCACGCCTCAAATCCTACATGGGCGACCTCAAGAAGGAGTACAAGCGCTGTGTCAAAGGCGAAGCACCTCCGTCTGGAGCCTCTTCCTGGGGAGTCTACTTCGACACATGCTCTTCCCTCGCGACGGCTGTGCGGCAGAAGGTCCATCAGATCGCCATTCTACGATCGGACGCTTTGCACAGCGCGGAGGCGACTCGAGCAGTTGAGCGTGGCCTTTTCTCCGACCGCAGCTGGCTGAATCATGTAGATCAGATCATCGGCCACACCAAAGCGCACCTCGATGTCGATACTATCTCGGACAGCCTTATGATGTACGGAGACATGTGGCAGACGCAGCAGGCGAAGTACCGCGCAGATCCGAAGGGGTACAAGTTTCCCAAATTCGAATGGGAGGCGTATAAGGATTGGAAAGCGAGGGAGCTAGGCCGATGGGAGGACCACGAGGCACTGGCAGAGACGAGGGCGGAGCGTGTAGGTCGCGATAATGCGGCGGAGAGGAAGAGGAAGCAGAGGGCAAGGGAGATCGAGGAGGAGTTTGCAGCGAAGAATAGGGAATTAGATCGGCAGGAGAGGGCTCGATGAGGGCGTTGTCCAGAGGAATGGCTTGTACTCGGCTCTCAAGAACGATAAGTAGTGTTCCAAATGTATCGCTTAGTACCTACATGTATTTCTTTGAAGACAGATGTGCAAGGTGCTTGGTGGATTGTCCTACTACGTTTCTCTACCATGTTCCTGAGTTCCTGAGGCTCAACGGCAAAAGGCGAGCCGTTGCCGCTGCGGAGAGAGGCTGGGGTTTTAGCTTTGAATGACGACGGAGACTGCGATTGCCTGGAAGCGAGCAATTGCCGCTATCGCGTGAGCTCTCGACTCACTCCTTCATCACCAAACACCACACTTGTGTACTAGTCTACTTTTCACAAGTAACCATCACACAATAGTAACGTGTGATGAGGGCGTCAACATGGGCGCCGGGGCTACTGTTCGCTGCTCTGGCAGCGAGCAGCAGCCCGACCACCGACAAACACGAAGCTGGACGATGCGCCATCCGCGGACACTGTGGCAAGCAGTCGCTTTTCGGCTCAGAACTGCCTTGTCCTGATAACGGACTCGCCGAAACACCCGATAGCGACCTGAGAGACAAGCTTGTCTCGGTCTGCGGCGACGAATGGAAGGACACCAAAGTTTGCTGCACCGAGGAGCAGGTCGAGGCGCTCCAAGGCAACCTGCAACGCGCCCAGAACATCATTTCCGCATGCCCTGCGTGCAAGAAGAACTTTTTCGACCTCTTCTGCACCTTCACCTGCTCGCCCGATCAGTCGCTGTTTGTCAATGTCACTCAAACAGAAGAGAAGGGCGGCAAATACTTGGTTACGGAGCTGGACCAGTTGGTCAGCCCAGAATACGGCACCGGTTTCTACGACAGCTGCAAGGATGTCAAGTTTGGCGCGACTGGAGGCAAGGCTATCGACCTGATCGGAGGCGGCGCAAAGAATTATACTCAGCTTCTGAAATTCCTGGGCGACAAGAGACCTTTCTTGGGCAGTCCATTCCAGATCAACTTCCCAGTGCCGGACAAGAGCTTTGAGGGTATGGAACCAAGGCTGGATGATCCAAAGCCATGCAATAGCACGGACGAAAGATACAAGTGCGCTTGCGTCGATTGTCCTGGCAGCTGTCCTAAGCTACCTGAGCTCAAGACACAGGAGGAGTGTCACGTCGGACTGCTGCCTTGCCTCAGCTTTGGCATTATCCTCGTATACTCGATACTCATTGCGCTTTTGGTCCTTGCTGTGACTGGACACGCCGCAGCAGCGAGGCACCGCCAAGCCAAGAATGAGCGCTTGCAGCTGCTTCAAGACGCAACGGCTAGCGACGATGAAGATGAGGGTGATATGATCCACCACACTGGCTTCACAGAGCGACCCACGAAGCAATACATTCTGAACACTTACTGTGACCGCGCCTTCAGTGGCCTCGCCCGCACTTGTGCCCAGTTCCCTGCCATTACGATCTTCTCGAGCATCATCTTCGTTGGTCTCTTGAGCTTGGGATGGTTGCGCTTTGCTGTTGAAACCGACCCTGTGAAGCTCTGGGTTGCACCAGATTCTGCTGCTGCTGAAGAAAAGCACTTCTTCGACACGAACTTCGGACCCTTCTTCCGTGCGGAGCAGGTGTTCGTTGTTAACGACACGAACCCCAAGCATCCTGGTCCTGTACTAACGTACGACACGCTTGCCTGGTGGTACGATGTTGAGCGCCGCGTCCGCACTCAGAAGAGTATGGGCCATGGCTACACCCTACAAGATGTTTGCTACAAGCCTACTGGTGATGCTTGCGTGATTCAAAGTATCACTGGATACTTCCAATCTCAGGGTGATGACTTCTCTGCCATTGATCCAAAGACATGGAAAGATGACTTGCAGCACTGCGCTGAACAACCGGTTGATTGCCGTCCAGACTTCGGACAACCAATCCCAGTCGAACGCGTTCTTGGTGGCTACAACCGTACCCACGAACCAGCCTCTGACGCTAAGGCGCTCGTTACCACTTGGGTTGTAAAGGGTCACAACCCTGGCGACCCGGGCTTGGAAAAAGCAGAGGAGTGGGAAGAAGACTTGAAGCGCTTATTGCTCGACGTGCAAAACGAAGCCACAGAGCGCGGCTTACGCCTCAGCTTTAATACCGAGATCTCGCTCGAGCAGGAGCTCAACAAGAACACCAACACTGACGCTAAGATCGTTGTTATCAGCTACATCGTCATGTTCATCTACGCCTCGCTCGCACTTGGCAGCACAACAGTAACGCTGAACACCATTCTGCGCAACCCTTCCGCTGCGCTCGTCCAGAGCAAGTTCTTGCTCGGTGTTGTTGGTATCTTGATCGTATTGATGTCTGTCTCCGCTAGCGTTGGCTTGTTCGCTGCTGTTGGTGTCAAGGCAACACTCATCATCGCCGAAGTCATTCCATTCTTGGTTCTGGCAGTCGGCGTCGACAACATCTTCTTGATTGTCCACGAGTTCGAGCGGGTCAACGTCAGTCATGCCGATGAACCCGTAGAGGAGCGTGTCGCTCGCGCCCTCGGCCGCATGGGTCCGTCCATCCTGCTTTCCGCTTCGACTGAGACCGTAGCATTCGCCCTCGGTGCTGCAGTTGGCATGCCCGCTGTACGGAACTTCGCTGCATACGCAGCAGGTGCTGTGTTCATCAATGCATTGCTGCAAGTTACGATGTTCGTCGCAGTGCTCTCCTTGAACCAGCAGCGTGTCGAGGCTGGCCGCGCCGACTGCTTTCCGTGCGTCAAGATCCAAGGTGCTGTTGCGTCTAGCATGCCCGGCGGCTATGGAGGAGCGCCTTTCAGTGGCGTCGACGAAGAGGGATGGCTCTCGCGTTTCATTAGGAAGTACTACGCGCCCACCATCCTCGGGAACAAAGCACGTGTTGCAATAATCACGGTCTTCCTCGGCTTCTTCGCTGCCGGCATCGCCTTGCTGCCCGAAGTTGAGCTTGGCCTCGATCAACGCATTGCCATTCCCGGTGACAGCTACCTCATCCCCTACTTCAACGACCTCTATGCCTACTTTGATGCAGGCCCACCTGTCTACTTTGTCACTCGCGAGCTCAATGTTACCGAGCGCAAACACCAAAGAGATCTGTGTGCGCGTTTCTCTACCTGCAATCAGTTCTCTGTTTCCAATATCTTGGAGCAGGAGCGCAAGCGCGAGGATTTGTCTTACATTTCAGACGCTACGGCCAGCTGGATCGATGACTTCCTTAAGTACCTCGATCCAGAGCTGGACACGTGCTGTGTCGACGGCAGCTCAAATTGTTATGAGGGCCACAACCCGCCATGGAGCGTGACAATGGACGGCATGCCAGAAGGTGCCGAATTCATCCACTACCTGGGCCGCTGGCTGAACGACTCTAGTGTAGAGGACTGCCCTCTTGCTGGAAAGGCTGCATATGCAGACGCCGTTGTCTACGATGCCGACCGCATCACCATACCCGCCAGCCACTTCCGCACCGCCCACTCTCCTCTCAAATCGCAGCAGGACTTCATCTCCGCCTACGCTTCGGCGCGTCGCATCGCAAACGACATTTCCAATGACAACAACATCGACGTGTTCCCCTATAGCAAATTCTACATCTTCTTCGACCAATACGCCACCATCGTCCGCCTCTCTACCGCCCTTGTCGGCACAGCCCTGGCCATCATCCTCCTTCTTACAACGATTCTTCTTGGCTCCTTCGCAACAGGCTTCATCGTCACTCTCACAGTAGCAATGACCGTCATCGATATCGTCGGTACCATGAGCCTCGTCGGCGTCTCCCTCAACGCCGTCTCCCTCGTCAACATCGTCATCTGCGTCGGCATCTCCGTCGAGTTCTGCGCCCACATCGCGCGCGCTTTCACGGTCCCTTCGCCCTCGATCCTCGAGCGCGCGCAAGGTCAGTTCGCACGTAGTAGTCGTCCTGCTCGCGCTTGGGCTGCGCTCGTCAACGTAGGAGCCTCGGTCTTCTCCGGCATCACAGTCACAAAACTGCTCGGCGTCTTCGTGCTTGCATTCACCAGGAGCAAGATCTTCGAGATCTACTACTTCCGCGTGTGGCTCTCGTTGGTTGTGTGGGCAGCGC
Organism: Cladosporium austrohemisphaericum; assembly: GCA_022813715.1. Classification (NCBI taxonomy): domain Eukaryota; kingdom Fungi; phylum Ascomycota; class Dothideomycetes; order Cladosporiales; family Cladosporiaceae; genus Cladosporium; species Cladosporium austrohemisphaericum. The sequence goes on from JAKLLY010000020.1 coordinate 520,902, forward strand.
TGCATGCGCTTGTGTTCTTGCCCGTTGCTTTGAGCTTCTTTGGTGGTCAAGGTGAGTGATCGATTACCCTCTATTCTCTCTTCGTACGAACGAATTGCTAACATTACCTCTCCAGAATATGCCGACCCCGAAAGCGACGGCGGACTGGAGCAAGACCTTGCTAGCCGCAGGTATAGAGCTCTGCTGCCGGAAGAAGAGTATGACAGCGACGACTACTAGTGGCGCGTCCGTAATACGCACTGAGTTTTTTTTTTTTTTTTTCCCCTTCACCTGCTACCAGCATCTGGCATAAGATTGTGGAGTTTATAAGCATATAACAAGCATGGTTTAAGAATATATTTTTGTTCGTTAATAAAGTCATCAAATCGTCCCAAGTCAAGCACCGTCTCTTCACAACACCACAACGCCAGCTTCCAGCACGCCTTCACTGCCAACGAGATCTTTCCTTACTTCCTCGCTGACGTCGCCCTCGACGCCGAGAATCATTAGTGCTTCGTTCTCTTTGTCTCCGGAGACCTCTTGCTCGATCTTGCTGTCAACCTTGGCCAGGTCTTCGTTTCCATCTTCCGCATCTCCGATGGGAGCTACGCTCATGAAGCGAATGTTCACGCCTGCCTTTCCGAGCTGACCACCCACCACGCCAATCTTGCCAGGCGAATCGTAGTTTCTGCAAATCAGCAGGGTACCAGCTGGCACGAAAGATGTGCGGAACCGACCAAGTCGCGAGATGAAAGGCGTGTTTCCTGATACGAACCCCGTGATGACTTGGTTCGCCAGATCCTCTCCACGAGAACGCATGTAATCTGCCCCAGCCGAACGCGAAGCCGAAGGCGATCGCGGATCCCTCCGGGCGCGCAGAGTTACAGAGCTGGAGTAGCCTTCTTGCTCAACATTATCGCGCGATCTCGACTCGTTGATGCGGATCCCGCGTTCACGAGCGAGGATCTCGGCGTTGACAAGGTTGATGTTGAGGGATTCGGCTGAGGTGATAGGGGAGAGGAGGCCTTTGAGGAGAGCGGCGAAGAGGGGCTTGGTGGTGTTGGCGGAGGCGAGGGCGCCTTCGTAGGTTACGTCGAAGCTGGGGCGAGCTGCTGCTGTGTTGCTGCGTGGTGGAGCGAAGTGTTGGGTGTAGAGCGAGCCCATCTTCTCCAATAGGGAGATGAAAGGAGCGAGGGTGCGGTATTCTTCGGGCAGGATGATGGGGGCATTGACTGGGATTTGTCAGCCGGTAGATTCTGCATGATGTTGGCAAGGTATGGAGATCTGCCTTACCTGCACTGCGAGGCAGCTGCCCAGCGAGAATCGAGAGAACCTGAGTACACACATCGATAGACACATTTTCCTGAGCTTCTGCCGTGCTTGCGCCCAGATGTGGTGTTGCCACTACCTTCGGGTGGGAGATCAGTTTGCTCGCTGCATCGTCTGGGTTGGGAGGCTCGGCGGTGAAGACATCAATGCCTGCTCCTGCAATTGTCCCAGCCTCCAGTGCTGACAACAAGGCAGTCTCGTCAATCATACCACCACGTGCTACGTTCAAGATCCGCGCAGTGGGCTTCATTTTCGCCAACTCGGTGTCCCCGATCATGCCTTTTGTTGACGCAATAAGCGGCGTGTGAAGCGTGAGGAAATCGGCTTGGGCAAGCAGCTCGTCGAGCGAGTCAACGATCTCAACATTGGCGGAAGCGGCAAGCGACGGATTGGCGTAAGGATCAAAGGCGAGAAGGTTCATACCGAGACCGCCCGCGGCCTTTGCTACGGTCAACCCGACTAGAAGACTGTTAGCTCAGTCTATACGATTTCGAGAGTTCTAGATCTCACCTTTGCCCAAACCGATAATTGACAGCGTCTTGCCCTTGACTTCTACGCCAACGAGCTTGCTACGCTCCCACTTGCCTGCCTTGAGGCTGGCACAAGCCGCGCCGACATTTCGAGCAACAGCCATGAGCAAGGCGATGGTGTGCTCTGCGGCGGCGTTGATGTTCCCTTGAGGACTGTTCACCACTATGACGCCGAGTTTGGTCGCGGCCTCAAGATCGACGTTATCGACGCCGACGCCGGCTCGTGCAACGACCCGCAGCTTTTTCCCAGCTTTCATCAAAGACTGAGTGACCTTCGTCTCGCTGCGTACGATCAATGCATCGTAGTCGCCAATGATCTGCTCCAGTCCTTCTGGGCTGAGACCTTTTCTTTCGTGTACCTCCAAAGAGGCCTGTAGCATCCTGAGGCCATCTGGAGAGACCTTTTCTGGGATTAACACTTTTGGGCGGGCGCCGTGGCCGTTGGTTGAAGGCGTTGTATGAGACATTACGGAGGTATCATGAAGCTCGTCTCGTGCGTGTTGTCAAAGAAGTAGGCAATGGAAAGTTGGGTAAGAGCAGCAGGAGCCACACGCGAGGGAACAAGCTCATAAAGCGTTTGCTGGCATCCCGCAACCGGCGCCAAAAGCATGTTTGACCTGCATGATGTGGTGGCAGTATCGGTGCCTGTTAAGATGGAGGTACCTCCTGAAAGTACCTCCGGGCACGAACCCCGCAGTCTGTACCCCGCGACTTGAGTTGATGATGGGCAGGCATGCATGTGATTGTGTCCCTGAGGGAAGCGATCAACCGGAGTTGCCTGTGCCTGAATATTCCTAAGCTCCTCGGAAGAATTGGAGCGAAATGTTACTACACCAGTAAATTTAGAAGAATTTCAAAGCTCCCTCTTCGGGAATCTCGAAGCCTGTACGTTCGAACTCGTCAATCAGAGCATTTGACAGAGCTTCAAGCTTCTTTCTCTGCAGCCGCAGCACGCTGACCGCAGCACTGCTTATTGTGCTACTCGCTCTCGATGATATGGTAGCATCCTTGGAAATGTTGGTCAGGTCAAGATCGTCAGGCGGATACTGGTCGTCGTCGGTTCCTTCAGCGGTAGTCTTAGGCTCGAAGCCTTGTCGACGAGGCGGTACACCTCCTTCCAGAACCAGCAGCATATGAGACTGCACTCTGGTGACGATTACGTTGCTGGTCTCGCCTTCGATGGTGAGAGCCCGGATGTGGTCCACGAAGTCGGCTGGGTCAATGTCCTCGTCATCCTCGTCACCGGCCTCGTGGATCTTGGCCATTTCGTGCTCCTGCCAGGACAGTGCGACCATGGCAGCTTGGTTGCGCAAATCGCGCGTGTTTGCCGGGTGGCTGTAGGCGAGGAGGGTGCCATTGGGCGTCATGAGCCACCATCGCTTGCAGAGTTTGTCGTCCTTGTTTTGGGTGAGCAGCTCGGTGAGGCCTTTGACGTTGAGCATGCTGGGCGACGTGTTGAAGTCGAAGGATGGGAAATGTTGAAGGCGTGTCGGTGGCAGTAATTAATTGAAGGTGGCCACGACGGACTGATATCATGCCGACTTTCCCCAGCAATCAGGAAGGAGCGAGGGCGCAACGTCCCGAAGTGGATCTTGGGCCTCCTTGCCTTGGCGGCCTTCTTCCTCTTGACACATGTTACACTACTACTTGTCTGTTCGACGACTTACATGTACCGATTCACCTCTTGAATCATCATATTGCCTTCTCTATCGTTACTCCAAGCCAAGAATGGCCTTGTCCATCGATATGCGTTCTGGTCATCGATGCTTTAGACGCTACCACTCAGCCGACTTTGCCCGTGGGATCTCGACTTGCGGCTTCATGCATGGATGTGCATGGCGCTTCAATGACAGCCTTTATATATTGTTGCAATTCAGCCGACCTCATCAGAAGCACCTGAAATCAGCAAGCCTGGTCTAGCGGTTATGATTTCTGTCTAACACACAGAAGGTTCCCGGTTCGATTCCGGGGGTTTGTAACAGATGTTCCTTCGTCAGTTTTTTTAATTTTTGGTTTGTCGTAGACTCGTTGGGATCCCTGAGATCTTGCTACTTGACACTTTATGCTGTCATCATGGTGTTGTGGATGCCATTCTTGAAGTTTCGGAACGATATTGAAGAGTTGTCTTTTTTTGGCTGACTGACATTGCCCAGGAGGCAATTGATAGAATATCGATGATCAAAGTATTCAGTAGGATAATTGGATACCTTCAGTACGCGATACATGCCTTTACATCCCTATCAGAGCATACCGTGCTCAATCTCGTCTCATCTCATCTCCGTTGTCGCCGTCGATCTCATTCCACCCCCACTTGCCATTCTCAGCTTTAACCTGGACCCCACCAAACGCTGCTGAGGCTGCGCATCACAATCATCTCAATGCTACCAGGCACATTCCGCACAAAAACGTCAATCGTCTTCCTCGTCTCACTGTTCATCCTGGCCTTCAGCTTCCTAACACCCTCCTCCATCCTCCCTCGCCTCCGCCTCTTCACCTCCCACTTCACCCCATCCCAACTCCGCCCAATCACCACAAACACACCCACAGCCATGGCTTCCTACGCCCAAGAACTCAACATCGCCCTCCTGGCCGTCCAGCGCGCCACCCTCCTCACCAAGTCCGTCTTCCACTCCCACGCAAAGGGCACCCTCAGCAAGAACGACGCCTCGCCCGTCACAATCGGCGACTTCGGCGCCCAAGCCCTCATCATCGCCGCTCTGCAGCACGCTTTCCCCAACGACGCCATCGTCGCCGAAGAGGAAGCCAAAGACCTCCGCGAGAACGAGTCTCTCCGTAACCTCGTCTGGGACCTTGTTCAGAATGCCAAACTCTCCGACTCCGCCGCTGAAGAAACCCTCGGCGGTCCTCTCCGCAGCGCAGAAGAAATGCTCGACATTATCGACAAGGGCGACTCTGCTGGTGGTTCCAGCGGCCGCATCTGGGCCATTGACCCCATAGACGGCACCAAGGGCTTCCTCCGCGGCGGTCAGTACGCCGTCTGCCTCGGCCTCATGGTCGACGGCGACGTCAAAGTCGGCGTGCTCGGCCTACCCAACCTTCCCGAATCCGATTCCGAGCCTCTGGTTGAAGGCATCGGCGCCGACCAAACCGACGCCGCTGGCAAGGGAGTCCTCATCTCCGCTGTTCAAAACAAGGGCGCCGAGTCCCGCCCTCTAGGCAAAGGCGCCCTCGCTCCCGCACACATTATCTCCATGAAACCCCTCCTCAACGTCAGCGAAGCGACATTCTGCGAGAGCGTCGAGGCAGGCCACAGCAGCCAGGGCGACGCCGCTGATATCGCGCGCAAGCTCGGAATCACCAAGCCTAGCGTGCGCATGGACAGCCAGGCCAAGTACGGCAGCATTGCGCGCGGAGCTGGAGACTTGTACCTCCGTTTGCCGGTCAAGAAGGACTACGTGGAGAAGATCTGGGATCACGCTGCTGGAGACTTGATTGTGAGGGAAGCTGGCGGTGAGGTGACGGACGTTGAGGGCAAGAGGCTTGATTTCAGCCAGGGTAGGACATTGAAGGCGAACAAGGGTGTGATTGCGGCGCCGAAGAGCGTGCATGGTGAGGTCATTGAGGCTGTCAAGAGCGTGTTGGGCAGCAAGTAAGAGTTGGGGTTTTGGCAAGGGAATGAATGATAACGAAACATAGAGAAGGGAAGGAAAGGAAGCGTTCGTGTGTATATGGGATGAATGCTACGTATAGCTTCTGGCGCTGATGAGGGAAAGATCATGATCCACAATGATGGAAAGAGAAAAGTCGTAACGCTTTGATATACAGAAAATCATCCCAGCCACGCGGGAATCGACAATATCCAGGAACCCTACCCTTTCCTCCGTATCCGCTTGCGGATCTTCTTCATCTGAGTCCTCACACCCACCTTATCCTCTTCCCTAACACACTCCAGACCGCCTCCCAGCTCTTCCAGAGTCTGCGTCCTTAATGTCCTCGGCTTCTCTTCTTCGCGGACTTGCACGCTCGGAATCCAAGCCCAAGTCACCACCGATCCCACTCCCATACAGACCGCAAACATGAACATGATATTCCCCAGCGCCATCGAGTTAGGATCCTTGATCCCTCCACCCTCAAAGAACATGAAAGCAATCTGGACGAATACGGAACCTAGTTTTCCGCACGCAGCGGCGAAGCCGTAGGCAGCGCAGCGATAGCGAGTTGGGAAGATTTCGGCTGGCACGATGAAAGTTAAGGTGTTTGGACCGAAGGCGAAGCAGAATTGGATTAGGGCGTAGAAGACCACCAGAACCCAGTGAGCTGGGGTGTGGAAGAGGAAGCGGAACAAGATTGCCAGTACCAGGAGGGCCAGGGAGAGGAGGCCGAAAGACCAGATCAAGGCTTTGCGGCGGTCGATGCGGTTGATGAGGCAGATCATGGCGAGGGCGCCGAGGATGCTGGCGATGCTGGTTGTCAGGGTCGTGTTTTTGGCGTTGGCTAGTAGGACTTGGCGGATTGTGCCGTCGTCGCCGTAGGGGGAGTTGAGGAGCCAGGAGGGCGTGGCGAGGCGGTTGGGCTGGCGGGAGGCAGTCCAAAGTTTGGCCATTGTGCCGGGATTGTTGAAGCCGAGACCGTACTTGGAGGGTTATTAGGTCTTTGCTCTGTTTGGTAGGGTAATGGGTGGGAGCGGACTTACGAAGGCGAAATCGAGGAGAAGCCAGGCGATCGATGTGCCTACTAGATAGCGCCAGTTTCCTTCTTTGATGAAGTAAGTGTGCATTTCAGCGTAAGAGAATTGATTGTATTCTTCATTGTCGTCTTCTTCGGCGTTCGGGATCTCCCACATATCAACATCCTCAGATCCAACGGAAGATCGAGGAAAGCCTTCGAAAGACCCTTGTGGAACAGAGGTTTGGCCAGTCAGTTGAGGCATTAGATCTTGATTGTTGAGGTTGTTAGGATTGTTTGGAACTTCCGGGACGCCCTGCTCCAGAGTGAACTCGCTTAGTTCTGTGGCTTCGGATTGCATCGCGACCTGCTGCTCATACACTTTTCGGGTGTCTTTCAACGCAGTTCGGGCATCCTGTTTGACATCGTAGGTGTATCGTCCTGACTCCGGGATGGTCCAGCGGAAGATGATGGCAATTGCTGCAGGTACGGCTCCAACACCGACGACAATGCGCCAGAGGATATCGATGCCGATTTTGGCGTTGTCGATTTCGTCGGGGTTGGTTGTCATCATACCCACATCGAGATTATAATCGTTCGTCAAGCCTTTGAGAGCGGCCATGCCGACCGCCCAAGCCACCAGCTGTCCGATGGGCTGCATGATAAAAACAGCTGCCATCATGCGTCCGCGAGACTTTGTCGCAGACCATTCGGCAGTAATGCAAGCGCTGAGGGGGTATTCGGCGCCTGGTAAAGTCAGCTTTGCAATGATGTTATGACGTGAGTGAGGTGATCCTACCAATGCCTATTCCCATGACAAAACGCCACACCATAATCCAGCTGTCAGCTCGCATCGAATGCTTATCCTGGGAATGATTCATCCAGCCAACAGACGCCTGTGCAAGCCCGATGGTGCTGAATATGACTATCATTAATTCGACGCCGTAGAGACGTTGGCGACCATATTTGTCGGCGAGATAGCCGAAGAGGACCATGCCTACGGTAGAGCCGGCGAGAGTCAAGGCATTGATGGTGATTTCTATATTGGCCTCGTGTTCGGAGCCCCAATACACAAAAGCCAGGCATGGTAAAATGATGTTTGAGGCGAATAAGTTGTACGAGTCTGTAAAGAAGCCTGTGGCGGCGACGGCCCACACGCGCCAGTTGAAGCCATGCTCGTCGATGATAGAGACGAGTTGCTTGCGTTGGCCATCGATGGTCGGGATGTGGTCGGTGTATTTGGCTGGGTTGAATGGCCACGCACGCTCCTGGAAATGGAGGTGGTGACGCTGCTGTTTCGGCACTTTCGGTCCTGCCATCGAAGCCTGAAAGCGCTCTAGGAGGTAAGGCTTCAAAGACGGCGGGAGATCGTCTGCCACCCTAGGCGGAGCTGCATGACACTGCGCACATGATATGGTGTTGCAGCTGCAAGGGCGGAAGTCTTCTCCAGAGAGAGTGTTGCTCACAACACGAAAGAAGGAGACTAGCAGCGATGATTATTGCAGGCCCCGGCAAGTGACGGTAAGGTTCGTCAAGCGGCTGGAGAAGAGGTGTAGGGCTGCGCTCGAATCTGGAGTTGGCAAAGAGACACGCGACCACGTGCTACATGCGGCCTTCCCACAGGCCGTCATGTGCTTCCAAGACGCTCGGCGGCGGGAACGAGCGCGCCGTCTCTGCAAGCTGATAAGCACGGCCGTTTTGGATGTTCCAGAAGCCTGGAGTAAGCGAGTTTCCGCCGTGGCGGCGATCACGGAAGACGCTGGAGGGTCTTAAAGTGGCAGTGAGTCAGTCGTTAAGGAGAGGATTAAGAAGTATTGCATGGCGGAGGGCGGGAGTGATGTCTGTGTGCCTTTCCATTCGAAGAAGAGGTGCGTGCCAGGTGCTGTGCTCTGTATTGTCCTCATACGCACAGTCTAGTCGCGTTTGCCTTGAGATCTTGTCATTTCAAGTTTGCAATTCGAAATAAATCCCTCGTATATCTTGATGTTAGAGTGAAGTCAAGCGCAGCGGATTGTACCGGGCCGGTCCCACGAAGTCTCTTCTTACTGCAACCTCACTTCCAGATCAGACGTCCCCGAGGATGCGAGAACGGTTCCTCCAAGCTCCCTGTCCACCACCGGGTAGTTGTTGCGGCAGCCCAAAGGCTCCACTACTCGCAAAAACTCTGCCGCGGCGAAGTGAGGCCTCTCTCCGGCCACTCACGCTGTTCTCTGCTGCCACGAACACGCGCGTTGTTGGCCCTCGTTGCTGTCGCTATCCAACGCTCATCTTCAGCCCTCCAAGACTCCCAAGCTTCTGCCGTGCTTGTGCCCTCTTCAGCTTTCTGCAACAGCCTGCAGATCGCTGCCCTCTCTCGCCGGAGTGTGCACCGGGGGAACGGCAGCTCCGAGAACGCCTCGCCGAGGTGCCGTGGCTGTTTGGACTGCAAAAGTCCCTGGTTTTTGGTTCGTCTCACGCCCAGCCCGCGCTTGCCACTCGCTCGCTCTGCCCTGCCCTCGAAGATCCAAACACGCAGCTCGCAACACCCTCTCCAGACCTCTCAGTAATCTCCACATGTCGTCACCGCCATGCTGACCTATACCGAAGATCCTCTTCACGCCGTTCGCCCCGTCCCTTGAACTCTATCTCTTGACCACGACTCACCGCCGCCGCTCCCTCCTCGGACACCAGCATAAGCTCAGTCCGGTGCCTGACTACGTCGGCACTCGACTGCTTGACTGCCGGCATGACCACGGGTTTCGGTTTCAGCGTGTATGAGCTGTTCAAGTCTGCCACCAAGTGTGCCCAGGCCTATCGTGCCTTCGCAAGCGAGTATGGCAATGCCTCGCCTCAGTTTGCTGCCTTCCGTGACGAGCTTGAACGTGTCGACCAAGCCATAAGACTTCAAGAACCTCTCAATGCTTGGACTGGCCAGGAGTACACCGGTTCAGTAGTCTTCCGTGGTGTCCTCGATGAAGCCCGCCACTTCGCCGAAAAGCAGCGCCGCATCGTCGACAGGGGTGTCGCCAGCGATGGTCACGCCAGCTTGCCAGGCTTGTTGCAGACCGCCCTCGCCGCCTTCGAGGCTACTCTCCCTAGGCTTCAGGAGCGTGTCTTGCACAATCGTGTTGGACTTTTGATCTTCGACATAACTCAATTGCTGCAAAAGTCATTCCAACTTGACTCGCATTCGAATCTGTCACAGCTTCACAGGTCTGTCACAGACTCCGGCCTCTCACATGAGCAATCCACCCACGTTGAGCAATTACACAGGAAGCTCTCCAGTATTGGCTCGACCTACATCCGTATCAGCAACGATGCTGTGAAGCCGACAGGCTCGCAGCTTACCAAGCCGGATACTCTTGACAGCGAGTTTGAGGGCTGCTTAGCCTCGGTATGTACGCTGATCGGACTACCTTCGCATCATCTATCGAGCATTCCTGTCAAGAGCTTTGCTGCGTCTTTCACTCCAGAGTGGTGGCATACAGTTGTTCAGAGCACCTCTCAGATATCGAGGGCACCTGAAACCTTGATGTCCGAACCCCGGACAGAACGCCAATGCCGAGTCAAGATCAAGATTGACGGTACTTCGTTCATCGCCCACAGCTACGTGGTGTTTAGGCGTTGTGTCTACTGGCGTACTGAACAGGGCAACGTTTCTGTTGAACACAGACTTGCCCAGTCCACGCGGAAGTGCTTCCCATACACTCTGCCTCGGATGATGAACAAGCCGCTCACACTTACGTTCCTTGAGCTGCAAGACCTGACTACAAAGTATCCCACTGACCGTGTGATCGCCTGCAAACCGCGCTACATTTTCTTGACCCAAGAAAATTATCAGACCTTCCAGACCGACGTTCGCGCACGTGAGCTTGCAAACGAGTTCCACATCAGCTCAATATCCCACAAAACGCCGCGAGGCGCGGACGCTCACAATGAGTGTGTCAAGGTCTGGGGTCCTCCTACAAGCAGTGTAGACCGCTCGATATCTTTCCCTGCCGTCTTCGGCTCCAGCACAAAGATCTACGAATTCCCTCTCAAATGGTTCAACCCGCCTGCCACTCCTCTGCGCACGACAACAGTTCGCCTTGACTTTGCGAAGGACCATGGCGGCGCGATCAACGACAGCAGTAGCGTGGTAAGCGAAAAATCTTCAAGTCTGAGGTCAAGCCTGCGGTTCATGCGCCGTGCTGCCACGGCATCGAGCTCGACCCTCACTGCAAACTTCCCCAGCAATGCCAGTATTCGTTCTGTCAGCACCAATATGGCGAAGTCGGCCTACGCGCCTCGTGAGCTTATTGACCGCCTGGGCTACATCGAGTTCAAGTTCTCCAGCGCTGCAGAGGTTGGCGACTTTGTCGCAGCGATTGTCAACCCATTCGTCGCCGCCACGCCTGCTAGCTGGAGCAGTGCTCCGTCTCTCTACGCTGCCAGCTCGCCATCGTTGGACTCTACCGCCTGGTCATCATCTCCGCTGAGCTTCCAGGGCAACGCTGACAGGAATCCGACAACGATGCACGGTGCTGGCCCGATGACTCCGACGGGACTGCTCCAGCTTCCAGATGCAGCTATGGAGAAATCGACTCCGGTCATGGACAAGTCTGCAGACAATTTCGACTTGCCTCAGGCCGGCTTCGACGATCTTGTGATTCATGATGAGGGCGTGGACTTCACTCTGCCCAGTCACGCGTTGACGCCAAGCAGCCTGCTGCGCAACACGAGCCGCAACGGCAGTCGATCTTGAGCGTCGGCATCGAAGGTCCGAATCTGGCGTCTACGATTTATGGGATGGAGATAGACTGATACGCAACTACGATCTTGCAGGGCGTTGGGCGAACGGAGGTTTGCTCCTGCTGCTTTCTTTCCTTTTTCTTTCTCGATCTGCTTTTGCCATCTGCCACTTGCTTTGCTTTGCTGTGCTTTCCCGAGATACCAAATGCCTGCATCTGTTTGCGCCTTAATGATACCTCTGCAAATATTATATGTTTGAGTCCTTTTCCCGTCTCTTTCCTCTCTTTTGTTGCTTGCCACGAGGTGTGTCAGTGTCGTATAATGGAGGCGTGATTGGGTACCCAGTAGTCAAGCCAGTGCGAACACACACTCGCCGCCGAAAAATCATCACCATGAAATGCAGGAGCGAACGTTAAGAGGGACATGCATAGTTCCTTCCCTCTTCGAACATTACACGGTGCCTTTCTTTTTCTCGTCTTGTGCCATGACGTCTTGTTTGCTTTCGTTTTGTGTTTTAATCATGTCCATTGGTAATAAGGATGGCGCTTCAAACAACTCTCGTCTGTTCTTCGTCTCCAAGGAATGCATGCTCCCGCATGAACTCGGTATCTCCCAGATGTGAGTGCACACAGATGTCATGGCATCGGCTTATTCAGCTTCTCGGATCAGGCCACTCTGCAGATGAATTCTCTTCACTCGCGTCGCTATGCCATCCAAGATCCAGGGGCTATTCTGCAGAGAAAGTAAACACTTGACGTAAGGTCAATCTGTAGAGTCCGAGGTCCCACTTTTTATGCGATGTTTATCCAAAGGACCCTGAAAAATTCATGCTTAGCGGGGAATTTAAAAAGTATTTCGACACCCAACTAACCAGGCTTTTGCTTTTCACGACTCTCCTTTCTTTGATACCCATTTGCTTTACTGCTTCATCCAACCCGCAACCATGGATGAACAGGAATTTGTCTCGCTGCTGCAGGCGCTTTTGCAGCCCGACACCCAGAAGGTCAAGGCGGCCACCGGCCAGCTTAACAAGACCTACTACACCTCTCCCCAGTCTTTGACTGCCCTCATCCACATCCTCACGTCCCACCAGGATGCCGGCCTCCGCCAGCTTGCCTCCGTTGAGGCTCGCAAGCTCGTCTCCAAGCACTGGGCCGCCGTTCCCGAGGACCAGAAGCAGCAGCTGAGGGACTCTCTTCTCCAGAGCACCACCAACGAGGAGCAGCAGCTCGCAAGACACAGCAAGGCTCGCGTTGTCGCGGCTATTGCCAAGTTCGATTTGGAGGATGGACAGTGGGGCGAGCTCCCTGGTATGCTCCAGCAGGCTGCCACCAGCAACACCGCCAGACACCGTGAGGTTGGTGTGTACATCATCTACACCCTCCTCGAGGCTTCGCCGGATACCTTCCAGGAGAACATGTCGGACATGCTCCAGCTTTTCAACAAGACCATCCAGGACCCCGAGTCCGTTGAGGTCCGCACCAACACCATGCTTGCCCTCTCCGAGCTCGTCATGGTACTCGACACCGATGAGGACGTCGAGAACCTGAAGAGCTTCCAGAACACTATCCCTAGCATGGTTAAGGTTCTTCAGCAGGCTATTGAGGAGAACGACGAGGAGCACGCCATGCAGGCCTTCGACGTTTTCAACAGACTCTTATCATACGAGTCTGCCTTCCTCGCCGCCCATTTCGGCGATCTTCTCCAGTTCTTCATGCAGATCGCTGCCAACGGCGAGGCCGATGATGACTGCCGTAGCCAGGCTCTTGCTTTCCTTATGCAGTCGGTCCGCTACCGCAAGCTCAAGGTCCAGAGCTTGAAGGTTGGTGAGCAGATGACCAAGCTCTGCCTGCAGCTCGCCACTGAGCTTGGCGACCTTAGCCCTGACGACGACGACATCTCGCCTGCTCGCAGCGCTCTCGGTCTCCTCGACATTATGTCCGAGTCTCTCCCTCCCAGCCAGGTCGCCGTGCCTCTTCTTCAGGCTCTTGGCCCTTACGTCCAGAACTCCAACCCTGACTACAGGCGTGCTGGTATCTTGGCTCTCGGCATGTGCGTTGAGGGTGCGCCCGACTTCATCGCTACTCAGCTCAACGAGATCCTTCCTCTTGTCCTCCACTTGCTTGAGGACTCTTCCGTCCGCGTCAGGAGCGCTGCTCTCAACGGTGTCTCCCGTCTTGCAGACGACCTCGCCGAGGACATGGGCAAGGAGCACGCCCGCCTCCTTCCCGCCCTCATCAAGAACTTCGACCTTGCTATTCAGGGCGTCCAGAACACTCAGCCCGAGTCTGACGAGCACGAGGAGAATGTCAACATCCTGAAGGCTAGCTGCATGGCTGTCGACTCTCTTATTGAGGGCCTCGACCAGTCTGACGCCGCTGTCTACGTAAACGAGCTCGTCCCGCGTTTCAGCCAGCTTTTCGAGCACAGCGACCACAAGGTCCAGATGGCTGCCGCATCGGCTGTTGGCTCCATTGCCTCCGCTTCCGAGGCCGCTTTCAAGCCCTACTTCGAGAAGACCATGCAGAGCCTTGGTCAGTACATCAACATCAAGGACTCCGAGGACGAGCTCGAGCTTCGTAGCATGATCGTCGACTCCCTCGGCAAGGTCGCCAGCGCTGTTGGTGCCGAAGACTTCCAGCGCTTCGTCCAGCCGCTTATGCAATCTAGTGTTGAGGGTCTTCACCTCGACAACCAGCGTCTGAAGGAGACCAGCTTCATCCTCTGGTCTACCCTCGCCCGCGTTTACGAAGAGGACTTTGCTCCCTTCCTCGAGGGCGTTGCCACATCTCTCATCGAGTGCCTTGAGCAGGAAGAGACCGACTCTGAGGTCCAGCTTGGCGCTGAGGCTTCCGACCTTATTGGCCAGGAGGTCACCATCGCTGGCCGTAAGATCAAGGTTGCGGGCGCCGGTGGCGAGAACGAGGGCGACGACGTCGACGACTCCATCGTTGAGTCCATGCTCGGCGACGACGATGACGATGACGATGATTGGGACGACCTGGGTGCCGTCACCGCCGTCGCCATGGAGAAGGAGATTGCCGTCGAGGTTATCGGCGACGTCCTCACTCACACCAAGAGCAAGTTCTTGCCTTACATGCAGAAGACCATCGAGACTGTTCTTCCGCTTCTCGAGCACCCCTTCGAGGGTGTGCGCAAGTCTGCCATCGGCACCAGCTGGCGCGCCTACGCCTGCCTCTTCGGCCTGGCTGAGGACGCTGGCATGCAGAAGTGGCAGGCCGGTCTCCCGCTCAAGGTCAAGCCGACTGAGGACCTTGAGAAGCTCGGTAGCGTGGTCCTTACTGGCACCCTCGCCAAGTGGGAAGAGGAGATGGACAGGTACGTTCCTTCGATTTTTCCTTCTTACAATGTCGCTTTAAAGATGAGAGCACTATTTGCTACCCAGCTCACTTATATGCTTCGGCACATGCTACCATACCATAGAGGCTGTTTCTGATATTTCGCGACTTGCACTACTTGTTTATCGAGATCATCGATGGGAGAATACAAGCTAACAGCCACACAGGGGTGTCGTCACCGAGATCAACCGTAACGTTGCCGCCACTCTTAAGCTTTGCGGTCCTGGTGTCCTTGCCTCGAACAACACCGCCAGCTCTACTCCTCTCGAGAAGATCGCTGCCCACCTCTGCTTGATCCTTGAGAAGCAGCACCCTTGCCAGAAGGACGAGGATGACTTCGAGGACCTCGAGGTCCCTGCTGAGGAGACCGCCGAGTACGACTGGCTCGTCATCGAGACCGCAATGGAAGTCGTTGCTGGCCTGGCTGTCGCCCTCGGCGAGCAGTTCGGCGAGATGTGGAAGATGTTCGAGACTCTTCTCTTCAAGTACGCCTCTTCTCAGGAGCGCTTCGAGCGTTCCGCCGCTGTTGGCACCATGGCCGACTGCATCGAGGCCATGAAGGGTGGCTGCACTCCTCACACCAAGCGCATGATGACCATCCTCGCCAAGCGTCTTCAGGACGAGGACCCCGAGACCAAGTCCAACGCCGCTTTCGGCACTGGTCTTCTCTGCTCCAACAGCACCGAGAAGGACATCGTCAACAACTACGGCCCTATCCTCCAGATCCTCGAGCCCGTTCTTGACGTCAACAACGCCAAGTCCTCGGACGATTCCCGCGCCCGTCTGGTCGACAATGCCGCTGGCTGCCTTGCTCGCATGATCAAGGCTCACCCGCAGTCCGTTCCTTTGCCTCAGGTCCTGCCGCGTCTCGTCGAGCTCCTCCCTCTCAGGAACGACTTCCGCGAGAACGAGCCTGTCTTCGACATGATCATCTCGCTGTTCCAGCACCAGGAGCCCACCATCCAGGGCCTCACTGGCCAGCTGGTCCCTATCCTCGAGACCGTCATGGGCCCGCCCGAGGACCAGATCAGCGAGGAGACTCGTGCCAAGCTCGGCGAGCTTGTTGCCTACCTTCGCAAGTAGATCACCGGCTTGGAAGATGAACGAATTTAATGAAAGAGGAAGAAGCAACCTCCCCTTGCCGACATAACACGCGCAGAGGGTGAGAAGACGAACAATATGTCTTTTACAACAAAAGCATAGCGTGGATTCATGACGGAAACGGCTTAAAACGATGGCATTAGATGTTGATGATACCCACTAGCACTCGATGATTGAGTTATTTTGATACTTTCTCGCTTTGAGAGAGAGACTTTTGAATGGAACAAATTTTTTCACCTACTATCTCCACGTTGTGCAACTGACGCCGCCTGTCAACGACTTCATGCTGTGCCGTTGCTTTCCAGTTTATCGAGCTGGAGTGCGAGCACAGCCTTCACGAGCTCCGTATCATCATCAAGCCAGAGAATACGGGTGTGGTGCAAATGTACGAGAATCTGGGGTTCAATTCCATCCCAGACTTGAAGGCCACGCTGACTGAAGCTGTGACTGCGTCGGGCGAGGCGGATGTGGATAGAACATTGGCGGAGAATCCGAAGTATACAATTCGAGGAGGCCTCATCATGTTGAAGCACATCTGACGATAAGTTGCAAGCAACTGTGGGAGCTTAGGGGGCATTGTATCGGTCATCTGGCTTGGTGGAGAAGGATTAGAATGCGTTTGGGTCGCAAACAGGAAGTATGTGAAGAACGAATCTTAGACGCTATATACGCTACAGTCCCAGTTACGATATTCCGTGAAACGCCTTGCCAAAAGAAAAAAACTCAATACGAACACAAAGAAAAGAATCGCCAAGTCGCTCTCATCAATCAAAGGGTACCTTTCCCATCCATCATCCCCAATCATACACAATCCAATCCCCGTGTTCCGACGCCTACGCTAAACCCTCCATTCATCACCATTGACCATTCCCAAACTCCATTTCAAAGCAAATATCTCAGGAGACCCCCAGCCTCATCTCAACGATCACAACCATGGCATCCAGAGCAAATCCATCTGCGCCAACTTCTCCGGGTTCGTAGCCTTAGCCACAAAGTCCACAACGCTCTGATTAGCCGGCAAATTGTTCGCTCCCGGTTCGCGCGCCAGCGCCAAAGCGCGGTTGACGACGGCCTCGGCGTTGCGCTGCACGTTCTCGCGCAGCTCGTTCTGCTGCAGTGATTGGCGGTGCGATGTCGTGTACCAGAACGTAAGCTCGTCGCGGATGAAGATGCTGAGGGCGTGGGAGAGCTCGCAGCTTGTTGGGTTGTCTGGGGCCGTGGGAGGCGCGGCGGAGGAGGTGGCGTTGGGTTGCTGGGGAGTACTGCCGCTGCCGGCTGTGCCTGTGCCTGTTCCTGTTGAGGCGCCGGCTGTGCTGTTTGCCTGGGTGGAGGAGCCACCTGGGGTTGTCGTTGGGGCAGCTGTGCTGTAGGAGCTGTCCGCGGTCAGGCAGCGGGCGATGGCCATGAGGGCACAAGTGAAGATGCCTTCTTGATGAATCGGACCCATGAGCTTTTGCAGGTTTGGCGTAAGACGGAAAGGCACGGCTTCATTGTTGTTGTGGAACAGTGGGCGAGTGGTTGAGAGGTAAGGCAACAACTCAGAGCCCCAGACGTTACCGTTGCGGCGTGCGATGGAGAGCTTGTTGGGGTAGCGATGGGTCATGTACATCGTGTAAGTGATGTATGTGAGCGCCGCCATCTGGTACGAGAACTGGCGGCGGAAGAGCCAGAAAGCATCGAAGCTGGGGAACGTCCTGGCGAAGTATTCGCGAACAAGGTCGGTCGGCACGTAGCGGTGCTGGATGTAGTTCAGCGACTCAAGGCGGACGTTCGGGAAGTTGTCTTGCTTCGAAGCAGCCATAGAGCGCATCTTGTCCATGGTGAAGATAGTCGGGTCGTCCTTGCTCATCTCGTTGCGCCGGCAGTAGTCGTCGTACACGCCCTGCAGAGTCACGTAGGATGCGTCGTCCTGGATCATGCGGATCTGAGGAGACAGCGGCACCATGACCGGAAGATGGAATTGAAGGTTGCGTCTACGGCTCTCCTTCTTCTTGGCCAAAGTAGCGTTGAACATGCGGAAGAGCTGCAGGATACGTTCCTCACGGCGGCTGTGTCTAGGAGCAGGATGCTGGATGGCGAAGGGATGCACGCTTCCATCGTGACCTCTGATCTTGATGCGACGGTGGCAGCTTGCGACGCCACGAACGAGATCCACAATGGGCAGGAAGCGTTCAATCCTAATGAAGTCCTGATTCTTGTCGCGATGCTGCAAGTACTGGCCGGGGACCTCCACTTCATCGAACCAGACGAAGCGGAAACCGCTCAAGTGCGGCACCTGATCCAGATGGAAGGTTGAAGGCCGGCGATCAAGGCGTTCGGCAAGCTTGTCGCGCCACTTACGAAGCTTGGTCATGTACTCGCTCATGGTGGGTTTCTTAGACACAAAGTCCTGCTCGAACGACTTGCGGATGTGGTGCGGCAGGATGGACTCAGCGAAACGAGTAATGTTGGCCTCAGTCTGCGGCGGGAGCTTGCTGTCTGCGGCGAATGCATGCGGTGAGCGACTGACATAGTTGAGCGCGTCATTCAAGAGAGCAACGATCAGCCTGTAGGCGTCCTCATCTGGAGGGCACTTGAAATACTTCTGAATCTGCTCGACCATTGCCTCCATAGAAGCGTAAAGCAGTGGGAAGGCCGTGCGAAGGGTGATGACGAGTGCCTCGGTGTGCTCCCATGGCTTCTTGGGTCGCGGTGGTTCAGAACTGGCGGCAGCGTCTTTGTTGGCCTCTTTGTTCGCGCCATCTTGGGGTGTGCTTTCACTTGCTCCGGCAGTCTGAGCCGGCTCCGCTCCAGCTGCAGTGCTGGGCCTCGAAGCACCTTGGCTGTCCGGCCTGGCTGGAGAGCCTTCTTGCTTGACGCCATCGCTGCCTTGCTGCTGCTTGGCCTTCTGTGCCTTCTCCTTCTGTTCCTTCTGCAATTGGCCCCGGCGGATGACTTGCATATCTTCGTGGCTGGTGCGCAGCTGGAAGTGCAAGGCCTGCGGGTAGGTCTTTGCCAGCTTGGCAAGGATTTCTTGTGAGATGTTGGCTTCTCCCTCGCTGCGAGACAGGTTGTTGAGCAACTGCGGAATGAAGCTAACCCAGTACCACAGCGGCGTCTCGCCCTTGAAGTTGTTGTACGTCTTCGCCAGCGTGCCATCGGGATCATCCAAGCTAAGAAGCCAGAGAATCCGGCTAAGCAACTTGCGAGACTTGGCACTCTTGTACTGGCCGGCGGCTTCCAGATAGCAACTGATGGCATTGCCAGCCAACTCGAGATCGTTCGGGTCCTCTTTGAAGAGCTGATCGCTGTATCTGCCCCACTCGGCCCATGCCTTAGGCAGCTTGATGTCGAAGAACAGGGCCGTGCCGAAGGCGTCTTGCGCGTCTTCTTTCTGGTTCAGCTTGCTAAGGAACATGCCCTTCAACGTGTAGAATTCAGCCTTCTGTTGCGGACCGAAGTAGTTGAGATTGGTGTTATTGATGACGTCCAACCCACTCGTCAGCTCGCTCCTGTTCTGGTAATGGCACTTAGCCTGCTCGCGCAGCTTGAGGAACGCTTCTTGAATCTCGATGTTAGGCAGCGTGTAGATCTTGCTGAGCTGGTTGATGCAGACTTCGGGCATCTGGTGCTTGCGAGCAACGTGCGCAAAGCGGTTGATGATCCATGCAGTTTCGTGATATCCGCGGTAGGCAAACGAGTTGCCAGTCGCATTGCCTGAGGCGGCGGGCAACAAGTTAAGATAGGTCCCGTTGATGAGCTGGAAGATGTGCTGGCGCCAGGTGACAAGATCTTGCCAGGCATTGATGTCGTCCCAGAGGTTTGGCAGACGGTCACGCCATGTGCTCAACAACACCTTAAGCTCCTGACTCTTGACATCTAGATTGCCGGCGTTCGTCTGAGCCAAGCTGGTGCAGATGACACTGGCGTCATGCAGCTCCACCAGCTGTTGGAAGTTCTGCAGGAGCGTAATATGCGCGTTGGTGATGCGTTGTGGCAGCTTGTGCCAATTCTTGATCGAAAGCTGAATGTTCTCATCGCATACTCGGGCGAAGTCGGGTGGTGTCTCGTTTTTGTTGTGAAGTTTGAGAAGCGACATGAAGGCCTGGAAGAACATGCGACGAGGTGTGGGAGCATCAGAGACAGCCTTGACAATGCTGTCGAGCTGTTCACGTTGCTCAACGCTGTTCCATGCCTCGAAGTTGCGCCACATGGCTTCAAGGTAAAGATCGTTGATGTTCTCATGCTTGGCGAAATCGCCCAAGATTTCCCACTGCTGGAGTTTCTGGGCACACTGCACCCACTGGTCCTCCCAGAGCATATATTCACCTTGCGAGAAAGGTAGCGAGCCGGTGCGGGCCTTGACTTGGGCCATTTCGTACATCTGCTGGGCTTTGTCCCAGATGCCGTTCTGCTCATACGACAGCGCGGCGTTGGTCTCGACGAACTGTGACCTTCTGCGCCACGTACCATAGAACAGATCGCTCTCCTCAAGTCTAGCGTAGAGCTCGGTAAGTGCGTCAAGATTGCTCTCCTTGACCGTAGGCATGTCAATCACAGGGTTGATCGCTACGTTCTCCATGAACGTCGCAGCAGTGTACCATGCATCATAGTTCTGCGCGAGGAACTTCATGACGTGCGGCGGGAATTTGCACACAGGCTTCGCGCGAGCAATTCCCTCGAGAAGAGTGGATACACAGTTCGGACGCTTGTCAACTTGCCTCTGGTGCATGTCCTTGGTGAGAAGCGAGATGAGGCCTTGCTCAATGTCTTCGCGGTCGTCCTTGGAAAGAACTGACCAGCACATGGGGAAGTAAGCGACCCAGACGTCGTGCGCAAGCTGCCAATCGGTATGCTGCAAGTCGGACAAAGGTACGAGAATGTCCTTCGCCTTGACGCCGCCAACTTCTGCCATGAATTGTCTTTCGCTTGTGACCAAGCTCTCAAGAGAGTCCTCAAGCATCAACTCGCTCGCCCTTGAATCACCCTTATATGTCCCATAGATTCTCGAGGCGGACAAGCATCTGAAGTCGTCTTGGTGGAGATGCAATGTCGTATTGTGGTCGATGGATCCAAACATCAGCTGGATAATCTGGCTCAGCCAGAAGCTGTCGCCCAGGACCTCCCACTGCTGCTCCGAGATAAGCTTGAAGAACCTGTTACTAGTAGATCTACTCAGAGCACGGTCGAAGATTGTCATGAAGCGCTGACGCATCTCAATGTCTGGGCTGCGGAGGCCGATAAGGAATGCCTGCTCCATGCGAACAGCGAGCTCTGAGCGGAAGATCTTAGGGTCTTCGTAAATGCGGATGACAAGGTTCATGAACTTGGTGTACATGGTGTTGTCAGGGCGGGTCTCAAACAGAAGCATCTTCTGGAGCACGGCGGTCTTCTCTTTGAGCGTAGGGACAGGCTCGGTTGGGTTGAAAACCCAGGCTTCGACCTGGTTGAGAATCTTGTCGCACAGCTTGTTGTCGTTCGATCGCTCAACAAGCGAAGCAAGTACACTGAGATATGGCCTCCTGCGATCAACCAGGGCACTGATGCATCCAGAAAGCATGTCAATGGTCTTGATGATGAGGTTGACGATGACTTCGGATTCTTGCGCGTTGGGCAGGTTCTGCGTCTGAAGACCTTGCGCTGCCGCCTGCTGTGGAGGTAGTTGGGCGCTCAAATGATCCTTCGCCAACTTCGTCTGGAACGTCTTGAGGAGTGCCTCGATGTGCGTGTGGATGTCTTCCGATTTGCGCTGGGCGAGTACCCAGAGTATGTTGATGCCAGCCACATGGCTGCCGTTGTTTAGCGCATCGCTGGCTGTCGTGTTTAAGAAAGTCTTGAAGTCTTCAGTGGGGTTCTCGGCATCAGGCAACTCATCTTCCGGTTGTTCCAAAGGAATAACCTCAAGTGCACGCTGCAGAATCGGTGGCAGCTTGGGTGATAGGTCTTCAGGCAACTCAGTACCGTGCAAAGCCTCCTGAATCTCGAAGTTCTCATTCTTCAGAGGCCCAGTGAGCAACTTCTGTAGCTGCGGCAGGCGAGCAACGACCCACTCATCTGACCTGGAATTGAGCAACACCTTCAAGATTTGAATCGTGTTGATGATCCTTGTCGTCCAGATTTCTGCCTTGTCATCGGGCTTCTGGTCGTTGCAGAGGATTTGTTCGGTGACCTTGGGGAACATAGTATCCACGTCAAGATCATCCCAAAGCGGTGGCGCTAGTAGCTTGTGTAGCAGATCCACTGCCTTGACCACCGTGTCTGTGGGAGGTTGGTGGTGGGAAGCGCTGTTCGCTTGTGCATTATCCGGAGTCTTGGGTGCCGAGACAGGGAAGCGTTCGGGCACTGTTGCAATGAACTGGACAAGGTATTTGACAAGCATCAATCGCATGGGAGCTGGTGCTACAGCGCCGCGCTTAGTCTGGTTTTGCGGCGAACCGGCTCTCTCAGCGCTGGGAGACTCAACACCAGCAAGCGATCCCTGTTCGCGCACTGTGCGCTCTTCCCATTTCCAGATCAAACTGATGAGGTTCAAAGCCAGCTTACGGTTCTCCGATGAGGTGTTAGGTAGGGATGCTACCTTGTTCATCGAGGGAATGATCGTCTGCGCAAATCCTTCGCGCGCCTCGTAGAACAAGTCAGGGTGCCTGACCAAGAAATGGTAGATGCTCGTCAACTGCGCAACATTCGAGATCTCTTCGCTCAGAATACGACGTGGCAGCTTGGACCACATCGCTTGCCTCCCGTCGGTACCTCCAAGTCGCTTCTTGAGGACCGGCTCTAGGACTTCAAGAGATTGCATGACCAGATTCTTGCCTTCCGGTTGATGCGCACGCAGCAAAGCACCATAAACTTGCAGAGCGATCTTGGAAGGCGTTTCGTAGTTGGCGATGAAGTACGCAATGAGCACATAGGCGGCATACTTGTTGATGACATCGTCAAGACGGATGTAGTTCCAGCCAAACTTGATGATGTCCTTACGAGCGTCCTGCAGCATGTTGTGATGGTACTTGACCAGGAAGGCTGTGGTCTGGAGCAGCTCCATGCGTGAGTGGTCGACACCTTGAGTGGAGTCGTCCGCAACGTCGCTGTGTGATTGTGGCTTCCAAAGCTTGTTGTGTATCTGATCGGTCATTGATCGGTCAAGCAGGGCAGTGCCCTTGGTACTGCCAAACAGACTTCCCCAGTTGCGCTTGACATCGTTGGCAAGTATAGGGTTAAGCACATTGTGGAAGACGAACCACTTGAGACTCTGAGGGGTCTGTCTGTTGGTGTAAACGTCAATACAACGCGTCATGACCGATCGCTGATACTCGATCGATTCTTTGGTGATCACGTTCTGGTAGAGGTAAGTGTACAGCTCAGGGAACCTTGGAACTTCGCCTGTTGCGCAAGCCTCCAAAACATCGAACAACGCGTCAAGGTCATCTGGCTTCTGTTGGAGATACAGCGTCATTATCGCAGTGATCTGCTCTGAAGCCTGCACAGCCGCCAGCCGAAGAGAGCCAGACAGCTTGTTCTGCTGGTCTGATGTCTGCAGAGTCTTCGCCGCGTTGAAGATGGCTTTACGCAAGCCGTCGTTGGCAAGAAGTCTGGCGCCCTGCTCATCGAATTTGGAGATCGAGTAAGCCATGTGCACCGCGTTCGCCGAAGCTTGGGCTTGTTCTTCATCCGTTCCGCCAGTGGTGAACATGCCGATGAGGTTATCAGCCTCGGCAATCACCTTCTCTCGCAAAGCGTGGCTTGACTCGCTCGCGAGAATCTGAGCAAAGAAGCGGCCCTTTGCCTCCTCTTTCAGCGCTCCACTGAAGAAAGTCCAAGCTTCGTTGGAGTAGTGATTGAGATACTGGATCAGAGGTTCTCTGAAAGGACTACTCCTCGTTCTGCGCAGTGACCCTTCCAAGTTCAGCACACGACCAACCAACTCTGGCAAGAATTGCACTGCTGTTGGAGGGAGCAAGTGGAAAACACTGAAGATAGCTGTCACAACCTTCATCTTAGGATTGGCCTCGATCAGCGTGAAAGAAACCTTCTGAAGTATTCCCGGTTCCGCAATGGTCCGCATATGATCCAAGAGGCGAGTGCCGATCTCAACCTTGAAGTAATTGGTAAGAAGTTGCAGAAGAGTTCTCAAGCCCTCGAGACCTTCGACGCTGAGCTTTCGTGGATCTTGCACATTCATAAGGATCGGTCTGAGACCATTCTGCAACAAGTCCTTGGGCAGCTTTTGGGTAGCGGCGAGCACGATCTTCAAGCCCGCATTGGCAGCACCAGCGACGTCCTTGTTCTTCGAATACAAGGACTTGAAGAAGATGGAAATGATGCGGGCGCGGTGCTGTGTCTGCGCTTGAGTATTGAAAGCGGTATAGCGGATGGCTGTTGTCAGAAGTCTCAGACATGCGACACGCAGGTTAACGATGGCCTCAGAGTTCCTATGCTCTTGAGGCTTCGCCGCCAG
Organism: Cladosporium austrohemisphaericum; assembly: GCA_022813715.1. Taxonomy (NCBI): domain Eukaryota; kingdom Fungi; phylum Ascomycota; class Dothideomycetes; order Cladosporiales; family Cladosporiaceae; genus Cladosporium; species Cladosporium austrohemisphaericum. The sequence goes on from JAKLLY010000020.1 coordinate 544,970, forward strand.
GCTGTCGTCTTCTGCATCGACAAGTGCAAGCGTTTCGTAGAGTAATCTGTTGAGCGGATCGTCGAATGTCAAGACATCGTTTTCCATGTCGAGGCAGAAGTTGATGGCATCGATGTAACCAATCTGAGCAGCAAATGGCAAAGCACGTAGGGGCTTGTTGAAGATAGGGGCCAGCAGCAAGTCCTTGACTGGCTTCACCACTTCGTGCAATTGGACATCAACGCTCTGGGCCACTGTACGCAACGCCTCTTGGGCTGCATGTCGAACATGCTTGTTCATATGGGAGACCTCGCCGATGACACGGTTGCACAAGATCTGGATCTTGCTGTCCTTGTCGCCCAACTGGTCGGCCTTGTAGTTCTTAGCGCATCGCTTGATGTGCTCAATGAGGGTGTCTTTTGCTTGGATGCGAATACTGGCGGGCAGATCTTGTGGCATGTCCTTAATCACATAGAGCAAGGCCCGCACGAAGTCAAGCTGACGGTCGATCAAGAAGTCGTCGCTGAATTCCATCTTGGAGATGATGATGTGAATACCAGCCGTGCCACCAGACTTCACGAACCATTCTTCTTCGTAGCAGGCATGCACGAAAGTTTCGGCCAACCGCGAGAAGAAAGGCAGCTGCTCGGCTTTTCCTTCTGAGCCGAAGATCGCGGTGGCGATAGTCTTGCAAGATCGCATCGCACGTTCAGCAACCTCTCTGACAAGGGCATTATCGGAAGCAAGACATTCGGAAATGACGTCTGCGAGAACGGCAGTCTCGACGAACACAGGGCCTTCTCCGGATTTGGAGTCGAAAGGACGCTTCTTATGCTTTTCCTGGCCCAGAGCAGTGCCGAGCTCGACGATCATGAAATGCCTGTACACATTCTGCAGGAATGCCTCGGCTTCGTCTTGCAATGCCGGGATCGAGGCTGCTAGCATGCAAGCTTTGAGCAGCTTCGAAAGGGTCTCTTGCTGTCCGTCGCGTTTGGTAACGGACTTTTCACGTTCTGAGATAGCGAACAAATCCGTGCCAGCATCGTACTTCTTGTCGCAAATGTCATTGGCTTGCAGTCTCACTAGTCTTGCAAGATCAGAGGGAAGATCATCGTTGCCTATGAGTAGCTTGACATGTGATGTGATGAGCTTGAAAGCCTGCTTCTTGTGGAAGTCGTCCGATGACTTGTTGGGCCCTTGCTTGGGAGTCTCGCGCAGCTTGTCTACTGCAACGTCGATTCCAAGACGAGCTGGCATGGCACGTTCGCGTTGCGCACCAATCAGTCTCACGTCAAAGCTCGGCTCGTCATCGGAGTAGTTCTTGTAAGGAAGCTCAGGAGGAGCGCTCATGAACTTGCGGTTACGACCACCGAGCTTGCCAAGGATGCGCATAGTTGAGTGGGCATGGAAGTGGCTGTAAGGACTCGGCTTCAGGTGATCCCAGAGAGCGGACATCAGCTCATCGATCACAGGCGCCATGATCGGGTCCAAGTAGTCGGCAGTGAGGTTATCGATGCAAAGCTCGAGGGTGCGCAATCCTTGTGCAATCAACTCGCTGCCAGCTCTGAGAGCCACGACGAGAGGCCTCATCAAGTAGCTCAAGTGAGGGAGGAGATGACTGAGTCTAGCGGGCACGGTCAGGGATAGCTCGACAAAGAGATCGCGCTGCTCGGGCTTCTGCGCGGAAACCAGCAAGTTGTTGAGAACCTCCAAGAGCATCTCGAGTAAGGGTAGGATTTCCTTGTACAGGTGCTCGAATCGGCCGCCTCCTATGCTACGGAAGAGTGATCGCAATAGCAAGAAATAGTTGGTCGGTTCTTCGGCAGTAACCGACAGTTCAATTGATCTCGTGATGAGCCTGGTGACGTGCGGTAGTAAGACTTGCTCGTTCTGTGGTGCAAAAAGCGTGACCGCCATGAAGCTCAGCTTAAAAAGCCGGAGTAGGATGGACGACTTCAGTGTGTCGCGCGTGCCGACCTCCTCGATCTTGTTCATGAGGAACTGCAACAGCATGCCAGCGAAAGCTGGACTTGTCGCCTCGCTAGCGAGCAGGAACTGCGGAATGTGGAGCAGTCCGGTATGCTCGAAGCTTTGCTCGTACATGAAGGGTATCTCTGATTGGAAAACCTCGTGGAAAGTCGCAGGATCAAGGTGGTGAAAGATGGTAGCAAAAGTCTCCAGCAGATCCTTCTCTTCTTTTCCACTGGAAGCCATGTGCATGCTAGACAACGTCTCTGGTGAGCCGTCGGCCTCGGGCTTCTCCAAGTTGTAATACTTGAAGACTTGAGTGCCCTCGCGGAACAATTTGATCAAAACATTGACCTCCTCTGCGCTGAAGCCATAGGAAAGATCGGGCCAGTTGACTGGTACATTGTTCTGGTCCATTTCTTCCTTCATCTTTGGCGAATTAGAGTTGCGAAGCTGATAGAAGAACGTCTTAAGTCCATGCAGCAGATTCTTGAAGAGAAATTTGTTTTCAGTCACAGGGTCCTGTGCCCGATCGCGCGGGTTGACAGTTTTGATGGGCGTCGCTGAGAATATGTCGATTTCGTCCCAGTCCGGAGGTGAGTCCTTGTCGGCCAGATAGTTCTCGGGCACAGCGTCGATACCGGAGTTCGGCTGTGTCTGCTTCGAAAGCTTGACGGCATTCGGGTACTGTCTGTTCATGGCTGCGAACTTGTCCGCAATACCGTTCAATACGAGCATCATGTAGTGACGAGCGTCCTGCTTGTTCTCGATCTTCGACATGCATTCTGCCATATTAAGTAGCAGCTTTGCACTCATCGTTTGATAGCTCGTTCCCGGGATGTCGTCGTGGAGGTTTCGAACGTAGACCACGACGGTGGCGCGGATTTGATCGGGCTTCAGATGATCGCGCACATGATGAATGAGATCGGCCAGCATTGTATAGGCAAGGGGTCTCAACGTCTCATATGAGGTCAGTCCGTCGCCAACAAGTGTACGTTCGTCAAGCAACTCGATGATCTTGGGTAAGAAAATCTGCCGGAAGTTGAAGTTGATGATATGCCGAATAGCAACCAACAGCTCCTTTCTGGTGGCAGATCTCTCGCGAGGGCAGTCTTGTAACAGCCGAACGACAATCCCGGGGAGCTCTTGAAGAAAGTCGGTAAGTTTGCTTTGGTGCGCTCTGAGCAAGTAAGCAAGGAAACTCATAGTCTTAACTTGGGAAGTCACAAGCTCGCCGAACGCAGCACGGTTCTTGATATCTTTTGCAACTCCTGTGAAAATAGTGCCATTCGCCTGGGCTTCCTCGTGGGCAGCCTTCTGAGGACCCGCCTCCAACTGGAGTGCTGCCTTGATGCGAGGAGTGAACTTGACGACATTGTCTGTAGTCAGATTGCGGTGCGCCTGGAAAATGGAGACAACAATGATAGGACACTCTGCAACGACCTTGAAAGACTGCATGCCTTTCACCAGTTGCCGAGTGGTTTGCTGTTCGGTTCCGGGATCAGAGCCGATGGAAGAGGCGTTTGATACGACAGGTGATCCAGGTCGCGGAGAGTTGGCATAGGTAGATTCGAGGGCAGAGCCGTCCTTGGCTTGAGGAGAGTCGAAAGTGTCGTGCACTGTTTGCTGCATGCCGTCAAACAGCTCGAGAATCAAGTCGAGGAAAGGTTGTGCCCGACTACTCAGACTCTTGATGTGATAGCGTTCGAAATCCATTATGATCTTGAGACATAACACAGCATTGTCCTCGTTTTCTGTTCTGACCAACTCCAAGCACTTGTCCACGATAGCAACGCAGTGAGGGTCGGTGGCCTCGGGTGTGGTCATGGGCAATCGGTGTAGGATCTCGAGTACGCAATTCCGGATCTTTTGTTCGGGTGATGTGCTGATGAATACAGGCGGGGCGCTCAGAATTGTGAGCCATATTGGTACGAACTTCTGAAGGAAAGTAGTATAGGTCGAGCCTTGACACCAGCCTTCGAGGCCGTCGCGAAGGCCAGTGAGGGTCTCGATTTTGGTTTTGGCATCTGCGATGAGAGTGTGAGTACTGGAGCTTTGGAAGTTCGGATATTCCAATGCGAATTACCTGAGGAAGCATCTTGCAGACGCGCCTCGAGGGCGTCCAGATTGCGGTTGTCTGCCATGGCGCGCTGGCGAGGAATTGGATGCGCCGGAAGAGATGTGGAATGAATGCGCTATCGCATTACGTTGCCGACAGTGACCACAAGTAAGGCTGGTCGACGTTGGGATATGCGATAGCTCGCGAAGCTTTATGTGGCCGGTCGAGGTGGGTGGTGGTCGAAGCCGCAATGCACAGCAGATTTCCGGTGTGCAAAGTGTCGCGAGGCAGCCAATCAGTCGTTTGGATGGGCGTGAGGCGGTCGTGTGATATTATTTGTTTCGGCAGCACGGCACAATCAAGTGATGCTGTGGGTGAGGGGTATTGGTGTGACGGGCGTGTCGCAAGGCTGCGTGGTGTGAGGTGGGTGGTGTCAAGGGTGCTGCTCTTGCCTGCACTTCGAGATCTCCAACGCGCAAAGCGAACGAGCGAACCTCCAAAAGAGCTGCGACGCGGGCATCGCCTTTCCAAAGAGCCGGCAGCTAATGCACGCGCGCCCCGTGCCTCCCTCCCGTCCTCCGCTCTGGGGCCGAGTCCGATCACTTGGGGGAACGATCTACGCAAGTAAAGTGAACAACCTTGACATTGAATCCAAGTGGAAGCGTTCTCACATGTTTTGTGATGATACAATGTGAGTGCGGAACTCTCAATCGGTCACTCGATCTCGACATAACATACTCAAGTGCTTCGGCGGAGGTCAACGTTTCTACATCCCATCGCGCATGACAAGAGCACACAAGCGCATCGATCTTCAAGCCATGATTATCCTGATATCGTGCAATCATATCCCAAGAATCACCTAGTCCCTACATATCGCTCACAACAGGGACAGCACTCAGATATTAGTTGACTAGTGCTATTTTAACTCTCAAAAGACCAACATGTCATCAGATACATCTCCAAGTTGTCGACCAACATTCGGCATAGGGCTAGGGTTGGGGTCATTTGCCTCCTGCCCTCATAGGCCCCTCATACGAAGAATCCTCAACTCAATTACTCCTCCCATTCCCCTCCCCACCCATCCCATATTCCTCCCTCAAATTGCCTGTTCTAGGTCGTGTCGCCGTCCCATACCCACCCCACCCAGCGTCCTCTCTCCTCCTCCGTCTCCGCTCCTCAGTCGCCAATTGTTCGTACTCCCAATCACCGCCATACGATCCACCAGGCAATGTTATATCCCCATCCAGACTTCGGGCAAGAACCCAGAACGCTAACAGAATTATCGCGAGGACGACGAGGGTCAGCATGATTAATTGGGTTGTGGTGATGGGTTCTTTGTTTGAGGTGCTGATCATGTGTTTGGTTTTTGTTGGCGACGAGGTGCGATTGGTGGTGTATGTATAGGGCAATGCGGGTGGTGAACTGAGCGAGATAGGGATGTAGGCTTTAGAGCGTGCTATATCGCTTGCAGGTATGACTGTCTGGTCGGTTTGCTCTACGTGATCGATGTTTGTTGGTTGGGTACAGTCATCTTCACAGACGACGTCGATTTCCGACATATTGATCTGCAGAAAACCGATCTGATCCTGGCATATCAAACTTCCAAGTGCGCAATGGTATCGCTCGAACGGTACAGTAAATTCAATCGCTATCAGCTTCTATCAAAGTTTCGCTTTTCCAATGCCCCAAATTGTGGCTTCTCCCGGCGCCTTGCCGTGCTCGCTCTTAGGGTTGGCGGTGGGATCACCGATGAGTCTCCCAGCGATATCGGGTTCAGGCTGCTTGTCGACGATGAGGCTTTGAGTCTTCTGAAGTGTATCGAGCGCTTCCTTCTCAATGCGAGTCACAAGATCGTGGCAAGTTGGGATGTCGTGGATAAGGCCGATAACTTGGCCGGCGGTCCAGACCTGTGAATAAGTTAGCTCCTGACATTCTCACGAAGATGTGCCTTCTCCCGCCAGCACGATCGAAACTTACCCCATAGTCTTTGTCTCCGTTGATGAAGACCTCTCTGCCCCTCTTCCCTGACACGTAGGGTGCGATTTCCTCAAACTTGCCCGTTGTACTCTCACGCTCGATCTTAACCGCATCCTCTGTGACCCTGTTCTTGAACAAGCGACTTGTGTTCTTCCACCTGCGTAATACAAGCTCTGTATCCGTCTCTTGCGCTTCAACGATCGCCTTCTTGATGTTGTCGTGGATAGGAGCCTCAACCGTGCACATGAAGCGCGTGCCCATGTTAATTCCCTCAGCACCCAGACTAAGGGCAGCAGCCAATCCTTGTCCGTCTGCGAATCCCCCAGAGGCGATGAATGGCACGGGCATAGTTTGGCGCGCACGGGAAAGGAGGATGAAGTTGGTAATGTCGCTCTCGCCAACATGGCCGGCGCATTCGAAACCGTCGATAGAGAGGAAGTCCACGCCAAGCTTGACAGCGCTCAGAGCGTGCCTGATTGTCGTACACTTGTGCAGGATAACACATGGTGGGTTCGCCTCTTTCAACTGTTTGATGATCGGGCCAGGGCTGTTTCCGGCGGTCTCGACAATTCGGATGCCTTCGTCCAGGACGACTTGGGCGTATGCGCCGTAGTCAGGAGGGACCATGGCGGGAAGCAAGGTAAGGTTGACTCCGAAGGGGTTCTTGGTCATCTGCTTGCAACGACGAATCTCTTTGCGAAGGTCCTCAGGTGAGGGCTGGGTAAGGGCAGTGATGAGACCAAGACCACCAGCATTCGAGACTGCGGCGGCGAGTTCGGCATATCCAACCCACATCATACCGCCCTGGACAACGGGGACTGGGCCATGTTAGTGAGAGCCAGCGTTCGAGTAGGTCAGTATGGTCATACTCTTGATCCCCAGCTTACGGGTGAGCGCAGTGTTGAAAGGCATGACTGTATCCTGTATCTGGTGTTTCTATGGTGGTGTGAACGATGCAGAAAGAGTGGAGTGGGATAGGAAAGTAACTATATCTTCAACTCGAAGATGCGCAAGAAATACCCTCCCTGTCATGAGACAACGGGAATAATAAGGGCTACCTGCTGATGCTGGTTAACCGTGATGCCGAAGTGGTGTCGCTGTCGGTGCCTCGGCTCAGCTCCAGGAACGCGTTCGGCCTTTGCACGTGTTGCCAAGATCTGGGGAGTTAGTTGGTTTCGAGCTCACGATTCATGTTCATCGCATGTTCTCCAAATCACTGACGGCGAGGGTGTCAATGCCCGTGTCGAGGCCTGCGTCGATGCCTGGAAGCTCTTCTCGTGATTGCATGTGGAACGAAGACGCGAACAATCGCTCTGAAAGCTCTCCGCTCCACAAAGTGTTGTTCACTAATCAGGTCTTTTATCTCGGAAATACACCATGCCGCTCTTGTCACGGCGGCCAGGCCGTGCTGAAGAAGATCCCACTGTCTTCAAATCATTAGGCATGACTTCTTCTATACCACTGATTATAATCCCTTCGAGAGCGCAGGAAACAAATGTCGACTTCCAAGGCCAAGCCAAAAGCGGAGCCCAGGCTGTGCCCTGTCTCCACCAACATTGTTCCACTAATCAACATCAAACCTAGGATAACAGAACGAGTACAAATATGTCTCGATACCCAACTGCATCGAGCACAATATAGTCTGACATCAACACCACAAGATCCCGAAACCAAAAGACATTTATAAACCACACAGCAACGATGGCCACAACCCTCCTGTCCTCGCTCCAAAGCGCCAACCTCCTCCCATCCAAAGTGATACCTAAAGATTTCACACCTAAGATCGAATTGACCGTCCAGTTCCCATCCCTAACACCATCCAATGGCTCCCTCGCCCGCGTCTCACAAGTCAAAACCGCCCCCAAAATCTCAACATCTATTTCAAACCACTCAGCCCAATCCTACACCTCCATGCTCCTCGACCCCGACGCGCCAACTCCAGACGACCCCAAATTCGCCCACTGGCGCCACTGGGTCGTAACGAACATCCCGTTCTCAACTCTCTCCTCCACTGAAAACATTGTCGATGCCGGACAGACTTTGACGGCATACCTTGCTCCTGGACCTAAAGACGAGAGCGGCCCGCATCGCTATTTGTTCTGCTTGTTTGCGGAGCCGGAGGGTTTGAAGTTGGAGAAGGGCGACGTGGGAGGGGAGGAGTTTGTGGAGAGAAGGAGTTTTGGGATTGAAGAGTTTGTGGCGAAGCATGGTTTGGAGTTAGTGGGCGTGCAGTGGATGAGGGGTGTGGGAGACGGGTGGGTTGGGAGCGGGAATGATGAGTTGTAGGAATGTGATTTGTTTCTTACATCAATAGATTAGATCCTTACAGCTCGCATAGTCAATATATTCGGACTCGAAGCCCTCCAACGGTAATACCTCGCTAACGTGATCTACTGACCGCTGTCTCCAGCCAAGAGTGGCTACGAAGGGACTCTGGATCTTCTTGCAAAAAGACTCCGATGCAATGGCCGCTAGCGGGAATGAGCAACACGAGGCGAAAGAAGCTGGAAGCTACCGAAGAAAAAGGTACGCAGGTGCTAGCACTCTTGTGACACTTCGGGATCATTGATCGACGTCTGATGGTGTTGCTCGCCCGGATCTCTCTGGCCTTGCTGGGGCGGTCCCCTACACTCTCAGAGTGTGCTGCACGCTCGAGGGTGAGAATATCCGCGATAAGTAGACGATAGCAGCCAGGAGCATCCCACTGATAAAATCACCAATTCAATAAAATCGGCAGTCAAGAAGGTGTCGGTGTGACTCTGTGTTTCACACAGCCGCATTCGGACGGTTACTGTTCTCCTTGCACTACCTTTCCGGTAACTTCGTGCTCGGTTGTACCATAGCAAACCTTGGTTCATGCTACCTTGCTGGAATTATCGATTTCTGTCGGCTTTACCTTCGGCATTCAATAGCACATGGCAACACTCTCTTCCCGTGGAGTAAGCTGTCACAGGACCTACTTAGTGACATTGTGCCCTCGATTAGCCTCGTCTTCGCGCACCTCATTTCGTCGAACATCGATATTGAAGCTACGTCAGTGCGATCTTCCTGGCTCAACATGCAGACCTACCAAGTCTTTCTGTGAAAGCAACCTCGAGCATCGATTTCCTTAGGTCTCAGTCCCAGTGACCTTGCCGTTCGACTTAGCAACGTCAGTACAACCATCGTGATAACACCTGCACCCTCCTCACGACTCACCGACATGCTGTTCGCAAGACTGCTAGGAGTACTTCATCTGGAGCGCGCGGCGTCTCCCAGCGATGGAAGCCATCACCAGCTCACCCTCGCCTCTCCAGCACTGCCGGCAGGCTCACCATCAACCACAATGATGCTGCCACGAGCTGCCCTAGTCACCATCACGACGACTCTCACCCTCTGCCCTACCTCTGCCCAAATCCTTCCTCCGCCGCATGATTCTTCAACCTTGGCACCGGATTCTCCAGTGATGACCAAGGTCACTTATCATCAAGGCCTAGCGTCCTCGAACCAATCCGCCATCATGGAAGGAGCATGCGATGCCCAGGTCGTGTCTACGGGAGAGCTGACGACGGGCTACTGTGTCGGATTGCAGACGTATGCTTTGACCATCGCCAGGGTGAAGAATGCGGATTGTGCGTTCAAGATGTTCCATGAGAGTGCCAATTGTGGTGTTGATGCCAAGGAGACGGTGAGTCCATGTTTTGGTAGATGGCGAGGTGTTTGTGGAAATATTTGCTGACGATATGTGCTTCGCAGACTAATGTACCAATTCCGAGCGGAGAGGGAGATGTATGTGTTGTTACGGGAGTGGAGGATGGAGGGAGATTTGTGAAGGGTAGTGGTTTTTTGGTGTGTGGATGAGAATGGCTCGATGTAAGTGATGAGTGGGCAAGGGCTTTGGGATGGAAGTGATTAGACAACGGTGAGAAGGGAATATCGAGCATTGGTTTTCCTCGGATATTCTGCCTTAGGGAGTGCGAGATGTCTGGCTTACGTATCGCCGTGTAGTAGTAGTAGTAGGAAGTAATAGATGTACGTGTAAAGTGTGTGGAAGGATCTGAGATGAGTGTGATATTCATCTTCCCGGTCGCTTTCTCGGAGATGTGATCAGGGCAGCTCGCCTTTCGACACGCGCTTGCAGGTCAAACTTCGAGTATGCAGTGAGAATGCAATACCAATATATCGCCGCAGCTCAGCAAAGCGTTGGTGTTCCCCAGCCAGTGTGGCGAGAAGCGCAGGACGGCCAAATGCGGCCTATACGGATGTGGTCACACGATCAGGTCCACTCTCGTGGTGGTATGTTTGTGTGTCAGAACTCAGGAAGAGGGCGAATAAACGAATAACACCGAAGAGAGACCGTGTATGTGGGCGTCCGTTGCCATCTCCACTGCTGGAGAGGTGGAGGCTGGAGAAGACGGATTCGTGACATGCGGACACAACGGATTGACTTGCGGGAGGTGGAGCTGCGCTCGCACCCGTGGAGCTCGGAGCTGGAGCTGGGAGCTGTCGCTGTCCAGAGGAGATGTTTTTGTTTGTGAGGATGTTCTTCTCTTCCACGCCTACACACGAATACGGCTCATCGATGAGACTCGCCACCGCTACTGCCCCATCCCCTCTACCCACACAGGCCAACACATTTGTTTTTCGCTTTTCCCATCCCGTTGAGGCATGCCAGCCGGCCGCGGCACACGCACGCACGCTCTGGATCTCGTTTAGCGTGTGGAGTCGTGGAGTTAGAGGGTTAGCTCCAACTCAACGTCACTGCCATCGACCGTGCTCTGAGCCCATCCGCCCATCCAAGCCCATCGCCTGGAGACCAGAGGCGCTCGGGCGTGTTCGTGTCTCGACCAGCCATCGCCATCGCGGCCTCGTCGTGCCTTTTCTGCTGCTCTGCATGCTGCGAGCCTTCTTCGTCTTCTTGTCCCAAACTTTCGCGCGCCTCTCACCAGCTTACCCGCATTTCCCAGCTGGCCTTGGGACCTTGCAGCAGTGATATCGCTATACCAGCACTCCCCTCGCGTCACCGCCCATTGAGCACGACGAGCCCGATTGCCGTTGCGCCCACGTGAAAAGGCAAAGGTAATCCAGCGTCATACCCTGCAGCTCCGCAGCCAGCTGGAGCACTTCCTCCTGCATGACACGACCCCACACTCCTCCCACTCCCGCCCAGATCGGCTGCTCCACGAACCCCAAGCTCTGCAGCACCAGCTAACACTCATATAGCCAGCTGCCCGGCCTTCTATTTCCTCGCGACACACCACCGTCGCCGCACTCCACCCCTCCCATCCCACTCCACACACCGCCGCCATGTCGCAAACTCCCCGACGAGACGTGCGCAACCACATCCTCTTCGAGGTCGCTACCGAAGTCGCCAACCGTGTCGGTGGCATCTACTCCGTCCTCAAGTCCAAGGCCCAGGTGACAACGGCCGAGTATGGCTCTAACTACACCATGCTGGGTCCGCTTAACCGCGCCTCTGCCGCCGTCGAAGTCGAAGAGATCGTACCCAAAGACCCGGCAATGCTGGCTACCATCAAGTCCATGAACGACCGTGGCATCAAGACATTGTACGGAAGATGGCTGATCGACGGTGCACCTCGTGTACTGCTCTTTGACACCGGTACTGGCTACTACAAGCTCGACGAGTGGAAGGGTGACCTTTGGTCTACCGCTGGCATTCCCAGTCCTCCAGACGACCATGAGACGAACGAAGCTATCGTCTTCGGATATCTGATTGCATGGTTCTTGGGCGAGGTGAGCAAACAATGCTATAAGCTCGCAGAATCGGTTCATGGCTAACATTTCCCTCTAGTATGTCTACCACGAGAAGGAGCGCGCTGTTATCGCACAATTTCACGAGTGGCTTTCTGGTGTTGCTCTCCCCTTGTGTAAGAAGCGCAAGATCGACGTGACCACCATTTTCACCACTCACGCTACCCTCCTCGGTCGCTACCTCTGCGCTGGCTCGGTCGATTTCTACAACAACCTGCAGTACTTTGACGTAGACGCGGAAGCCGGAAAGAGAGGTATTTACCACCGCTACTGCATAGAGCGCGGTGCGGCACACGCAGCAGATGTCTTCACTACCGTCTCCCACATCACCGCCTACGAGAGCGAGCACTTGCTCAAGCGCAAGCCTGACGGTGTCTTGCCTAACGGTTTGAACGTCAAAAAGTTCAGCGCAACTCACGAGTTCCAAAACTTGCACCAAACCAACAAGGAGCGCATCAACGACTTTGTCCGCGGTCATTTCTATGGGCACAATGACTTCGATCCGGACAAGACGTTGTACTTCTTCACCGCTGGACGTTATGAATACAGGAATAAGGGTGTGGACATGTTCATCGAGTCGCTGGCTCGTCTGAACCACCGCATGAAGTCTGCTGGCTCCGATGTGACAGTCGTGGCTTTCATCATCATGCCCGCTCAGACGACCTCGCTCGCTGTAGAGGCGCTTAAGGGCCAGGCGGTGATCAAGAGCTTGCACGATACCGTCGGACACATTGAGCGTAACATTGGCAAGAAGCTGTTTGAAAAGTCTCTTGCATGGAGAGAGGGCCAGCCGCCACCTGACGACAAGGACCTTTTGTCTGCCCAAGACAAGGTCATGCTTCGTCGCCGACTCTTCGCCATGAAGCGCAACACCCTCCCTCCCATCGTCACACACAACATGGTCAACGACAGCGAAGACCCGATTCTTAACCAGATCCGACGCTGCCAGCTTTTCAACCAGCCTTCCGACCGCGTGAAGGTCGTCTTCCACCCAGAGTTCTTGAACTCCGCCAACCCTGTTCTTCCCATTGACTATGACGACTTCGTCCGTGGCACGCACATGGGTATTTTTAGCTCTTACTATGAACCCTGGGGCTACACTCCTGCTGAGTGCACTGTCATGGGTGTGCCCTCGATCACCACCAACTTGTCAGGATTCGGCTGCTACATGGAAGAACTCATCGAGAACGCCCAAGACTACGGTATCTACATCGTGGACCGCCGATTGAAGGGCGTTGACGACAGCGTCAACCAGCTCACCAACTACATGTTCGACTTCACCCAGAAGAGCAAACGTCAACGCATCAACCAGCGTAACCGCACCGAGAGACTTAGCGACTTGCTCGACTGGAAACGCATGGGAATGGAGTACGTCAAGGCTCGTCAATTGGCTCTGAGGAGAGGTAAGTCAAAATCGACTGCAACACTGATCAAAAGATAATATCATACTAACATAATAACTCACAGCCTACCCCGACTCCTTCAACACCTCCGAAGACGAACCCTCCTTCTTCGACGCCCCAGACGCCAAGATCTCTCGCCCTCTCTCCGCCCCTGGCTCTCCCCGCGAGCGCTCCGGCATGATGACACCCGGAGACTTCGCCTCTCTCCAAGAAGGCCGCGAAGGCCTCAGCACCGAAGACTACATCGCATGGAAGCTGCCCGAAGAAGAGGAGGAAGCCGACTACCCCTTCCCTCTTACTCTCAAGGCCAAGAAGGGCGGCCCCGACTTCGCCAACAGCGGCACCAGCACACCTCAACTTCCTCCTAGTGCCGGCGCTGCTTCAGAAGGCGGCCAGCCTACGACTGTGAATGGAGACCAGGTGGATAGGGTTGCTGAGAGTATGGGCGGTATGAAGTTCTGAGGTGATTGGATTGGCTAGACTGAAGGCGGTGATGTGAGGCAGTGTGCGGCGTCTTTTTCCCTTTTCTCTCTTTTGAATATATCTACTATGGTGTCTAATTTTAGGAAGAAAGCTCTTTCGGGTGGTTATGGTGAGAGAGAAAGCGGACAGGGCAGGCTGTGAGAATTGTACAAATGTGTTTTTATCTTGGGATTCTCGCTTTTCTGGGCTCTTGGGTGGCGTGCGGGTGTGTGCTGAACAGCCTCTTTTTTGCTGTGACTTCCTGTTGTTGGTCTGCTATCCTGCTGAGACACGCGGATTTGCTGATGCGATCTATAGGTGGCGCTGTTTGTCGCGTTCTGGGCGTGGTTTTCTGCTGCCTTTGCGATGTGTTGCTATCGGCCTTTGACTCTGCGGTATGGCATGTGTTCATAGCCATGAACTTGTATATCTTTCACTCAATATCGACAGAACTGTGCCGATTATTCGGTCAAAGCCTTCAGACTCATGTGAGCCTTGCGCTCCACTTTTGATCGGGGATAATACTGACTTGTTCCGCTAGGGTGCATGATGAGAAATGAACCAAGTACGTGTGTTTGCTTCGTCATTCTGAAGAGAGTGAATGGTATGGGGTCAGCATGTGAAGGCAAATGATGGATGCGAGTATCGAAAGCATGAGCATGTGAAAGATACAACTGAAGCCGTGTGTTGCTCACTCGGGCGATCAGATGCTTTCATGGAGCAAGAGCGCGACGTCGCGGGCGGCGACTGCACAAGGTGTAATGCCTTATGATCACTTCTGATTTGACCACGACCTGAACCGAAACCACAAACTCAACCATATCCAACACCACACACCGACTAACAAGTCAACAATCCAACACACCAATGCCTCATCCTATCAAGCCTCGCAACCATGCCATCACTCCTCGATCTCCCGCCTGAGCTACGCAACGCCATCTACACGGAAGTCTTGACAGTAGACGAAACGACGGCCGTTGCGGACCCCCGCGACAGGACAGTCTACAATTGGCGCATTCAAGCGCTGAAAAAGGGTCAACAATACTATTACCCTCCTGCACCGAAACCATCCTACCAAGACAAATCCGCCTCGAGACCATCCCCATATTCCACGGCTACAACACACTCGAGATTTTGATCGGTCTCAGACCTCTACCATGCATGCCAAGCACGCAAACATACAAGAAGCGTGCCTTCCGTGGTGACAAAACCGTTGGCACATGGGTACAAGTGGCCTCTGAGCTGGCGATTAGCAGCATTCGAAAGCTCCGCGTATCTTTCAGGAGACGAAACTCCGAAGAAAGGAGAGCGGAGCGAGTGCTATTGGAAGCCGGAAAGAGCGATTGGGGTCAGCATCTCAACAAGATTTGCAGCCCTCACGTGCTTTACATCGACCTGGTCGAGGGAACAGTCGTTGCCCTGCACAAGGTGGACGACTTCAAGGTCTGTCTCACTTGCAAGTTGCTTCTCAAAGCTTGGGTTGATGAGCTTGTAATCGTCGACGGAAGGCGACAGCTCGCAAGAGAAAAGCTTCTCGCACTGGTCTGGTGAGTACATAATCGTTTTCCCGCGATCACTTGTGATTGGTGATGTGCTAACGCTGCCCGCAGGCCATCGCAGATCAGTCCTAGTGGGTAGATCGATTACCTCGAATTGCCTACGAAGTGCAAATTTGGTATCTCAATCGGAGAATTCAGCCAACAGAGTGGCCTAAGCGATATGGCGATACTGAGTGAGAATTCAGACATGGATCGTCCATCCAGATCTAGCGGTTGACGAGGAACATGAACGTCAATGATGGATTTACTATACGGTATAAGCCTACCGTGCTTGTTTCCACATGACAACGGAGTCTTATGGTTGACGCGTGCGGGTGATAGTTTGGGCTTCCAAAAAGTCGTAGCAACCAATTACATGCTATCAATAACTCACAGAACACGAGAACCCAAGAAATTTAAATTCACCAGCTCATGCCATAGTACTGCCTTCCCGCAAAACCCATCCTTGAAGCTCCAATATCGAACACGCACAAAGCAGCTTTCATCCACACATCGCCCAAAATCCACAACCCATTGTGTCCGTGCGTAGCCTGCACACCGATAATGCACCCATCAACAGAGTACTGCAGCAGCATATCCTCCGGATTGACGTTGAAGACTTTCCCACCAATGCTGGCGCCGAAGATCGGTGGTGTAGCGCCACAATCGGCTTCGAAGAGCCCTGTGAGGTCGTTGACGAAGCCAGGCGGATCGAATGCTGCTGCTACTTCTGCGGCGAGCTGTTCGGAGACGTAGACGAGTGTTGTACCGGAGTCAACGATGGCGTTGACTTTTGTGTTGTCTGGATCTTGTGGGTCCAAGGGCCCTCTAAGGGCGGTCTTGCGTGGATTTTGTCGAGCGTCGGCTTTGGAGGCGAATTGTGCGCCTTGGTCCGACGAGATTGAGAAGCCGTCGACTACTACGGTGTAGAACTGATACTCTGTCTCTCCGGATGTTCTGTTGATTCCCACTGGCAGGATTGGCACAGAGACCCAGGTGGGTGCAACGGGGATGTCGGGAATGCCTCCTAAAGCCATGATTCCGCCCTGATTGGTGAAGTTGGGATCTCGAGTCAAAGCCATGCTGAAAACGGGT
Organism: Cladosporium austrohemisphaericum; assembly: GCA_022813715.1. Taxonomy (NCBI): domain Eukaryota; kingdom Fungi; phylum Ascomycota; class Dothideomycetes; order Cladosporiales; family Cladosporiaceae; genus Cladosporium; species Cladosporium austrohemisphaericum. The sequence continues at coordinate 561,202 of JAKLLY010000020.1, forward strand.
GCCGTGATATTGTTGCGATAGAGATTGTCGAAGAAAGGGTTGTACTTAAATGCTCTCCCAGCCACGGCAGCCTTCGGGTTTTCTCCAGGGTACATCGAAGTAAGAGTGCGGTACGCGAAACCGATGAGGCCGGATGAAACTCCATCGCCATACCATTCCGCGTAGTCAACTAATCCAAACTCTTGCTCTGGAACCGTGATTCCGGCCATCGTAAACGATTCGCGACCCATCAAGCCATTCAGTGTTTCGCCGTCCGCGTAGGAAAGATTCAGACTACGATCGGGAAGGTGCTCATACGTGGGCGAGGTATCCTTGTCGTACACTGGGCCAAAGTGGCAGTATTCATTATCGATGAACTCCTTGGTGGTAGGGTCGGCGCATTGGAAACCTTTGTCCGCCAGCCAAGGATCTGAACTGCCAGTGTCGATGACCACACGGAAATCTTGACCGCCTATGGTGACAGGAGCAAGGAAGACACTGCCGCCGGAGATGGCAACCATTTCTACTGTTCCTGTCTGGAATACCTTCATTAGACGCTGCGACATCTGCTACCGTAATGCGGAACTCACCTGTAGCCGCGAGTATAATCCGTAATTGCCACTCTCCTGAGCTTGGATTGCATTTATGTAGAGCGAACTTAGAGAGCTTGCGTTTCCCTTCTCGAGTTGGATGACATTGTCGACGACTTCTAGCTTGCTGAGTGTTTCCGCCGGCTTTTCGGCTTTGAGTCTGTTGACGAAGAACTGCTCTCCAGGCCCAAGATCTCTGGGTATGCGTCGGCCTCTGTTCGCTGATACTGAGCATGACAGAAGCAACCAGAGGATGGCTCGAGAAGCCATGGTGAGGCGGCAGCCCACACAGGCTCAGACGTGACTTTGACTCGTTCAGACGTGACTTTGACTCGTTCAGGCGATGATGGCAGATATCGTGATGTTTTGATGTTTCACTTTGTATGGTTTCTCTGCTGTATGAGAGATTCGAGCTCGAAGCATAGAGGGGTGTTTAGCAAGTGACCTGATGACCAGGCCCGTAGCGTGAATCCAGACCATGCGGGCCATTGTTTACAGCTCAGAGGAGTGCATGCCAGACGTCGGCGCGATTCACGTTCGGCCCGGGTGTTGGAATGTGAAGCTGCTTTACCGTTTACATGGATTCGGGATGGCACGAAGGTCTTGGCGTCGGTTTGATCATGCCAAACACCAGATGTTTGGGAAACTCATGCCATGAGCGAGAGAAAAAAGTCTGAAAGATCTTGTACGCCTCGATTTCGCCCCCTCCAGGTGAACAGTCATCGTGATATGTTTCGAGCTGGTCCACTAACCAACGTGGTGCGCAGAAGTCGAAGATATTAGAATATGGATCGGGGATGCACTTGTGGGATGTCGCAAACTCAGCCATTCTTTCTGGCCCTACCATTGAATGCATCTGACTGGTCCAGCTCCGCAAATTCTCCATATGGGAGTTCGTATATGGACCATGCAGCTCAAGGATGAGCTTTCTATCAAAGAGTCCGTCTTGACGCACTCTAAAGCGGTCCAGATGAAGGCCCTCAAGAGTCGATAGAAACCGACTGACGTGCTAAAAGTCAAGATTACAAACTTTCGCGACGACTGGCAGCCGCGACGCGCGAAGGAAATCAGAGTATTCTGCGCGCACTTGCCTGTTGAGTTGTGACATTGGGTGAATGCGTATCAAGAGAGGATCGCTTTAGCTTGAGTTTTTTCTTGAAAGAAACGCTTCAGGCGTTGCATCGAAGCTCTTCTGGTAACTAAGTCCTGATTTATCCGTGTGGAAATTCAGTGTAATCCGATCCGGCTGGCTTGTCAGGTGCGCGTAGATGGCCAATCGCAACTCGACCGGGAGCTTGAGCAAGAGTGATTTGTCCATTTTGGACCTACCTGTTGCTGTCTTCGGCTTTGCTTTCTTTCTTTGCTTTCTGCAATTTCGTGTCTCTTGGTAAGAAGATGTTGTGAGAGCTAGGATGTGGAAACCCGACACGACTAAGAACCAGGGCAGGGCTAACCTGAAGCACTTAGCGTGACGAAATGTGTCATATGCCCAGAGATACTCGTGGTTGTTTGACCTGTGCTCGACGCAGAGTGAATGGCAACAAACAAAATCCGCTTCTCCTTCTTCCTACTTGTGATACCCCCAATCACGAACAATTGTATCTCGGCACAGCCTCCCAGATGTTTTATTGCTCAGGCACCTGACAGCACAACATCGAGTCATCGAGGCTTCGTTCTCACACATGTCAACCAGTCGTGTCAACTAGCGGAACGAGTTCCTCCCTGCTGAGTAACTGCACCTCATGGCAAGCTGAACATCCGAAAGGAGCAGCACGCTCATTAATAAGCTCGATCAGTTCGCGACATTGTCTATCTCCGGGTTGGCGTCGGTCTCTGCCGCGTGAATGATACCTGGTGAGCTGATTGGGTGGCATTATGGCTATGTCAGCAATGGACAAGATCTGTTTTGTCTATGCTACCAGCAACCCATCGTTAAGACAAGATATAACAGATATGCGTCCTCCTTGAGCTAATAGCTGGGTGTCTCAGATCACCGCCATTGTATGTCTTTGTTTTCTCCACACCGACACTTGATTCATCCATTATGGCTCGCTCAATCTTGGTTATTGGGTCCACGGGGAATACTGGGCAGCATGTTGTCCGCACGTTATCGACGCTCCTGCCCAGCAGCGAAACTCTCACAGACCTCGAGGTCATTGGCTTGACTCGGTCACTCGACGGCTCAACCGCTCAGCAGCTTGCGAAACTGCCTGGAGTCAAGATGCTTGAGCTCGATTGGAAGCAAATCGACGCTGACTGGCTGCAACAACACAACGTCGAACGAGTATTCTTCGCCGGACCGGTTGGCCCTACAGCATTCAACGATGAATCACTACTTTTGACCTGCATGCTAGAAGCTGGTGTCAAGTATGTCGTTCGGATCTCTACAGCAGCAGTCAACATTGCGCCAGATTCGAAGATTCCCCATGCCCGCATGCACTGGGCTATCGAAAATCTGCTCCGCCAGCCAGAGTTCAGCAAACTGCAGTGGACTTCTCTCCAGCCCAATATCTACACCGGGATGGCACTTGCTTCGGCTGTTGATTGGGTCAAGGCATATCGCAAGACTGGACAACAGACGCAGTTCAAATCGTCCTTTGCCGCCAACGCTGGTGTGGCGATGATTAACCCGGCAGATGTCGGTATCGCAGCTGCCCATTTACTTGTACAAGAAGATCCATCATCACACAGCGGTGCTGCTTATCAGCTCAATGGTCCAGAGAACGTCACTGGCAAGCAGGTGGTGGAGATGGTCGAACGAGCTGCCGATGTACCAGTGGACGATGTTCAATTCGAGGACCTGAGCTTCTTGAATCAGCTCGTGAAAGATGGCTACACACCTGCTACCGTCGAAGCAATCAAAAGCGGCTTCACACCGTTATGGGACGGAGCGTGTAGTCTAGGTGGCTATCCCACGAGCGAAGACATTCGCAAGCTTGCTAATCCTAGCAAGACAGCCGCTGCCGCGTTCCAGGAGATGTTGATGCAGTGAGAGTAACTGCGACACGGACGGGCATGCAAGGGTGGGTTCCGGGCGTGGGTCTCATATGACAGGCTCGTGACCGACCATATCCCACACGACATGATTGACAGAAATGTTTATTAGTTAGATTCAGTTCAAGAAATTCGCATTCCCGGTCGTACCCTGTGCACATTACGTATTTGATGCCATCAGACGTATCATGATCATCCTGTTGACTCATAGGAAGTCAAGATAATGCGTAGGACATGTTCAATCTCGTTGACAGACAAGTTGATCGAGTCGAAGACGATTCACCACCGTAAGGGTTACACCCTAACAACCCCAAGTCGCAAACAAAACCCCGCTTTGTCGTGTAATGACCCCACTTGCTCTACGGCCATTCACTCCTCTTCACGGCCGTCTATGCCGTTCCGTTGTAGGGCGTCTCTATTCCGCAGTTCGACTGACTACCGAACTGCCCCGCCCGAGGTAGATGGTGTGTTAGGGGGGCATCGATTCCGTTGTTGCATCGGCACCATGCCTCCATTACTTCCCAAGGCAAGATATATAACAACGACTTTTACATGCTACCTCGCAGAGGCATCAGGCATAAGCTCCGTTGCGTTCTCCCTGCCACAAGACCAATATCAGTTGCGGTTCAGCATAAGCATCAACTCTGCCTAAGGACCCAATCAACATATCGATCAAGAGTTCCTTACCTCACTACCATCCGTACAGCTTCCACGATGCCTCACGCCACCGAGTTCACACCGGAGCAATACCCTCCTTTCCCTTCATCTCCCGAGTTTAAGACTGTCGATCTTGAGACCATATCTCTAATCAAGCTCCTCGACCAGGATGCTGCCGAACAAGACCGCGTCTTCCAAGCATGCAAGTCTCGAGGTTTCTTCTACCTGGAGCTCGGTGGATGCGAGAGCGGCGATACAATCTTGAAAGGAGCAGACGACGTCTGCCGCATGGCTGAAGACTTCTTCCGACTACCCATGGCCGAGAAAGAGGAACAGAGGATGCGAGAGGGTCAGCTTGATGGGTAAGCTGCTGTGCCTCCGAGAAGATACAGATCCTCGACAATGACTGACCTTACCTCAGATACAAACGCGTCGGCGCCACCGTAACCGACAAAGCCGGCACAAAAGACACAGCCGAATTCTTCAACATCGCCAAAAACGACCTGACGCTTCCCGCCTCCCAAGCCTCTCAGATGTCCCGCCAATGGCCTCCCCTAATCATGTCTCACCAACCTCTGCTTAACACCTACATGCGCACAGCCCACTCCACAGGCCTCATGATCCTCGCCATCCTCACCAAGCGCCTCGGAATCGAACCCTCAGACATCACCTCCCGGCACCGCCTAGAGAAGAAATCTGGAGATCTAGTGCGACTAACCCGAGGCCCTCCGCGAGCAAACCCAGAAATGCCGGAGATCCAAACACCCTCTCATACCGACTTCGGCACCATCACGCTGCTCATGAACTGGCTCGGAGGCCTGCAAGTCTGGAGCGAAAGCGCGCGCAAAGCTGGACCTTTGGAGCCGGATTCTGAAGGCGAATGGTTGTGGGTCAAGCCGAAGAAGGGCTGCGCCATTGTTAATCTGGGAGATGCGATGGTGAGGTTCACCAACGGAGCACTTTGCTCAGGCCGGCATAGGGTTGTGCCTGCGCCTGGCGAACAGGGCGTGTGGCCGAGGTATTCGATTGTGTACTTTGTGAGGCCGGAGGATGAGTGTATTCTTGGCCGGCTTGAAGGTGAAGGGGTACCGCCGTTGAAAGAAGGCGAGGTGGAGGAGAACCTAACCGCGAAGGAGTGGATTATGAAGCAGGCGAGGGGTCTGGGGACGAAGTTCACTGATAATTGATGCTGGTGGCGGGTGATTTGATTGCAAATGCAGGGTATCGTGCTTTTGTCTATATGCTATGAATATAATGTCATCTCTTCGTTTGATCTAGGCATTTAGCCCACGGTGCCACGTCCGACTGTTTCGCCTCCAGACCTTAGCACTACGCCGCTGCCGTTCTCCACAGCGACGCCTTCTTCCACGACGATCTTGACCTTGACGATCTGACCAGGCATGACAACCCTGGGCTTCTTCTTGGTGACCTCGCCTCCTTTCTTTTCTCTGAGCTCGGACATGGCAGCAATCCTGCCAGGAACGTGAAGGCGCCCAATGTGAACGTCGACGGCGCTTGGGAGGAGAGTGCCGATGGCATCGATGTCGGCATTGAATTCCTTGACGACAGAGACCGGCTTGGAAGCCGAGCAGAGCGTGTCACCGGCTTTCAAATTGCGCTCCAAGGATTCCATGTCACCGCTGTCGAGATGAAGTGTTGCGAGCTGACCTGCCACCGCGTAGTCACGAGGCTCATTGGCGATTTCGACGCTCTTCACAGTGGCCTGCTCGCCACTAGGCTGTACCTGTACGCAGTCGCCAGCTTGCACGTTACCGCTAGCCAAGCGACCAGAAATAGAGAAAGGGTTCTGCACACCACCACGGAAGATGTCGGTGATCTGCATTCGCAGTGGACCTTTGACAGCGTCGTCCGCAACGTGAACAGTCTTTGCCATGCTCTCCAACGCGGAAGTCAAAGTGTCGCAGCCATCTGCCACCCAAGCCTCCACGCTACTCGAGGCTGAAGGCTTCTTAGCGACATTGTCACCGGTCAGACCTGAACACGGTACGACCTTGATTTGCTCGTCGTCGAAACCAGTGTCCCACAATAGCTTCTTCACCTCAGCACTCACTCCCTCAAAGACTTCCTGGCTCCACTGCGGCGTAGTACCGTCCATCTTGTTGACGGCGACAATGATCCTCTCCAAACCAACGGCCCGTGCCAACAGAACGTGCTCCTTGGTCTGGCCCTTGAGACCGCTCTCAAGCTGATTTGCGTCGACTACCAGGACGCCAACATCAGCCATTGCAGCGCCACCGATCATGTTTGGTACAAAATCTCTGTGACCGGGTGCATCGAGGATGGCGAAGTCTGCGTTGTCTGTTGAGAAGAAGTGCTGGGCGATGTCCACTGTCACGCCACGCTCACGCTCATCTGAACTTGTGTCCATAACCCAGGCGAGCGCGAAAGAGCCTTTGCCTTTCTCTGCGGCTTCCTTGCGATACTTGTCAATGTCCCGCTGCGGCACTGCGCCGGTGTCGAGTAGTAAACGACCCATGAGGGTAGATTTGCCGTGGTCGACATGTCCGATGACAACGAATGCGGCGGAGGGCTTAAGCGCAGGAGCTGCTTCTGCCCACAATTTCGGCACATCGAGGTTTTTCGACTTGACCTTGGGCTGAGCTGGTGTAGGCGGTGTAGAATTGAGACTCAGGGTTTCGGTCTTCTTCTGCAGGTTGTTGGCAGCTTTCGACTGCTTAGGAGTGGCGTTGCCAGAGCCTGTGGATTTCAATGTGGGTTAGCAGCTAGTCTTCTCATTTGCTCATGCCCTTGCTTCCACCCTGAGCGCGCGAGACCACATCGTCTGGAGAAGGATTCTGGAATGCGTCCGTTCTGGCAGCCGAGCCAAGCATGTCCTGGAGACTCATTGGCTGATCAGCTCGCCCGTTGATGGGACAAGTGGAGATAGCACGTCCGAATGCTGTAGGAGGAGCCTTGATATCGGGCAACTGTTCATGTTCTTCCTCTGATTCCGGTTCCGGCTCTGGCGGTGGCGGTGTGGATTCCCTTCTCTTTCTGGTCGGATATTTTCGAGGTTCGGGAGTAGGTGTAGGGGCAGTGTTCTCTTTCTGGTCCGTAGACTTTCCCAACGTCAAGCGATCTAGCGCGCTCGCTGCCTTCTTTGTCTCGTCGCTCGTCGACTGTTGTGCAGAGCCTTGCCTCACCGCCTCGGCCTTCTTCCTGCGCTCTTCTGCAAGTTTCGCCAATTTGCTTGAACCACCTAGCAGTTTCGGAGCGGGTTGATATGGTTGTGAAGGTACCAGATTTCCAGCTAGTTCTGAAGGGATGCTGGACCAAGAGACATTTGCAAACCATCCACCCGCTGGTGGTACAATGGCTAGAGGCGGGCTGCAGTCTTCTCGCACAAGTCAGTCGACCTGCTTGCGCCAGTGTGACCCGCCTCAGACTCCTTCCAGGGCGAGTGGTCCAGTGCTCAAGGTAACAATGAATGGAAAAGCAAACTTACCTCCAGATTTCTTAGCACTTTCTTCCTGTGCCTGGTCGAACTTGCTCTTCGCTTTCTCCTTTGTGGGCGGTGTCTTTGTAGCGGGCGTCTTAGGCTGCTTTGCGTTCTTGAGGTAGTTTACACTCTTGCCAACATCCCAGAAGTAATGCCATAGTGCGTCCTCGATCTCCTTGTTCTCTGCCTGCAAGCCTGCCTCGTCCAGTTCGGCACGCACGACGGGCGTCAATGTAGCGAAATTCTCCTTGTCTTCCTCGGTGAGACCGTCGCCGCCCGCGTTATCGTAGTCGTCCTCGTCTCCAGAATAGAAGTCATCGTCATCGTAGTCGATGTCCTTGACTCGTTTATGACTGGACATGGCTGGCGACGTGAGGGCTGTCGCGGCGAGCAAGTCTTCGTGGGTTTATCCACAGCGGTCGAGCGGTCCAATTGTGCAAGACGCCGAACAATGGTATCCGGTAACGAAAGTGTAGTCAGTATTGGTTAGGTTGTTGTACTGTAGACGGCAAGTCAGAAACAAATTGAATGTTTCGAGCAATCGACGACTCACAAGTCCCCTCAATCGCTGATGTCACGCCGGTGGGATGTTTGACGTGGGGCGCGCTTGCCGCCAAAAATGAGAGCTTGACTTGCTTCCTGCATCCTGCTCGCACTTCACTTCCACTCGTTCGATTTTATCGTAAGGTATCTTGCGAAACTCGTTAGTGAGGTGATTTGACAAAGCGACCAAAGGGAAAACCTTGCAGAAGATTAACGTTGGCTGTACCAAGCAACATACACACCTCACGCCACACGAGTACTCTGGTGAGGTTCAGTACTTCAACGTACAGTACATGGGTTTCCAGGCGATATACACCAGAGAAAGGCAGGTACACCACTATCTCTCATGATACTTTGACCTCGGCACAAATTTCAACATTTTCAATTCCGACGTACGAGATAGCGAACGAACGATCACTACTGCACTCCCAAGATTCCCCCTTAATCACAAAGAATCACTCAATCATATATCACATCAGAAAAAAAAAAGAGAAGACAAGATCAGAACAAATCAAACACCATCCCCTTCGTCCTTTCGTCAGAAGCCAACACCTTGCTCGAAACAGGAACCGCAAAAGAAACTCATCGCTCTTACAACCCAGCCAACCCAACCAAGCCCGCAACAGCCATCAGTCCAAGCATCTCCAGCCCAACTCTCTCCGCTCCAGAGTCAGGCAGCCCAGTAGGTGCGCTTCCAGACGGTCCAGCGCCGGTTCCAAGCACTGTCGAAGTGCCATTGCTTTGCGGGATCACGCCCACACTGGCGGTGCCGAGGGGCGGCGAGACGGTCGAGCTAGCGACAAGCGACGTGTTGCGCGTTGCAGTAACGGTCTCGACAACACGCTTGACGGTCCTGGTCATGGTCCATGTCGTGAAGGCACTGCTGTCGGCAGCCTCCTGCGGTTGCGCGGAGGCGACAGCGACAAGCAGTGCGGTGGCGAGAGTCGAGAAGCGCATGGTTCTGGACTTTCTCGTTGGAATGTGAGTGATTCCTTTTCGATGTGGGGTCAGAGTTTTCTGGAATGTCTGTTCCAGAGGTGTGGATGTCGGGATTTGGTGATGTGCGATGACGGTGTTTGGAATGCAGGGAAATGTCGATTTGTTTGTTGACGACAGCTGCGATCTAGCAAAAATCGATGGGCTTTTTCGAAAGAGTTGTAATGATTGGGGAGTTGTCGGCGCTAAAGAGTTGCTGGAGTTGCGATGAAACGCCTGGCGTCTGAGAACTTGCGCAAGAAGCGAGTGTCGCGTAGCGAGAGATGCGACAAAGTCCGGTTGTCAATAATAGTCTCAGTCGAAACGAGTGGCGAGGCGCAAAGGGTAATTGGTAAAGACCGTAGTGTTTCGATGATTGCTAAAAGAGCGTGGGTTTGCTTGTCCAGCAGCAGTGGTAGTCAAAAAGGAACGTGGGTGGTGCCGATAGTTATCCAGTCGCAGACAAGAGAAGAAAAACCTCGCAAAGGGCCTTTCGCGCCGGGGCGGCGCCAACAATAAGTATACAGAATAGACTCGCCCACCCTACCGTAATTTTGCGGTTGCGACCAAGCAACCAAACCTGGGACCTACTGCGCCATCGGAATCATAAGGTTTTCCGTACATTGGCATTTGCGCCGACCAATGAGCGACCGATCGCATTTCGCAGGCTGGGGAAATTGCCCATAACCTCATCAAGCCACACGCCTCGCACCTCGGGTCACACGACCTGCAGCACTACTGTTGGCGGCAATTGTTGTTTCTGTCGGCTATGGTTGCACAGGGCTGGAATGTCTCACACAGCACCCGGTCTGTGCTGGGTCGATCGAGAGACCCATAGATCGAGATGTCTTCATACTCCATGCCATTGGAGAGCATTTGCGATCGGATTGTCATTATCGAAACGCGACGGTGGATTGATTGTGCGTCGAGTAATACTTCGAACCATTTCAAGATCAAAACGACCGCCCACCGTTTCGCGTCGTGCTGGTTGTTAAATTGAGTGAAACCGTTCCTGCGCTAGCGCCTGCGCCTCCGCAAAGCGCACGACCGGGGGCATGGGGATGCCCATGTGTCGTAGCGTGGTGGACAGAGGAGAAGGATGAACGGTTGGACAACTGCCATATGTCATAGTTATATAGCAATTAACGCGTTCGCGTCGTGCTGTTGTCACTCTCGTTGGCAATCGAAGCTGTTGCGCGAAAAGTGCTCGACGACTCGATAAGCGAGCTATCTGCGTATGGACGACTTGATACGACACACCTATGACTCGTCCGAATAGGCCGTGTAACTAGGCGGCTGAATCGTGACCGGCACGATGAACTCATACTCGTCTTTCGGTCGCGGCAGCGTCTCAACTACCTCCGCCTTGCCTTTCAGCTCGAAAGTGAACGAGATCCCGTCGTCGAGAGTCAACTTATATTTGCCAGGGTAGATGACGAAGTCGCCATTCTCATCAGCGCGGGCCAGGGATCCAAGCGTGAGCGGAAGGTCAAGAGCCTGGGAGCCACGAACTGGGATATCGTGCAGGCGGCTGTAGGACACAAGCCGCTTAATGGGACGAGGGGCGGGACCAGCATTTTTGCTCGAGAGGAAGAGTAGGCCGACGTAGTCGCTGACGCGGCGACCGGTATTCCTCACGCGTGCCTGAACAGTCGCGAAGGGCACAGTGTCTGGGATGATGGTGTCGGTCTTTGAAGCCGAGCGGGCCGACTTCACAAGCTGTTGGATATTGTAGCTGTTGCGCAGCTTTTGGGCCCACTTCTGTGAGAAGGTGGTGTAGTGAAGACCATAGCCGAAGGGCAATACGGCCTTACCTGTGTACCACTGGTAGGTGCGACCTGGGTAGGTATCATTTGGGCGAAGGTTGATGTCATAAATGCTGACTTCGTCGTTGTAAGAGGCAGGGTACTGAGTAACTGGCAGACGGCCAGCGATCGACTTCTTGCCAGTCAGGATATCGAGCAGAGCAGTGCCACCTGACTGACTGGGATAACCAGCCCAGATCAATGCTCGTACATTCTTGTTGCGGAGCAATGGGGAGTCGTCGACTTGTCCTCCGCCGAATTGGGCAACGACTACAGGCCTGCCGGTGTTGGCGAGCTGTTCGATGAGATCAAGCTGGTTGCCAGGCCATTCGAGAGTTTCTCGGTCGTTGGTCTCTCTTTCCTGGGTGTTGTCAAGTCCACCCAGGTAGATTACGAGGTCGGCATCTTCTGCCGCAGCAATGGCCGCTTCAAAGCCTTCCGTGCTATTCGATGCAATGCCAGTGCCTTCCTCGTATGTAACGTCCCAGACACCGTACCCATCGAAAGCTTCCAGAGGGCTGATGATGTGTCTGGCACGGCCAGAGTAAGCACCCTGCATTTCCTCTGTAGCATTGCCGTAGGGTCCAATGAGGGCAACCTTACGGCTGCGGCGATCGTCGAGTGGTAGAAAGCCCTTGTCGTTCTTCAACAGTACCATGCCGGCAACAGCTGATTCATAGGCCAGGTCGTCGGCTTCTGATGTGCCGACGTCGTCCCAACCAATGCTCTCATACTTCCCCCCGTCGAAGAAGCCGACGGTGAATAATGCGTGGTAGAGTCTGGTTAGCGCTTGATCAACACGAGTGATAGTCGTGGTATTTGCAGCCAGAGACTCATTGAGCTGGACATAGGTGTTGCCGCAGTCCAGATCGGTGCCAGCGTTGAGGGCAACGGACGCAGCATCAGGGTAGCTTTCAGTGAAGTTATGCCAGTCGTAGATATCTCCAACAGATCCGCAGTCTCCAACAACGTAGTGGTAATCCTCATTGAAGTTCCAGTGCTCTCTCAGAACCTCCTCAAGCAGGTACTCGCTAGCACAGGATGGAATGCCGAGCACGCTGTTGTAAGCGCACATCACCGAGCCCACATGAGCCTCCTGAATGCAGGTCTTGAACGGTGCAAGGTAGTAGTCGGCAAGATCCTGCTGCGTAGGGTCGTAGTTGTTGCCATAGCGGCCTGTCTCAAGATCGTAGACAGCATAGTGCTTGCAGGTAGCAATGATTTGCTTGTTGTCCAGGTCGTCTCCTTGCATAGCTGGGACAAAGTTGCGGATGTAGTTCTGGACGTGCAGTACGTCTTCGCCAGGGGTTTCCTGTCCTCTTCCCCATCTCGGGTCACGGAAGTTGTTCATCTGTCACGCATTCAGCCTTGCTAGTCGAGATGCAGAATATCAATGGGCAGATCTTACGTTGGGTGCCCAGTAATCGAAGCCGGCATATCCATTGTTGCCGAATGCTCTTCCCTCTTTACCGATGACTGCACCGATAGCTTTAATGAGCTTATCGTCGAAAGCTGCAGCATAGTGAATTGGCGACGGGAAGCTTGTAGCGTAGCTGAAGTTGTAAGGTGAAGGGGTGAACTGAACGCCAGGTGCAGCACCCACTCCGTGAGTAGATTCGCTCCACCACTCATATGCCGCTAGTTGTAGAACCTGTTAGTCGATTCGGGTAGTAGGAACAAAAAGAGGTGCGACATACTGGAAGATGATTAGTATGCGATCCATCCAAGCACTCCCTCATTGCAACTTACCGAAGACCAATCCTACGCGCTCCAGCAGAAGCGTCAACCAGGTTCAAGATCTTTTCCTCAACGGTAAGCTCATTAACTAGAGAAGCAACACGCTCAGAAATGCTCAAAGAAGTATCGCAAATATCATGAGAGCACAGCGGGCTCGTCTGACAAGCTGGAGTAAACAGATCGGCTCCAATCGTAGCATTGCCCTGAGGGTTGTCGATCTGCAGTAGAGTCATACTAATGATTTAAATTAGCTCTCGTCCCATGATGCATCAACGACTCGAAACACATACATATACCCTCCACCGCACTTGCTCTCCGGCTCCGTCACACAAGGGTTGCAGCGATCCTCATCAATCTCATTGGCATTGCCAAAGTTAGGCTCATTGCCGCAAAAGCACTGAGTCCCAAAGTTGATTCCGCCGTAAGCGTAGCCTCTCTCGCCGCACCAGCTTGCGCAGTAGGAAGGCGTCATGGCGATGGTGCTGAGCTTTGCGGCCGAGAGGATGCTCACGCTGCTGTCATTGTAGCATCCTAGAGACGTGAAAGTGGCATTGAAGCCTGCCGAGGAGGAGTCAGAGCATTCAAACGACGAGCCATTGGTTTGGGCCAGGGCAGAAGACGCCAGCAATGGCACCAGGGCCCATTGGGTATGCTTTGCTGGAGCCATGGCAGCGATGGAAGGAGAAGGCACCCTGCCCTAGAGCTAGAGTTGGAGAAGCTTGTCTGAGTCTCGCCTTCAGCATGGACGACGATACAGTCTTATAAGCCCATCACCACAAGCAGCATCAAGTGCTGCAGTACTTCGCATTTTGCCGGCTGCCGGGTTGCCTCCTCACCACATAGCACGCTAAAGCATTGCTGGCTTTGGCGAGTGCCATAGTAGGCAGCCGCAATACTGTCTGTCGTCATTCCAGGCCAGTTCTGCATTTAGACCTGCAGGTGCAGAATCACTTACATCAGGCTGAATGGAAGGTCGTTTCGTGCGCCTGGAGGAGCTGGAGAGAGAACGAGCAGAACTCGATGAGAGAACAACCACACTTTCTTCCCCGCTCGCTTGCAACCGGCCCCACTCCATCCGTCGATCATTGAGGTATCTGTTCATCATCACCGGTATGTTAGAGGAATCCACGACAGTTTCAGCGTAGCTACGGTTGTTCTCAAGATGTAAACGTTGGCCAGTAAGGAAATGTAGTCAAAAACCAATTCTAGGGCAAAGTACATGAGCCCTATCTCTCACCTATACATATGCATTAGGGCAAGGCGTAGCACAAACCGAAAAGCTTCGACATTATAAGGGCTAGATATAGTTATCATACAAGCTTAACTCGCATACCTGTACTCGTACGCCTGCGCTCTGCTTTGCTCTCACAACCATCCATCCGCGTGTGATAAAGATAGAATTCGCGGAGCCCCAAGGACCAAACCAAAACCCGCACGACGCCTCGCTAAAAACCAGCCAACCCAACCATGACCAATCCGAAAAATAAACAGTATACCAAAACCGTCAAAACACCCATCGCAAGACCACAATAAAACAAGACCAATGACCGCCAACATCACTCTCACTCTCTCTCTCTCTCTCTCTCTCACCAAGCTAATTCCTAACCCCAATTTCCTCCCACAATTTCCTAACCACACTCTCCGGCCCCGCCTCTCCCTCTCCATTCTGTTGACCACTACCTCCAATGCTCGCCTCCGAGCCCGCAAACGAAACACCCCTTTGGCCCTGCCGACTGCTACTGCCCTGCTGTTGAACATCGACCGAGCTCTTCGAGCTCTGCAGCCCACCAACTGGCCCGCCCTTCACCGGGCTACCGCTCAAGCCTTTCTCGGCTGCCGCACCGCTAACAGCACGTGAGTGCAATCCTCCGCCGCCCTTGGGCTTAGCGGCCGCAGCACCAGGAAGTGAAACGGCGCTCTTGCTGGTGCGTAAGGCTGCGGCGTTTTGTTTCTGCGGCGAGCCGCGCAGACTCAGCTTCGAGCCTTTGCACGAACGTAAACGGGCGAGGGATTCGGCGAGCGGGTCTCTGAATTTCTGCACAACGCGCAATTCTGTATGGACGGCTTTGAAGCGGCCTTGGAAGATCTCGGGACCGAGGGAGAGGTTGCTTGAGTTTGCGAGGGTGTTTGTAGTAGTGGCCACAGGAAGAGAGGTGTTGCCGTTATTGAGAGCGGCGAGGTTGAGGTAAGACTTTAAGCTCTCGTTTCGACGGTCGTAAACGTGGGCTGGGATGAAAGGGTTGCGGTCGACGACGGAGTGGATGTCTGCCATTGCTTTCTCTTGAAGCATCTTGAGTTCAATTCTGGAGCGGCCGATGGAGGGTGTTACAGTGCCTGATGAGCCAGATCTTGTGGAGTTGCCAGGGCTAGCGGCATCGCCAGCTTGATTAGACTGCGTCCGAGAGTGTCTGCTCTTGTGATGACGCATGGAGCTCTCTGCTTCCGGTGTATGAAATTGTGTTGTCTTCGGGGTATTCTGAGTGGTCACTGGGTTGCTGCCTGGATGTGAAGTGCTTGGAATGAAACGAGAGACTAGCTCGTCTTGGTCGCCATTGCCCGCCAGAGTTGAATGAGCGGAAAGCGTGGATGTTGCAGGCGAGCCGTGTGTACTATGGGAATTGTCCATAGCGTTTACATTGCTAGTCATGGCTGGCGATGGATGGGTACTGCTAATGCTCCTCAACAGAGGCATGGTGGGATTAGGGTGCTCCTTTGCCCCATGGAGGGGACTTCTCGGAGCTTGTGAGACCTTTGGCGGTTGCTGTTTCTCCAGGGTCGGCTGTTGCTGTGATGGTTGCGATGTCGGCTGTGCCTGTTGTTGCGTGGGTTGCGAAGTTGGGCCTAGAGGATGCAGTCTGCTCTTCACAGGGCTGCGTGGGCTAGGCGAATCTTCGTCGTCTTCTTCTGTGGCCGTTTCTTCGTCGCTGTCAACCTCGTCCTCACCAGCCACCTTGGCTGCACCGTTCATCTCGTCTTGCAATTCAGGTCTGCGCAGCTGATCGATCGCTTCCGATCTCGGCGGTTGTTGCGCCTCATTGGATACCAGTTGTGTTGCGGCCAGAGGTGCTTTGACTGCTGGCTTCTCCTGTACAACACTCGTCCTGCGGGAGTTGTTCGCTGTGTTTTGCCTTGTGCTGTACGGACTAGCACTCGTGCTCTCCTCAGTCCACTCGCCTTCCTCCAGACCAGCACCCTCCATGTCTTCAATTGCCTCTTCACCAGTGCTGTCTCCAGAGCTGCCCACCGCAAATCCAACCTTCTTCGGGCCTCTTGCTCTCTTCTCCGCAAGCCTCTGTGCCAGCTCGACCTCCTGTTCGTGTAGATCCTTCTCAAGTGCCCACTTGCTCATGTCCGCGCTCTTCGGCCTCTTACTCTTGCCCTTCAACCCAGGCGAAGGTGGCGCCCTATTATTCGCCTGCCCCATCGCCGCCAAGTTTCCCTTCGAGTTCAGCCGCTGCAGCTGCCCGTGCGACAGATTCTTCTTCAGCTTCGTGTGCGACGCATTGCGCGACAGATGGTACGACGTCATGTTCCGTCTCATGGCCGGCCGACTTTGCTGCTCGCGCTGCTGCATCTGCTGTTGCGCCGGTGAGTCCTGCTCCAGACTGCCCGGCAGGCGGATCTCGGTGTCGCCTTCGTGGCTCCGGTTTCGGCCGTGTCGCTGCGCAGACTCTTGTGCTTGCACGGCCTGTTGGCGCGCCATCTTGGGCAGGTTGCGCCCGCTGCTGTGATTGCGCGGCAGGACGATGCGGGCGTGCTTGTTGCTGCGCACAGTGTGTCGAAGGGCCTGCTGGTTCTCAGGATGCGAGCCGGGCGAAACGGTGTCGCGTGGGGTCTGTCGTCCTGAGGCTGCGGTGGAATGGCTGGAGTGTCGCTTGAGCAGGCCAGGGCGTGTAGGGCCGGCCGAGGGCTTTGGTGAAGACGGCGACTCCATGGCAGACGGCATTGCTGCTGGGGTCGGGTGCGAGGTGGAAGCGCTGGGCATATTCGTGCTGCTCTGGTGGCGGCGGTGCCGTCTCGTCTTCTCGTTTCGATCCACACTCCAGGTCTATCGCCTTCCGGCGCGTGTACTATATGGCGGGAGCAATGCTGGTCGCGCAGCCAACTGTGTCTTCGGGCTTCCGACAGCGCTTCCTGGTCGCCACGGGCGTCCGAGCGTGGTCGAGCAGCTGCAGGCTCAAACGTGCACTCGCTCGCGTGGGCGGTGTATGGCGTGGCGTGGTGTGTGGCGTGCGAGCGTGGCCGTCGGCGGTGGGTGATGTAATGGTGCTGCCGGTATGAGACAGTCGCGTGTGTCTTGCTGCGAACCGGGTGGAGGTGTGTTCGTCGGTGGCCGTACAAAGGGAGCCGTGCGTTTCTGGGGTGCTCTGGAGGTGAAGGTTGAGTTGACACCTCCACACACCTTCGCCCAATGCGGCAGGTCTATACAGCACCCGAACACGAACACATGTGTAAGCCGTCGGACTGACATGTGAACGCAGCATTGGGTGGAATATTGAACATAAGCATCGTTGCATATTTCTATCAAAGGCCGTACTGTGCTTGATCCAGCCGGCCATACATAAATTCTACAGCTGACCCGAAACATCATAACCTGTCATTGCTTCCATCTCAGCCTCTCTGGGTCTGTGCCTGCGACTGACCACGACCAGCGCCATGTCCATTGACTGGCCCTCCTCTCGCCTTGCCCTTTCCACCGCGGCCAGAGCCTTCGCCTCTGCCTTTTCGTCGAGGGTTCTTCTTTGCGGATCCCTTAGAGGCGTCTCCCTTTTCGTTGGTCTCCGCCTGATCATCGTAACCCTGCACCCGACGGCTCTCCTTCTCCCACCACTCAGCGAACTCCTGCTCCGCCTGAATCTCGCCCAAGTCGCGCTTTGCGACGGCTTCCTTGAGGAGTTCCTTCTGGCGTCGCTCCTGTTCGACAATGTCGTTGATACTGAGCTGTAACATAGGCTCGACGGGCGCAGGCGAGTGTCGAACGCTTTGTCCGAGGGATGGGAAGTCGCTGCTACTTTGCTGAATCGAAGGACGCGGAACCTTGTTATCCAGCAAGCTGTGGCGTGGTTGCTGGTGGTGCTGAACGCTTGGGCTGGCGACAGGCTTGCTCTGCGGAGACTGCGCAGGCTTAGGATTGGCAATCGTTTGACGCATAGTCATGTGAGGCGTCGATGACGTGCGTTGCGTGGGTTTAGGTGGCTGAGATGGACTCGGTGATGCCTCTTTGCCGATGACATCTTTCAGTGATGGTACCTTCTGCGCCGAGATGGTCTGCCATGGTGAGCCACGGGCCGTGCTGGCCGTGACTTGGCTTTCGTTCAACCTTGCCGCTGATTGAGCACTCGCTGCCTGCTGTTGCTGAAGCATTTTCTTGCGTTCTTTCTGGGATAGCTTCGGAGCAGGCAAGCTGAACGCCAACGAGGCTGGCTTGCTCGCCGCAGCCTTTTGCGATTCAATGCCTTGTGACAAGGACGATGTTCTGGAAGAAGAGGCCTGTGCCATGATGTCCTTCAAACCCGTTTTAGACGATCCTGCCAGAGGAGTCGCAGTCCAGGGCAGGCCACTGCTAGGAGGCGTTCGTCCATCGAGCAACGGCGACTTTGGCGTTCGCGGAGTCATTGCACCTGGAGTAGAAGATTGCCGAGGCCTGACGGATGGCGAGGAAATGGACTTTCCTCGTGAGTCGAGCCAGCCATCGACCATAGGAGATTCAGAGGGAATTGCGCCGAGCTTAGGTGTGGACATGGGCTTGATCGCTGGCGAAGGGCCTGGCGATCGATACGAAGACCCCAGTTCCTCGTCCATGGAGAACATCATGTCTTTGGAAGATGCCTTGGCTTTCAACGACGGACTGTCCGCATCAGATTTGTTAGGCACGGCAGACCCACGCCGGGCTTTCTGCGAAGGCGACTGCGTTCCATGGTCGCCAATAGAGCCTGGCGCGAAAGCTCCCATGTCGTGGAATTTGGATCTCAATCTGATTGAATCAATCTTCACCCGCCTGTCGTTATCGAGCATGGCAACGAGCTCCGGGTGACGTTCATGGAGATCCTCCTCAGCGCGACCGCTCTTTGCAAAAGGCATGCACGCAAGCTGGTTTTGTCGAACGACTTCATCGAGCTCTTCAAGCAAGTCCTCGTCGAGATCATTGAGATGATGACCCTGCAGCATAGACTCCAAGCTCAGACACAGATACTCCAAACTCGCATGCTTGAACTCGTGCACGGAGCTGGGAGAGATGGCGTTAAGTAGCCAGCAAACGTTACGCGCGTTGACATAACGCCCAATGACTGACTGGCAGATTTGCGACAAGCGATCAAGCATGAGCTCGTTGGCTGCTCCCAGTACATCCAAGACAAGGTCAAGGAACTCATCCAAATCTTTACTGGCGATCTCGTCGAACAATTGTGTTCCTGTATCGGCATAAAGATGTCGAAGTACCAGCTCGAATGTGTCGGCAGAGATGTGCATCAGATCAACTGTGACATCCTCATGCTCACCACGTCCTGCCAGCCAGCGGCCACCGGCACGTCCCATGAATAGACCCTCAAAGAACGGGCATCGCGTGCAAAGCGGCACACTGTGGGCACGAACCTCGCCGTCTTCCAATTGCACGACAATGTCGCTGTCCTGGAAGAACGTCGGGTCGCGCATAGCAACTTCGAAGTCCATATCCAAGCAAGCTCGGGGCTCGATCATCTGACGAACAGCAGGCTCCAGTGCGACAAGCTCCAGCTTGGAGGATAGTTTCATGAGATCCGTGCGCACCTGTCGATATCTGTGTGACATCTGCGGTATATTGCGAATTTGCCAGAATTCGATGATCTGGTCGCTGTAGAGGTAGAGTGCCAGGTCGATGAGTGACAAGATGTCGTAGCCTTGGAAGTTGATAATTGTTCGGCCTTCTCCATCCACTTCAGCCATCAGCACGTCGGGGATTGCGAACGCATTGCCTTCTTCCCTCAGGTCTGCAAGTCCACTTCTCAAGATCCTGCTTCTGCCTGTGAGCAGGAAGCGATGCACCGGAATACGCAACTCCGATGAGCTTGTGGTAATGACAGCGTCGTACTTCGCAGAAGTGTCTGCCATAGCACGCTCACAAATGTCAGCAAGATCTTTCTCTAGATATTTGCTCTCAACGATTGATCGTCTAAGCATCTGCACCTTGTCAGGTTTGCGATTGCCTTGCCAGAACCGAGGTCGATCCTCGGCATCCATTTCTGCCTGTTCGAGTCGGGTGGCAAGAGGCAGCAGTGCAAGGAGAGGCAGGTAGTCCTTCCAGAGTGATGGGTCTTCAACAACCACCTGGGTTTTGGTCACGTCGCAATCCCGCCTGACTGCAGCGTATGCACCATGGGCAGAGGCCCTGACGGCGAGTACGCGGGTCAGCCCAGAGATGCGGGAGAACTTGTAGTCTTTCGGTTTGTAATCACCCGTGCCGGAGGCAGTTGCGTTCTTGAGCTTTGCACGCTTAGTTCGCTGCCACACGCTGCCCTCTTCGGTGGTGAGCAGAATGGACCCGTCTGCGTCGACGCCAACGTCGCGAGCGGCCATGTTGCCTGTCTTCAGTGACCATATGCATACTGGCTGGCTGACAGCGCCGCGAATTTTGGTTGGGTTGGTCGTGGATGATGACTGGTTACCCGTTCGCTGTGCGACCAAGAGTGTGAAGACTTCGCCACGACTCGAGAGCGCACAGATGGTATCGCCGCCAGATGTAACTTTCACAATTCTATTGGGTGCAGTGTCGTAGGAAGTGACCAGAAAACTTTGCTTGAGGAAGTGGTTCGAGAAGCCTTCAAGAGGGAAGGTCACCTTCGCGTAGCCATAGTTGGCGAAAATCCACACATCGTGGTTCTCGAGCAAGCAGACTGTGGCTTTGTCGATTGCTGAGACGCTTGAGATGGACGACGTGAAGAGAGAAGCCGCCACTTTCCGAGGTGTGACTTGCATCTCCAAGGAGCGTGCGTCAGAATCGACGATGCCGAGCTGGCCCTCGTTCTTGCCGAAGGTGAACAAAGAAGATCCGGTATAGGCGACTGAATGGATGCGTGATGCAGCAACACCAGAAACAACCTCGCGCTTGAGTGGTCCGAAGATTTGCAGTGGTGTTGTGCTGATCGGGTCCTCATCGTTCCTAGAAGTCTTGGGCAAGCTGTATCCGAGCTGACCAAACCCGTTATTGCCCCAGCTGAAGGTTTCGCCCCTGTCAGATATTGCAAGGGTGTGATTTTGCCCAAGAGCAACTGATGCTATCTTCTTTCCAGTCAGAGCGCCAGATTCAACACATACGAAGTTGAAACGAGTTTGTTCATCCCCAACGCCCAATCTGCCGCCCTGTCCATGGCCGCAGATGTAGAGATTCGATTCGGGGTCGGTAGTAAGCACCGCGGTATGCAGCTTAGCCATGAACACGTCTTGAATTATCAGTGGTCTCGTTCTGATGATCCATGGAATTTCCTCCAATGGTGTGCTCTTGACTAAACGGATCTGGCTCTCGTACGAAGCGTCATGAGTTGACCAAATGCGATCTTGCTGTTTGAGATGCTCACGATAGAAACGGCGCAGCAAATGTTCGGGTCGGCGCAAAGTGATGCGCTCAGGGTACTGTCTGTCATCTTCATCACCAAAGCCGAGAGAAACGTTCCTGTTGCTGCCAAAGGTGTAGAGTTCGTCGCCATTGATCTGTGCGTACGCGACATGCTGGTGCCTCCGGTTCTCCTCGTCATCGTCGGCGTCCATTCGACCATCTTCGTCATCGCTGGCTTCGGAGCCCATGTGATCTTCTGTTGACACGTCCGGGCGGAGTGTTCGATCCTTTATAGTCGCAGCATAGAGATCGAACGGACCATGTCCTTCGCGATCTTTCACCTTGACCAGACCGATGGTTTGCTGGACATGGCCGGTGGTCTGTCCGAGGGCATCGCCGACATCGCGCTCAAGGATCATCCGCGCAACGGACACGTTGCCGAAGTAGAATGCGCGATGCAGTGCGGTCCAGCCATTCTCGTAGTCCTGGACGTACAGATCGATGAGCGGGTGCTGGATGAGTGCTGTCGCAAACGCGATCGCATTATCTTCAGATGACGAGACCGCATGATGCAAGATCGTCAATCCATTTGTATCCTTCCAGTTGATGTCCGCCTTCGTAAACGTAATCCCACTGTTACCAGACCCGAGCGGTCCGTATCCAGACGACTTCCTCGTCTTAGCCAACATGGTCGGACTTGTGCTCATGCCTCCTGGGCTTCCCACTGAGAAGTTCATGTCTCTATTACCTCCGCCCTTCACCCCGATCTGCCTGGCGTTGGCGATCGAGGCCTCCAACAGCTGCCGAAAGAGATCGACATCATCGTCATAGTAGGCCTTCCACAGATGGCTGCTCATAGATCGTTATGTATTGACCCGGTGGTCTGGAGGTAGTCCAGGTTGGCCTGCGCTGGTGCACCTAGCTGTGGCCTCAGAGGGACACGGCGTGTTTAAAGGTGCGGGAGGCGAAAGCCGGGAGGACGGTCTCCGATAGAGGTGGTGCGACGGTGTGAGTATAGACTGCTATGCCTTGCGCGTGGGAAATTCGATCGGAGTATGCGATGGAGTGAAGTCTGTAGAAGATGCGGAAGTGTTGTTGGGAAAGCGCGGTTCCAGAGGCAAGTGCGATGGGTGTTGCGATAATCGTCCGGCTTCGGTAGTGTGTGGTGGCGGCACGAGGTATTCGGCCTTTGTCTCGTTGATATCTAGCAAACGAAATGGATGCTTGTTGTGATATTCAAAACGAGTATATCGCTCTCAATGTATCTGCTGTCGAGTCCTTGTTGACGCGTGGCGAGAAACAGGACAGTAGTCACCTCTACCCCTCGATGATTTGATATGGCTCAGGTGGGATTCCGATGCGGTTATGTCACCTCCAACGAACGCCCGGGCCCAATCAGGATCGCCCTCTCTGCCACGGCGCCGGTAGGTGCCTCGAGCTCAGCCCGCCGCTTGGGAGAGTTCGCATCAAACGGTCGTATGTCCTGCATTAGCACTCTGGGGAATACCAGGCGCCAATCATGCAACCCATGTGCTTCTCGCTTGAGACGAGCTTCACGCGCAAAAGCCAATGTTGGCTCGTTTTGCACGCGAATCGTTCCGAGGCTGCTACTTGATGGTCTGCACTCGAGAAGCATACCTTGTTTTACTGTACTCGAAATCTGGCGTGGAAACTCGAGTAATGGCGACCAGCACACCGTTTGCATTCTTCAAGCGTCATATGTGCGACATATCGACTGAAGTTGCAGTTGCCAGAGGAGCGAGGAGAGCATCGGAAGGACACACACATATAAGAGGTCGCTGGCATGATCGTGATCAGGAACTGGCGGGGACTTGGGGACTCAATATCAAGAGTTGAAAGTGGCTGTGCTACGAAGCATTTACAGGACCTCATAACATCAGAACTTGTCTTAACCTCCCTTTCCTACAACATACACTTTGCTATACGCGCAAGCTTCATTTGAGCTCGACGCCTACTCGGACGCCAAACCCTCACCATGGTTGCATCGCTCTGATTTGAGCCAGACAATTCAATCCTATAAGTCTGGCAGGCCATCATGTTTCATGGGCTGACAGGGCCTACGGAAAATGTAGGAACAGTACCGCAGCTCGCGACCGGCGTCAATGTTGTGAGAACTGCGCATATGCTTAGCCGGTGTCTAATTTCTCTAGGGTATAAAGGATACTTCTCAACCGGGAAACCAAAATTTGCCATCCAAACGGCACATGCTGCCATAATCCGAAACACCCCGTCTTCTCAAAGAAGAGCCGAGTTTTCATCCCCTGAAGAAGCGTTGCTGGAAAGAATAGTGTGAGCATACGCTTTCTCTTTGAACGCCCTCGGATGCATGCCTCTCCAATCGTGATAGTCATAAGCCTTGCAGTTCTTACTCGTCTTCCTCACGCGCGTACTTCCCAGCGGTGTTTCCCCACTTTGCACGAGACGGGTCCTTTTGCATGGGCTTGCCGGAACCGACGAAGCCCACTCTGGCATTAGGAGCATCGGGTGTGCGGAACATGGATTCCTTTGGTTTGCTTGCAGTGACGGCGGACTTCTTCGGTCCGTTCTGCATGAAGCTCTGCCAGTTCGCCTTCTTGTTTTCCATGACTTTACCACCCTTCAGCTTCTTTTTTTCCGGCTGCATGCGCGTAGGACCATCGCTGACCATGCTTGGCTCCTTCTTCTGGATGGCTGACTTGTCGACTACCGGCGCGGCTGTTATGACGGTGCCGTTGGAGTCGCGGTCTGGAGTTGGGAAGGCTGGCGGAGTCGCGACTGCAGGAGCGGCTTCTGCCTTGCGCTTCTTCCCAGGCATGACGCGGACCTCGTACTTGCGCTTCGTTTCGGTGGAGTTGTCGATCTTGAAGCTGACAGTGTAGACTGGGTCAGCGGAGCTTCCGGTCTTGGTGATGATGGTTGCCTCATAGAATTGCTTGTCGCCGCTCCACTTGGCCAGGACGAGGTCCTTGACATTGAAGACTATGGGCGCTTCATCTGCTGGAGGCGGCGGCGGTGGTGCCTCAGAGGAGGCTTTGTTGTACTTTGGGTGCTTGGTCGGGTCCCACTTCGGCGGCGGAGGCGCTTCGTTCTGAGCGGGCGCGGAGGCGGCTGCGATGCGGCTCTTGAGGGTATTGATTTCGGCCAGAGTGCTCGCTCTGTCGCTCAGGGTTTGCTCGTCATTGGGGTCGAGTGCGAGAAGCTCGTCATAAGAAGCGAGGAGCTCATTGTTGCCGTCGAGATCCGCTTGAAGTGCGTCGAGGCTCATTGTGACTTTAGTAGCCGTCTTCAATATGGGTGAGTCTGATGATAGGTACGTTACGCTGATTCTATTGCCTGAGTGCGTGCGGGTGTGTGGTTTTGTGTGGTGTGGATGTGGTGTGATTACATTCGAAAACGGTCAATTGTTGCTCGCGCGACTGGCAGGTGTCGAACGAACGAGGGAAGAAGCGCAGAGTGCGGAAAGAGCGACCGCACTCCGCAAAGTTAATCAAAAGGGAAGTTGCTTCGACGATCACGTGGTGACGTGTGACTTCACTCCTAGGAGGTACCTCCGTAGGCCCCGAGGCAGAGACGGAAGATGGAGAGAAGTAGCTCTTAGTGATGTTCGTAACAGTATATGTAAAGGTAAAGGTAAAGGTACATGCAGACTCCAGTAGACCGGACGGCGGTGAGAGCACGCATGGACGCGCTGACTCGCAATAGGATCAAATACGGCAAAGGGACAAAGACGGTGCTGAAATCGAATGTTCTGCGGGTGCTGCAGGCTGATTGCTAAGCAGGCCAGCTCGACATCCCCGCCCAACTACGCCAAACCGCGTTTAGCCTCGCGCTCTAGGCGCTACCGCAGGATCCTCAGGACCCTTGGACCTCAAACTCGCCCTCGCCGTCGCACTCGCGCCCTAACAGTGCTGCAGCCAGCGTCTCGCCCTGCTGAGCCTTTCTTTCTCTGCCTCAGTGCCTCCGTAGCTCTTCCACACCACTCTCTCACACTCCCACCGCTCCCACGTCCATTAACCGTGTCGCGACAGCAACCCTCGACCCTCCACATCCAGAACGAGCAGTTTCCACGTGGTCGCATGGTCCAGGTGAGCATCCAGTCCGTTCCGCCTCCGCCTGCCCTGCCTCGCTCGCCAAACCCCGCCGCCGTATTATCTGCTCACATTGCGCCGCCTGGGGCTGAGCACACCTTGCATCTCTCATCCTCTCGTGTCTTACACTCCGTCAAACGACTTGCACAATCCTTGCGACCGACTTCAATTCACAGACAGTTCGCATCATCATCATCGATTGTCGACGCTGATGACCTCACTCTAGCTAGGCAGCCCATCACCACCCGCCAGAGTGCAACCACTCCCAATAGTCAATGGCCAGTCTGCAGGTCAAACCTAGCCAGCAATTGAATCCATACCTTTCGCCCAACCAACAAGACCTTCTCCTCGCTGCACTCAACTCTCAAGCGACCGCCAAAACCAGCGCAAAAGCTGCGGTCGGCGATACCGGAATTACAAATCTCACTACCTCCGACGTTTCGCGACACCGCTCCACCACCACAATGAGCGGCAACGCTCTTTTCCAGAGTCCACCAAACATGGACAGCTTCAACCCCGATTTCACACCCGACCTCGACCAGTTCGACGGTGACGCAAGCTTCGACTTTGACAATGCCGACCTGGGTGGCGAGATGATTGGCGGGCTCCCCGGATTTGACGCCAATGGAAACCCCGAACAGCACGACAAGCGCAAGAACACAGACGATGATGGCTCGCCTGAAGAGGGCGATGCGAAAAGACAAGAGCTGGGCGAGGGCGAGAAGGGTTCAAAGAAACCCGGTAGAAAGCCTTTAACCAATGAGCCCACCACGGTAAGCTTACACCCTTTGCTGCAACATGCCATGTCTTGTGGGCCATGCACATCGTAGGCGGATGATGCTTCTGTGGTCATCAGAACGTGATCAATTCCAGTCGCATCTTTGCCCCGTCGTAGATGGCTGCCCATCATCAATATCAATATCAACAAGCAGCTGCTGACACTATGCTCAGAAACGCAAAGCACAAAACCGCGCCGCGCAACGCGCATTCCGGGAGCGCAAGGAGAAACACCTCAAAGACTTAGAAACCAAAGTTTCGGAATTAGCGAAAGCTCGCGAAGCCGATCAGCATGAAAATGGTCTCCTCAAGGCGCAGGTAGACAAACTGCAGCTTGAGCTCAAGGATTACAGGAAACGTCTGTCGCTCAATGGCTCGACTGGTCGTGGCTCACCGCCATCGGCGACCTATAACAACCAGTCACATTCCAGGAATGCCTCAACAAATGGCGCAAACAACTTCCAATTCGACTTCCCTAAGTTCGGAGCTCTGCCTGGTAGCCAGATGTTCCCGAACGCTGCTCAAAATGGTAGCAACAACAACAGCCAGCGTGGTAGTGTCACGCCGCCTGTCAAGGTCCAGTCGCCTGGCGCAAACTCTGCATACAATGTGTCGGCTCAGCAACCGGTTCTCAATCGTGCCAATAGCTCTGGCAACAGTCTCAGCCCGGGAAGCCTTCAAAGCAACGGATCCAACACTGGCAGCCCTGCCAATTCGTCGAACTTGAGTAACAACTCCTTGACGACCAACTACAACTTTGCACCTTACAGCACCAACGATAACATGCACGGATTCGCCACAACTCTACCTCAAATGAATGGTGCCGGCAATGATCCATTCGGCGACCTCTTCAGCCCTAGCATTCTCAAGACTGTTGGTCAATCAAATAACGGCTACTTTAGTCAGAATCAGCAGAACGCCAACGCGCCAGCGACCACTGTTAACAATGGTGGCGACAGCACGGCTGGCATTCCTGACAACCGAGTCTTCCGTTTCAACAGCACGAGCAACACAAGCGACAGCGCATCGCCCAGCGCAAGTTCCCTTAGTCAGTGGAACGCGAACGGAACCGCCAACAGCTCCTGTGGTACATCACCTGAGCCCTCTCATGGTAGCCCATTGAATAAAGACAAGCCAAACGAAGCATACGACAAGACGAATCTTCAAAACACCTACACCGCGAATTCGAACTCAAACACGAATGCGAACAACGCCTTTATGAACAACCAATTCCCCAACAACAACTTCAGTGCGTTCGATATCAACCCCAACCCAGCCTTCAACGTCCCACAATTGGACTCGTTCGACCCCGTTCTCTTCGGAGACTACAGGGACACCAGCCAAGACAACATCTTTGCAGGCGCCGACTTTGGCAACGACTTCTTCAACGACGCTCTGAATACCTCCGGCCCGATAGATTATGCATCGCCTAGCAACCTATTCGGTATCCTTGGCAATGTATCAGGACCCAGTCCGCAATCAACAACAGCCGCTGCTCCGAGCCGTAACCTTATGGCCGAGATGGATAAAACCAGGGATGGTGGAGATGACGATTACGGCCTCCCTACAACGTACCAGCAGAACGCCCCTCTTCAGCAGAGCCAGCAGTCAACTGCAACGAAGAAAGACAGCACGGGCAAGCTCATCAGCTGCAACAACATCTGGTATGGCTCTGCACACAACGATGATAACCCCCTTCTCATACAAGGTTCTAACACGTCGCCTCGCAGGAACCAACTTCAATCAAACCCCGACTTCCAAGACGGCAAGTTCGACCTCGATGGCTTGTGCTCCGAGCTTCGCGCCAAAGCCCGTTGCTCCGAGTCCGGCGTCATGGTCGACCAAGACCACGTCGACAAGGCGCTCAAGAAACTCGGCAAATCGGCCGAAGAAGTCAAAAGGGATAACCTTGGCCCGCCTGAAGACGAGACCAACGGTCATCTCATGTTCGAGCAGGACAGCTGGGATAGAGTGCTCAAGAAACTTGGCAGCGGCAATGGTGCCTCGAGCGCATAAGATAGCTCAAAAGCGATGCTACTGCCCTTGACGAGATAAGAAAGAATTCATTCACGAAGTGTACGTTTGCCTGGCTAGTGCGAGTCGGAGGTTTCGCGGCGTTTGGTGGCGGTTGGAGGAAATACCGACAGGAAACCTGCCACGGCGATTCCCTTTATTGCGTGTACCATCGAGGAAATCTGCTTTTGCAATTGGGACCGGATCGAAGACGCTCGCTTTCAAGTCCGGGAAGGAAAGTGGAAAACATGGCCGAGTGCTCGCGTTCGTTCGGTGGGAATCACCCAGGATGTTTATGAGGCGTTCTTGAGTTTTTTCTTTTTTTTGAAGGCCGTCGTCTTTCGTCGTTTTTGCTCTTCTTGAGAATCGCTCGAAGGAAATTCAAACGGATGCTTTTCTCTTCTCCACCACACTTCTCTCTCTGTCACTATCTTTGCAGTTTAAATCACTCCAGAGCGCCGATATGGTGCGCTTTGAGCTCCGACAATACCATACTTTCTTCTTTCTCCTTAAAGCAGGCCAATCTGACACTTGCCACATCTGTTTTCTGTTGCGAAGGTCTTCGCTGCTGTCGTGGCTGGCGGAAGTGTTTCTACAGGTAGGTAGGCTCGAGTGATTGCCCCTCCCGTTAGCTGTGCCCCATTCAAGTCTCTCTTGATGGAGCGTACTGTCAAACTCGCCTCTTCTCTTGGTGAGCCGCATGCCACTGGATGAGTCTCCCACGTGATTAGGTGCAGTCTTTATGGATCTTTGAGCGTTATGTTGATCGTGTGGCGTGGCTAAGGTACCTACGTGTCGTTGAGAGCGCAATATGTGCTTGGGGTGAGGCTTGGGGGTCAGGTGCCTTCCTGAAATCATTTGCCTATTCAACGTCGACACCATTGCTACATTGTAATTGTATCTGGATTACTTGATGCAAGAGACGAGCTTCTAGTTTATCCTCCCATTTTCGGCTGGAGGTTCGTTTTGGGTTTGCATGAAGGTTTTTAACGGAAATCACAGGGATACTTTACGACGTGGTCCTATTCCTCGATTGGCCGGATATCCGCTTCTCTTTGATGGAGTGTCACATACCACTAAGGTACGTTGGATCATGGGCCTACTCTGTAGCTTCGCACTGAGTCCCGACGGTGAAGCACAAAGTGTTCGTTCTCCAGAATGCGAGGTATTACCACGCACACCACCGAGATATTCTGTGACTTCGACGAGCTTTTTTTTTTTTCAATGGTGAGGCATCGATGTCATTCCTCTAGAGGGTCTGATGCCAACCCATAAATAACGGTGATGCTCATTAATCTTTGACTATTTCTCATTGGTGGGGCGTTCGAGGCTCTTGGCTCAGAATGTCAGATATTACCATACATACTACCGAGAGTCCACGTAGCGTCTCCGGTGTCTCAACGGTATAATACAGCCCTTCTCTCACCAGCGCCCGAGATACCACCACCGCCACCACCCGACCCGCCTCACGCATTCCCAAACCCAACCCCTCCAAACTCCAACGCAGTACTCAACCTCTTCTCCAACGTCTCCTCATCCTTGTACCTCGGCAAATAAAGCGTCCCAAAACACGTCGAACTACTCGGCAACATATTCCCCCACTCCTCCCTCTCATGCACGACCCTCACTTCTTCCTGAATTTTGAACGTCAGAGCCCCAGCTCCAGTGATAGGAATCCGGTCCGCCGCGGTGACGAATTTGAGTAGGGCTTTTTGCTTGGAAGGCGACCAGCAGGAGAGGACGCGCCAGAAGGTTTGCATGTAGGGCTCGTTGGCGTCGTAGCCTTCGTAGTGGGTGGCGCGGCGGAGTGCGGCGAGGTCAAGGGTTGTAGAGCCTTCGAGGGTGCGTTTGAGGGTGCTTGGTGTAAAGAGACTGATGTGATGGACGGGCAGGAGGGCGTGGAAGCCGCGGCGGAAGGAGGTGAGTTGAGGGGCCACGGAGAGGGTTGTGAGCCAGGCGGTGTAGTCTGAGATGTAGGAGGGGATGGTGGAGGGTGTGAGGTCGGGGTTAGAGTTTGCTGTCTCGGTGGAAGATGTGGCGGATGTGGGCTTTTCGAAGTCGATGCTAGGTGCAGATTTGCTTTGCTGATTATCAGGAGAAGGAGTTGTTGCGTCGACAAGCGCGGCTGGGCTGTGGACAGACCATCCAGGCCAGCGGATCGTGGACGCCTGTCTCTGGTTCGAACGTGAAGAAGAGGCGGAAGCGTCTATGTAGGACATCTCATCGGCTTGCAGGTCAAGAATCGAACGCTTGCCGTCGACGTGCTCTCGAGATTGCTCGCGCACTTGATCGAGCATGCTCCGGCTTATACTCATCCGCACTCCATTGGCCTCAAGAGGGAACGCATACTCCAGACCTTCATATCCTCCGTCCTTGATGCTCTGTAGAGAGCGTGTGATATCGGGCCATCCATCCTGGAGATCGAGGAGCTGTGTGCACGGCTGACCAAGGAGCTGTTTGTACAGTGCCAATGGGAAGCTGACAGGGATGGTGATGCCGTTGTACAGTGCTAGAGCGATGAGCAACCCGAAGAGCTCAAACATGTAGAGCGGCTGTACGCTGCCTGGACGGAAGTATGATTTTCCAGTGATCGCGTCCGTTGTAAACATACCTGTTCGTGTGTCAGCTCTGCATTGCATTTAGATGTGAGAAATCCATCGGGGAAACTCACCAGCATCTTCCGAGAAGATCGCTTCACAGACCAAGCTGAAGAACTCCATCTGTACGCCTCCCAAATCTTGCCCGACCTCTGCATTTTCGATCTCGCCCAACCGGATTCTCAAAGGCCGGACTAGCTCTTGTTTGCGGCGCTGCCAGAGCTGATCGAAAGCGTCCTCCAATATGTTCTCGCGACGGACAGTCAGCAGCAAGTAAAAGTCACGCCAGTGCTGCGTTTGGGGTATGTGGTTGTCCCATTCCAGACTCGCGGCATCGTTTGGTGCGACGTAGCGATCGTAAAGTTCTTCGACCAAGTGTGAGGCCTTGTATGCTTCTCTGTGTCGTATTAGCGTATGTATGACCAAGGAGATGAGTTCCAACGCCCGAGTGTACGTACTTCATCCGATTATGATTCAGCGTGCGGAAATACAACACCAATTGGCCATCAGTGAATAGGAAAGGGAGCGACAGCAGATGTCGCATCGTCGTTGTCTTTGGCTCGTTTTTCAGCCAGCTTTGCATCATCTCATTGGCGTCCATTCTCTTGAAAATGAAGGGTAAGAGATTAGCATCAGAATGCTTTTCCGGATGTGACTTGTCCCAGATCGACTGTTGCATTTCCATCAGTTCCAGCGCACCACAAGCAGCACTACCACGCTTGACTACCGGCTTGCCATCCCAATTGGCTAGGAAGGCCCTCTTGAGCAAGAGCGGGTAAGGCCATGGTATCCAAGAATCCTGCTTGGTCTCCGTCCTCTGGCGCGCGATCCTTGACATGCGATCTGCAAGCATGTGCATAACATCGCCATTGCCGGCCGGGGAGAAGCCATTTTGCCTAGACTTGGCCACAATATCTTCTACTTGCGTGCGAAGGGATACCGCAATGCAGATTTGAGCACATAAACGGATGTACGGCTCGAATGCGAAGATGTTCAGGAGATCTGGAAGAGCCGGATCCTGGTTTTCTGGGTTCAAGGTCTCGGAGGGTAGGATGTGGCCGTTGTTGATACAAATGGCTAGCGATTTCCAGACGGTGTGACTCTTACCTTCTGGCAGCAGGTCGAAGAACAGGTCAAGTGCGGCGGCGGCAGTGTCGGCTAGTATCTCGTTTGAGACGAATCCGGAATTATAAGACGCAAGTAAAGGAATTTGAGGGTTGGTGCGCCGTAATGGTGGGTTACATTGCGTCTGGAGTTTCCAAGTAATGGCCGCCACTTTGTGTTCAATATTCGACCTGTCAATCGTAGTGTCGTTCGAATATTCTCCGTTAGCTAATTGCTTGATGCGGGAACTGTCGGCTATTCGTTGTATAAGCGATGAAGGATCTCTTGGTCCTTCATTCTGATCAGATTCCGGTGTCGTCGGTATGTACCATTCGCATTGGTGGGCTGATGGTTCGGGACGACTCAGTAAGTCAAAGGCGAGGATCCTGGCCGAGCGTGGCGTATAGTTCCGTATGGGAGTTTTGGATGCATTGCGAAGTCCCGTGGCACAATATTGCACCTCACAGTCGCTTTGTGCACATCCATGTAGAAGTTGACCGACCACCCTTTGAGAAGTCAGCCATGGGCTCGTCTATAATTAAATCGGAGCCGGTATGAATGCTCCTGTCTGAGGACGACGTCACATATTCCGCTGAGATACAGGTAGGATGGATGGCATTCTCGACTGGATCTCGCGATACGATCAGGAACTCCCGCGAAAGATGGTCATGTCTTCGCCAGTGAGAGCAACCAGGGTTCTGAATATAGGACACCAACGTACCTGGGCATGAAATATGCGATGGACTCTGTTCCCCGTGCATATTCCCGGTCGTATTCCCTCAATATCTCATCCCAGATGGAAACGTCCGTGCTGCTTGCGGCGCTGGATGCCTGTGTGGGTTCCTCAAGGGTGAGCTCGGCAGCCGGCGTGACGATGTCGTCTTCCATGGTGCGCTATACTGAACTACAAGCTCTATGCTTGCGATAACCTCTTCATGGAAACATCAGATAGCGTCCCAAAAATCAAATATAGGCCCCGGTGGACAGTGTTCGACAAGGTTGGTGTCTCAGGTTCAAGCTTCGGTTTCAAAGGTCATGCTCGATTTGGCAAGTATTCCCATTCAGTCGACGATCATGTAGATAGGCAGTATTCCATTGTTGTCTGAACATGGCAATACGTGCTCCCGAGATCCAATTGCCTCTTGCACGCACGTCCTCGCAGTGAATCACAATGAGCCAATCACATGTCAGCCAGGCTCCCAGGCAGCTGGAGAGGCGAGGGCGAGAAAATAGTGCCCGACAACCCCACCAAATTGATTCGATTCACATCGCCAGACTCGCCCACCACCGCTACACCCATTCCACCTCCCACTCGGCGCTCGTCGCACGCAACACGCACTACAACGCCTTCTGGATATTTCAAACACATCGCACACGCCGCCCACCATGGCCAACGGCGCGCCCGACAGCTGGGAGGACGAGGATCTGTCTCAGCAGACCCAGCAGAACCTGAACATCAACCAGCAGAACCCTCCTCGCGCCGCACCCAACTCTTTCGTGCCCGGCGCAGGCACCTTCACACCTGGAGCCAGCAGCTTCACCCCCGGCGCTTCCTCTTTCCAGCCCGGCAACTTTGGCCAGTACGGCGGCGGCAACTATGGCCAGCAGTACGGCGGCTACCCGCAATATGGCCAGAACCAGTACCAGCAATATGGTCAGCAGGCGTACGGCCAGCAAGGATACGGCCAACAAGCATACGGACAGTACCAGCAATACGGCCAGCAAGGGTACGGACAGCAGTACCAGCAGAACCAACAATACCAGCCCCAACAGCAGCAGCGCCAGGCCGCACCCATGCTCGCTAAGCGCGGCGAGGCTCTTCCCACTGCCTCCCAGCAAAAGCCTGCAGCGCCCAAGCCCGCAGGTAACGCACCCGTAAAGACTCTCTCCCTGAGTGCTTCCGACACTGGCGCAAAGGCTCCCGTTAAGAGCCTCTCGCTCAGCGCCGAGGACACTGGCGCAAAGCCCAAGGCTGAAAAGGTCGGCGGCACAAAGGTCCTCTCTCTCGGCACTCCCTCACCCGCGCCTTCACCAGCTCCTTCAGCCAAGGACAAGGCCGACCCTGCTGCGCCTGGTGCCGGCAAGGCGGTCTCAGCAGCAAAGGCGGTTGAGAAGGCCGACGCCAGCGGTGCTGCTTCTCCCACCTCTGGCCGCTCTTCGCCTGTGCCCTCCAAGGCAGAACAAAAGGCTGAGGCCAGACGCGCCGACTTGGTCGCACAAGAGCAGGCAACTGAGGTCAGCGAGGAGGTCCTTGAGGATGTCTACGGCAAGGAGCACGTGAACGTTATCTTCCTCGGCCACGTTGACGCTGGAAAGAGTACTTTGGGTGGCAGCATCCTCTACGCAACAGGCATGGTCGACGAGCGAACAATGGACAAGTACAAGAGAGAATCCAAGGAACTTGGCAGAGAAACATGGTACCTGTCGTGGGCACTCGACCAGACGAAGGAGGAGCGCTCCAAGGGCAAAACCGTCGAGGTTGGAAGAGGCTTTTTCGAGACCGAGAAGCGCCGCTACTCCATTCTCGACGCACCCGGCCACAAGACATACGTTCCCAACATGGTCTCGGGTGCTTCGCAAGCCGACGTCGGTGTTCTCGTCATCTCCGCCCGCAAGGGTGAGTACGAAACTGGTTTCGAGAAGGGTGGCCAAACCCGCGAGCACGCCGTTCTTGCGAAGACCCAAGGCATCAACAAGCTCATCGTCGTCGTCAACAAGATGGATGACCCCACTGTCGAATGGTCAAAGGAGCGCTACGACGAGTGTATTACCAAGCTCACCGTGTTCTTGAAGGGCCTTGGCTACAACCCCAAGACGGACCTCACTTTCATGCCCGTCGCCGCACAGCAAACCATGGGTATCAAGACCCGTGTCCCCAAGGAAGCCGCACCCTGGTATGATGGCCCCTCTCTCCTCGAGCACCTCGATAGCATGCAGACTCTCGAGCGCAAGCTCCACGCTCCCTTCATGATGCCTATCGCCGCCAAGTACCGCGACATGGGCACCATGATCGAAGGCAAGATCGAAGCCGGCGTCATTCGCAAGGACGCCAAGTACCTTTTGATGCCCAGCCGCGCCGAAATCACCATCTCCGCCCTGTTCGGCGAGACCGAAGACGAAATCCCCATGGCCGCCTGCGGAGAGCAAGTCCGTATTCGCATCAAGGGTGTCGAAGAAGAAGACATCATGCCTGGTTTCGTGCTTTGCTCGCCCAAGCGCCCCGTGCACTGCGTCACCGCTTTCGAAGCCCAGATCCGCCTGCTCGAGCTCAAGTCCATTCTCTCCGCCGGTTTCAACTGCGTCCTGCACATCCACTCTGCCACCGAAGAAGTCACCTTTGCCGCACTTCTGCACAAGCTCGAGCCTAAGACCAACCGCAAGAGCAAGAAGCCGCCTGGCTTCGCCAAGCAGGGAATGAACATCATCGCTCGCCTCGAGATCACCGGCGCCGTTAGCAACGTTTGCGTCGAGCGTTTCGAGGATTACCCGCAGATGGGTCGCTTCACTCTGCGTGATCAGGGCCAGACTATTGCTATTGGAAAGATCACTAGGCTGATCACTGACCCCGTCGGTGAGGCCAAGGAGGCCGAGGCTAAGGTTGAGGCTGACGCTGCCGCTGGTGTTGTTGCTTAGATGCATTTACGTAAAAGTAGGTTTATGAATGAATGGAAAAAAGATCTGCCTAGATTTCGAAGTGAATTTAGATGACCGAAAAGATTCAAGTGAGACACGTGAGACACGACGTATCCTAGGCACTTGTGGGGGGTTTTTTTTTTTTTTTTTTTTCAAATTTCCAAGAGAAATGAAACGCCATTAATGAAATAGAGAGGGAGGGAAAGACCACGCCCAAAGATTTGTCGTGCTTCTCTCTATTGTATCTCACTGGCAAAGCATATGGCTTTTTTTTTTCTTTTCTATTTCTTGAAGTATCTGGTTTAACATCACGGAGGCTTTTTTTTTTTTTTCCCCTGTGGTACATCTTAGTTTCGTTGCCCCATGTCTCAATGGCGAAGATGTGCCTAGGTAATATTGTGCTGAAGTGTCTATCAGGAATCCCCCAAGACTTTTGGGAAAGACCATACATAAGGTTAGTTCGTTTCCCTGTATCTCAATGGTAGAAGATGTGCCTCCCTATCATTTGCATCAGGTAGGTGAGAGGTAAGATACGTAGAAGCACGCGGAATCTGAACGTGCACTGCGAAGCGGCGACCAAGAAAGAAAGCGACATGTTGAGCGTGATGAGGACCAAGCGTAAATTGAAGAATTGTTCTATTGGTCCACCGAGGCCAGGATCTGGGCGCGTGCTTGCTGTTCTTGATACTCATTTTCACCTAACTATGAGTTATCGCTCACTTCCCCTTTCCAAGAACGACTATCGTTGAAAAGAGGGTCTTGCTCCGCTCGTCCCCATGCACCGATGATTACTACTAAATCCTCTCACCTCCAAGGCGACGAACTCAATCCCAAGGGCGGCGGAGGCGGCAAACTGAAATCTACCAGGCTCGCCAACTCGTTGTTGCTTGCTTCGTCTCCTTTTGGCGCTGAAAATCCCAGGTCGACTTCGCCAGACGAACTCCAGGGCGGCAAAGGCAGAGGGGAGCTCGAGACGGTGAGAGATTGCGTTTCTTGCTGCTGTGTTTGCGGGTTCTTGATTAAGCGGTGGGGCTGGGAGGGAGCTTTTGGTGTGAAGAACTCCTCGTCCTCATCGTTCTCCCCTTCGTTTTGTCCAAGAGATTCTGGAGGAGGCTCGTGGTCTTGCATGCGGTGTGGTGAAGAATGTTGTGTCGGAAGGATGGTGCTGGCTTGACTTGGTCGGACGGGTGGCGGGGAGGATGGCAAAGGTCCTCTTGGTACAAGTTCTACAGATTCTGGTTTCGATGGTTCTTCTGCTTTCGGGCTCGAGGGTGCCATGTCGTCAGTGGGCAGTTCCTGCGAAGGGCCTTCTTGCGCCGTGGGAGGATTGGGAAGCAAAATGATCTCGTCGTCGCTGTCCGAGTCGGGAACGATGCCGCGGTCGAGGTCATCTTCATCAGAGTCGTCTTCGTCTTCGCTGTCGGCGATCTGCGTTTTGGTGTGCTGGGTTCGCGGGGCCTGGGTCTGAGTCCAGGCGTAGCGGGCGGCGTCTCTTTCTAGCGCCGCGCTTACTGGATCGTATGTATGCGGGTAGTCTTCTTCTTCGTCGAAGTCTTCGTTTTCGTCATAAGTGTCGTTGTCGGCCGCTTGGGTCTCGGCGACTCGCAAGTTGTCTCGGCTGGAGAGACTGCGGTAGAGTTGACTCGATAGATCGAGATCTTCGTGTTGCGAGTCCTGAATGATAAGATTCCGCTTCGATCGCCCAGGCGGCGCTTGGGTCGCGATGTTCTCATCAGAAGCTTGAGAATCCTGTACGGTCATAGTTCGCTTCAACTTGCGAGGTGATGCTGCAGAAGCTATGGTGGGAGCTTCAGTATGTGATGTTCCCGCTGCCGCAGACTTTTGGGGTTTCCTCGGCGGAGGCATGGGAGCTTCTTCATGTAAGGGAGCGCCGCCCATTCTGGTGCGCAGTCGGACTTGTTGCAGCATTTTCATTGTTGGGTTCTGACTTTCCTGTGTCTCAGGCTGCCACATCGGTGGCGCAACGTTGACGCTCTTTTCCTTGAGCGGCGATCTGCTTATGATTGATTTCTTCGACGATGATTTCGAAGGCGACTTAGATGGCGACCTCTGGCTCAAGGCGTGCCGTTGCGATTTCTTTGACTGCTTTGTCGAGAGTCTGATGCTGGGAGGCGATTGTGAAGACGGAATCTCCAGGTTTCGGACAGCTTTTTTGGGGGTCGTGAAGTCGTGAGCAGCAATGCTATGCATTGCAAGATCCGGCTGAGGCTGTAAAGCTCTGAGGGGACTTTCGCGTCTTGGGCTATGCACGGGTGACTGCGGTACATGGTCTATCTCGTCGTCTGCTTGGTTCGACCAAGGCAAATTCCTCTTGCCTAACGATTGTCGAGAGACGATCGGCGAGTCGCGTGCTTCGAGTAGATTTGCTTCGAGGTTGTCTTCCTCGTCGTCTTCGATATCGTCCACGTCCCGACTTCTATGCGACGAAGGCACAAAGTCTATTTGTGTCATGGTCTGCTGGCCCTTCTCGAGTCGGCTAAGTCTCTTCGACCCGGTCGACTGGCGCTTCGCACTTGATCTCTTGTTGCTTGTTCTTGGAGTCCATTCATCGCCCTCGCTGCCTTGGGCCGACACTCTTCGTTTCTTCCGCGGCTGCTCCACTGCAAATTCCTCGGCTTCATCCTCATCACTCGGTATTGATATGACCTCGCTCGTCCGTGGCGTACTAACAAAGTCCAGCTGCGTTAACGAAGACTGGCGTTTCTCTTTCTCGATGCTGTCCAGTGAGCGTCGCGGCTTTGAGATGTGCCTGCGGTGGCTGAAGCGTTTCTGTGTTTTGATGCCTGTCGACGGCATTTTGGCCTATTTGAGTGGCATCCGAATAGTGTGTCGGTGTATCAAGAAGATTGTGGCATCCTTTCCTAGGCACTAGTACGTTGTAAGAGTTGCGATCCCCGCCATCATGGAGACGCGTGATGGAAGACGCGACGCCAAGCCGAGCGCGAGGGTGATGTCAGTAATCCAGAAGTCCAACTTCACGTGCAATCAATTTGTTCTTCGACCACTCATCTTTGCGAGAAATCAACAACCACACTGTGCACAATTTAAAAGATGCCTTTTTTCTTGCTGACGAACTGACGAGTCTCCGCCGCGAACCATGACCCAATCACTAGATGCCCACGCCAAACCACCGGAGGCCATCCGCAACGTCTACAAACACTTCCAGAAACTTAAGCCACAAGATCTTGGCCAAGATGGCGATCTGATAGACACCGCTCACCTTGGTGGCAACTCACGCGTATCGCCATCGAGCCTCTTGCAGCTTCCCGTCGACATTCGGCAGACATTCATAGATTTTGCTGATGGTCAGATCAGTGAGTCAGAAAAGCCCACTGTGTACAGCGTTGATGCCATCCCGGGTAAGTCTGTCAATCTCAACATTGGCAGGGCTTTCATTGAGACTGTTTGGTAGGTCTTTTCGTATACCCCTCACTGCTTCCCAAAGAAGTTCAGCTTCAGCTGCTTGCAAAGTCCTTTCACCGGGATCTTTCCAATCAGCAACATCAAACGAACGTGCACATGTTCCATCGTGTAGTATATCCACCGGACAGCGACTCATACTTCGCCAAATCAGCCGAGCGCCTTATCTTTGAGCCTAAGGATCCTGCTGTCCACAAGCCCATCACAATGCAACACTTTCTCAACAAAAAACTACGCTGGATCACCCTGGGTGGCCAATACGACTGGACTAGAAAGGTTTATCCCGATGGCCCACCACCTGCGTTCCCATCAGACATGAAACATCTCGTCGAACAGCTCTTTCCCATGAAAGCCGAAGCTGCGATCGTCAACCTGTATTCTCCTGGCGATACCCTATCACTGCACCGGGATGTGAGCGAGGAGTGCGACCAGCCTCTGGCATCAATCTCTCTAGGCTGCGATGGCGTTTTTGTCATCGGTCTCGACGGTGAAGGCAACGACGCTCCAGCGAGAGTGGCCACGCTGCGACTACGAAGCGGTGACGCTGTATTGATGAGCGGCGAGAGCAGATACGCTTGGCATAGTGTGCCGAAGGTATTGGAAGAAACTTGCCCGCCATGGATGCAACAATGGCCAGGAGAGGAGTATCCGCATTGGGATGGGTGGATGAAGAAGAAACGGATCAACCTCAATGTGAGACAGATGTTTGACTGAACTGAACAAGGGAGGAGCACGTGGTCATTACATCCGAATCATATGCCGCCTTCCAACCCGAAGATGTAGCAAACGAAATCGCAAGCGATACTGATCTTGCATTGTTCAAGATCTTGTCTCTGGATGAAAGTTCCAACCACCGGGAGAATGAGAACATGTCTTGTCCTCAAAGAACAGATGTTCCATCAATGCATACTTCAGGAGCGATTGCGTCTTGTGAACACCGCAATCTGTAGCCCACCAATACCACGGACCTACAAGCATGCCCATAATCCATCCAGACGCCCTCCACTACCGCTTCATCGCAACCGACTACGGCGCCACGTACACCCACCGCGCCCCAAGCAAACCCGTCATCCATAACTTCGTCCCTGAAATCCTTCCAGCAATAGGCACCTTCGCCTGCCGTACCTGTGTTGGGGTCTACTTCAAGCTCTCTTCCAACACCTGCTTTACAGCGCACATCAACGCTTCACACTACAAAGGTCTCGCCGACTACGACCAAATGGTCGACGAGCAACTCTACGACGAACGAATCGTCACCCCGGCCGAAGGCGCGTACGTTTATGACGAGACGATTCGCCGACTTGAAGACGAAGCGCGGCGTGCGAAGTGGCCGGATGTTGAGGAGATCAAGAATGTCGTGCTTGTCTGTCCCTATCTGAACTATCCTGTTTCCGGCGAGACGCTAAGCGGACAGTACGTTGTGCAAGGGATTCGCGATTTCCTGCGATGGCCTGATTTGGTTGTTCGGGATGACTGTGAGGGCTTCGTCGTCACGCACGAGACGGGGAAGGCTGAGTACTTCCCTTTTGTGGACGAAGTCTTTCAGTCTGGGATTGGGAGACCTTTGGCAGACGACTGCGTTAACTATGTTGCGCATGATGTCCTAGCTGGCAATGAGACGGCGAGGTGGTTCATCGATGTTGATGAGATGTGGAGAGCAAAGATGAATTTGCGGCCTACTTCGGCTGCCGATCGTGGCAGTGAGGCGCCGAGGAGACGGACACAATCGTTTGGAGACTTGTGCAAGAAGCCCAGGAAGTTCCAAAGGCATTGGCGACGTGGCTTCAAGGCCGTGTGGTGAGCAGCGCGAATGGGCGACTATTGTCGGGAGCGCTGTAGACTCATGTATCAACGTATCCCGGTTCACTGATGAGAGAGAAATGCTTATGCAAATTCAGGTGACGAGCTATACAGGATACTAAAACATGCCAGTCTCCAAAGATTTCACATAGCCAAGCTTGCGATACTACTGCGCTCAAGCCAGGTAAGCATTGAGCCCGCCGACAGTTACCGTCAGGAGAGCCGGGTTGGGGCTGCTCATCGCGCCTTCCTGTCCTACGCCTCCGTCGGGAGTCACATCGTCGTACGGGAAAGCGTACCCATGTCCGTCCAAGTTCGCGGCGTGCACCAGCCTTGAGTAATGCTAAGACGAAGGTATCAGCAACCATCCACCATGATTCAACGGGGCTCAGTTGAACTCACATTCGTCACCTGGTTTTGATAATACTGCCCCGGCGCCACTTTGTTCGGGTGCTCACTAGCCACTAGCAAAGTGCTGCGATTGAAAGCCGCTGCCAGACGAGGGATGATAGCGTTCGTTTGCTGGTTGGAGCCTGTGGCGAAGGGACCCGTGGAGCAGCCGAAGATGTCGCGAGCGGTGGGCTTTTCAAACTTGATCGTGTTGTTGGCGTAAGTGAGGACGTTGTTGCTAACTTGGCCCGCGACGTTGCCGAAGGATGCTTGGGTGTTGATGGTGAGCGGTTGGGAGGTGTAGCGGGACCAGACTTGGAGAGCGTTAGCGTGCCTTTCTGATTGCATGGAAAATGGGGATCGAGGAGACATACCTTGGTTGATGTAGTCGTCCCAATATGTCTTGAACCAGGATGGGTTGAGGAGGATGCCAGAGTTCGGACTTAGGACACGCAAGTTCTGACCAGACTTCGACTTGACAATCAGTGAGCTCCACCTGCGCCCGTCTTTGGCAGTCTGATCTTTCAAGCCCTGGCAGATTTGGTCGATGCCGTTTGGCTTCATGCCCGAGACGTGATTCGTTT
The DNA here is from genome assembly GCA_022813715.1 of Cladosporium austrohemisphaericum. Classification (NCBI taxonomy): domain Eukaryota; kingdom Fungi; phylum Ascomycota; class Dothideomycetes; order Cladosporiales; family Cladosporiaceae; genus Cladosporium; species Cladosporium austrohemisphaericum. The sequence continues at coordinate 602,896 of JAKLLY010000020.1, forward strand.
TACCGGAAGCATCTTTCAGCGTCAAGGCAACGGGCAGAGCCGACACGAAGTCGACATAGCTGATGTTGATAAAAAGCTCCCAACTGTTGAAAGTGAACTCGCAGAAGGCAAAGTTGGTGTCGATGTTCGGATCAGCTGGGTTAAAGATGGAGGGCTCCACAAGACCTGGGCCTGGATTGACCAAGAACTGCAGAGGTTTGCCGACGGAGAACCAGATGCGGCCACCAGCGATGCGAGGAACGGTGGCGGTGACGGTATTGCCCGGCGCGCCGAGAGGAATGGAAATGTCTTGAGCTACCGGCTGGCCTGTGGATGACGGGGAAGGCGGATAGTATGCCGTTTTCGCATCAGCAGATAGAAGGAAAAGTGCATTGTTATTGTCAATGGCTTGGCCGGCTAGGTCTGGTCAGCTTCCTTCTCATCAAATGAAAGCACACCGTGTGCTCACTGATGTAAGCGTAGACTTGAGTCGAGGAAGTCTGGTTCTGGAGTGAAATTTGTAGAGTAGGCATGGTGCTAGCAGCTTTGACCGCCGACTTGTCTTGGTGTATGATAGGTTGCGGTGTAGCCGCCTGCGGCTGCTCAGGTAGAGATGCTTTGTTCGGTAGGGTAGCCTGCTGTTTGGCAGCGGAATCTTTCTTGGGACGCCATGTCGGTATGCGTTTGAGCAGCTTCTTGGCTCGATCTAAGAGGGAGTTGGAAGGCGCCATGTTCAACTTGAAGTGACTTTCTCAATGAGGACGCGGGAGATTTCCCAGGAAAGCGCAGCACTACCTTCCAAGAAGGAGTGGACGACATTATATCGGCTTTTCTCTTTGCAGGCTAGCAGTCAGGCGAGCAGCGCCAGAAGCCGATACCACACATACAATATCGTGTCAGGAGTGCTCCATCAATTGAAGCGTAACATCGCGCATCTCAACTTAATTCTCCGACTGGCGGTGCCTTGTTGGTGGTGTGTAGGTGTAGGGTCCAAAGTTCAAAAGGTCTGTCACCAACAAATACTTAGCTGAAGATGATTATCACGAGGACACACGAGCGGACGCCGTCTTTGATTAGCTGAAAGACGTATACTGTACCCGTTGAGCGGTATGTCACGGGTTTGCACGCCGTGTGAAATGCCACAGGCCCGATCTGTCATCGCTTGCGTAAAGGTGAGCATTCGTGTAGCAGCCGTAAATCTTCGGGCTCGGAAATGCCTAGAGTCATCATCACTGAAAAGTACTGAGTATTTGTCTCAACAATGTCGTGATGAGCGCGCTGGAGTACTAGTCTAGTAGGAAGGTAGTGACGTTCACCCCAAAGGTCAGGCGGGCCGTTGCGTAAAGGCACCAATGAGTATGTATCTCTGTACTGCTAGCACGTCAGACGAGTAGGCCACGGGCTTGTTGCAGATCGTCTGTACTATAGTGCGCGGCGAATCACATGCAGGAACGTCAACCGCTCTTGTGCGAAGAAGAAGCCTGAAGAAGTCATGGTCCGAAAGCTTCTCGGCTGAAGCACGCCACATGCACCCGAACTGAGACAGTACCCTCGTGACGATGCGATACATCGACAGAACAATAGCGTCGTCATCATTCTCAGGACTGGTGATTTATGATCACGAGCACAAATGCTTATGAAAGACACATTTGAAAGCTATATTGGGAGCTCGTGAGATGATGCAGATAGCTGCAACTCGCAGAGCAGGTTGGGACGATCAGTTGCAGGAGGAATACACCGCGTGCTAGCACAATATGCTAATACCCAATGCTACGAGACTGGTGCGAGCACGACTGGCTATGCAAGTAATCCACACGAGATTTACTGTTGTTCCATCCTCTCATAGGTTGTTATCCGCCTTGAACTTATCCCACGCCTCGTTCAGCGTGCTAAAGACAGCACCACTAATCATGCGCTGTTCGGTGCTGGCATCTTGCGGTATCTAAACAATATCCGTCAGCAGACGTTTCACGAGAACGCAGAATATCGGATCAAGAACTCACCTTGTCAGGATGCACCTTACCAATAGCCTTCATGTACACCATCTTCACCTTATTCGGCATCACCAAATCGCTCATGCCAACCTTCTTCCACCCTGCGCCTTCCCAAAGCACACCGTCTAAGCTTTGCAGCAAAGCACGCAAGTTGTCTGCTTTCCCGCCTTTCCACGCTGTCAAGCGAGCATCGACCGCATCTGTCAAGGCGAACTTCTCGTCGTCTGCTTTCTCAGCAGCAGCGTTCGCAAGACGTAGTCGCTTGACTGCTTCTGCTGAATCTGCTGAAGGGAGTGTAGGTCGCTGCAAGCTGTTGCCCAAGCCTTTTGTTGGCGCGGCTTTGCCTGCCGACGGTGCGGTGCTGCGAATTGGCGCGGCCTTGGGCTTAGGCGCCGTTTTAGGTGCAGCGGTTTTCTCGCAGCGGTCGCGACCGCGGATACTGATGGCACCGCCGACGCCGGCTTGGACAGCTTGTTTCCACACGGAGGCGGCGTCGGTCCATTTTTCCATGTGTTCGAGAGCTTCAGCCTTGCGCATGAGGGCTTTGCCAAAGAATTCACGCATGTCTTTCACGCCCTCACCGGCGCCGAGCTCGATCGATTCGTTGGAGCCTTGGCTGGGGCCAATGATGGAAAGGGCCTGGTCGGCATCGGAAACGGCGACCTTGGGGTCGCCTGTCTTGATGGCTGTCAAAGAACGGTTGCAGAGTACTATGATAGCAATAGGGTGTGTAGGTGGCAATGGTGATAAAGCCGCCGTGTAAGATTCGTGTGCAGCGGCGAAATCGCCACGTTTGAAAGCCTCGCCTCCTTTCTTGCGGTAGTCTGCGGAGCTAGACAATGCCGAAGGAGATACGGATGGCACAGCTCGCGGGACAGCCTGGGGTCGGGGACTCGGTGCTGCACTGGGTCTGGCCGGAGCTTTCGACGCAGCAGATGAAGTTGCTGGTGTGTTCGTAGGGGCTGGACCAAATAGATCCACTTCGGGCTCAGGCTGGGGCTCAGGTTTCGGCGTTGGTCGCCTTCTCCTAGCTGAACTGACATACGCTTGGGCGGACTCATCTTCTACAGCTTGACGGCTGAGTTTCGAAGGTGGCCGTTGGTTCTGCTGAGGCTGCTGCTCCATAAACCTGGGCTGTGGTGAGGCGCTTTGTCGAGATTTTTGCGCGGAGTCCCGTGCCCTTGAGGAAGACTCTTGCGACGATTCACGAGGGACCTGTCGCGCAGGACGCTGGGGTAATGCCTCCTCTCGTGGCGCGTCTAGCTTAGCAGCCTCGTCAGTCGCACGCTGGGCCACTGATCGTGGGTCTTGACGCCTCTGACTGTTGGCCCTGCTAGAACTGCCACTGGGTCCTTCTGACATCCACTTTGGCTGATTAGCATCGCGCTCCTGTTGGAAGTCTGCCATAGTTTTCGCCATTTGCTTCTGGCTGGCTTTCCAGATAGAGTTGGCGGATTTGAACAGTTTGGTACCGAATTCGGATGCCACCTTTGCTGCATCTTTGTCGCCTTCCGCAGGCGAGCGATTGTCTTGACGCCTTGTAGCTGAGGCCGACCGGCTATCCTGTCGCATCCAGCTCGGTACCTGCTCCTGCTCACTTCGCTGCCTTTGCGGCGGTCCTCGACTTCCACTTGATGGACTTCTCCGTCTCGGCTCCGGTTCATTCTTTGCGGCCTGCTTCGATTGCTCATGCGCCTGCTGCAGGAGCCAGCCTACAGCATTCTGAACATCACCTCCTGTCTCGGCCAATGCTAGTTTCGCAGTATCCTCAGGGAATCCCATGTCAATGAGTTCGGCAAGAGCTCGATCCTGTGGCTCTGCGCTTCGTGTCGTCATTTTGGCAGCCACGTTCTCGTCCCATTCGGGTGCGCTGTCCTCGGGTGAAGGCTGCCTAGGCGGTCGTTCCAAAACAGGCCTTCCCAGATCTCCTAGAATATCATCGTCGTCTGTAATGGCTGGCGCAGGAGCGCCTCTTGTATGTCCATTGCTCTTTTGCGCAATTTCGGACAATCCAAATGGATCATCGTCATCATTAAAGTCTCCAACTGGTGCGCTTGTCGCGGGTTGTGGCTGTGCTGCCGCCGGCGTGCTTCTACCGCTCGCAGGACCAGAAGGCGGAGGAGGGTAATGGCTAGCCTTGTCTACAGGCGCAGCTCGGTTGAAAGCAGCCAGAATATCATCTACGTCCTCCCCATTCTTCTGCGCAACTGCCGGTGACGGCGCTCTGACTTCCGGGGTGCCTCTTCCGCTCCCGAGACTATCCCACATTTGCGTCTGTTGCATCTGCTGCTTCCGTTTCTCCTCGATCAACTGCTTCTGTTTCTCTTGTATCGAAAGGTTGTTGACAGCCTTCTGCGAGGGAAACGAAGTCAAGCCTCCGAAGGCGTCGTTGGCCGGCGTACTCGGCTTCGAGCCCAGCTTCGCAGCGTTGTTAACTGTGCTGGACGGCCGGCTGATTATCTGAGGCGAGGCTGTACCGCTCTGCTGCGGCTGTGGGCTGGCTCGAAAGCCATTGTATGCGTTGTTGGAGTTGTTTGGCTTCAATGCCGATGTCGTTGGCTTTGGCGCACTCTGCCAGTCCTCGCCAAGTAGGTCATCCATATCTGAGTTGCGAGTCTATGAGTCGATCATTGGGCAATGCAAATGAGTGAATGTTGGCAAAATTGGCTAAAGGGGTGTGAAGCACGACAGCTTGTTTGTCTGGCAGCTTGGAAACGCTGATGATGTCGTGGCCGGTGGAGTCCCTTCGCTGCTGGCGTTGCTGCCTGAAACGCAATCAGGCATCCACCGCCGACCTCTAGGTACCTGAGTTCTAGAAGACATGCGACACTTTACCTTGCAACCATCGTATATACAGTGCACTTATAGTTGGGAACTCCTTATGAACGGTTGTTTCCAGCGGCTCTGGCAAGTTTCGACTCTATCAACTCCGGCCGCTGCTTCCTCTCATTTGCCTTGCTCTGCTCGCCGGCCAGGATGTAGATCTCCGTGACAATCTCTTCGGGCAGGACTAGGGGTCCGGCCATGGTGTCTGAATGCTGGCGTCCGGATCAAGCGCCGGAGGTGGAAGGCGGTCGATCACGAGAGGAGAGGAGGTATATGGTAGTTTACCTTCACCGTGGGCTTCAAGGTCGAACCTGCCATTTCGGTTAAGTAAAAGCGAAGGATTGTCTCTGAAACGCCGGTGAAAGCACAGATCGACACTAGGCAAGGTTCTATGTTTGTGTGCTCTCATGGGAATAACATGGGTCGCCATTTGATCCGACATGTCCAGCATGCCGGCTTTTGATAAGAACATATCAATACCCTCTAAGGTGGTGATCTCAGATTGCCGGCACCGCGGATAACGTTTGTTCGCTGACCCTGAAGTCCGCGCTCGTCGAATGTTGATCGTTTCCTTCTTTAATCATTCGCACTCATTGAAGATAATACACATCTTGTCGTGCCTCCTAACCCTTCTTAGCCAGAAGACCTGCCAAAAGCTCCTTCAGATTGGCAAACTTCAGCGGCTTAGGTAAGAACGCATCGACGCCAGCTGCTTCCGCTTCTCGTTGGGTTTGCTCGTCGCCCCATGCCGTGCAAGCAATAATATATGTTGGCGGCAAGTTGTGCTCATGCTCGTGTGCTCGTATCGCTCTCGTTGATTCTAACCCGTTCATCAAAGGCATGCCGATGTCCATGCATATGAAGTCGACCTTTTCAGTGGGCTGCTCGGAGGATTGGTCGGTACCGCTGCTGGCTTTGAAAGTTTCGAAAGCCTCCTGTCCGTTTTCGGCTTGTAAATATGTGTAGTTGATCTTCTTCATGAGTGTCACGAGCAGGCGCAGGTTGATTTTGTTATCGTCGACCAAGAGGCCGTGGAGATGCTTCCTTGTTGGCGCGTCTCGCTCGGCAGGTCCAACGTCGCTAGGTCTGCGATCCACGATGAGCGGCCTGGCAAATGGAGGCTCCGGGTCACTGGACTTGTTGAATTCATAGTCTTCCTTGTCGTCCGTGGGCGATTTTACGTTGTGCATGTCACGGAGATGGTCGCTCTCTTGTCCGTGATCCTCGTCCTCGTTGTCTCTTTGATTAGTAGAATTTGATGACTTCGAGACGCTCTTCAGTTTTCGCAATGAGGGCTTTGATGTGACGGCCGGCGGACCATTCGCTCGACTCAAGTCCTCTCCGTCATGGACGTTACCATGCTGATCTCGTTCCACGGCTGGTTCAGCTTCGGAGGGTTTCTGTGAGCTCGAGGCGGAGTTCGGGTCCGTGTCTGCATGCGTCCTTCTGTCCCTTTTGCTCTGCTGAGACCTGTCAAGGCAGAGTTCGAGCACTTTTGCGAGTTTCCTGGGCCCACACCTGTATCGGAGTTAGTTTAAGAGCTACTCATCGTTGCGTCTCCACGAAAGGGATGTAACCTCTGTCAACCGAAGTAGCTTATAGCGCCTCGGAATTGAGATATACGCGAAACGAAGGTTATAGTCTCCTTGAAGCTAACCCTGAAAACTGCCTCGACATCAAGGGCTTGGGAATACGTACGGTTGAGACATGACTTGAACAATTCTTCCGGCATTTTCAAGTACCTCTGCATGGTTGCAATTGATCATGTGTGTCTCCCTTAGATCTGTAGTCACGATAATGAGCGGGATCTCCAGGCAAGACGAGTGGAGGTCCGCGACCTTCTCGTGATGGGTCAAGATGTTGTCGGCCGGAGGCGGCTCGCTAAACAAGAAGAAGTCCGCTTCTGGATGATTCATGTCGGAGGTCTTGAACACCTTCATCTGGAGCCAGTTTTCGGCGACACTCCGCAAAGCATTTTCACGGTCGATGATCGACTCAGATGGTTTCTCGCCATGGTACATCTCGTAGATGTCCAGGAGGGCGATATTCTTTCCCTTGATTCGGTCGAGATTTTGCTTCAAATCTTCAGGCACACCCTCCGCGGAGTTCTGGATCAGAGGGAAAACCAGATCCAGATTGACCAAAGTGCCCTTTTCTAGTTCAGACTCCACGGATACATGTCCGTCTAGCGCAGATACAATTTGTCTCACAACGCTCATACCTAGGCCCACACCAGGGGCGAATTGGCTCTCCTGGCGGAACGGAGTGAACAGGTGATTTTCCGTGAAATTTGTCGACATACCGATGCCGGTGTCCAGAACCTGGATGCGGACCTTGACTTGGGAGTCGTCGTGCCATTCTTGGGTCTCCAAAGAGACTTGCACGACACCTTTGTTGGTGAACTTCAAAGCATTGCCGATCAGGTTCATCATGATACGGCTGAGTGCTCCAGGAGAGGTCTGTACAGTCCAGCTGGACCTTGGCGCGAGCCGTAAAACAACTTTGACATCCTGCGTTGTACCACTGTCTTCCCTTTGCCGGGAGGAATTTGTGCTGCGCTGGTCTCCAAATTGTTCACTTTCGGTGGTACCTGGTAGATTGTCGAAGAAGTGCCCAGCCACCATGGTCTCACAGGCATCCTCAATGATCAGAGCCAAGTCACAGGTGGCGGTAGTGAACATCGGTTGGACTACCGCAGGAGATGCCGCTTCCGGTCCCATCTGTAATCGTGGCTTCCTTAGTTCCTCAGCCATGTGTTGGAATTTGGCGTAATCGAGTACGACGTTTAATGTGTCGAGAAGGGTATTCGAGCTGACCACGATTGACTGCAAAAGTGCGCTTTGGTAATCTTGAGAGATTGTGTCTTGCAGAAATTGAGCGGCCCCTAGAATACCATGTATGGGACTTCTAAGCTCGTGGCTAAACGCAAATTAGCAATAGTTGTATCTCATTGGTGTAATGTACATGGGAAGTGAGAAGCGCATTAGTGTCACCGCCGGATACGCCGAGGTCGTCGCTGCCATTACTTCCTCGGCTCGTGTATGTGAATCATCTCAAGCACGGAGAGTAGTGGGTTCCAAGATACCGCATGAGCTCCCTCGAAGGACCTCTGTGAAGGGTGGAAAACTCACCTGAAATTCGACATGAAAAGGTCGTGCTCATCGACCTTTTCTTCTGTGGAAACACTTGCATCTCTTATTGGCGCACTTTCCCTGTCGGCATTTGTGTCCTGCTCTTTTTTTGGCGGGTGCTGGGGTGTCGCTGCGGCTCCGGTTTCATCTGACACAACGCTCTCTCTTGAAGGATCGATAGCGGCCCTTATCATCTCCAATTGCCTGACAATGCAACGTGCGTAACCGTGTAAAGCCCCGATGTCATCTCTTCGCACGCTCTTTCTAGGAGAATGGCTCATTACAACCAGTGTACCCATCGCCCCGGCATTTGGAGATACCAAGGAAACACCGACCGCGAATCGCACACCTCCATCTTTGTTCACCAGCTCATGCTCACGGAAGCGATCGTCTTGTGTGCAGTCCAGGCTTACGAAATGATCGCATCCTTCGATACTTTGTTGAGGAAGGCTTGGTCTCCGATCCTCCAGTATTCGTGGGTCGAAGAAGGCATCCTTGCGCGGCAGGCTGGTAATTCCAAGTAGAGATTCCGTGTCTGTGGTCGCGGCACCTTCTGCTGGATGGGTGTCCGCTGTCGCTTCAGCTATTATATGCTGCCATTCCGGTTCGACTAGAGAGACCACGGCTCGATCGGCCTGCAATCTGAGCGCAGCGAGTTCTGCAAAGGCGAAGAAAGCCTGTCGGTCGGCTGAGTGATTAGGTTGATCAGATAGGTTGTCATTGTTCGCGGATATCGATCCATCTGCAAGAAGCCATGCGCGGTATGCCTCGAGAGCCTCTCCTTTGAGATGCGAGGCTCCTTCATCCTGCGGTGGCATGCTGTTGGTGGGGGCGTGTGTGTTTGCGCATGAGTGCAGTCTGCAGATGGCTAGGACAGTGATCAACACTCTCTCCGGGTGGGTCGCGCACACGCCGATCTGTCACCAAAAGTGGCGGGTTCACCATGTCGATGGTCTAGACCTTGGCAATCCCGGCAGAATGCCCGTGTCTGTACCGTCGAGTCCGTCGATCCGATCCTATAACCCCGTACCTGCATAGGTATGCACGCGATATCAAATGTTCGAATTCTGCTTATAATGTTTAATAACTTTCCTACTTCCTACTATCGTTATAGCGAAGCTTAGAAGTCTACTCCGACTTAGCTACCTATATTAAGCTAACTTCTAAGGATAGTAAATACTACTTTACTAAGTATATATTATACTAGAGTAATATAGCTTAAAATATTCTAAAAAGAAAGGATACTATATTATAATATACTTAGATTACTAGTATTAGATTCTAAAGTTATATTAGATTATCTAAGCCTACTTTCCTAAGATCTTTAATATCTTTAATATATCTTTCCTATCTATCTCTAACTACTTTATAATTATTAGATCCTTAATCTAAGTAATAGCTATTATATAAGTATAAAGTTAGATAACTAAAAAGTTAGATTGGTACTTATTAGAGAGAATAGAGGAAGTAGAAGTATAAAGTAATAAAGTAATAGTTTAGTATTATATAAACTAAGTAGTTACTATAAATAATAAGTTGAATATAAGAATATAACTATAATCTTAGGTTCCTATATACTAAGAAGATTCGTACTATAGATATAGTAATTAGTATACTTAGTATACTTAGTACTACTAAGTAGACTAATTAACTAAGCTATATTATATAACCTGCTTATAGTCGTTAGATAAGACGATAACTATATACTAATAGTTAGCTATAGTATATAGTCTAGTTATAGCTATTAGCTTAGCTATATAGGTTTATAATATTATCCTCTTTCTAGCCTAGCTTAGTCCTTTAAGCTTATTATATAATCTATGCTTTTCCTGGCTTTCCTTTTATTATAGCTCTCTATAATACCTAAATAATAATAAGACTCTAGTACTATCTATTATTATCGACTATACGAGTTTATTAAATCTATTAGTAAAGTGATAGTAAAGAAATACTCGATATATAAAAAGTATAGTAGAGTATATAAGGTCTATATTTAGTCTAGGAAATATAATAAATGCCTTTATTATAGTTAGTAGTACGATATAAAGGTAACTTAGTCCGAGTTTAAGAGATTAGCTAAAGAGAAGAACAAGTTATATTATTATATCTAAGAGATATATAATAAGTAGAAAATAGTAATAAGAGTCTATAAGAAGGCTCTTAAGGATTTAAAGATTATATAGGCGTATAAAGAGAGATTATAGCAATAGATAGATCTTATAGATTATTATACTAAGAAGACGATTACTATTAAAGAGAGGAGTATAGAGAAATAGAAAGCTATTAAGACTACTAATCCTATTCTTCTAGAGATTATTTCTAAAGATCTAGAGTTAAATCTTTCTCTTACTATCTAGAGTACTCTAGATAGTCTTCCTAATAAGTTCTAGGAGATTCTAGAGCTACTATCTATAGATGGCTAAGTTTGTCTATTTGTTTAGATAAAGGTCTCTAGGTTCTATAGCTTTTCTAAATTCCTTTAACTCTTTTTTATATTTCTTAATAGCTCGTTTCTTTAGCTAGATAGCGAACTTTACTTAGCTCGATATATCTAGTTAATTTTCTTAAGTCCTTATTCTATTACTATTAAGCTAAAGGCTAAGTTCTAGCTCTTTATTTCCTAAGATATAGAAATTCTAGAGATAGAGTAGATAGTAGACCAAGTTTTTAGAAGGTTCCTAGATATTCTCTAAATCCGGGTA